>JAUMHI010000065.1:11279376-11296980 GCA_032359435.1 Enteromius unitaeniatus
TACCCTTGAGGATTAAAACTATGAATATCAGTTACCACGATGTTCTCCGTGCTTGGTCTCTGCACAACCGTGACAATCTGTTGTTTATTTTAATATATTTTAAAATGTGATCAATTCTTGAGAAACCCCAAAAGATTTATGGGTTCATTTTTAGTGGCCATTACTTCTGTCTTCAGTGTCTTTTGATAATTCAGAAATCATTCCAACTATGCGGGGAAAAAAAATCTGTTAAAAAATATTTATAAGCAATATTTATTAATTTACTTAAAAATAAAATGAATTCTCACAAATACAATGATTATAGTGGTTTGTGTTTTTTTATATTTGATGTTAAGTCTCTTCATATGTTGACCGTGCTCTCATTTGTTCATCAGGATCTGAAAAAGCCTTTTGATAAAGCATGGAAGGATTATGAAACCAAACTGTAAGCATCTATTAACCTCTTTATAACAATCTCAGAAAAAATATAAAAAAGTAATAGTTACATATTTATATGTGTATATTAAACTTAAACCTTGGACACTCATGAATCTGGATATTTTTTGTTCATGTTGCTTACAACATGATGCACATAAGAAACACTTTCTGAGCAAAGTTGCGATAACTGTGGGGCCATACCTTAAGTAAACAACAGCCCCGGCATATATGGTGTGTTTGCGCGTTATGAGGCACTGGAGAAAGTCTAATGTTTGTGCATGGTTAAGTACATGTGCTATAATTTTCTTTTTCATCTGAATGCTTTAAACGTATTTATAGGAGCAAGATCGAGAAGGAAAAACGGGAACATGCCAAACAGCATGGTCTGATCAGAACAGAGATCAGCGGAGGAGAGATTGCAGAAGAGATGGAGAAAGAGAGGCGCCTATTTCAGCTTCAGATGTGTGAAGTAAGGAATGTGGTTCACATACAATCAGCATCGAGGGTGTCTCTTTAATTATAATTTTTTTTGTTGAGTAAGCAGCAGTGATGGTCCTGGTTTACTTATTGTCTTTGGTAATATAGTACATAACTAAAGAATAGGTATTACAGGTGTCAGTTTGCAAGTTCAAATCCTGGCGTGCGGTTTTCAGACACACACACACACACACACAAATATACACAACAGCCAGTGATCATCGTGCATTTTCACTAAATGAGAAATTTTTACTCTTTTAAAATGCAGTTAACAAATACTTTTAAATAGGAATCAAAAGAAAGCAACTGAAATGTTTCATACCTTTTTCCTAGTATCTCATTAAGGTGAATGAAATTAAAGTCAAGAAGGGAGCTGACCTGCTTCAAAACCTCATCAAATATTTTCATGCCCAGTGCAAGTATGTTGGTTTATAATACTTTCCTATTAACAGTACATTTCATTTTTAAAATTGTACATCTAAAAGAATTGGTCTCCCATTTCCACAGTTTCTTCCAGGATGGGTTAAAAGTGGTGGACAACCTAAAACCTTTCATGGAAAAACTTGCCACAGACTTAACCGCAGTATGTTTTTTTATATCGGCTCTTTTGAATATGTATTCTTTATTTAGAAAATAGAAGATTAGAAGAATCTTTATTTATGTTTATTTCTTTTTTTTTTTTGTTTCTGTGTAAATTGCAGAACAAGCAGACACAAGATGCAGAAAGAAAACAGCTGATGCAGCTGAGAGATGTGCTCAAATCTGCCCTACAGTCAGAGTGTAAGGAGGTGAGGCCAAAAATATTTGGAGACCATGATTGATTGGACAGTTGCATAAATTAGTGGTAAATATTGTTATTTTGTTTGTTTGTGTGGTGAAAGGAGTCAAAGCAGAATGCAGGCTATAGCCTTCACCAGCTGCAGGGCAATAAAGCCCACGGCACTGAGCGCTCTGGGATGCTCCTCAAACGCAGCGAAGGGTGAGTTTGTCTGGCACTTCAGTGATATGCTTCTTAAAGTAGTGAATATTCTGTAATGTTTGTGTGATGAAGACTTCTGTCCCTCTTACAGACTGAGGAAGGTTTGGCAGAAAAGGAAGTGCACTGTGAAAAATGGATTGTTGACCATTTCTCATGGAACGGTATGGAAATAAAACAAAACGCCCCATTAAAAAAACAGCATATGGTGGTTAGGTATGTTTTGAAGCTGGGATGCTGGTTTTAACTGGTTAATGCTGTTCACTTGCTGGCAAAGGACCAGCATAAACCAGTATCCCAGCTTCAAAACATAAAAAAGGGTATTCTTACGGCGTTATATGAATGCATAATGCATAATAAAACGTATAATGTACTAGAAAATTAACATATTTGTGACTACAAATTTTAAGAGTATAATTATTTAGAACCCGCAATGAAATATATTTTATTTATAATGTATCACATCTTGACATGGTATATTTTAAGATCCCTATACTCAGTATGTCTGTTGAGGAACCATCAAAATAAAGCATATATTTAGCAGACATACTACTAATACTCTAATGAAGGCAAGTTGACATGTACTTGCAGAGTTACTTATCAACAGCAGTCTAAAGGGTACCATCAAAATAAACAAACTAATGAGACAAAAAAAATGTTCAACGCAAACGTGCCATATTACACATTCATCTCATCTGATATTTGATATTATGGCTGAATGCCCTTTTGTGTAATAAATACGTGCTTCGTAGGAAGTATCACCGAATTATGTTTTAGTTTTGCAAGGTTGGCTTCACCAGTTTTACAGAGTTTCAGGGCAACAACGCATTTTAAAATGCCATTTATAATGTAATATAGTTTGTTTATGTATTAATAAAAGTATATATGTAAAATAAAGTCTTTTTATTTATATAGTGGTTTATGTAATAGAATTCTAAATCCTAAATGCACAATAATTGTATTACTGGGATTTACTGTTCATGTGTAATAAATCTTCTAAATGTACCCATTTTGTCTGCTCTTTCTTTCTTGCTCCATCTCTTTTTTTTCTTGCAGGCCAACGCACCGCCAGCAAACCTGAACCTCTTAACCTGCCAAGTGAAGCGTAACCCAGATGAGAAAAAATGCTTTGATCTTATATCACGTAATATACTTTTAACAACAAGTACATTCCAATACTCTCATAAATTCGGAGCCAGTCTGCCATGGTTCGTATGGTCGGTTGGTCATTTTTATTTGCTTACTCTTCTCATCCATCTTCTAGATGACAGAACGTATCACTTCCAGACTGAGGACGAAGCAGAGTGTCAAATGTGAGTGTGGAAGTGAGTGTGTGTGTGCTCACACAAATTTTACACGATTTTATAAATACCATGCGTGAATGTACTTTTTACGTCCATCGCTTCAGCCTTTCATCTGTTTGTGTGTATGTTTCTATTTCAGATGGGTGTCTGTGCTCCAGAATAGTAAAGAGGAGGCACTGAACAACGCCTTTAAGGATGATCAGAACGAGGGAGAGAATAACATTGTGCGGGAGTTAACCAAAGCTATTGTGGGAGAGGTGAAGAAGATGAGCGGCAATGACGTGTGCTGTGACTGTGGAGCTTCCAGTAAGCAATATGGTTTGATGTAACCTAGTGGTTAGGTATCTGGACTGGGGACTGAAATGTTGCAAGCTTGAATCCTACAAGGTTTGATCCCTGAGTTGCATATGTAATTGAAATGAAATAATTAAAAATGAACTACCGGATCATTTTTGTTGTTGTCTACTGCATTATTTGCAAAACTGAGAGACATTTAAGGAGAACATGAGTATTGCTTCAGCTCCCTTTCCTTTTTTTTTAATGAAATCTACACCCTGTGCTTCCTGTTCTGCATCTGGCCTTTCCACTTCTCTTTGTACATTGTATGAAACTTAGTCATCCCAGCAGAACTTGTTTTATTGTTTAGATCAAAGTTTTTCTTAGAAAAGATAGCACTGTATGAAATTCAAATAATACGTCAGTGACTTTTCACTTGTTGTTACTGCAGATCCAACATGGCTCTCCACAAACCTGGGTGTGTTGATTTGCATCGAATGCTCTGGAATCCATCGGGAAATGGGAGTTCACTTCTCCAGAATACAGTCTCTGACGCTGGATGTCTTGGGCACATCTGAACTCTTGGTAAAGTCTTGCAGCAAATCGGTCATTTTTGAGCAGAAATTGTAAACGTACAGATTGTGATGATTTTAAATGGGTTGCAGCTTGCTAACAGCGTGGGCAATGCAGGATTCAATGAAATCATGGAAGCAAACCTGTCAGCAGAGATCCCTAAACCCAATCCTTCTAGTGACATGTGAGCAATCGGTTTCGTCTTTTAAAGGGCTCATATGATGCTATTTTAAAGATCATTATTTGCTTTTAATGTTCAAAAAACACATTTAAGTTTCAAATACTGTACATTATTATAGCTCCTCTATGTCCTGTCGCTCTCAAACGCTTCACTTTCTACAAATACTCTCCTTTCGACAAGCACAGTCTGCTCTGATTGGCCAGCTGACCCAGTGGATTGTGACTGGACGAACACAAGCATGCATTACAAATGGAACATCCTTTACCATAATCGCACGTTGAGCTTTTAAAAGTAACTGTACAATAAAGATCTTATACATGCGCAAACAGCTACATACACACTAAAGAAAAGGAAAAATAGAAATCGCATTATATGACCCCTTTTTATTCATTATACATGTTTCACATTAAGAGCTGCACATTTGAAGGCTCCACATCATAAATGTCATTAGAATGGTTTGTCTCACAATTGTCCTTCAGGCAGGTACGAAAAGACTTCATTACAGCCAAATACACAGAGAAGCGCTTCGCTCAGAAGAAGTATGCAGATAACGCGGCCCGGCTACATGCACTGTGTGATGCGGTGAAGTCCCGGGACATCTTCCCTCTGATCCAGGTGTACGCTGAAGGAGTGGACCTGATGGAGACCATTCAGCAAACTAACCAACATGTAAGTGGTATATTGGAATCACTGTTCATTTACTATTTAGGCTGTGCATAAAAAACACCACCCTTGTAGTCCGATTCCTGAACAAATGACTCTTATGGGTTGGTTAATTTTAGTGAATCAAATGCATATAGTATGTTTTTAACAATGTAATATATGACAGGAACCAGGTGAGTCAGTGCTACATCTTGCAGTACGAATGGTGGACCGGAACTCTCTCCATATTGTGGACTTCCTTGTACAGAACAGGTACTCCAAATATTTTAGCAAAAATACGATTTTCCATATTATTCAGACATTTTGCAGGTTTATATGTGTGTGTATGTGTTTGTGCATGCAGTGGGAATTTAGACAAGCAGACTGCTAAAGGAAGCACAGCACTGCACTACTGCTGTTTGACTGACAATAGTGAATGTATGAAGCTGCTACTGCGGGGGAAAGCATCTGTCACCATTAGTAAGTTCATATCATTTGCTTTAACCTTAGGAATTCAAACTATACACACGCGCGTTTGTTTCTGTGACTTGTGGGGGCTGTCCATAGACATCTATTAATTTTATACTAACAAAATGATATTTTCTATCCCCTAACCCTAAACGTACCCCTTACAGAAAACCAGACTTACAGATAAACATCTTTTACTATTTTAATAATAAGTAGTATATTTTAATAGAATATTTTCCTTGTGGGAACTGCAGGCAGAGATTTTTTTTACTATCCTTGTGGGGACATTTGGTCCCCATAGCGTGACATAAACAAGCACACACACACACACACAACTAAATTAAATAATATATGAATATTTTTTTATAAAATTTAGACATTCTGCATTTTTTGTTTTTTATTCTAAAATTTTGAGCAAAATGCAATACATTTATTATTAGTATTTGATATAAACTATGCATTTTTTGATCATGTGTGAAATAATAATAATTAAAAAACATAGGGTGAAAATAAATCTGTTTTTCTTGCAGCTAATGATGCAGGAGAGACTCCTCTGGATCTAGCACAGCGTCTCAGACACACAAAATGCGAGGAGCTGGTGGGTACATTTTGGTATATTTTATGCCAGTGCTGATTTTTGCTCTCTTTTTTACTTAAGAGCAAGTTCTTGAGATTCTGTTCATGCAAATTCCCCTCTGATCTGCTCTTGTGTGAACGACAGCTGACTCAGGCGCAAACAGGGAAGTTCAATGTCCATGTGCATGTGGAATATGACTGGCGTCTGCATAACGATGACCTGGACGAGAGTGAGGATGAGATGGAAGACAAGGTTAACACTGCTTATATAAAATATGCCTTTTTAATTTAGTTATACTCTCTTTATTTATTACAATGACTTAATTCTCTTATTCAGCAAGGATGCATTCAATTGATCAGAAGTAACAGTGAAGACATTTATAATGTTACTATAAATTTTGGTTTGTTTTTGTTAGCTTATTTAACACTGAGAGAATCTAAGTGGTATTGTAAACAATCATGCATGTATTTTATGCTAATCTCATTCACTGGTCACTACCTAGTAAATAACACATAGTTTATAAGATAAAGTTCAAAATGTACTTAAAGAAAGAGAATACCTAGCACTGAATATTCTCATCCTGATGTCACTGATTTTGTGTTTCAGCCCATTCCCATCAGGCGTGAGGAGCGTCCCATTAGCTGTATTATTCCAGGAACTGGCCCCATGATGCCTAACATGAGCGCTCTGGCACGGGACGTGGCTAATGTGGTCAATAACAAGCAGAGGACTTTTATTCCTAGCATGATCTGCAACGACACTTACGGCACCATGCTTGATGTTAGTCCACCACCTTTGGGTTTACCAGGGGTGCCGGGTATTGCTCTACCGCTTCGCACCTTAGGAAGGGGTGAGTAGCATTCAGGCATAACGAGTTGAGAATCTTCTGGAAGTAGCTTTCATTCTGAAATAACTTGCTTACAAATGTATATGTGATAAACATATATATTGAAAGCATTTATGTGTATGTGATGTCAGGGTGGAGTCCTCCAGCGGAGATAGTCGGGAGGCAGAGATCATGCTCAGACCCTTCAAACCCTCAGAGTCCAGACAAGAACATCTCAGTGTATGGTGAGTCTGTTCTCAGTACACCCATTTTTATATAGATGATTATTTCTATGTTCTCAAAGGCTGCATTTATTTGATTATAAATGTTTATTATCAATCTCAAAACCATTGTGCTACTTAATATTTTTGTGGAAACCATTTGTAACATTACAAATAACTGTACTGTCAATATTGCCCAATTTAAGGCACTCTAGCTGAATGAAATTAGTTTATTTAAATAAAAAAAATTACTTTTGAACATCTGTCAAGATGTTTTGTTAAACGACTAATTCTACTGGATGGTCAAGCAATTTAAACTACTATGAAACAGCATGCTCCATGTTCCAAAAATCAAACTGTTTTTTCTTGTAGGCATATGAATAACTGGTCTCGTCTTTTTCTACAGTGCTCCCCCCTGCTCCACCACCTCCCCCTGTGGCCAAGAGAGCACCGCCTCCAGATCCAAAGGCGGCTCTTCCCCAGTTGCCTCCGGTTCCATCGGCACCCTCTGCTCCACCAGTTTTACCACCCGCCCCAGCTAGACCAGCACCCATAGTGCCTCCTGCTCCAGTGTTGCCCACATCATTTTCATATAAACCCCCACCTCCTCCTGTACCCCCACAGCCAAGAGCCCCTGCACCCAAACCGGTTAAATCCCCCACAAGGTAAGACGTCACCTTCCTGCTTCATTACAAGTAACAAATGATCAGATGTTTTTATAGGTACTTCAGTTTTGGGTTTTGTAGCACTGTTAGCACTGGCTGCATTATATCAGCTGCACTGTTTTGTGTATTTCTCAGGGATCCTGATAGCTCTTTTAGTAAAGATGCAAATGTAACTAAAGCTTCTCCTACTGTCCCCCGAGCAAGTGACAAAACAGGTGAATATAGCTCTAAATGGAAAGAAAATTTTTAGGGTTGAAAGGAGCTTAAATGGTCATTTTTATTAAAATATTTTTTTTCTCAAGATTCTTTGCCGTCAACTGCCTCTGCACCGTTTCCTGTTCCTGCTCCCAAACCCAGAACAGCCCCACCTGTAAGTGACAGCCATTAATATCAAATAGCCTTCACCACCATTCAAAAGTTGTAGGTATGATTAGGTATGATGGTTTTGAAAGAAGTATGCTTTTGCATACCAAGCATGTGTACTTAATAAGAATAACAAGAAACAAATTAAATATTGTAAAAAAAAAAAGAAAAAAAAAAAAAAAAAAGAATAACGAATATTGAATTTAAAAGAACATTTTTTTATTTACATCATTTATTCCTCTGCTGGCAATTTTATAGCAGCAATTACTCCAGTGTTCAGCATCACAGGATCCTTTAGACATTTTAATATACTGATCTGGTGCTCAAGAAATATTTCTTATTATTATTGTTGAAAATTGATTTTGTGTAGTATATTTTAAGTGTGACAGACTTTTTTCAGGATTCTTTAACGAATGCAAAGTTTAAATAACTGCATCTATTTGAAAGATGAACATTACAAGTCAATGACTTTTGAAAATCTCTGAGCAATTTAATGTGTACTTGCTAAATACAAATATTAATTTCTATTCATATTTAGCATTCACTTTTCAAAAATAATAAAAAAGAAATTTACTACAAAATGTTAAACATAATTCTTTTACATTCTAAAATTCTTTTTTTAAATAAATGTTTTATATAGTTGCTTAAAAAATCTTGAGATTTAAGCCACAAATAAATTGGTGATATGAAACTAAATGACATCTGCAAACATTAAGGCCCCGTTTCACAAACGAAACAAAAGCCAGGACTAGGCATTAGTTAAATTAAGATATTTAAGCAACTTTAACAAAAATGCCTCATAAGAAAGTATTACAGGTGTGCATCTTAACACAGAACAATGACACTGACATGTTTTAAGATATGCCAGAGCAAGATATTTTCATCTGAGACAGCTCAAACATGCTATTTAGTCTGAGACTAGCTTAAGCCTTGTCTGTGAAACTGGGGGTAAATGTATTACAGTTTTTTTTCAATTGCTTGCACACAAAATAATTACTTGTCACACAATTTCTAAAACCTGACACTAAAACACCAGAACCACAGACCATGGCCTGGTTTCATAGACAGGGCTTAGCCTAAAAGAAATAAGTATTTCTGGTGTACATCTTAAGACAAAACAAAGATCACTCAGTGCAAGTTTCTTTCAGTTGAAACAGCTCAGATTTACACTTTAGTCTAGGACTAGGCTTAAGACTTTCTGTGAAACCATACAAAACCATACACTACATACAATTTTCAATTCCATAAAAGACTTATTGTAAAAAACAACAACACTAATAGGAATCAATATTATGGCAAAAGTGTGTACAAATGTTTGCTTTTGTGATATTTTGAATGTAGTGCTTTATTTAGCAATGTACAGCATTTTGTCTGTGCAATATTTGGATTTGTATAAAGTTTTGAAAGAAAAAGAGGCAATTTCTAAAATGTAAGCATTTGTAATAGTGATGTCAGTTGCACATTTGTACTTGTTTCAGAAACAGAGACCTAAGAGAGTAAAGGCCCTATATAACTGTAAGGCTGATAACCCAGATGAACTGACCTTCTCAGAGGGAGAGGTGATAATAGTGGATGGAGAGGAGGACAAGGAGTGGTGGGTGAGTATGCAGACATAGTTTTTCAAAAATCAGCTGACTAAATCACGTGCAATCTTAATGACTGTTCTGTGTGTCCTGCAGGTGGGACACATTGACGGGGAGCCGAACAGGAAAGGCGTTTTTCCTGTCTCGTTTGTTCACTTCATCACTGACTGATGCCATACATTGCTTAATATCACAGTCTGACCTGAGACCGCTGATTATTTAACTATTCACCATCCTTGACCGGATGGTGGCATACGGGACATTCACGAACATAAGACCTCAGGAAATGACTCACTTTAGCAATTATTCCAAATCCAAGTGCAATTACCTCCAAATTTATTGAGGAAATGATGTGTGAACTGTGACGAGTGCTATGCTTTATATGGGGACCATTTGTTTTTATAAACTGAAATATTTTTGGATCCTTACTTTCATCTTTATAGAGCTTTTTATCTATCAGTTGCAGAGCAACTCTTATTTTGCAAATGCAGTTAAGCAACATGTAGCTCGCATACATGTATGTTCTCTGAGTTCTGTTACCGAACAAGCAATTAAACCTTTTACTCTGTACAAACACTGCTTTTATTTTCTGCACTAGAGATACATTTGTACCAAAATAACTGATGGCTCAACAGTTTAAAGTAATTAATAGTTACACTAAAAGTTTTATATTTTTTTTTTAAATCTCATATGCTCGACAGCACATTACATAATATTACTAATATATTTTATAATGTAAATTATTCCCATGACTGGATTACTCCAACATTCAGTGTCACGTGATCCTTCAGAAATCATTCTAATATGCTGATTTGGTGATCATTTCTGATTATTATTATTAATATTGAGAACAGCTGCAGAGCTAAAATGTTAATGGAAATCGTGATTTCTTTTCTCAGGATTCTTCAATGAATAGAAAGTTCAAAAGAACAGCATTTATTTTAAATACATTTTTTGCACGATTGTAAACGCCTAGGTCACTTTTAATCAATTTAACTTGTTCTTGTTGAATAAAAGTATTATTTTTCTTCCAAAAAATGCATACATCTTGATATACTGAAACAGGGTCCATCTTTGACCACAACAGATTTTATTAATTTACAGCATAGTCCGATGGTCCAAGAAAAAAAACAAAAAGTAGTTTTCAACCTTCAGGTTTCCTCATAACGTTTTAAGAAAAAAAATACCTTTACCTGCTTAAAATACTCTATTTACAAATCAAAAATCTCTACAGGATGTCTTTAACCCCAGTAGAATGAATATATGCACAGTGTTTATATGCACAGTGTCTCCAAAAAGGCCAACAAAGTCTTTTAAGATGTGCCAGTTTGTCTCAAAGAAGCAAAGGCTCTTTTAGTTCCTTAAGCACTCTGTACAGCTGCTACAGTATTTGAAACATCTGCAAAAACAAATGGAAAAAAACGTGTTCAGTCAATCATTCTGCATCTCTATCCAAAGCAATAGCAACTGCTTCAGGAACTGAACAATTATCGTGTTTATAGAGGTCCACAGTTGCAGGATCGTCATCTTCTGGGCTGGATCAGAGTAGTTGGAATAAGGTGCATATAATGAGTAGTTGGACGCAAGCGGCACCCTTTAGGATTCGACGGCTCTTTCACATCTTCTCTCTTGAAATGACAACTGCAGACTCTCATATGGGAAGTGATGATTAAATCCTTGCGTCGAATGTTGCATATCCACTTTTTGCATCTTACTTCGTCCGTGGGGAAAGAGTGAAAACTCAACACAAGAGTTGAACTTTGAGGAAGCCGAACACATTGGGACACAACAACGCTCAGCTGGACTACTGTCTTCCCGCCGTTGAAATGTAAATTTTCTTGAAACCTTTACTACAGTGAAATATTGGGTATACATGTAACGGTTCTTAGCTCTATACTGAATGAATCATGGTTGAATCAGAGATACGTAGTAGTATGTTCTACTAAATACATTTGCTTATTGACTGGACGTTTTTGTTCTTTAACAGCTAATACCATTTAAATGTTTGGGTTCAGTAAGATTTGTTTTATTTTTGCAGTCTCTTTTGCTCACCAAGTCTGCATTTATTTGATTAGATAAAACAGTATTATTGCGAAATGTAATTCTTAAGAATTCCATTTTAAAATATTAAATATATATTCCTGTGATAGCAAAGCTGGACTTTTAGCAGCCGTTATCATTAGTGTGACATGATCTTTCAAAAAAATCATTCTAATATACTGATTTTATTTAAAATAAAAACATTTTGTACCATTATGAATATCTTTACTGTCACTTCTGAGTATTTTACTGCAGTCTCGCCGAGTATTCAGTTCTTTCTTAAAAATTGTATTGACCCCAAACTTTTAAACGATATTGTAAATGCATACAAGTGTTGAATACAGCTAACCTGATAATAAAGGTTGTGTGTGTATCCGGCTCTCCTCTAGTGTTAGAAAGCAGGCTGGTTTGACGAGCTTCGATTCTGTTTTAGCTGGATTCACAGCTTCACATGGGCCCTCGGTCTCACACGTGAGTATGTGGATGGGCCCACGGCAGCCTTTCAAGTGGATCTGGATAGATTCCTAGAGCAGGACGTAAATATAAATTCATATTACACGTATTACTTGCAGCTATCAGTGTCTTCTCATCATTATTTAAATTAGGGGTGAGCAAGATAACCACAATAAAAACATCAAATGCCCTTTCACATCTAAATCCACCAACATAATTGTTTAGAATAATACTTCTTAGGGTAAGACCGTTTGTTATTTTTGGAAGAACTATTCATTCAATCACAACAGCAGGTGATATAATATAGGCTTTTAATATATAATATAAGATTCTGTCACTTTAAGACCTCTAACATGGATTCAGTATATATACTGTCAAACTGCCCAGCCCTAATTTAAATGACACCTAAGGCTTGCATTACATCTCTCACACTTACTTCAGTGGGAGTGGGGACCTCTAGTTTGGTCTCTTCAGGGGCCCTGATGGCTATTATAGTCTGGTCCTTGAAAACACCGATCTGACAGATGTCCTCGTATGTCACATAAGCTGAGGTACAGCAGCAGTTAAGACCAAAACAACTGAAAGAATTTCTGTAACATTTGTTATAAATCCTATCACAGAAATACGAGAGGATATTCAGCATTGTCTTTGAGGTCAGTCAGGGCGAAGAGCTGTTGGGCGCAGTCTTTGATGAGCCAGTCGAGGGCCTCCTCCATTGATTTCAGATGAAGCAGGTCAGCTTTGGTCTTGGCGCTTCTCAATCTGCTGTTTTGTGATGGATTTCTTTACCAGACATAAAAAAAAAACAATCACTGTGTAAATCAGCCCTCTAGACTTATTTGCAACTAATGTATTGTAATCGACAAAATTCACTTGTACAAACTACCATATGTTGTTGCGGAACTTAATGTTCAGTGTAAACTTACATCCACTGGATCTTGTTTTTGGACGTCTTTTTGATTAGCTGGATGCCGGCTAGCACACTGGTGATGTCATACACCCGCCTCTTTCGTGTGCCCAGTTTTCGAGTAACCTCATTGAGGTCAAGGACTCCATTCGGTGCGGAGTTAAGCAGCTGTATGAAGCGTTTCGTCAGTTGTCCAAGAGCAACATCAGAGCGATTCGGAACTGGAATGAAAATTGAGATTTTTTTTTAACCTTTGGTCAAAGTACATTCAAGAAAAGTGAATGAATCTGAACATCCCATACCTTGACTGGTGGATGCTGCTGTTGCTTGATTCATATTGTTAGTGTTGGGACAGCTAATTAAACTAAAAGAAAGCACATTATATAATGAATGGGAAAACAATCAATTTTGTTTCATTCCTTTTTGTAGCGTTTATTTAATGTAGTATTACCTTCCAGTGAGACACTGTCCTTGTACTTGACTATTCATGCTACGTGAGCCATCATCACCTTCCTCAAAATCCTCAAACTCCACATCATAAAGATCATCTTCTGCAGCAACCCCATCCTTTCAAGACAAAATTAAAAATATCACTTGATACTGCATAGCGTTATCCAACAATTTGTATTTTACTTCTTTAAACAAGATGTAATCATTTAATTTTTTATATATGTTATTTAATTACATTTATTTCTGTTTGCAGCTGTAAAAACATAAGGTTAATATGTAGCTCAGAAAGTAATAAGGGCCAAAAACAAAAAGATATCGTTTAATATAAATGTAATCCTGGACCACAAAACCAGTCGCACAGGTGTATTTGTAGCAGTAGCCAAGAAAACATTATATAGATCAAAATTATAGATTTTTTTAAATGCCAAAACTCATTAGGATTTAAGTAAAGATATATTTTGTAAATTTACTATGGCAAAAATATATCATTTTTGATTAGTAGTATAATGCATTGCTAAGAACTTCATTCGGACAAATGTAAAAAAAAAATCACCCTAAGATTTTCAAATAGTTGTATCTTAGCCATATCATAATGTGAATCATTTGTTGTTATTCAGAATGACTTTCATACTGTTCCCAAAAATGAAAACATGTTTACGTGTATTATGTTCATGATTTAACGTAATATGAGGCAGAGCATCCTTAGATGCTTAACTAACTACATTAGGTAGTTGTCTCTCTACTGTTTTTGGAACATTGCACCATGTCAAAAATACTGAATGACTTTCAAACGATATACATCACCCTTCCAACCTCCTCCGCAGGGTCCGAGTGCTCTTCCGCCTCATCACACGAGCTCCTGCCGGAGACCGGTCCCTCCAATTGGGGCATAATAGGGATGCCGTCCGCGCTGATGCCGTTCGGCGTAATGTGATGGCTCAGGAAATGATCCTCGCATATCCGATGCTGATCTGTGATTTCGCGCTCAGTCTCCCGTAAAGCGGCCAGCCACACTTTCACTCGGGCCTTGTCTTTGGGGAAACTGAAAAACCTCTTGCGGGGACGGCTCGATTGACCTTCCGGTCTGACATCACTGCGGTTTACGCATCCTTGGACCACACACTTCACCATGGTCGCAACACGCAGCCAGATTATTACTACATTCAATCAGACCAACGTGCGTGTGCAATGTTTACACATCACGAGACGAAAACGCAAAACACGACACCACGTGATCCCTTCTGACCAATCAAATGATTTGGTTTTCTCCTTCGGATAAGCGCGACTAGTGACATCTAGTGCAATGGAGAAGTGCTACTTTACTAGCCTGCTTCCTTTAAAATCATTTAATAACGGGTTTTATATTCTACATATTTCAGGAAATGAGGGAGCTTTATTATTATTATTATTATTAACAGAATGACGCTATATCACATGCCAGGGAGCAACACAAGAACGTAGCGTTTGAGCAAAGCAACCATTCAGAAACGTTCATTAAAACGAAAAAAGGAGGAAGTTCATTTAAAGGAAAGTTGGAAATTAGTCGGACTTTGCATCAAAAAATGCGTTGGCGTGCATACCAACGTCTGCCTCTCAGCCAATCAGATCAGCCGAACGCTACGTAGCGTAATTAATATTCATGAGTCAAGCCTTCGCCGTGGTAGGATTTGTAAACGCGTTTGGAGGACTGTGGGGTGTTGTACTGCCGTTTTTTACCAGCAGTGGACAGCAGCAAGCAGCAACAGTCTCTCCAGAGGTGGATGTGTGTGTGGGATTGAATCAGGGCGAACTGGGCTGCCACTGTCATAGAGAACAGCACAGAACTAATACAATAGCGAAACATGGCTACTGAGACGATATCAGCCTGCACCGGATCCAACTTACTACAGCCAATAAGCGAGATAACCAACCTTCCGTTAGATCAGGTACATCTTTCTTATTTCATTTTGTGAAATGAGTAACGATACTGGAGGCACAAAAAAACCCCTCATTGGCATCCAGGTCCTTCTACATATCTTTTGCAGGCTGTGCACGAAAACATTTGGTAAGGACGATGAAAACGTTGAATGTTTCCTCTCGAAATTCATGACGTCTTCCTGAGCAATCGCATATTTCCGTCGGATGGAGTTGATGGTTTGCTCGTGAAATGTGTCATTCGCGTGATGAAATGGATGGTGGGCTGCTCGAGGATTTGCGAATGTGGACATAAGCGACTTTAATTTATACATACGTTAACCTAGATTAATGTGGGCGTAGATCATGTAATGCTGAGGACAAAAAACACTAGTCAGTGTCAGGCACTTTTTTTTTTGAAACGTCACGATGTCGTGGTACCCAAGGGAGTCTTTTTCAAGGTATTTTTTTTGTGGTTATCATTTCTATTTGCTTAAAGTTAGCACACACATATGGCTCTGGGAAATGTTTTCATATGGGATGCTGCTCATAACCTAGTGAGGTGTCTATGTAGACCATTTGAGATGGCCATGAAATGCTGCTTGGATAGGCAGCTCACTAGATTTGGAGACACAGCTATGGCTCTTGTGTATTTGAGTTTTCTCTAAAAGACATTGACAAACTAAAACAAATTCCGTGGAATTTTCACCAGAAGATACTGAAGCTATTTTAACAGGATGCATTGAGGGTTAGGCTTTATCTGCATTGATGCATATCATATTAAAAGATTTCCGGTGAATTAAAGATTTGATATCGTGATAAATGGGGAAAATAATCAATTAGGCCTACACTGCATGCATTTACACCTGCAATGGTAATGTTTTAGAAGTATATCTTTATTGATCGCTTGTACCTGTATTGTATGAGATGCCAAAGAAACCCAACAACAGGTCAACGGACAGAGGCTTATGGGAGTGTACATCATATCATGTAGATAGATGCTGATGGCACGGATTACCTTTCTCACTGAAATATCTCAGAGTGGTAACTGATTGATGTTAATTCGGGCCTATTGTTTAAAAGGATTGTGACCTTTCTTTAAAACCTTTAGGTCTGACCGAATGATTGACAAGATTTTATTGAAGGATGGACACCAGCCACATTTTGTGGTAATTACGTGGATTGTTCAGACACTGGTTTTATGAAACTATACACCAAAATATGCAAGAGTGGTGATTTATTATATTTATTTATGATTTTAGGCCAGTACTGAGAGGATTTGAGTCATTTGAAGAGATGGAGCTGTCTTTTACTGCAAACATTCTGTTCAAAAGTTTGGGGTTAGTTAGATTTTTTGAAAAATATGTCTTACAGTATGTACACAAAGACTGATTTTTAGCAGCTGTTACTCTTCAGTGTCACACATTATTATACATGATAGTAAATAACTCTAATATGCTGATTTGGTGCTTAAAAATATTCATTATTGCCATCTGTGCTGCAAACAGTTATTGTGGAAACCATGATAGCATTTTGCTGAGTAAAAGTATCAATTTGTTCAAAGAAAAAGAACCCAGACCCCAAACGAATGAATTGTAGCTTATATAGACACTTTAGATGTAAGTTTCTTAGAAAAGTTAGCTCCTCTAAAGTGCTCTGTTGATGGAGAATAAGTCTAAAGTGAGAACAGACTGTAATGTGAGCGGTACTCGTTACATTGCTCTCCCTCTGCCAGACACTGGGCTCCTGTTACACTTGGGCCTAAAAGAGAGAAAGTGTCTAATGCCTTTTGTCTCAGTTTGTGGTTAGTTTGGATCAGACGGTTTTTCTCGTTCCCTCTACAACAGGATGTTTTGTTCTGTTCTATTTTGTGTACGTTACAGCCACATTCATCAAACGGCAGCACATTTTATCAATGTTGTCCTGAGGTCACAGCAGGTCACCAGCTTCAGAGCTTTTGCATCAAGAACATGCCATTTCACTGCAGTATCCGGTTGGGTCAAAAGGTCAAAGCCTTGATCTGTTCAGTAGAATTTTGTGATTATTATTATTAATTCTACTATTACTATTACTACTACTACTATTGACCACTGAATATGAATTTGGTGAGCTTTACATATTACATTTGTAATATGTAAAGTGTATTCTGGGATTGTGGTCAGATCTGTTCCGGCCAATATCCGTCCCATCTTTTCTTAAACAAGAATATATATATATATATCTATATATATATACATATATACACACACATACATACATATATATATATATATATATATATACATTTTGTCTGTAAGTTTTTCACTTTATTT
>JAUMHI010000065.1:11297080-11309560 GCA_032359435.1 Enteromius unitaeniatus
TTAATATGTAAAGTGTAGTCTGGGATTGTGGTCAGATCTGTTCCGCCCAATATCAGTCCCATATTTTCTGAAACAAGAATATATACATATATACACACACATACATACATATATATATATATATATATATATATATATATATATACATTTTGTCTGTAGGTTTTTCACTTTATTTGATACTTACCATAATTTGTAGCATGTGCAGGAATCTGGAATTTTTAAGATGAGTTTTTTTTTTGTTTTTTTGTTTTTTATTTAATTGCTATAAATATATATTTATTTTTAAACAAAATAGCAGCTATAACATCAAAATAATTAAGTGTAGAAATTAATAAAATGCATTCCTGTTGCATTTTATTGATCAGTTCAGTGTCAAAACGATTTTATGTTTAGTGTACTTGTATTATTATTTATTTTAAAAAGTGTCAAATATATTATATACTGTATAGTATTTGCCATATAGTTTTTGCATCCCTAGTGTATTCGGCAATTAATTAAATCATAGCGTTTAAAACTTTTTTTTTTTTCTTTTTTTTTTGGGCTGTCCAAACTCAGTCCTGGAGGGCTGGTGTCCTGTAGAGTTTAGCTCTAACCTTAATTAAACACACATGAAGCAACTAATCAAGCTCTCTCAGAGCTAAACTCTGCAGGACACCGGCCCTCCACAACCGAGTTTGGACAGCCCTGACATAGTTTTGCGTCTACCATTTTTTATTATCTGCCATGATGACATTAAAATGGTTGTCGATATTGGCCAGAATGTCCATATCGGTGCATCCCTGGTGTATTCAGTTCTCAGGGAACATGGATGGATTGCTGAGACTTTAAGTGAATCAAGAAGTGACGTGTTAACATTTTATGCTCTGCTTAACCATTTGACTGTGAAAGGTGTTGGTTACTTGGGTTGAATGAACAGGTAAAGTAGAAGGCGGTTTTCTTATCTAACAATGCCACAATAACTGACTTTTGCTTAACAAAGTCCCCATGCCTCATTAATGCAAATAACACCCATGTGTATTGTTGTGCTGGCCTCCAAATTCATTAGTCAGCTATTGTGTACCTGAGCCTTCCTCGGTTTGATTGAGTTTAAGGCTTACGCTAATAAATCAAATGAAGTGCTGATCTCAGAGCATTTGCTCGCTACATGTGTATCTACATAGCAACTTAAGTATAACTAGTAGTTTTGAGTTGATTTTGTCTAGTCTCCCACTGGAAGAGAAAGCCTCAGTGCTTATTCTCATAGGGGTCCTGATGGAAACAATGGAGTTCATTAATTGATTTAAATAAGTGAGCTGATTTAGAGGATGTTATTTACATGTAGTTGAGGAAACAATAATCTGGATTGTCTGGATGTTTAGGATGTTCTGTTCAGTGAGTCATACAGTATGTTTTATTGGCATGGATGCTCACTTAATTTGGAAACTGCTTGATCATTTTTCTTTATTGAGTAATGTGGAGCAGTGGGCTCTCTGAGACTCAGGGAAGATGCAGATTAATTTAGCCGGTCTCCAGGGGATAAGAATCTTAGAAGATTGAAAGTGTTTTAGAGACTGCAGTTTACTTTGTAACTCAGCTTTTTCACTCATGTGCTGGACAAAAACAAATCCTCACGTTGCCACATTGCTATTTTGTGGATTACATAACAAACAAGGCCTATCCAAGAATTGTGTGTGCAAACCGAAGGTTGGCCTTATAAATCTTTTAACTAAAGAAACATTTAAAAACATTTCAAATGCATTAAAATTAAAAGCACAGATGTACAGAAAGAGATTATTCTAAAGGTCTTTTTGTAAAAAGCTACACATTTTAAAAATCAGGCATTAACCTGATGCATTCTTGCCTTTTAAACAGCAGATGGGGCACAGCAGAATGAAACATGCTTTTTAAATAGCTTATAAAAAGTCTATTTTATGAGTCACTATTAAATGTTCTAAATAAATTCATCGGTATCAATGGATATTAACACTTTCCATTTTTGCGTTTATTATTATGTGGATTTTAATGATTTTTTTTAAACAAAATTTTATGGATATGTTGTTTATCACTTAATTTCATAACACCAAAATACCCTGAAAATATTGATAAAAAATGTTAGAAATGACATTTTATCTTGAAGTATTTTGTGAAATGTTGTTGCATGACTTTTCTTTCTCTGAACTTTTTTGTGGCCAATCCTGTGGCATGAAGAGCTCTGTAGAATCCATGCAAATGTAATAAATAGATCTATAACTGATGCTAAGTGCAAGCAAGGATAACTGATATCCATTCCACTCTAACTACAGTCCATTTCTAAGATAAATTAACCAATATTTTCCTTTGCATACCAAAGACAATAGCTCATTCAATTTTAATGTTCATGACGTGTTGCTTTTGTAGGTCTTATTGGAGTGGTCCATCTCCAGATTTCACTGTAGTGTCGAGGGCTTAGAGTTATGTAATGGTTATCCTTACCTGCTCATTTGATGGTAGCATGAGTGCACCATGTGCATTAGCAGCACCAATAAATAATTGAGCATCTAATGCACTGTTTGGTGGGAGCACTAAGTGCTCAAGAGCGATTTAATCATCAGCTAACTGCTTGTCATGTAATTCCAATGCCATAGCCAAGGTCAGGCATTTGGTTAGGGTGATTAATGGGTTAAGTGTTGTAGAGCTTACCCTACCACAAATGCTTCTTGCTTAAATGTTATGATGGACCCTCATGGCTGTGAAGCAGGATTGCTAAAAGGTCTGATTTCAGATGTTTGATCTGTGATTGGGTGCTGCAAGGAAAATGGGAGTATGAAATCACATTGAAAGCATTTGTGTGCTCTTTTGTAATTTTTGCAAGTAATCATGTTTTATTAATAATCTCTAATCTAATGTATAAGCACTTTTGAGAGAAGAGCAAGTAAACCGTCAACCTGTAGATTACCAATGCTATTATTATTGGCTGATAATTAGCAGTTTTTTCTTACTTTTTACTTTTTAAGTTTTTAATAACTGTTGGAAGTATGACTTTTATTTTGACTGCACTGCCTGAGCGTAGACACCATGTGCTGTGTCTTCAATGTGTCTTCATTGGTTTACTTTTTTGTGTCTGTGTAACAAAATATGTCTTATTAATGTCATTTTCACTGCATACATGAAATTAGTGTTATTTGGAATCTGATTGTCAGTGTGGATAGACTTGACATTACAGAATCCAGCAAGAAGTTGTTGCTTTTGTTTTTACATATTTATTTTAATCATTCATATTAAAATTTGATTGAATTATTTGGTAAATAATAATTATTATTAATAATAAACAAATATAATAAAATAAATATACATTTAATTTACTGACTTTAAATTAAATATTGGTGTATTATGTAATTGTATGTTGGATTTATCATCATTGGCCATCCAAAAATTACAACATGTAAGATACATACACACACACAAACACACATGTATAGAAACCAATAATAAACCAATTGACAAATGTATTTATTTATTAGATTTTTTTAAATATTTGATATTTTGGTTGTGTGTTGTTTGGAGGAGAAATCTGGGTATGAATGTGATCTACAGTCCTAAAAAGGAGAACATTCCCGCTCTATATCACATTATATCCCATGTAGAATAAAAATGTAATTGGGTTTCAGTTGCATCTCACTGCAAGAGATATGAAAAAGGTTACTTTGCTTTGATCTCCATAGAAGTGCTCGGAGTGGAAAGCAAATCAATCAAGCCAAGCGTGTGGCCAGTGACAGCTGAAAAGACTGATGACTGCAGCGGGCAGCTTTCATTCTGCACCTCAGTGTCCTCTTTTATTTTTAGGAGAACCGTGTCCTAGCAACAGGCTTCTCAAGGATTGCCACAAAAAGCCGATGCACTTCAAGCTGAAGTGTGTCATCTTTACGTATCTAGCGTTACCAAAAGGAACTGCAAAAATAGTGATTGTTTTTAAACTGGTTTCCCAAATACTTTCACTTTTGCTTCTTGGTCAGCCAATCAGATTGTCCTTTCTAAACTAAATTGCTTTAACATTGCTTTGACTGAAGCAATAATTCTTTATTTGTTATAATCCACATTGATTTTTACTCATCATACAGGCCATTTAACATAACTCAGCTGAATGTAGCTGAATAATGAATCAAATAAATTTGCTGAATAATATGAAATGTAAAGGTTTTTAAATGAGTGTGGAAACAGACCGAGGTGGCTAATTTATATAATTTGGTACCACCTCACTCGTACAAATGCTTACTATTTTTGCTAAATCGTATGTATTTTTAGAGTTGCGAATTGTACGAATGACCTAAACCTAACCCCGCCCCTAAACCTACCTGCCACTGGGGTTTAGACATTGAGTAAGGTCATATGAGTTTGTACGAATTAAGTTTTAAAGCATATAAAATGCATATGAATTGGTGGTGAGACTTTGTTGGTTGAACTCACATATGCAGTTTATGAAATTATCATTGACAGTACATCCCTCCAGAGACTAACCGTATCATTCATCTGTAGACGTTTTTACAAGTATGATTCTTTTGTAAAAATAATAACACAAGACAATCCCCAGTTATTTTATACATTCTCTGTGTTCAATCTTAAATGTGCCAATTTTCAGAACAAATAAAATGATCATCTCAGCAGTGACATTCACCCCCTGATGAAGTGCAGAGGCCCGTTGCTTTCCCTGAGTCAGCTGACCTTGATGAATCTCCAGGATATTTCTAGCCAAGTCAAAGCACTGTCTTCTGCAGGAAGAAATCAGATTAATCTGCTGCTTATCAGAAGTTGTAGGTTTAGCAGATTCTTGGGTCAGGGCACAGACAGCTTTAGTCTGTGTTCTGAGGTGATGAGGACCTATGCTTGGGTTCCTCTGCAGTGACACTGGAGATCAGGCACCAGGTAACCTGGACATAAAGGAGACTAGGAATGTAATGAGACACATCAAGGATCATTAATTAAAGAAGATAGAGAGACAGAATGAAAGAGAAGTCCAACTTTTCTGGCTGGCTTGCTTCATGGGAAGAATATCACGTCAGCACGGAGCAGTACAGACGTGCTGAGTTATTGATGAAGGTGAGTAGGTTCAAGGGTGTTATTTGAGTTCCTCATGTCACTTGGGTAATGGATAATACACTTTAGTCATCTGTCATACATTGGCAATATGTTATGAGACACAGGGACAGCAGTTGTTTTGTTTGAAAATCTATTAAAAAAAAAAAGTTTTTTATTTTTTTTTACATTTCATAGGAATGTAATACAAAGTAACTAAACAAAGTATAAAGTAACTAAATTAAAACTGGGTAATTTATTTGTCTTTAGCATTATTATACATTACATTTTAAAGTTAGTTTTAAAACTAAATAAAACAATACAGTTTTATTAAATTTTTTATTACAGTTCTATAAATGTAACATGCAATGTAAGTTACAATTTTTCTTTTTTTTTATAGGATAAAGGTTTTCAACAGTACTTCTCAGTACAATAGTGGATTTTCTCCTTTTTTGGCTGATAGCTGATGCCAATACTAATTTATATAGAGCTAATTATTTTTCATTTTGGTTCGTTTTTAACAAGAACTTATAAATAAGCAATAATTAAGTTATTTTGTAATGACAGTACATTGATGATTTGAAAGCAAAATAGTGATTGATGTAAAAAGAAAATAAATTGGTGCTCACATACATTATACATGAATATATCACTATAAAATTATAGAAACATATGAAGTGTATGTATGTGTGTATGTATATATATATATATATATATATATATAGTATATAAAAGTGTCATGGTTTTTCTTTTCATGTAAGCTAATGCGGTAATTTTGTGCATCTATTTTTCAGTTAATTAAAAAAAATGTAATTTATCCTGCTTGACTCGTAATATGATGATTACAATGGCTGTTTAATAATTTATGGAATAAGAGAAACAAAAATTGCAGAAATGAGAAATCACAGTGAAGTTTCCATAAATGTCCTTATGTTCTTAGTACAGGAAATCAATCCTTGGCTTTTATGATTGCATGAAATACCCCCAATTTAAGTTTAATAGCTTCATTGCTGTCCTTTTATCCAGACTTTTTTGCTAAATGATAATGCAGTCATTACACAGAAACACACTTAATTTGTTGTGTCAAAAAGTTAACCAGCATCTGCTTTAGATGGGTGTTGTCAAGTTCAGTAACTTGGCCTGTTTTTCAAGGGTTTTTGTTTTCAGCCTCTCTTGTTTACAACTGGCTGTAAAGGCAGAGCTTGTGAATGAGCCTTTTTAATGTTCTTCTGTAAAAATGTCTGCTCGAGCCCCTCTAACCTCTCCTCTCTCCTTGACTGCCCTTAACATCGAGTGCTTATGAGAGCATGCTTTACAATCTCCATTGATATATTGAGTTGGTGTCATCTTTCATGGCACCTTTCCTCTGAAAGTCTGAATATAAGCAGGATGTGCTCTGTTTACTGGCTGCCACTTCGAAGCTAAATGAGGTTATGCTATCTTTTGTTGACACGTAACTATTTTATGAGTTATTAGTATTTGTCTTATGACAGTGCAGCTAGAATGCTTCTGTGGGACTTGTGGCTTTGTGGTGAAATTTTTGGCACCGTGTCACTGTAGCTTAAGACTGTTATGTTGCTGAGCTGGGCCAACACGAACGTGCTGGTGTCAAATATTTCTAATTTATTTAATTTTGTGAAGTTATTACAAGGCCGTTTCTTTATATATGGCACATTTATGACTGATTTTGACCTTTTAGCTGTGTGATTTCCTAGAACTAAATAACTAACTGGCCTATTTAGTGTGTTGTGTGTGCTTGCTGCAAGTGTGGCAGATGGACAGATGAAATGAGTGCGAGAGCAACAGGAAGTCTGCAAAGAAAGCGACAGAAGCTGGCAAACAAGCCTCTGTCAAAACCGACTGGTAATCCTTCATCTGTTAAGGATCATTTATGTTGTGTCTGAGACATAATGTAGGCCTTCATAAGTAAAATTAACTCAATTTCTTACCAGGATCATTCAGTCTCAGCATCAAACATTGTGCTTGTTTTTGATGAGTAGATGTTCATAATGGACACTTCTGTGCTGTCAGTGCAGTGTTTCAATACTTAAAAAGTAGTAAACCTAGTTCAAAGGACATCATTTCAGTTTATATTTTTGTTACATCCAAGATCATGTAATCTCAGAGACACATGGCTCTCTTATACTATTACGGTGCTGTCATCAGTCTTTTGGTATGGTTTTTGATTTATATCGATTACTTGGAGCTTGACATGTGTTTTGATGAGTTTACAATGCAGCATTGCTAGTGCTACATACATACCAGTTACAGCATGCTGCCAAGAAACTCCCATAATCCCCTTTGTCTGGTCTGCACACCACGCTGGGTCGCTTGACATATGTACTGGATGTCACAAAATTAAATGATGTCCATGTTGTGGTGGATTTATTAAGTACTATTCTACAGGCATTGAATGCTAGTTCATGAAGACCATTTATGGTGTGGTGTTTGAATTCTGTCTTTGTTTGAGGTTAACAACATCCTTACAAAAAAGTAAAACGAAACAAAACACTAATTAATAAACAGCAGGTGTGTAAAAATTAATGTATTTTTTGGTTTTATGTTTAAATATTTTATTATATGATAATATTATTGTATTATTATAATGTTTTCAAAATGTTTTTTAAACACTGTTTTTTAGTTACCATAAAAAGTAGTTATTCGCTTAATATGAGTGTATTCCTGATGGTTATGGCCCTGTTCATTTTGTTAGCAGATTCAATTTAGAGTTTTGATGAGCGACATTGATTGTTTCAGTACATGAAATTTCTGAAGTATCTGTTTTTCCCGTTAATGTGCCACACATGCCAAAAAAGTAGCTATTCTGCAGACTTATGCTGATTATTATATGGTTAAAGCACAAAAATCTTGAATTTGGTTGAAGATATCGGTCTTCAGATAAAATTTCACAGCTGTTTCCAGTCAAGAAACAACTCCCTGTCTCATGCTGTGAATGTCTTTGGCTTTCATGAGAGGAATGTCAGTGTGAAGCTCAAGGCATTGTCTTTTAAGTAGGTCACAAAGCTTGCAGGGTTCTGAAATACTGCAGGAACCTCACTGAGTCCTGCCAACCTTCTGACGTTCTCCTGGAACAGTGTTGAATCGTTGTTCTCTGACCCTGTTAGTTATGGTTTGTTTTGATTTTGAATGCTTATTATTTCTTCTAAATTTCATTGTCTTTAAATAATAACATTTGCACCTGGGACAAGTTTCTAGTCTCAAGTACTGTAGTTTTTCTATATACACTGAATATCAGAATGTATTTGTTAGGGCTGGGCGATATATTATGGGCATCTCGTCAGTAAAGCCGGTTCTTTGATTAGCGGTTAATCTCCATCAGCTGTTTTTAAATGGAGCCAGTTTATGAACAGAGGCGTAGATCACTGAGAAGCTACGCGTTAGTTTCGCGGGTGATTCAATGGCGCAGCTTCTCAGTGATGTACGGCTCTGTTCATAAACTGGCGACAAAGCTGACAAAGATTTAGCGCTAATCAAAGAACCGGCTTTACTGAGGAGATGCGCATAATATATCGTTCGATATATATCGCCCAGCCCTGATATTTGTTATGTTAAATGTACGATCGTTGGTATTTGGACCAATGGGATTTCAATGTGGGCAGGTCTACCAAATGCAAAGCAAATGACAAAAAAAATGCTTGATGCTTTTCACTTTATTGTGTTGTGCTTAGATTAGTAATTTTTCATGAAATTTTCTAGTTTATTACTGGAAGACATAAAAATGAGGAACAGATTACTTAAAAAAAATAAATAATTATATAGCGCATAGTTCATCCAAAAATGAACTCCCTGGCCATAAAAGATGAATTAATTTTTTCACCAGAACAGATTTGGAGAATCTGTGTAGGTGTAGCATTATAGCACTTACTCACCAATGGATCCTCTGCAGTGAATGGGTGCCGTCATAATAAGGGTCGAAACTGCTGTAAAAAACATCACAACAATCCACACGGCTCCAACCCCTAAATTAACATTTTGTGAAGTGCAAAGCTGCGTTTTTACAGCTGATCTACATCTTGAATGGACTAAATTGTAGCAAAGTAACATTTTTGGGTGAACTGTATTATATTTTAATTCATTCACAAAAGTTACAAATAATGTTTTTTTTAATGTAATTGAAAAAGGATTTAAATAAATAAATAGATAAATAAATAAATAATCACAAGTAAGAAGTGACATACAAATTTGATACATTGTACATCTGATCTAAGTATCAGCTTTTTGGCCGTAATGGCATAAGTTCAGTTGATGATCAGTTGTGTTTTTTCTTTGCTGCTTTGTTTTTAGGTGAACTTTGTAGTATGTCAGCTCTGTGCCCTTCTCACGGCCGTGTGGTTCAGGCTGTATCTGCACCCCAGCAAGACCAGTCCTTTTGTACGGCATGTGGTGGCCACACTTCTGGGTGTCTACTTTGCGCTCTTCTGCTTTGGCTGGTGAGTATTTGCCTGCTGTCCGTACTGACGCATCCCTCTCTGTGTTTTTGCTTGTACTCCCTGCTGCTGGACTGCAGGATTTATGCTGGTGTGACATTCCAGAAAGATACAACAGTCGCCAATCAATAGAAAACGTAGCAGTCTGTGAAACAACAGATATTTGATACAGAATAAACAAACAGGTTTATAGCACCATAAAAAGAGCTGAAGCTGATGTCTGTAGTACACGGTACAGTATCAAATTATGAGATGCGTTTCAGTTGTAAATACACCTGTATGTCTCCCTCAGCTCAGTGCAACAGTGAATTGACCATTTTTGAGCCTTTTTTTTGGAAAGTCGTCTGTGAAATTAAAGACAGCATTGCAACATTTGATTCAAACCAAAAAAAACGATGTGAAAAATAGAAAACAGAACAATACATTTTGTTAAATGCTGGGTACCATGATATTTCATACGTGAGTTTGTATGATATATTTTTTATTTTTTACACTAATGAAACTAAACATGTTTTAGATTTTCAATAATTGTTTTTGTAAACATGATGTTTTTAAAACAAGGTTTTATGGTTATATATTGCTATGCTTTTTTGCCCCGCAATATTGCAAATTCAGAAAATACTTCTGATCCTTATATTATTTTGTGTGTCTAATCATAAATGACATTTAATAATAATAATTATTATAAAATGTGAGTTAAAATGATCAAATTAGATTTTCTAATTCCAGTATACTTTTGCGGGAAATGGCTGGTGTTTCGATTTTAATAAGAACGTGACATTATAAATAGGCTATTCGATACTAACATAGAAAACATTAGTGTCTGTGTTGTGACTGTAAGCACACACAAGCTTGTATGGATGTATCTGTGGCAACTAAAATCCAGAACTCATTAACATCTCATTTAATAAGACAAACAGATCAATAGGCCACACTCATGATAATAAAGGATAGATAACTATCTGGCTGCTAATTAGTGGCATCTTTTTAAACTCATACGGTCTCTGTTTGTGTATGTGTGTGTGTTTAAATGTGGCTTTTCTTTACATAAAGGCAGTTTTGTTACGTTTGGGTAATAGTCATATAAATTCAGCTTTTCTACTCGAGTGAGGACAAGCTGAAATATCAAAAACAAAAAAAACAAAACAAAAAAATGGCGTTTTGCTTCTTTAACTTGGATTACACTAAAACACTCCTTATCTCTCAGAAAGGTTTTAGGCTGTTCTGCATGGTGCCATATTTAAGTATAATTATATACTCGTATAAGTATATTTTGAAAGTTTCTTCTTATGTGGTGGACATAAATGTGCTGTATTATTAGAGACAACATTTTTGTTCTCTTCTTCAGGTATGCTCTTCATTTCCTGCTCCAGAGTGGCATTACTTATGGAATAATGATTCTAACCGGAGTCGAGCACATGCACAAGTGAGTTTATCATTTCAGAACTATAACAACATTGAAAAGTACTCAAAAGTGCTTTAAAGTTTCTTGTTTTTTCCCGCAGCGTTAAAGGCCTTAAAGACAACATTAAATCAAAAGTGACTGTATTTTACTATTAAAGAGCTCATGAAATGGCCGGACAAATGCAGTGTTTCTTGGCCTCAAAACTTAAAATACAGTTTTCTAGGAAATGCGTAACAACACCGGAGTAAATCTGGTTGTGAACACAATTGCATTACTTTAAATTCAGTAGAACCAAGATCTGAGTGAATCCTTCATAGCCCCCTTTTCATTGGTAAGGTGAACTGAGGTCCGTGCTGATAAAAGACGTCCCCTCTATTACAGCTCGACTCTTCTGATGAAAGAGTTGAAAACTGACCCAGAGATAATTATAATGAGAAAGAGATCATTCTCTTCACCCGCTGACCATCAGTCACTGTCCTCCTCACGGGTGTAATAAAATCTTCCATTATTTCCCCTCTGCCATCTCCTGCCAGCTGCCAGAAACTTTTTACTAGGTGGTAAATATAAAACTGCCTCAATGTCAGACTTCTGCCAAACGGCCCTTTTGGGACGTTTTGTTTCAAATGAGGTGAGATTACTGTCTTAGGATGATTCAGGGACAGTTGTTGAGGTGGACAATTCTTCCTCCTCCTCTTTTTATCTTCTATTGATGGATTATGTAGAAATACTATTGACATTACTGATCATTTTGGAAAAACATACAGTGGTTGAGACCATTCTATTTTTGGCATTCTTTAGGTGGCAAACTGCAAACTCGCTCGCATTGTTGAATGGAAAGCACACACACACACACACACACACACACACACCTCGTCTATCTTCGTGCTCACACCTGCAGTGTCTGGGGACCTGAGCTGAATGTGTCATCACTACAGCTCAAGTGTGTGTGTGTGTGTTTAAGAAATAATGAGAATGACTAGGAGCTTCTGTTATGCTAGTCTCTGCTAGCTTCATCTGCTTTTTCCTACCTTTGTCTATGAGATTAAAAGATCTTTCCTTTTTAAAGCACACGATTACTGGACTAATGACCTTCTGTTGTCATGTGCAGTGAACAGAACACAACAGAAGTTGTTTGGGGTGAATGTTTTATACTAAACTCTCGTTTGCATGCACAGCAGAAAACCACTCAATGTTTTTATGCCCTGCGTTAGCATCTAGTCCACTCTGCTTTTTACACCAGAAAACACAGCGGAATATACAGCTAAGCTTATAGATTTTTTTTTTTAGTTAGCTTACTGCTAAATCTATTAAACAAAACCAGTAACCTGCGGCATTGAATCACCTCCATTTGTCACACTTACACAGTTATTTCATACATTTAGTGCATCATTAAGTGGACATTTAATATTATTTGCACTTCAAATAAATGTACCATTATCTACTGTAGTTATTTGAGATTTGCTGGAAAAAAGGGAAAAAGAGTGTGTGTGTGTATGTATGTATAAATATATATACACACAGTGAGGTCAATAAGTATTCGATCACCCTGTGATTTTGCAAGTTCTCTTACTTAGAAATCATGGAGGGGTCTACAATTTT
>JAUMHI010000065.1:11314020-11325896 GCA_032359435.1 Enteromius unitaeniatus
TAGAATCATGAGCAGAGTGTAGCTGGACTATTTAAAAGCTAAATAACAGGTCTTTGAGGGTCAGAAATCTGGCTGATGAGCAAGTGATCAAATACTTATTTGACACAGTAATTCCCAAATAAATTGTTAAGAAATCATACAATGTGATTTCCGGATTTTTTTTTTTTAGATTCTGTCTCTCACAGTGGAAATGCACTGTATTTTATGAAAATACATACTCTATATTTTTAGAGTGGAAAAGTATTTTAGAGTTTGCAAATAGAATATTCTAGACAAATCTGAAATATGTTTGCATATTATATATGTTTTAGTAATTAACTTACTATCCCAAGTCTATAAATCATATTTCCAGACTTTGACAGTGGGTACTCTGTCTTTAAAGAAAATAAGAGAAATATCTCAATGTTTAGTGGTTTATATTAATTTAATGATTTTTTTATATCATTTATGTACATCATTTATATTATTTAAAATATGTGCCTCAGTTGGCCAATCCAGTATACAAGAGAGCCATAATAAACAACCATACAGACAGCAATCACAATCGCATGCACATTTTTTTTCTTTCAATCGCCAATAATGAAACACCTTTGGCACTAGCAGTTTCAACTCTTTTAATTTCCACATCCTTTTTTCTGCATCCTGCAAGAAGAGAGAGCAATAATGTCATTCATTAGTGTAGAAAATAATGTTTCTACACACAAACACACACACACACTGCTCAGTCTCTGCAGATCAAAAGCCCTCATCACTGCTGAGAGTTAATTTCTGGAAACATCTTTACGCTCTTTGTTAGCTTAGTTTTAAAAATTATGTTTGTGCTTGTTACTGGGTTTTTTAATAGATCATAAAATGCTCTGTATGGCATCCTCCAGGCCCTCATATCATCAAAGCTCTTGTAAAACAATAATTTATGCGTAGCAACTGAAGAAAAATGGTCACAAGTATATTAATTAATCAGAAATGGCTTGCAATCTAAAACCTGCTGTTTGGTTCACATTGCAGATACTGTTTGGTGGTCGCCCTGAGTTATCTAAGCTTCTGCCAAATCACCCGGGTTTACGTCTTTGATTACGGAATGTACTCTGCAGATTTCACAGGGTAAGAATTTGCCTTTATGTGTTCTGAGCTTCGTTATCAGTGTTTTCTATTTCACATTTCTCTTTTTTCCCCTACCTGACAGGCCGATGATGGTCATCACACAGAAGATAACCAGTGTGGCTTTTGAGATCCATGATGGTGAGTGTGTGTGTGTGTTTGGTTACAGTTATAAAAACACACAGGAATGATGCATCAGGATTCTGTTTTGGATGCTGTTCCAGGCAACTGCTGTTGTGATTGTCAAATGTGCTGCCAAAGGGCCTGAGAAACTAATTAAAGAAATGGAAGGCAGCGGGATGAAATGAAAGCAAATGAAAACAAGCCTCCCTCCCTCCTCCTCACCCCTCTTTTGTTCCACAGGGTGACAGATTACCCTTATGATGTGTGCTCCCCACACCACACTTCTTAATATTACTGTTATCACTAATTCATTTCTTTGTCCTCTGCTGAGTTCAGCTGCTGGCCTGCAAACCTTTGTTATGGAGATTCTTCTAAACAAAGTGAATTCCTTTAAGATTTACTGGCAATGTTGTATCAGATTTTGTCAGTACTGTTTATGCTACACATGGTTATTATGTTGAATTTTTATTTAGTTTACTTTAGTTTAATTTATATTATCAATTGTGTCTTTGTTAGTTTTTATTTATTTATTTTTTATACTGTAATTTTTTTAATTGTTTGTTGAAATTTGAACACATTGGTAATTTATTTCACACCATTTTAGATGCAAAAATACAAAGTCAGGTCTAGAAGAATTTGTTGTAAATGGGTGTAGCAATAATATTGAAAGAATTCGTGTGCTGTCACAAAGGTGCTAGCTATCAGTTTTAAGTCCTAACTATTGATTTTTATTAGTTTATATTGCATAACATTATTATTATTATTTTTGCACTGATTTTTTATTTATTTTTATAATCGTATCTTTTAGTGTTCATCCTAGTCCTGATAAATATAGAACATAATCAAATGAGATGAAGGATTTAATTCAGTGGATTATCCAGAAATGGGCATTACCTTGTGGTTGTATGAAGCAGTTCTCACTGATTTCCAGTACAGATATTGTAATATATTCTGTTACCGTTTTTGATATAAACTGTAAGCCATGTGAAAGTGGTTTCATTCGCCTGTTACCCCAAATAACCTGTCATTGATATTCCCTGTGGTCCATAGTGCGCTAATAGGACAAAGTTCCCCATAGAAGTCCTTGCTGACCTCCATCACTAGCTCTGGAACATGTTGATGCATATGGGTGAAGCTCTGTCTCTCCCCTGCTGGTGCTCACAGAGTCGGACATAAACTGTAATGAAAACATTTTAAGTGGCTCGTTGTCTTGTTATATGCATAAGGGTGGCAATAAAACAGTAAGAAATTATTCAAGCCACTTACCCTGGGTCGCCCTGCCTTGTCTTATCGTGCGGGAAGACAAACAACTGAGGCACAAGAGACTCATGAGTCGACCACACGAACTCTGGGCCAAGACAATTTACAGCACATTTCTTCCCTCTCTAATTACTTCTGTAAATCAGAGGGAGGCCAGGGACTGCTTGACCAAACTCACAAGCTTAAAATTTGAGCATGTACGGTATATCCACAGTGCTCAAAAGCAAACATTATGAATTCTCACTAAAGAGTTCACCCCAAAAACTTTCATCATTGCAAACCAGGATGACTCGTTTCTTATGTGGAAAACAGGAAAAGAAGAAATTTGAAATAACACACTGCTCCATCTTTTCAAAGCAGTTACTCTTAAGCTTTAACTACTATTTCTGTATCTATTATCTGGGATTTTTATTATAGATTTAAGGTGTTGGTATTGATATTGTGTGTGTGTGTGTGTGTGTATGTGTTTACAGGAATGGCAAGGAAAGAAGATCAACTAAACCAAAGTCAAAAACTGTTGGCCATAAGGTATGTATTATTAAACTGTTGACAATACAAGACCAAATTAAATGAAGGAATGTGGTTATGTAATTTGTGGTCTTAAAAAACTTGTTGCTTTGACCTTTATATTTAAAACTGTAATCTCACATCTTTTTTTTTCCAGACGTGATGTTGCTTTTGTTCTAATGCAATTCTGAAATCCACTTTTCCTCTGTATTTGTGTTTTATTCAGACGAATGCCCAGTTTACTGGAGTACTTCAGTTACAACTGTAATTTCATGGGGATTTTGGCTGGTCCCACTTGCTCATATAACGATTACATAGCCTTCATCGAGGGCACCCCCTATCGCCACAGAGACCTTGAGACCAAAGGAAAAGTTAATGGGAAGAGCAGACTGAACGACCCTTCACCAAATGTTTGTTTTAAGTTGTTTGCATTTTCTTATAACCTCACTTTTTTAAAATGTTTTTTCATTAAAATGTTTAGGGTTAAGTTATTAGGCATTTATCTAATATAAAAATACAGTCAAAACTGTTTTTTTAAAAATAAATATTAATAATTTAACATAACAAAACATTTCATATTTTGTTGTTTTAAAATGTAATTTAGTCCTTTGATGGTGAAGCTGAATTTTCAGCAGCCATTACTCCAGTCTTGTGTGTTACGATCCTTCAGAAATCATTCTAATGTTAATTTAGTGCTCAAGGAAAATATTGAAATGTTTAAAACATAATTTTATGTACTGCTTAATATGTTTATCATTAAGAGTTTATTTGCAAATATATATATTTTTAAATATTATCATGTTTTTATTGTGTTAGTTGGCTGTTTTGTTAAAGTTATTTTTTAACCTAGTCAAAATAACCCAACTGCAGTTTGATTGAGATTAATTTGAATGCACAATGTTTTTTATTTTAAAAAGTAATTTAATTTATTAAGTTGCGTATTACTGGCTTGTTCCAAGTTCATATCAGTTTGTGCATTTCTGTTCCTCAACAGACAGAGGTCATCCGGAAGCTGTCCACCTGCTTCATCTCTCTGCTTGTCTTTCTCTCCGTCTGCAAAGTCTGCCCTGTGGAGCGTAACGTTGATGATGATTTTATTGCCACCACACCCTTCTATGCTCAGGTGGTCTACCTGTATTTGTCCATGCTGACCACCCGGCCTAAATACTACTTTGTTTGGACTCTGGGTGCGTGGACTTCCTGCCTCTTTTTCTCTTCCCGTCTGGCTAGATTTCTTTCTCCTATTGTTGTTCTGATCTTTGTTGAGAGATATAGATTTGTTCTGTTAGTTCTGTTGATTGATATCATGTTTTGATTTCTTTGTCATTTGCAGGGACATCATTTCTGAGGGGGAATAAGACATGATCAATCTGAGAAAGAAAAAAACTTGACTAGCCTGATGTGTGTACGTGTGTGTGTGTGTATATATATATATATATATATATATAATACATAAAATCTCAGGCTAGTTCAGTGTTCTTGCAGATTAAGCATGTCTTATTCTCCTCAAAAAAAAAAAACAACCCTCTTTTATTTTAAAAAGGCATGGCGCTTCTTTTAATCAGTCTGTTTTCCTATTTCCAAGTTGTCCTGTCTCTCTCCCTAATTTGTTATATATATGTCTGTTGAACCTTACTGGAAAGAATAATTCAATCAAGCACCAGCAGTAGTTTGTCTTTCACGTTCCATCATTATCTTTTCTGCTGTACCCCTGGCATGATTAATTACACATTAGAATGCATCATCCATCATGTGTTGTAAGGACTGGTTGTGTGACCCATCTGAATTGGGATCAACGTCTTACACAACACAGACTTGGTGCATATGGCTTGTGTTCTACTAGTATTTGTGTGCAGATAATCAATTCATGAAGAAGGTTTTAAAATTTCTACCAATATTTGTTGTAAATTCTTTTAAAATCTGAAAGACTACATCAAGCATTTTCACTGAATTCCTAATTTGACAGTTACGTACTTGCTTCATTATAACACTTAAAACCTGTAAAGGTAGAAACAAACTCGGTGCTGTGTAATCTCGGTTTCATAGCATTTCTTTTTTTTTTCCTAGTGTGACTGTCTTGACACTCATGCTGTCTTTCTTAACAGCTGATGCCATCAATAACGCAGCAGGATTTGGATTTAATGGCTACGACAGTAATGGTTTGCCTCGATGGGATCTCATTTCCAACCTTAGGATCATGAATATAGAGGTCAGTTCAGAAGCTGTTTTTTTTGCCCTTCTGATTGAATCAGAAGTGTTATAATCTTCATACTCTTATTTATTTTTAGCTTGCCACCAGCTTTAAGGTGTTCCTGGATAACTGGAACATTCAAACAGCACATTGGCTTAAAAGGTAAGAACAGGAAGAGCACAGTTTGCTATTATACACTGCTATTAAAACGTTTGGGGTCTGTAAGAAGTATTTAATGCATTTGTATGACAAAAGCAGTCTTTTGTATTTGCCAAGGCTGCATTTGTTTGATCAAACCTACTGTAAAAACATTTTTTTACAGTAGTACTGTACAAACAGTACAATGTACTTGTAACATCCACTTTAACATGTTTAAAAATTTAATTTATTCCTGTGTTGAGAATGATCATTCAGAAATAATTCTAATATCCTGATCTTCTTCCGAATAAACATTTATTGAAATCATTTGTGGTGCTTAATATTTTTTGTTGAAACTATGATTCTTTGATGAATAGAAAGCTCAGAACACCAATTATTTCTGTAAGAAATCTTTTTTTGCTTTAAAAAAAAAAAAGACCGACCACAGACTTTTTGGATGGTAGTGTAATTACAGCACCTGTCACTCTTCTACCTTCATAATTAGAAAAATGCTGTGCTTCTTTAAAATAATGCGTGTCCTAAATTGAATGAGGGGTATCATCACCACAGGTCTCATTAATCTCTGTGTGCAATGGCTCCATCTACTGGGGATTTTTCGCAATTATCAGTAAATACCAAATATGACAATTCTGTCATTAATAATTCACCCTTGTGTCCAATTGGCACAACATGAGGGTGAGTAATAACAGAATTTTCATTTCTGGATGAGCTATCCCTTTAACATTCGTAAACAGACTAACAACTTGTGCTATGTATAGGCTATAGATGAAATATAAAGAAACATTTCCTTCCTACTTTTATTTATATTCTAGCATGAATGTTGTATATTGTTTGTTATGTGTGTTGTCTTGTAGGGTGTGTTATGAACGTTGTCCCTACAACCCCACTGCTGCAACCTTCTTGCTGTCAGCCATGTGGCATGGGGCTTACCCAGGCTACTACCTCACCTTCCTCACTGGCATCGTCATCACTCTTGCAGCTAGAGCTGTGAGTAACATCACATTCTACTTACATGCCCTAAAATTTTGAAAATGCTTCGGTGACTAATTTTTTTAAGTGTAGGAAAAATGCAACACTGGACATTTAAAGGTTGTTTCTGTTGTTCTCACACAGACGGAGCTTAAAAATATATAAGTATTATTTATGTAGTAAAATATAAAAAAATCAAATGAATAATATATATTTATCTATGTTCCTTTTCCATATATATTTGTATGATCAATTATGTTATGAAAACCAAAATGTCAAAGGAAAAAAGTATATATTTAGTATCAATGTTTACATTACAAAATTATTAAAATATATAAAAATGATTATTTCTTTTAAATCAGTAATGTCTCCTTGAAAAAAACAAATACTTCATTAATATCAATGCTTGGGATTCTGAGGGTTAATGTCATGTTTCCTCTTGTCCTTCAGGTGAGACACAATGTAAGACCCTACTTCTTGGGTTCTCCAGGTCTCAAGTTTGTGTATGATGTCATCACATGGGCGGCTACACAGATTGCTATTTGTTACACAGTGATTCCCTTCGTTCTGCTTTCTGTGGGTCCCTCGCTCAAGTTCTACAGGTGGGCAGGACAAACAAAATAGATGCTAAAAATGCATGTTTTTTTTCTTTGTATTCACGAATTGACATTCTACTGTCTCCATCACTTTCTAGGTCATGGTACTTCTGCATCCACATAGGCTGTATACTGCTGGCCATCGCATTGCCTGTGAAACCACGGCACCTGCGGCTGAAAGAGCAACAGCCTGCTGTACAGCCAAGTCTGGAGAGCACAGACAGCAACAGCAACCAGAAACAGAAAACCACATGAGTCCTGGAACACCTTACCAATCTTCTATACACTCACAGACTGGGCAAATGTACCTTTTCTGCAGCCACACATAAAGAGAGTCAGATAAACTAAAGCTCACAAATAAACCAACCAACCAGCCTCTGTCTGGACTGATAGAGTAAGTCATCCCTTGGCTCAGTATTGTGGTGCTGGGATTGGACAGTGATTTGAGATGATGGAATCAAATCTGACTGGTATAAGAGGAGTTTTATTGCCAAGAAAATGCTGTTGTATAAAATTTTGTGACCTTGCCTTTGTAATTCAACATGTCACAGCAAGTGTTAGTGTCCTAATCTGATGGTCTTGTATTGGGCTTGTAAATATGATTTTCTTGCAAGGGAAAAGGCCAGTACCACTTGCAGAAAGCTGACAATATTATATCTGAAAGCAAACAAAATTAATGTGGTAAGGGTAACAACAAATGACTAACTAAACTAACAGGAAAAATAATACATTTATTGGAAAAAAAGGAAGAAAGATCAAAGGATGGATTTCTTTGTTTAATAAACATTAAATAATGTCCAAAAAATCAAGACAAGTCACCAAAACTGAATTAAGATTTAATTCCATGGCTGCGCCATTAAAAACTGGGCTCTTGGCCCTTTTGTCATGTTCTGTTTGTTATGGTCTATTGTAGCGTCTCGTCCATGTAGTCTTCACATAAAATGCTGAAAGTTACACATAATACATTCCAATCTAAAGACCAGAGATTCTTTTCTCATAAACAAAAGTATTTCATAGACTAATCCAATCTAAACTGGGAATTTTGGAAAGTAGTGGAATGTCAGAGTAACGTCCAGCAAAAAAAAAAAAAAATGGGTAGTACTGTTAACTGCATGACTTCTGCGAGTCAGGCAGGTGGTGATTCTGTATGCACAGTAATGCACATTTTGTATGGCCTCTGTCAGCTTATAGGTTTGGCCTGCTTAAGGGTTGGAAATTAAGCTGATGTTTGTGTTAAAGATATTTGAAATGGTAGAGGATGTCGACTGGATTTGTATGAACTGTTACGTTCTCTGTGGATCTGGAACATTTGTTGTTGTTTTTTTTTTGCAAATTATGTGATTAAAAAAAAGTCTTTTTACTATTTTTTTGCGTTCTGCTTGGCTTCTCATAAACCACTGTGCACAGTACATTTACACATTCATCATTACTCAGCACTGAAATGTAGGAAACACAATGTAGCGTTTCTTAACATGAGCGAACATCTGCTCTTTGTTCTGCAGTCATAAACTGCACTTTGTGCCATTAGAGATAACAATAAGTTACTTGATCTTGCTGACTTATTATAGGGATATTACTTCCAGTGTCACTACAGGCATGTTAATGTTTCTTTCTTTTGTTATTTCCAAGAAGTTTATATTTATTTTGACCTCATTCCAGACCCAAAATTTAATTTAAGTTTCTTATATAATAAAATGTTTCTTCAGAAGTCTGTGTACTATTTTCTTCTTCTTTGGAAATGTATGACTCGACTATAGAAATAAGCTACACGTAACATTTCATACACTTTCATACATGAAAAATTCCTTCTGCCCTCGCCCTCGGAAAGGCATCTACAGGACAAAATACACAACACTAAAAATCCTACAATATAAATGACTACAATTGCTGTGTAATATGGTATCACTTCCCATATTTCTACTGTCAACCATCGCATTTATTCATCGTGTGCTGCTCTGAGTAGGCCGTGACGTCACGCCGTGTGTTGTCAGGGACTCGGCAGGAAGAAGCTCACAGCGCTCTGCTTCGTCAAAATGGCTGTTGAAGATGATGAATAGGGAGAAACAAGCGCCGTAGACCGAACAACTAGAGAGAAATACGCCTCTCTAAACGGACATTGCGACAAAAGGGCATTTCAACGTTTCTTTTCTGTGAGGTAGGTCTCGTAACAGAAGCTAGATGCAGGCTTTAAATCGCGTTTGTCGGTTGATGCCGCGTATGATTGACAGTTGATATCCTCCTAAAGGACAGTAACGATCATCAAGCTGTAGAAGTGAGCAGATTTGTACATTCACAGCGAATCAGATGTGGTTTATTATGTGAATGTACTGAGAGACTAAGAGAGGTTGTTTTGATGGCGATGAATTGGCTGGTCTCTCATAGGGAGTGAGTACACGGACATCCAGACATGTTGAGGAGGCACTGCCCGCCCTGTTTATTTCTACAAATACATTCTTTAATATCAAATTGCAATAATGTTTAGACAGCCAAATATATCAGGATTAACAAGCACTTTATTACAGGGCTGTGGTTTTATTGTGCTTAAGGTTACTCATTATGTAGTTATTTTTAGCCATATTTTAAGTTATCTCTCTGTCATCACATCACACAATTACCCAAGAAAAAAAAACGAAAACATAAAACAGTTAATATTGCTATATTTATTGTTGTGTTTTATTTTTATAGCATATATATGTGGTATAGGTGTTTATATAGCAAAACATTATATATAATGTTTAGATATTTTTATTGTTTTATGTGATGTAGTTGCTTCTCACCAGTCTTTATAAATATCCATATAATATAGAGCACTTCTCACTGTTATAATTGTAGGGCTGTCAGTCATCTCAGCATCTTGCTGTAGACACTAGGCGTGAACCACTCTTGGTCGCCATAAATAATGCATGATGCCATTCCAGAGCAGACAGACAGACAGACAGACAGACAGACAGACAGCAGTCACAGCCAGCAATCTAAAGGCATTCACGCAAAAGCAGAGGACAGTGTGACACTGAGTGTGCTGGACATACCGTGACACATAGTGGTTTAGAAGAATAACTTTGGTGTCATGTTTCACAGCTGCCATGTTCTCTTTGTTGTTGTCCAGTTGTTTGTTGAGTGCTTGTCTGGTTTCTTGTACAGTCTGAATTAAAGGTGTTATTTAGGGTCATGCCAGTGCATATTAAATGTTATAAAATATTAATATTAAACATTTATTTGGTTTGATTTGTGATTGTATTTTTCTACACAGGGTGGTCACAGTGTTTATATTTTATTTATCTACAGCGATCTATCAAGCATTCTGTTGTTCATTTTGACATTCTGTATATCTATTGTTAAATCGATTTATGAATAATTTTATTTTATTTTTTTATTAAGTGTTAAACGATACATGTATAAATATATATTTAATAGATATTTAGGCTTAATATTTGCACTAATTAACTCTAGGGAAACCTATTAGTTTGTCTCTGGAGGTGTTTGGAGAAAATGAACGGTTATCTCAGTCAGTGCTATGCTTATCTGCGGCCAGCCTCTTTTTCTCCTGACATTTAAAGTCCATTGCTATTCTTGGCCTGCACTGAAGCAAATTCTCTGATATCACCTGTCAGGCTAACTCAGCAATTTCACATTGCTAATCTCACATTTTTACTTCACATTTTTATCCTCCAACAACCTGCTGCTGTGTTCAGATTAGCTTAGACAATCTCTGTTCGTAATTTGGGTTTTGAAAATGACTACATATGATTCTGTTCAGGGCATCCCAGAGAGTGTCAATCATGGACACCACAACCTCCATCAAGATGACCACTCTGGCCATCCAGAACCTCTTCAGTTACGTGGAAGAAGAGAATCTGGCTGCTGTCAAAGCCCATCTTGACAAGTTCAAAGAGGTGGATGGTCGAAGCGATGTAAGTTGCAACTAAAAAAAGTCAAACAGAGTTAAAGATGATCAGTAAACATGTAGAAATGTCAAATCTCTTGTCTTTCTCATTGTGTGTTTGTCAGAATGGACAGACTCCTCTGATGTTGGCCTCAGAGCAGGGCAGTCTTGAAATCGTTCAAGAGCTCATTAGAAGAGGAGCAAATGTCAACTTGGATGATGTGGTGAGAAAATGCCCACTTTAGATTTACAAACAGAGTTGGCGCTTGGCAGGTAGTCTCTTTTGTTTCTGTTCAATCACTGCAGATATTCGCTAAATATTTACCAACCAAAAGTGGAGCAGACATCATTATTGGATGGTATTATTAGCAGCTTATTACAACGATACACACTAAGTAGATAAGACAACTGCTCTGTTAAAATTAAATAATGAATATAGCACAAAAAAAGAAATTATGCTTATACATTATAATAAATAAAACAATACATATATAAATGGTAGCCTATATATATATATATAGACAATATATTATATGTACTTTGTAATTTTGTTTGTGTGTGTGAAAAAATTATTGTTATAAATTAAATAAATAAATAAATATTCAAAATAAGATTTGTTTTTTAATAATCCAAAATTAGAATTTAAATCACAGTAGAACCTGTGTTTCTGTTTTCCTGTGCAATATTTTTTGCCCATATATTTAAGGTGTATTGTCCATTATAATTGTGCCATAGTGCTTTTCGGTCTGGTACAGCTCCTGCACACTCCATCCCTGTTTCCATGGTGACATTAGACATTAGCCAGTGGTACAATGGTTTCCATAGCGACCTGTCTCTGTGCTTTTTCCTGATAGGACTGCTGGTCCGCTCTGATCTCTGCAGCTAAGGAGGGGCATGTGGAGGTAGTGAAAGAGCTGTTGGATAACAGTGCTTACATTGAGCACAGAGACATGGTGAGAAAATCTAATAGCAAAATCTGCATTAAAAGCAGTGTCTCTTTGCACAATAATGAAAAAAAAATCTTATTTGATTATCAAAACTTATTGAGGTGGCTTTGTGTCATACAGGGGGGTTGGACTGCTCTTACCTG
>JAUMHI010000065.1:11332423-11371389 GCA_032359435.1 Enteromius unitaeniatus
GAAGTCTCTTTTTCTGCATTTATTTAATCAAAATAAGAGGGTCAGATATAGTATATAGTCAAATACTAAAAAAAGTAAAAACAGTAATATTGTCAAATATTATTACAATAAAATAACTTTTTTCTATTTAGAAAATATTCGATTCCTGTGAAAGCAAAGCAGAATTTTGAGCAGCCATAACTAAATTAATCAGTGTCACATAGTTTTTCAGAAATGATTTCAGTATGCTGATTTGGTGCTCGATAAATATTTGTTATTATTATAACAATAGAAAACAGTTGGGCTACTTACTATTTTTGTGGAAACTATGACACAGTTTTTTATGATACTTTGATGACTAGAATGTTCAAAGGAACAGCGTTTATGTAGTATGGAAATCTTTTATAATATAAATGTCTTCCCTTTCACTTCTGATCATCAAAAACGACTGTCTCTGAATATTTGTGTGTTAGTGTATAAAATGTAGCCACATATATCTTGCCAACATAATGTCCAAACCACGTTGCTCTAATCCTATTCTGACCAACATTTCATATTAATGAACTTTTAAATCTTTGTTGTAATCAAATGCTGCATGACAAAAATGCTCGCAAAAGCAAATTTCTTATACTTTTCTTATGCAGTAGGTTGGCATGAGGAGTTGGACAGAAAATTGTCCCAGAACAGCCTGGGTGACCAGACCAAGTTTGGCAGCAAGACGACTCTTAACCGCAGGGTAAGGTGATAAATATGTTGCTTTATGTCCGAAGGCAACTTCCATTATAATGATTAGCGATTATGAATATTACGAGGATTTGAACTCCAAAGATGAATGGAGTTGTTTGTCCGGTCCGGCAGTCCCATGGCTTGTGTTTGTATAGTTTGTCTGACTAATCCAATGAGAGTAATGTTTTACCACATGATATGCTCATCACAAAACGTTTCCAAATTTCTGCCTTGATATTTTCCGTCCCTGTATTCCTTAATGCTGTTGATTTAGAATAAGCGTGATTGAAATCTGGCTGATCTTTCCTCAGGATACTTACCGCCGTCGACAGATGCAGAGGTCAGTCACACGTCAGATGTCCTTTGACCTCACAAAACTACTCGTCACTGAGGACTGGTTCAGTGACATCAGCCCACAGACTATGAGGAGGCTCCTCAACATTGTATCAGTCACAGGTCAGCATTCAATCTTTAAGGTCAACATGTTCCTAAAATGATTCATCACTGCATGTTATTTCAAAGAAATCTGTGTAATCTTTAATCAAAATGCAGTAAGTTGCTCTTACTCTGAAACAACTTGACTTTTCCAATCACGTCACTTGAGCTATTAGGTAATGTTTACTAATAGGGTTTAGTCTGGTTAGTAATGGTCACCTTTTGTAATCTAAATTAAACATGATGTTTTCTAATTTACCCTTTTTTTTGCTTTGAGTACCATGTTTTACTCTGAAATATGTCACCTTCTAGAAATAAGTCAGGTTGTATACATCTGAATTATATACTATTGTATGAAAGTTTACATTCAGATATTTAAGAAAGAAATGAATACTGTTAATTTAGCATGGATCAGAATTGGCTTTAATGCCATGTATGTTTACACATGCAAGGACTTGTTTTGGTGACAGAACCTCCACAGTGTGACAGTGTAATAAAAAAATAATCAACAAAAATACAAAATAGCACAAACACAATAAACAAAATGGACAATTTAGTATGTATCATTAAAGAATCCTTTAAAATGTATATCCCTTTCTGCAAAAATAAGCAGTACAACTATTTTAAAGAAGATTGATAATAATTGTTTATGATACCAAATTACCATATTAGTATGAGTTTTGAAAGATCACATTGTGACTCTGAAGACTGGAATAGTGGCTGCTTGTAGATCAGCTTTGCCATCACAGCAATGTATTATATTTTAAAATGGAATAAAAAACATCTCTGTTTTTGCTGTGATTTTGATCGTATTAATGCAGACTCATTGAGAGTTCTTAAAAGATAAATAAATAAAATAAATCATACCACCCCCGAGTCTTAGTATATAGTCACTACAATGGAATATAAACTTTCTGATATATAATAAAGTCTGAACATTCAGTACTCATGAAATATGCTCCCTTTGTTTAGGCCGCTTGCTGAGGGCCAATCAGATAAGTTTTAGCTGGGACAGGCTTGCATCTTGGATCAACTTGACCGAGCAGTGGCCATATCGCACATCCTGGCTCATACTGTACCTCGAAGAGACAGATGGCATCCCAGATCAGTCAACTCTGAAAACCATCTATGAAAGGTGAGGGCTTTTAAAGAAATCACATGACGCTATTTGTTTTATAATGTCATTATGATGTTGTAATGTAGAGCTCTAGAAAACACAGTTCCTGATGTTTCAGTTTCACCACATGCTTTATTATCATCACAGTAGTTTTGTAGCTCATCAGATTGCCAGAAACTCACTGTTGTTTTAAACTTGAGCTCAACAACTCAGATCATAGCTAATCTGTGCAAAAAAAGGTTTTTATCGGAGTAATCTTATGTAATGTATTTGGTATGATTTTTTTTTTTTTTTTGCATGTAGTTTGTTCGTTAGCCCATTAGGGTCCTAGAGAAAAATGTATCCTTTGGGAAGCTTCCTGGAAAGGAATAATGGGAGGCCACAGAATGTCAGATGAAGCCAAAGAAAGCAGGTTCAGATCATTAGATAGGCTTCCCTTCGGTGATTAGTCAGATGATGCTATTCGTGTAAGACTTGTGTCACTGCATAGATATGTCATCAGATATGAAATGATTATGGAATATTCTGACTGCACTCGTGTTGTATATTTCTTTACACATGCGACATACCATCACTATGCAGTTCTTGCTGTACACAAATGTAAAGAGAGAAATGAATGCATTCGCAGCATGGGTGTATTCTGACATTTTGAGGGGTTTATAGAGCATTTCTGAAAACCCTTAGGTCTGTTTAAGTGAAAACATATGAAGTTTGTGGTTTTATGAAGAGGTTTGGCGTCCAGAACATCAGTATTATTGCTGTATTGTGTTGATACTGGCTGTCTGCACACTTCTTCCACTCTGAAAGCAGCCCATGCCCCAGAAACACAAAATGAAATGAAGATATTGTGCTGCTAATGCTGAGTTATATCAGCATCATTTTGATTTTCGGTAAAACCATCATGACTTTGTTTTATCTGGCAAGACTCAATGTAATTTATGCCAGGGTATGTTAAAACCAGTCATTCTCACAAGACCTGCATTGTTTTAGTAAAAACATGATGGACGCTCCACACATGCAAAAGTAACTTTTTACAAACCTTAAAATATTAGTATTGTCTCATGTTTCTCAACTTGTATCTTTCATGTACTGCCTGACAGGATCTCCAAGAACATTCCAACCACTAAAGATGTGGAGCCTTTGCTGGAGATAGATGGTGACGTCCGTAGCTTTGAGGTTTTCCTTTCTTCCCGAACTCCAGTGCTTGCGGCTCGAGACATCCGAACTTTTCTCCCCTGTACTGTTAATTTAGATCCCAAGCTCAGAGAGATTATTGCAGGTAAATATATATATATTTATATATATATCACATTTAAACCCAAACTAGCTAGCCACTAAATGAAAGCTTAAGTGTCAGCTTAATTTAGGCAACATTTGCAGTCCTGTTACTCATTCTGTATTTGATTTAATTAATTTTATTTAATTTAGTTTTTTATAAATAGCAACAAAAAAAAATAATTATTAATTATACAAAAATAATTATTTCTTTAAATCGCTTAATTTTACAGTGCTACAATTAAGTCTTGTATTTTATTATATTTTATTAATTTAATAATAATAATAATATTTAAAAAAAATTTAATAATATGCATTTTATTTCATGTTTGTGGTATATTGACAGTTTAAAATCGGTGCTTAATTTTCGGTGACTCATTCTGGCTTGTATTTAATTTAATAAATTCTTTTTTCATTTGCATGTTGTTTTTAATTAAATGTTTATTGCATATTTACAGCATAATTTATGCTAAATATGCAAACTCGATTTATTAAAAATATTAAGTGTAATATTAATACATGTATATTCAATATATTAATCATAATATTTATATTGTTTTTTAATGTAATATTTATTAAAAATAATCTCTCACACACACACAGAGTTGTAAAAATTCTAAACTTTTATAAAAAAACCACATGGCATATTTCTTTTTACTTTAGTCATGCCCTGTTGAAAACCATGTTTTCCAAGTTTTAATCTTTGTTTTTCTTAGATGTGCGTGCTGCCCGGGAGCAGGTGAACATGGGTGGTGTCACCTATCCCACGCTGCCTTTGCAGGAGGGCCGTCCAATATCAGTCTACAGCCAGCAGTCCTCTACCTGTTCCCCTACTGCCTCCTACAACGGCCCGTATAACCCGCCGGGTGTATCTCCTCAGCCCCACAGTGCCTATTACAGCGGCATGGCCGGGCCGCAACACCCGTTCTACAACAGGGTGAGTGTCACCACACAGATAATGCACAAAACATCACTTGAATTGTGAAATTCGTTGCATTAAACTGAATCCAAAACTGTGTTTTTGTTGCAATCTTTCAATTGATTATTGCCATCTCTTTGGGGGGCATTTGAGGTTAAAACTGATAAATAGTGTCAAGTGTAGATTGATGACTCAGCTGTGTTTTTTAGACTTAACTTTCCTCAGGGAGCTCTACTAGGCACGTCGGATCATTTAATAGATGAGGGAAGTCCCTTGGATGAGCACACACCTCTCAAAGTATTCCAGCCTCGGTGCCAAACATTTCCACATGCCCACCCAGACAATTTTTCATTCATTTCCCTGTGCTCGTGTTTCAGTGATTGTTTTTCTTCATTTTAACGTCATTTTGATTTGCGTTTGTCTTGTTTTCTTAAGTTCAGCCCTAAAGTGTAACGAAACGAGGTGTTATGAGGCTACATGTTTGCACACATTGTATCCCTCTGAATCATTTATTTTTTAAGCATTTGTGCATGTTAGAGAGAGAGAGTGTGTGTGTGTGAGAGAGAGAGAGAGAGAGAGAGATTGAGTTTTACTTCATTATTTCACATGTTTGGATTTAAAGGAATATTTCATGTTCAATACATTTATTTGTTTACCTCGTATTGAACTTGAACATTCCTGCATGTATTTCTGTTTTTCTGTTAATATTTTCATTCCCTGCATTTTTTTTTTCTCCTCCAAACTTGGTCTCCCAGCCATATTTTCCCCAACATCTATACCAGCTGCCGCGACAGTATGCTGGCAGCTCCTTCCCTGCTTATGTTCTTCCACGTCCATTCATTAAAACCGGCTATCCCAAGGACCATAGCAGTGGACTTGTAAGTACTAGTCATGAACAAAAGCTGCCAGACCTTGTGCTTATGGATAACAGCATAGCTCTAGTGTTAGAAATTCTTGCTATGGTTTCACTTGCTGACATACTTTTCTTCTACAGCTAATATTTAATTTTTGCTCTGCAGGTGTTTCCTTTTATAAACATGCATATAAAGTTTCTTCTTCCCTCTTGTCTTTTATGTCAGTATCATTTTATTTTCACTGTTTTCATGGTGTTGCTCCAGATATACTTCATGCTTTTATTTAGAGTGTAATGTGTGATTATAAACATGTCATATTCTTTGTGGCACTTTGTATAAATAGAGTGTTTTATTGATATAATTGATAGAATTGTTAAATTGCATAAAATTCTTTTTAAAAATATCTTCTTCAAATATCTGTATTCCCCCTTTAAATTGAGACTTTGTCCAGTTCCAAATCTTGACAGCCTTCACTGTGTCCAACAGTAAAACATAATACTTTTAAAAATACTTTTAATTGAGTACTTTTAATTTAATTATTTGCTAAAAAATAATGTTTGTTCGTTAAAATTGTTTATACAACTGTTCCCAATTAACTATTTTTGGATTTTTCACCAATTACGAACCGGTTTTTAATCCCACACCTAGATCACAAAAATGACAACTTATTGTTTTTAGAAAATAGCATTCAGAATACATTATAAATACATTTTCAGTCCCTTTTCTGTACTCTCATACCTAGTGTTTGACATTTGGTACTTTTTAAGCTTCATTTGTGTGAGAATAGAAGCAACTAGTGACGTCAAGCACCAGCTGCCTTAATGTTCACCGGAGGCTTTCACAGTCCACCAGTTCCCACATGCTGTAGAGAGAGACTCATTTGCTCCCTGTTTAAACTCTCTCCATTTTTCTTTCATCAACATGAATGTAGTTCCCTCACGATTTCCACCTCCTTTGTCTCTTCCCTCCTCTTCTCTCTCTCCTCAAGCAGGGTAAGGTACCGTCTTTCAAAAAGAAGCAGGTACTGAATCCTTCTAGACCTTCTAAGTTCTCCTGCTCTGCTGATGCTTCTCTTCCTCACACGCCTTCACAAACACACGCTAACACTCTCCAGAGCTCTAAACACTCACACCCCTGGCATGCACTATGGGACAAACAAAAAATTCACTCGAGGAAGGAGGAAAAAAGTGCTTAAGTTGAGGTTATATGACTAATACAAAGTTAAAATTAAAATATGCCATTTAACTGTATTAAAAAAGTGATGGAGCATAGTTTAGTTGGTAACATTAAACTTAAGTCCTTCTCCTTCCTCAGAATTCTCACTTTCCCCAGGATCTTTCAAGCTTCTTTCCTTAAAAAAAATAAAGAAATCCTATCTGTTTCTATACCCTTTCAGTTGTGATGATGCCGTTTTTTCAGTGATGCCGAATTACACAAAAGCCATTGAAATAATCAGCTTCTCACACAGTTTGGCCTGGATGCTGAACTTTTAAAATATTCTGTCAGAAAACTTTAAAAGTATAGAACCCAGGTGCCACTCTGACTTTCCCTTAACAGAGGTCTGTATTTATAGTCCATGTAGTGTAGGTCACAATTTTTTTGTTTCGTTATAATTAGACGTAGCTATTTGAAAGCTACATAATACTTAATGTTAAGTGTGGTGGTAGATGTGACCCTTCAGCACTAACAAATTCTGAGTACAACTATTTGTATCCCTAACTTTTTCTTACCATCATATCACTCTAGATTTGAACTAGCTTCTTTGAAATCCCGATATGTTCATTGCATACTGTCCTCCGCAGTACCTCTTTTCGATCCCTCTCTTCTTGAATTTTAATTCAAGACCTTTTGCATCCCCCCTGGACTGTTTTCTGAAATTCTGCATGGTCTTTCTCTTGTGGTAGCAGTCTGAAGGCTTCAGAGATCTTTCATATGCACACTGTTCTGGTGTAATTGAGTGGCACTAATGGTTCTGTGTGTTGTGTATACCAGGGCTCTGCCTCTGTGGTCTCAGGCACTCCTTCGGTGCTGCTCAGCTCAATGACCACAGATGTTGTCTGTGAGCGTGTCAAACTTATTGACGGCATCGACCAGAACATGCTTTCTCAGTATACAGCCACCATTAAGAAGGTGTGTATTTGTGAACCAAAAACAAATTGTACCCTGAGAACTGTTTTGGACTATGTTATGATTTTGTGGTATATTTTTTCCCCCCAGGCTAACATAAATGGCCGAGTCCTGTCTCAGTGTAACGTTGATGAGCTGAAGAAAGAGATGAACATGAATTTTGGAGACTGGCAGCTTTTCAGGACAACAGTGAGTAGTTTTCCTATCAGTAATATTAGGATCTCTATGCTTGCAAAATGATACATTTAAAATGTCTATTTATTTATATGTATGCTTGTTTAAATGTATAATTCTAAATTTCTAATTTTATGTATCATTTTATGTATTATATGAATACATATGAAATAATAGTTTAATGTTTGTTATTCATATAAAGTTTATTACATTTATTATTAAAATTAAATACATTTTTAAATTGCTATAAATGTTTAAAAGCAATTCGTTTCTTTTACTACAGTGTTATAATTATAAAATAAACACAATAATGACTTGAAAATAGCCATAAGTTCATAAAGTGTTAGCCAGTTCAATTCTTTAATCCAACAGAATTCATAACTAAATCTCAGAGAAAGTCAAATGTTCAAGTTGTAAAGCATGTATATTATTGGGAAATGTATGATTGACCCAACAGTGCAAGTGATAGTACATTTAACTGCCCTGAAAGTCTTTCACTTTAGCCCTAAATACTGGTGTAATGAAGTCGATGTCGTGCAGGTGATTGAGCTCCGTCATGTGGAGAACCAGGTCCTGCATGAGGAGGCTCCTAGCGAGCAGGGCAGCAGCGTAGTTGGCCATGTGGAGTCCTGCAGGCACACTGGTGCACCTGTTCAAGGAGTCGGTAACACAGACACCTCACCAATGTACAACTTCAACCTGAGCTTTGAGGAGCTCAGTAACGTGGGCTTGGAGGAGCCTCCTAGGAACGCCAACCCTACATGGATGGTAAATATTCTTTCAAGGTTTTGAACACTTTTTTCTAATCCATTCCACATTTATCTTAACATCTCTTGCCTTCTGTAGGCCACCACTCACCGTACACCGAGTATGTCCAGCCTGAACTCTCAAGAGTCCTCCAATGAAATTTGCAAGTTAACAGACAAGCAGCAGGCCGAGTACCGCAATGCCTACCAGGATTACATCGCCTCCATGTCTCAAATTGAGGTAGGAATGGAGAAACCTGTGCCACCTTTTGTTGGCCAGCTAATGCATTCCAGCTCTGAGGACAAGAAGAAGGATGGAGGTGACCAAGATGGGCGCAAATCCGTTTCAAAACGAGGGAACAGCAAGTCTGGGGCCGATAATACCGACTTCACTTCGGGAGAGACGCCCACTTTAGATCCTATAACGGAAGAGGATGAGAAGGTTGACCATGGGTCATCAAAGTCCCTTCTGGGACGCAAGACATCTGGAGAGAAGGTGAGCCTCTTCCAGGGTGCTGATCTGAAGCTGAAGCCTGGAGGTGGGTTACGCTACCAAAAACTGACCAGTGATGACGAAGAGTCGGAAGAGTCAGACAACGCCCCTCTGCTCAAGGATGGAAAGAAATCTGAACCCAAAGCTTCAGATGCAGGAGATCGATCTTTGGCCAAAGGTAAGGATTACCTTTCAGATAAGAAGGATTCTTCTGACTCTGGCGTTCGCTCGAATGAAAGCTCTCCCAACCATTCCTTGCAAGACGAAGAGGCTGACCTGTCACAGTCTGAGAGGGCCAACCTGATTGAGCTGGATGAAGAGAACTCAGCTCGAAAGCGTGGGCTGCCGACTAGTCTGAGTGGCCTCCAAGACCCAGCTATCGCCCGCATGTCCATCTGCTCCGAGGACCAGTGCAGTCTTCTGGCCAGCAGCCCTGAAGAGAGCTGGCCTTCCTCCAAGAGCTACAACCTCAACCGTACACCCAGCAACACCACCCTCAATAACAACACTAACGCCCAACAAGGAAACAACATCCGCCAACCCACAGATAGCTCCATCAGCAGCTCCACCACCACTGGAAGTGACGTCATCATGGCTCCTGGTTCCAGCACCACCACCACCCAAAATGAGAACGTCCGTGTGGTGCATCTGAAGAGGGGGCTTAACCCTGGAGATCCTCCTGAGATCCTCAAAGTGTCCTCTGACACAGTCACCTTCGGAGAAGAGCGCGAAAGTATCCTGTAGGCAACGTCTGGATCTACAGCGGTCTTAGCTAATTTGTGTTTTGTGGTGACGCATGACTAAATACATGTAACGGTGATTGTGACATTTCTAAATGTTAAGTGTAGTTGAAGTGGGCTTCATTCCCATCTGTCCATCTACTCGTCATCCACCAACTTATAGTCACTTACATGTGGAGTTCTCGTACAGTATTAGTAGCTTAGTCATGTATTAATGTCACCAGTTGTATGGCTATAAAGCATTTTGGAACCGTGGCCATAGAAGTATGTTTAGTAATGTTTCCCAGAAGAAAATGGGAAATCACCCAAACTTTGTGTAAACCTCTTAAAAGTATGAATATGAAGATTCAATGTGGCTTGGTGTTGTATTGCATGGCGTTGTCCTGCACGCTCTCTTTGTGCTGTAGTTACAGTAGTATATAAGCAGTGACAAGCATGTGTCCAACTGCAGTCCTAAATTAGCCAGTAGAAACTGCATGCCCTGTGATGCTAGTATTTAGCAGTTAACTACAGACCTATTGGCAGCTGTCCTGAAAAGTAAAACGTGTTTGCTGATGCTCGTGTTCCACATGGAATGAAATAAACCCGCACTGACAGTATCCGTCATTTCTGGAGTCTTTTTTGAAGAAGACGACTGAAATAAACATTTTGCTTTTTCTCTACACACAGAAATGTTCCCACCAAATGATTTGGTAAGAGCAAACTTATTTTAGTACCGTGAATTACAGATGGGTGGCACCAGTAGGTTCATGCATTACAATTATATCCCACACCCTGAACACTTCCAGTGGCCATTCAGTGTGTGTGAATTACTTAATGACTCAGAGGTTGGTTTTTCATGGAATTTTTATCAAAACTTTTCGCTGCAATATTCATCTTGCGCAAATGAATGAGGGAGGGCTGGGGGTTGCAATTTGTTTTCGCTATGTTTCGTCCCATACAAAGCCTGACTGTCCTGAGCTGAAGCAGCCTATGGCTACCAAGCGCAAGAGCAATAGGCTACTTGTATTTTTGAAAGTTTATTTAGGTTTGTTTAGGCTTTGACTAAACCGAGATGGAACATATATATGGATGAAAAAAATGTAAATATCCTACCCAGATAGCACACGTACATCTGCAAGATGTCTGTTAAAGAGCTCTTGATCTGGAAAGCATTTGCTATTTACAAACGTCTGGCCAGTTTTCCATGCATTATAAATCATAAACATCTTAAAGACATCTAACAGATGTCTATTTGACATCTAAAAGGAGTCGTATTGCAGATGAGCAAACAACCAAAACAATACATCTACTAGATCTATGTGATCTAGATCCAAACCACTCATAATTTGAACCTTGCAGCTTTTACAATACAAGTAGTAGTTTCACAGCCTGAACGGTAATAAGTTAATAAGCTTTATGCATTTGCAAAATGAAAAATACAACAAAAACAATGCATTTGTAACTAGCTCAGACAAAGACACTGACTCCATACTTAGCATTTAATTATATACAGTATAAAAGTGCAATTTACGTTATAATTATAAAATTTTCTGTAATATTATAAACATCACATTTTCAGCAGAAAGAGAAAACAAAAAGTACATTTTTACAGAGTCCGCAGCTTTTGACGGAACTGGATTAGAGCTGTTCAAACGCGCGCTCGATCTGCGCAACATCTTCACAACATAAAAGCAAGGAGGGGAGGGAAAAAAATCCTGCTTTGTACGATTGCTTGCTTAATTACCGTTTCCTTTAAAATATCTCCAGTCTTTTTGAATCTTCCTTTGGAAGAAAGAATATGAAAGTCCATACATAACTAACTCTTTTTATGTCCGTTCGAGGGAAATCCTTTGTCATTCAAGACGAAGTCCAGGCGAACGACACGGAACAAAAAACACAAAAAGCCCCTGTTTTTGCTCCACGACCGAAACACCTGCAAAAGATTGTGAGAGAGAGAGAGGCGTGTTTAGAGAAGGCGAAAGGACAGAGATCCGGACAGACTGGCGCCAGGGAGGAAGCCACAGGACGGGTTTTTTTTGGACTTTCAACCAAACACTAGCGAAATACCGGGCAATCCCATACAGCTCCAGATCTACACGAGCATCCGACGTACATATATTTCATAATACTTTCAAATAACGCAGCTATAAGCAAACACTGTGTTAGACACATTATTGAACAATCAAAAAATAAAGATTGAGTCACAGTCATCTTGTACAACTTGCTCCTGTGCGCCACAAAATGACTTTTTGTGCGTCACTGAAAACATTTTGAGTTTTGTGTTCAGTTTAGATAATCGAAGTTTAATTACATATGACTTTATGTAATATAATTTCTCTTTGTTTTAATAAGTCTGCATAATAAATAGGCACAGGTGCTCTGCCCCGCTGGCAAACAGCGCAACTGCCCCACGTGCAAAAGTTGAACTTTGTTACACTGGCGTGAAACAATTACTTTCGTAGAGCATCTAACTTACCATTTCAACGAGACAGGGCTATGAGGTCATCTGAGTTGATCTCTCTTTGAGGGTTACCGGGCTGTTAATTAACAGAAGTAAACAATGATTTTCAGTATAGCTGCCAGCACAAGTTACAGTTTAAGTTGGTGTTACACATCGCATCGTTCGCTTCTTTCTTTCCGTTTATTGATGCTGAAACACCACTGCATGCATACTGTTGTGATTTCACACTTACATCATTTCTCAAATAACCGCGATGTACGATTTATCATTAGTCTACGCTATAATCTAAGTCTTGACAGCACGTGAGTCATTATGAAAACTTGCCTCACCTGGAAGGAGATGATGCTGATATCAGTTCCGAGTGATCTGACAGACTTTTTTGGAGGGCTCTGTCCCAGGATCTGCTGCTGCTGCGGGTTCTGGTCCTGGTCCAGTGCAATCTGAAGATCCAGAATATAGTCTATGACATGCTGCAAGATCTCCATCTTACTCACGCTCTTGTTCTGCGGTAAACTCGGCACGAGCTCCTTCAACCTGCTGTAGCAGTCATTCATGTTGTACAGTAGACTGAGCGGGTCGTCTGAAGAGCTCTTGCTCCGTAAAACGCCGAGATTATGCTCCGATAAATGCAAGGCGGGTTTCCGCATGGACCTCATCGGACTGACTGCCTTCATGGTGGATAACGATGGTGTGGTTAATTTCAGGGCATGCGATTCTCCCACAGATCTGCGCTGCAAGCTTGTTGTCAACGCGTTTATATAGCAACCCAACTGGGTTTGTTATAAGGCATAAAGAAATAAGCGGATTGGTCGATGAGACGACGTCATTCTGCGAACCGGGGCAGCAACATTGGCCAAATTCGCAGCACGTGAGCACCTCCCACATCCTCTGCATTCTTTCCTCGCTTGAGAAGTAACTGAGCGACTGCGTGCACAGACAACATCACATCACATTTATACATAATGGAAAGGGTTGACTTTTGCAAGGGATTTCAATTTGCAACAGCTTAACAAACAAACAAACAAACAATATTTAAAACAGATGTTTATTCCTGCTTATCTCTCTGTCCCCATTGGCTGCACTTTATGCAAATGAGTTAGGATGCAGAACTTATTTTTACACTGTTACAAGTTTTAGTCACATTCTTAACTAAGTCGGTTAGGCTAAAAACATTTTAGATTGGAAAGGCCTGAAAAGCAGTTTCCCATTAACCTTGGCTAACTAGTTGGACAGACTAATTATTACACCATAGTGGATAAGTTTCTGCAACAACGCCCTTGGTTTTACGCTGAATCAGTAAATGCTGTTCTTGATCTGAATCAAAACCGATGCAAATCTCTGTGGCGTGAATGTTATCGGCCAACGCTGACTTAAAAGGCCTTAATTTTGTTAAGATATACATTTTAACATCATAGTGTCTGCAAAGCAGATGTGAAACGATGTGTATTGTTAAAAGTGCTATACAAATAATTTCCTTTTTTCTCTCAATGTAGGCTATTGTCAGACAGTAAACTAAAAAGAAAAGGTTTTATAATTGCCTACAAACAAAAGAGTTTTCAGCCCAACGATAATCTAATTTCATGGCTGAACCGCGACACCAGACATTATCTTGTTGATAAATGACAATAACTAAATTGGGACGGTTTAGAGTTGCAGGTTAGGATGTCAGTAGTAACTCAATGAATCGATGAATTGTTTTACTGAACCGACTCCCTGAACGGAACTGTTCGACACGAAAGAACTTGATTGAAAGAGCTCGCGACTCTCTGGCGCCAGGTGCTTGACATCCATTCGGGCGCCGGGCGGCCGGTTACCCTCTTTGACTTTCATCGCTGAGTGAATGCTCCTACTCTCATTCTCACTCGCTTTGCTGCTCCTGCCTGCGTGCACATACAGCAGATTCTTTCCCTTATCTCTTTTTTTAAAGCCCTTTATAATTGCCATCTCACGCTCTTGTAAGCATTGTTTGCCTGCTTGGCAATGGTATTATGTACTCACTTTTTCATCCACAGTAATTGACAGCTGTACAATATTTGCAGGTCAAGTGCAATGCTTAGGGAGGGACTCAATCCTGATAAAGCAGGATCAGCGGTTGTCTAGTCTCTGGGTCACCCCTACCTGAGGCTGAACCTGTAAACAGTGTCCATAAGGCTTCCGATATCTTGCAAAAGTGACATGCTAGATTTTTAAATGTTATTCGTGTGATATAATATTTCCTATTTACGTCACAGGGACCTAACTGGCGAAAGTTTCAAATGTGAAATATTTCTGTAGTGCTAGAATGGGGAAATGTTTACTGGTTATATCATGCAAAGGAAGAGTCTGTGGGCCATCATGATGTACTGGTATCTTAAAATTACACAGCGGTGAATGTTTTTTGACCTTTTCCTCCTGAGACTATCAGTGGTGCAAACACAAAGGAATGTGTCTAACTTTACATGACTGAATGGCATCCCTTGGAGCATCACACAGAACTAAGAGCTAGCCTTTCTGGCTCTCTCTGTGCCCATTACTGAAGTACACAAGCCAAGAAGAATAGAGTTTCAGGATAATGTTCTTTTCTCAGCTGTTTCAAGGAAATATGAGCTCAAGAGCATGTTTTCTCAATCCAGAGTGCTCCTGAAGTCATGCCAATTTTCAGTCAGTGTGTATTCTGAGAAACAATCATTTCCCGTATCAACTTATGGCCCTACATTTTGGCTGTACACTCTCTGTTTGTGTATGTGTATTTGTAGGATGAGGGTGATTGTCAAGTTATCTCTGTACAAAATGCTGCAGTGTAAAACAATGTTCTGTGATTATTTGTAAACCCAGTATTTGGAAGGATAATATGCCTAATTATGTAATTAAAGCATTAAAATAAACATTTAATTACTACTTAGATTCATGTACTCAGCAGGTTACTGGATACTCTTAAAAATAAATATATACAGTATATATATATAAAACACTATATTTTCCCCGTTTATTATTTGGCAACCGTAGATTAGCACACCTTTAACAGAATGTTTTGTGTGTATTGTGCCTGTACCCATATAAACATGTATTTGATACCTGATAAAGTGTTTCAGCAAAGATTTCCAGAAGCAGCAGATGCATGTTTCTACATCTATCACGTCAGATCCAGCCAATGGTGATGCCCTCAGGTGCAGTCGTTTACATGCTCTTTTAGTTCAAGTCTGAGAGATGCCTCAGGCATGACTTCACAGGACAGGTGCTGTTTGCCCTGCTGCCCCAGAACTGTGCTGAAACATCAAAGGTGGGAATCGGAAGGATCACTGAAGTAGAGGTTTAGATACTACCACTGAATTGACCTCAGACCTGTGTCAGGTAGCCCTGTGTTTAAAACACGTATGTGCCATGTGAAGAAAGACAGGGAAGGTTTTGCTCAAAAAGACTGATGTGGAAATATACTTTCACACTTTAGGGGAGAGGTCACACCTGACTGTTAGTAAAGAATGCAAGAGAAAGCTAATATAGTTGTGGCTTTCATCGCTGATGTTGGACTCAGCTGCACGTTGCTACCGTTTCTTTCTGTACCAAGACCTATTGCTGACCTCCAAATGGGAGCGAATAATTTTTTTAAAATATAAAATATAAATTTTATTAAATATAAATAGATATTTTAATATACAAATTAATATGCAAATACTGTAAAATTATAATTTATTATTATAATTATTATTTATATTTATATGAAGCATTATATCAGTTTATATCAGAGTGGTTTTAAATGAACAGTCCATCAACTGTATCTTAAAACAGTTTCTTATCAACAGGCACATTTATAACGATGACAGATGATCATGACAGAATTTTCATTTTTGGGTGAACTATTTCTTTAACATCAACGTAGTACAGGGACGATTAATTGTCGTTTTGTAATCTGCTCATCTGAACCGTGTAAATGAACCAATTCATTCAATTCAATCAGACTTCTCAACACTGCAAGAGAGGAAGAGATAACAGAATCAACTGGAATCAACTCGCTAGAATAAGTTGAATGATTCAATGCCAACAATGCAGTGTCCACCGTACAGTGACGAAACGTACTCTGTTTGTCCTTAAAGGGCTACTGTACAAACATGATGGTGACTTCTATGTAAGAGGACCCGCGGTGTATATAAATATCTCATTCTATATTAACAATAACGGTTTATTGTGTATGGTCTTTGAACACTTCTGAAAACATACCTACATATTTTATATTGCATTTCTATCAATAGATCCTCCTAAATATTACATACTGCACCTTTAAGACAATGAATATGTCTTTACGATGTAACATATGACAGAGAAGATCCATTTATGATGAACTGATTCAATAGAATGAATTGGACTTTTCAGTACAACACAGGAAAGGATCCATTTAGGTGTGCGCATTATGATTATTCAAAAAGCAATGTAGCAACCCGACCTGTTGTAAAAGTAGGTCGTTACTAGAAAAACTACATTATTTTGAAAGCAGCTTACTGTCATGCTACAGAAAAATGTAGTAAAGTTAGAGACAGTAATAGTTACCTGCTTTCAGCACTGATGCTCACAAACCAACTCTGCAGGTGTTTCAAATGTGTGCCAGTTTCACCTAAGGCTCTTCGGGTTTCCCCACCCATGTCATCAACGTCAAACCAGAAACTTCTGACTGCACACTTAACCATTATGACAAAACCACAATTGCTACATAACTGTTACCCTTGCGCAGGTCTTGGCTGTACCTTTTGACTGATTGTCTTTGAACACAACCCCTCATACAGTACATGTCTTTTTCTAAGTGTGCTTGCTCGTGAAGTTTTCCTCCTCTGGTGTTCAGCTGAGTGTGGTAGGTTGAGTGTCCAGGTGGGGAGCCCATATGTGGATGTCATGGGGAGTGTGCCTAGTTGGGGGGCTGCTGGTGGTTGTTGAGGATGGGGAGGGTGTTGCCCACAGGGAGAACACCTGCTTATCCTGCCCCGCTATCGCCCCCCTCCCCCCACCTGCCCCAGCTGCATGCTGCGGGCATCTGCCCACCTCTGGGTAATGGAGCTGTCACTCTTGCTGGCTGCTCACCACAAAGGCCTGACCTAATTTATCTGTCCTGTCTTCAACTCACCAGTATGTCCACTGTGAGTCTATGTCTTTCATCAGTCTTAAGTTCTGCATGCTGTAGGATCGCCTACTTTGTCCTTCATTGAGGTGAGGTGAAGTTTTCAACAATGTTACAGCTCTTTCAATTAAAGAATTAACATTTAAGGGCTACTCCACCCCAAAACGAAAATCTTGTCGTTAATCACTACCCCACTACCACTACCAGACTACTGCCTGTATGCAAAAAATGTAAAATAACAACTTTATTCAACATTTTGTCTCCTCTGTGTCGCTGTAGCGGATTGATGGCAGATGGACTATTTTTGATGATGTCTTTCATACTTTTCTGGACCTAGACAGCATTCATTATGCAACAGTCAATGGGAAAGTCAAAAGCTTTCTGTTTTCATCCAAAATATCTTAAAGGAACACTCCACTTTTTTGGGGGGAAATAGGCTCATTCTCCAACTCCCCCAGAGTAAGTTGAATAAGTTGAGTTTTACCGTTTTGGAATCTATTCAGCCAATCTCCGGCTCTGGCAATAGCACTTTTATCATAGCTTAGCATAAATCATTGAATCCAATTAGACCAGTAGCATCGCATTTAAAAATGACCAAAGAGTCTCGATCATTTTCCTATTTAAAACTTGACTCTTCTGTAGTTATATTGTGTACTAAGACTGGCGGAAAATGAAAAGTTGCATTTTTTTGGCCGATGTGATTAGGAACTACTCCCACTCCGGCGTAATAATCAAGAAAGTTTGCTGCCGTATAACATGGCAGTGATATCACGGCAAGATTCTCTTGCTTTTACATAGAGTGTCTTAGCTGGGGACTACTTTTTCAGCGCTGACAGCGCAAGCTCACTGAACCACCCTAATTGAGCCTTGTAAATAAAAACACTCCAGCGAATTTAAATATAATTATAAGAACATATTAAGTTGAGTGCATGTGAGCTTTATTCATTTTTCACTCATTTTTGCAATCCAACGGAGATCGCGGGCAGCAGTGTCTTTTACACGTCTTTCAGCCTCATGAATAAAAACACTCCAGCGAATTAACAGAATATGATAAGAACATATTAAGCTGAGTGCATATGAGTTTTTCCTTGTTTCACTGATGCTTCGTATCGTGCCGTCCTCATTAAACGTCTTTATTACTTCTTTATGTGTTTCAAAGCCTTTACATGAAAACACACCAGTGCCTGGACTATTTCAAAATACATGATCGCTTTGTAAATATCATCTCGTTTATGTGTCATGTAAACACAAACTGTTGAGGAATACATCGGAGGTGGAACATTCTTTTACATTTGATGTTTCCATTTCTGGATCTGAAAACTAAAACCTGCTCTTATTGTTTGCAATTTGTTTATCATGCAATTTAACTGGTATCAGCACTTTTATTTTTACCATACACTTGTTTGTTAAAATAGAAAATTACAAAAAAACTATAAAAACTATATACAGGTCTGGTACAAGTTGCTTAAAATGCCTGAAGTACAGTACTTGACTTTCATGTTTTCTTTTCTTGTTTGGCGCTGTGTGATATCACTGCGCCTGCTGTGGCCACTGTACGGCAGCAAACTTTCTATTACACCGGAATAGGAGTATAGTTCCTAATCATATCTGCCGAGAAAGTTCCCAGCTTACAAGACGCTCTCTGTGCAAGCAAGAGGATCTGGCCGGGATATTACTGCCATGTTACGGCAGCAAACTTCCTTGATTATTACGCCGGAGTGGGAGTAGTTCTTAAACACATCGGCCAAAAAAATGCAACTTTTAATTTTCTGCCGGTTTTAGCACACAGTATAACTACAGAAAAGTAAAGTTTTAAGTAGGAAAATATTCAAAACTCTTTGGTCATTTTTAACGTGATGCTACTGGTCTAATTGGATTCAATGATTTATGCTAAGCTATGCTAAAAGTGCTATTGCCAGACCCGGAGATTGGCTAAATAAATTCCAAAACGGTAAAACTCAACTTATTAACTCTGGGGGAGTTGGAGAATAAGTCTATTTCCAAAAAACGTGGAGTGTTCCTTTAAATTGTGTTAAATTTTAAAGACGAATTAGCTTTTACAGGAATGGAACAAGATACGACAAAATGCTCATTTTGGGGAGGAGTAACCCTGTAGATCCATGCTGTTGAAGGGTTGGGCAAATTTAAAAAAGTGTGCTCCCATTCAGTTAATTAGATATGATTTGAATTGGCCACACCCCAGGAAGTTGAATTAGAATTTGATTTGGAAGCTGGATTTACAAGAGGCGGGAATTTACTGAATTTTAATAGAGTGCAACAGTGCATGTGCTCTTTCAGCAGCCATTTTTCAATGGGGATTTTTTTTAGACTTTAAAGTTTTAAGGTATGAACCAAATCAACCAGATACTAGACAAATCACAACATTAAAATCTTTTGAAAATTGTGCAAGAATACAAATCGTCACAAGTCTGTGTACTTACTACACAGAGTTCATTTCAGTTCAGAATTACAGTTCATTTTGAAACTATATCCCCACATTCAAATCTGAATTCTATAATTCTAAATTGTCTTTCACATTTATATGAACCAACTGAGAAAGCATATTCTGCATTATTGAGTGGCTGAGCATCACTTGGATGCCAGACAGTGCTGGTTTTAATGTAGGTGGCTTCTGTGGAATTGAGCTGGCAGATAGGGTTGTCTTTATGGCCGCCCTCACAACTGATACCAACAAAGGGTCAAAGGCAGGTCAAAAATATGACAGTATAGCTTGCAATGAGAACATGCTTTATATTGCTTTTCACACCATCACAAACCTTTCCTTTCTTTCTCTCATACACACACACAAACACACATACTCACACGCATTCACACACCTTTGTTCTCCTCTAGCATTTACAGTAGAGGTCATCTAACAGATGGGCACCAACCTTGAATTGTAACTCTTGTGGTTTTGAAGTCTGTGCTCTGCAGTGTGCATGATATTTAAGCGTCACTGTCACACTGTTCCAGAAAAACTTCATTCCCACACAAGCAATACTCACTCAGAATATGCAACATTCCAGCACTACATTTTTTTTTACCTCTAAAGATGTTGTGTATTAACAAGGAGGAATGAAATACAACAGTGTCACTCACTCTATACACTAGCAGGACCACAGCTCTTCAACTGGGTGTGAATGAAATGTAATAAACTCGGCAGGAGTGGCTGTATGGGCCGCTGGAAGTTTATAAGCAGAGATGATTGCGGAGAGATGAAATTAATGTCAAACTCTCCCAGATATGTGGCATCTCCCTGACATGCAGTCATCATTTAGGCAGCTGGAAACAATAAAAACTAATATTGCACACAGTCCAGCCACCAACTTGGATGAATGTGTCTCTGAGAAAGCAATAAAGCTGTTGAAATGTTGCCAGATTGTAGTTCATCAGATGGAAAACAAAATAAAGCTGATTTCTGTAGATGTCATAATGTACTGAAACAAACTTAATTGACGCTGTATATATAAATATATATATACATAGTTTGCAGCATTACATCAGTTCTCAAACACATCATAGACTTACGTTTCTGAGGTCAACGGCCTCATCCCTATACAATTACCATTAGTTTTAGCATCATTCAAAGCTTTGTATAGCCATTATATTTTCAGTTATTTTCCACTGTTTTTGCTTGGTGTAGTGCCATTTTAAAGATTTACACTGACAAGAGGTCATATTCTGCACCTGTGATTCACCATTGTCATAATTAGTTAATGGTCTTGCGATGACGGTGAAAGCAGAAGCTTCTCGCTTCCTGAGTAAGTGCCATTAGAAGCCATCTGTGAGGTTCCTCTGTCCTTATGCCATAGAGCGTCTGTCATAGCTCTCCAAAAATCATAGCACTGTTTGAAATCCACTTCTACTGCATTACCACTGCCAGATGATATCAAAGGCAATGTGCTGTGCTTACACAGAATAAAAATTTAAGTGCCACATATAAGCTACAAAATGCCATTTTATTGCTTATGGCTGAAAAGGCGGATAAGCCATTATTATTTATGAACAAATATAGGTGCAGTAGGACTTTAATATCGTTGAGTTTTTTTTTTTTAATTGAATTCTCTTTTTGAATCTAGCCAGTTATAGGTATTATTTATGCTAACAGTCACATACATTATTTTGAACTAAATGTACAGATCTGAAGTGAACTTTAAAAATAATTATCGTTTCCAAAATAAATCAGGATAGAATGATTTTAGCTCAAAGCTTCAGTTTCTGCTTTCTGGCATCTCTGTTTCATGCGACAAGGTCACCTCAGAAGTCATGTGTGAACCCTTCTCTTGGCAGACCATCTCATAACAGCTTGCGTTGAATCAGAAAATAATAAATTAATAGTCTAACAAATGAAACATTTCATTTGTAAGATATATCTCGGGTAGATACGGGAAGTTGCTTTAAAAATGGTGGACTGTAGGAGTAAGTATTGTGGGCGAGACCGTGTGGAGACACTGAATCATGAGACAATAGCTCAGATTTCAGTGTAACCCTCACTATTATGTCAGGACAGAGCAGTAATCATCGCAATCGCTGGAGACGGTCAATTTGAGGCATCCTGGATCTCTATAAGGACATCTTGAGCTCTAATTAACTGTCTTTAGGGTGAGGTGATTATAAATGCAGCTTAGCATTGACATAATAGATTTAAACTGAGTCCAGCTGACTCTAAAGATGGACAGAGTGCTTATCTCAAATCTGTTTTTATTTCTAGGATGATTTGGTCTCCACCCTGGAATGGGGCGTTCATTTCCCTGGGCAAGGACATCCGCAAATGTGTGTGCAGAAGGCATTGAGACAGATAATCTAATCTGCCACTGAGAGCAAGGAGGGAGGTCCCCATCCCAGACCGGGTGTGTGTTAAAGTTCTGCCGTTTAAAGCTTTCAAACCCGTGTGGATGTTGCAAACAACTGACATTATCATGTATTAACATACGACAATCGTACCTTCTCACTTCTCTGTTTGCTCAGGGATCTTGAAAACAGACTCTGTCCACTCTTTTCCTCCTTCGAACCTCGTAATCTCCTGTCCGCTGTCTGCTTATCGTCTACAGACTGTCTCTCACATTCCTGAGAGTTAGCACAGACACGGTGGATGTCAAAGAACTGCACGTTTCCACATGCGTGTGGCTCTTATCTGCAGCTGGAGGGAAGCGAACAAAGTGAGGAAATGGCTGGTTAGGATTAGTCTTCCTGCAATGCTGAGGAGTAGGGGGTACTTCAAATTTTTCTTTTTAAAATTGTCAAGGGTTCAGTTTTGGTTTTGCATTTGGGACACCTGTGGCCCTGTTTAAACCTGATATGAACAGCCGTTTCAGAGAATCTGATCATGTTAAGTGTTAATTGGTGAAGAACGGGTTTCTTTTGCAGATTAATTTGCAGATTTCCCTTAAATAAAGTCCTTTTTAAGAAAGACTTCTTTTAATGAGCTGTAATGATTTGCAGATCTGAACTCGGTAAATGATGGGTATTTCTCACTGGCTTTAAGCCCAGCCACAAAACCAATTTTTAATTTCCTAACAAGACATTTTTCTTGTTAAGTGTCTTACGTTTTGTTTCTTCTGTTGCTTCCAAGAGTCCTTCCTTTTTTCTTGTACTCTGAAAGAGAACAGTCATCTGTTTCACAGAAGCTGTTATACAGACATGGTTATATTTTTTACATTTTAAATTTAAATTTCTGCACCACTAGTGTCATCAAATTTACTTGAACAATTAAATCATTAAATAAGCTGCCGTTCCATCAGTGTTGTTTTTGTTAACTAGAACTATTAAAAACAGTAATGGTCATTTCAATAAAATTATAAACATTCAAATAAAATTACTAACACTAAAAAATAAAAATGAATTAAAGCTACACAAAAAAGCTACAAAAAAACAACAACTAAAGCTGGTTCGGATGCAGAAAACAAAACAATCAATCAAACAAACAGAATGTAATTTTACTTTTTTTTAAGTGTAAAGACATCTACCACACATTGCAGTATCAATGAATTGCATTGTGCTGATAAGCATTTTGCAGCTTTACTTTTCTAATCGGATACCTGGCACATCAAGTGCTGCCATCAGCAGAATCATCCGGAGTAGAAGAGGTGCTCCAGCTCTGTATTTCATCGCAGAGTAATGAACCTTCTCCAGCACAAGTGCAGTCAGGTCACCTAACAGTCCCTGATCCATTAGAGTGAAAACTGCCTCAGAGAAATTACACCTTCTACATGAAGTACAAAAGCAGGATGGGTTTCCATTGGCATCCATGTCAACTACATAACAAACAATGTTCAGAGAAAGATTTAGATAAGGATTCATTTACTATTGGTTATTGGATTTTAATGCCGAAACAATGAATCATCACTGGTGGAAGCAAAAACTGGTTAAATTCTGCAGTTTCATATTTCTCTTACAAGATGCCCACAGCTAAATTATCACATTTCTTGTTAGCAAGTGTGTTTACTTGAACTGCTCTCCAAGTTATTTCTAAAGATCCAAGTAATATAAAATGCTATTAGTATAATCAATTTACTAGTGTGTTATGCCTAAAATTCTGGCACAACGTCAACACAGTTCTCTAATTATCTTAAATTACGGAATGCAAGCCTGCAGAAAATGTGCCAAAACAAACTGACAACAACACAGTCAGGGAACATCGAAAGGATTTAGACTCGCTGTCTGCTGGATGCCAGTGCATTGCACTTTGGGAGCCCTTGGTAGAAAATGTTTCGCTGTCCCTCAGAGATTCTGGTTATCATCCATCTCTGAAAGTTTACAGCTCGCTGCGGTGTACCACAGGAATCAGCCTCGCATTTCCATCAGTGTCAAAGTGAGGCCTGACAAGTCTGAAAAGACACATCTGTAAAGCGTTCCATGTCTGATTACATTCTGATTCAGAATAAAGTGATAGTTCACATGAAAAATGTAAATTAGGCCATCATTTACTCACCCTTATGCTGTTCCAAATGACTGATTTTCTTCTGTGAAACACATAAGCAGCATTTTACTGGTTGCTTTTTTCCATGCAGTTATATTCAATGGAGAATGAGGCTTTCAAGTTTCATAAAGGATACAAAAGCACCAAAAAGCATTATAGATAGTCCACATGTAAAGCTGCAGTCTTTTTTGTCTTTAGAATTCACAAAATGCTATGCTGAGCGAGTACATCATGAATCCGTTTTCGGTTTTTGGTTTGTCCTGAATCACTCCGGTACATCAATAATAGCCAAGTGTTTATATTCATACTATTTAGATTGGTTTGCTGTGGAGTAGCCCAGAACCTGCGTGATTCGCCACAGACATGAACAGAGAGAAGCAGCTCCGTTTGCAATATTCTTCCGCAAGACGCACACAGTTCTGTTTTTAGAGGGTATTGTATATTATTGTTATATTGCAGTCTAAATTGTTATTTAAACTCGCTTGCAAGGTCATGAAAGAGGTAGAGATGTCTGATTTGTCGATTAATATTGCTTCTGAGTCAGCTATTTTAAACAAATCTGTGATCCAGTTTGCAAATGATTCCAAACATTCAATTTAGACTACTGACTAATTGCATGCCTTCAGAAGAATCAGAATATTGCGTAGGTTTTATGTACTACATTTCAATAATTTTAGGGCTTTTATGTAGTTTTTAAAGCTTGATGCGTCATTTATTACTTGGAAAACATCAACCAATATTGCTTTAGCAGCCTAATTATTCTTCTTGCACTCTACACTCTACAGCTGTTACAGCGATGTGAGGGTGAGTAGGCAGCAGACTACAGTATATGACAGAATTTTAATTTTGGGTAACTATCCCTCGGAGAACTTTATTTCATAAGTCAATCTTCTTTTATATAATGAAGCTCATGCGAATGCTATTTGACTAGCTTATACAAGATAAACAGTTATTCTCTAACCTGTTATTGAGCAGGGGTGTGGTGACTGTTGGGTGTGCAAAATAAGAATAACTCTTTTGTAGCACTTGACAGTAATGCACTGTACCACGAACAACACTCCCATCTCAGCATTTGAATATTTCACAGCCTGCGTGTTTCTGTATATGCATATGCGTATGAAGACGCCCAGAGCTGTACAGCTGCACCATGACCCCCAATAGTATTTTGCATGTGTGCGTGCAATCTGCCGATATAATGCGGCTGGCAAGCCGGCTGAAAGGGCAGATAGAGGATAACATGCAAACCGCCCAGGATTATTAGTGAGCTTCTATTGTTGAGCAACACGTTTACTAGGTAAATGTTTGAACTTCTTTGCCTATAGGTGCATGGTGTGATACCTTTCTCATATTCGGGTGGTGTCTGATAAATGAGGAAACAGAAACATTCTGGAAACATATTCATCATGTAGGCCTATATAACACTTATTAGTTAGTGTAAAGTTAATTTGTTTCTGTGATTTCTTTCAGTACCTCAGATGAGCCTAATTTAATCAATATAATATCAATATAATCAATCAGAACTGAATACATCAACAGTTCATTGTGACTGATTTTAATAAATAACATAAAGTTCCCAGAAGTTTTAGCATGAAAAAAAAAACAAATCAAGAATGCGGATCATTTTTAATGGTTTTGGTGAAAAGTATTGTTTAGCTATTAAAAATTAAATAATTTTCACTTGAATTCCACAGAAGAGTCATGTTGTGTTTGGTTCCAGTCACACTAGGTTGACTTTATAAAATATAATTCTGAAATTACATATCTAATGTAAATTCAATTGCTACCTGATTTTTTTTTTATGTAATTGTTGCAGGCCAAGTTGTATTTACTTGAAAGCAGAGATTATTGGCAATTAGTTTTGGGCTATTTGCCTTACAACATGGTGTTATAGGCATTTTACTAAATCTCAAGAGGAATGTTCATTTTTAAGTAAGTTTGGCCTACCTAAACTTAATTTCAGTTTTCTTTGAAACTTTTCCTTGACAAAACTTTAAGGAGAAAACAAAATGCATAAATGTCCCTCCCTGCCTCCATCTCTTAAATGTGCTTCCATTAGTGTAAGTACTGCATAAATATGTCCTCCACTCTCCTAAAAGTGCTTGGCTAGGTGCCTGCTCTTCACAGGCTGTGGGTTTGCCGTACATTGTGACAGTGTTATATTTTGTTATTCTGAGCCAAGCACACTTTTTCCTTGAGATATGACAAGAGGAAATCCATTCGTTGCCAAACTGCCCCATCGCTTTCACAGAGGACTGATTGTCTCTTAGTGAAGGGCGGGACCAAATTCTCTTAAGAAAATGAATCAACGGCCCGGTACAGAAAAGGAAATCATTACCCCAAGGGAAAGACATCCTAACACCTCCATTAGGAAATTTGCTGATAACTTTCTTAGTCAACAAAGTGGAAGAGAGAAAGATTTTGGCTGTTGCTGAGGAACTCAAAGCAGATGCGCTTGAATATTTCTCAGAAAATGGTGACAGAACAGGATCGCCTAATGAGTAGAAATGCAAATGACTAGAAATAAATCTGTTTTCCTGGATTCAGAGTTCATTCTTTGATAGTTTAAAATCATTTCGGGAATCATTTAAAAGTCATAAGAGAGTGGTGTTGGCGTTTTTCAAGTTTTCAAATGCTCACTATGTTAAATATGCTCAAAGTATCATAACCATTATGGTGACTTCTTAAATTGCCAGCTATGCTTTACTCAACAGTTGCTACCGAGGCGAATAATGTTCTTTCAGCCCTCTACATTTACATTCTCTGCATATGCTGCTTAGAAAATGACGTACAACACAATAACAATTGTGGCTGTCATCCTTCCCGGAACACATTTGCTATTTTATTTCAGTGTAGAAACCTTGCAGCAAACATGAGAAACCAGAACTGTCCAAAACCGCACTGTCCAGGCATTCACTGTGGCAAACCAGAGTCCTCTACTCAACATGTGGCTTTGATAAGTCTGTGGCTCCTGGAGTTTTGCAATCTAAACTGGAGTTTTGGGATCTGTGAGGAAAATCTGCATGGACAATATTTTCCGTGAGAAACTTAGCATCAATGAACTGAGGTGAAAAATTACAAATCTTTTCCCATTTATAACTGGGCTGCACTATTCTCTCCAAAGTCATTAAATCTTCTCATGAAACCAAGACCGGCTGGGTTTGAAAGTACACTTTGAAATGGCAAGATATGCAGTACTTTCCTGTAAGCAGCAATTTCTGCATTGACTTAAAAGGATAGTTCACTGAAAAATGAACATTCTGTTGTAATGAACTAATCTTTGTGTTATTCCAAACCCTCATGTGGGACACAAAAGAAGGCATTCTGAAGAATGTTTTTGGTCATACAATGAATGTCAGTGGGGTCCAAAACAACATTTAAAAATGTCTATATTTGTGCTCCACAAAAGAACTGAAGTCATACAAGTTTGGAACAGTATTTGAGGCTGTGGATTTTTTATTGTTTTTGGTGAATGGTCAAACAATTATCACATCCAAAAATAAAGGTTTTGTTTACATAATATATATATATATATATATATACATATATATATATATATATATATATGTGTGTGTGTGTGTGTACTGTGTATATTTTTATGTATATAAATATATATATATATAATATATATATATAAATCTATATATATGTAAATATGTTCAAAATATATGGTGCATACATTTTTCCAAATAATAAATATACACAGTGCACACACATATATTATTTAAACAAAAACCTTTATTTTGGATGTTATAAATCATTTGACAGCACTAATTAACTAATTAGTTATTAGTTAACTAATCAATAAGTCTTGATAAAAATATATTATGGTTTGCACAAACGTTAAGCAACACAGCTGTTGTAGCAAAAGTACCAAATGAACATATTAGAAGGATTTCCGAAATATCACATAACACTGGAGTAACGCTGAAAATTTCAGAATATATTAAAATAAAAAAAAGTTATTGTAAATGGCAATAATATTGCACAATATTACAGTTTTTATAGCATTTTGATTCTTATACAGGCAGCCATGGTGAGCATATGAGAAGTCTTTTAAAAACATTTTTTAAAATTGTATAGACTCTAAACCTTTGATCGGTTGTAGAAATATATATTTTAATAATAATTAGATGGCTGACATTATAGGCGACCCAACAGACGAGAACACTCATTATCAATCCATTATTGTATAAATGCGGTACTCTGACATTAACTGATTTCAGACACAGAGACTCCAATCAACAAGGTGCTTCTTTTAAACTGGTATATGTCCCTGAGTTCCCTGAAATCAATCAGACTTCATGATGCTTCATATCAGCAGGAGCTTTTTTGATTTAGAATTTTAATTATTATGGATAGCATTTGATTACTGCTTTAGCTTGTTCAGCTACAAAGGGATATAGCGTTTGTCACTCTACGATGCTGATCGTCAAAAAAAGTAGCTTTTTTATTAATGATTACTGAAAAGTAGCATTACTGTTAGATAGCAATAAAGAAAGCATTCTCTGTACAAATATAGCTCCCTCAAGACCAAAAACCTCTAGTTCCAGCATGAACAGCTCAGAGGTGTGAAGCCAGCGTGATCTTTCCTCTGAGGACTGGAGGTGACTGGTGTGTGTACAGAGGGACCGCGGGCGGAGGATCAAACTGGGCCAGGGGAAGGGTAGACACTGCAGCTGGGTGCCTGGGCTTCAGGCCCCAGGCAACAGGAGCCCAGCTGGGAGAGGCTTTGGCTGGCTGGAGTAGAGAGTGCTGGCTGTCTCAGGGGCCTGTGCCCTGTTGCAGGTAGTTCAGCCATCTTGCCTGAGGAGCAGAGGGGGATGAAAGGCAGGCACACAGATGTCGCCCCTGCTGGGGACCGAAGGCCCAGCCAGGAAATGTCATGTTTAGCAGCTGGTATGAAGCCTCCCCTCCCTTTTGGCTCTTTCTCCCAACCCCCTTCACCCATACATTCGTTCACTCATCATCAATACCCACACAAGCACACACAAATATCAATGAACAATCTGTCAATAAAGATGCTTTTTGAAGCTCTGGTTACATTCCTAAAGCTGTTCTTGCCTGAACTGGTGTGGTACCGGCAAAAGTGAAGTTTAGTGTGTAGGTCATAGAGGAGAAGCAGGCAGAAGAGGCTCCTGATGGTGCGGGTGGCAGCTGCACGGGCCAGACTGCACTCTGTCTCACCCACAGGGCGAAAAAGAGAGGGAGTGAGAGAAACAGCATCTGTCTGACTTTCCCCACGGACACATCCCTTCTACCGCACCGGCCTGGACAGGCTAAAATGGTACAGTAAGAAGGTCACCTCTACCTCTCTTCCCCCCTGTTTCCTTCTCCAAACTGACCTGACCCGCTACAGCCCCCATTAGCCATGGCCGTCCCAGCACTGTTGCCTCACCGAGCGGCTACTGTGACAGATAGGATGGATGGGAAAAGTCCCTCAGGAGCAAAGTTGAAATGTCTTTTCACTGTTTTTGTTTGGTCATAGTTTTTTTTTTATTTTTTTATTTTTATGAAAACATTCTTTAGATTTAGTCAGGGTTTTTTCTTTATATTCATTACATTTTAGAAATTCGACTGATGAACATTTTGACATAATTTGAGGTGAAAGTGCAAAATTTAATTAAACATTGGATATTTTATTTATGACATTATGCAAACTGTCCTTGAAATAACAGTGAGTATATTATTGTAATTCAATTTTGTGAATTCATCATGCTTTACTTGACTGTGTTTTTGTGTGTTGTTACGGAAAGAGCACATTTACATGACTCACACATTCTGACTAGCACATAACTCATGCTGCCTTCAAGTGCACCTGGGAAACTTGAGTCGGGCGTTTCTTATTACAATGTGTCACATATTCAACTCAGAAATATAACGGTAAAGTAGTCTAAACACCACAAAAAATTATATTTTGAACTGTAAAGCCAAATGATTACGTTTGAATTGAACTTTTTATTTCTATACAATTTAATTTTCCAAATATTATATTTATACATGATTATACAGTTCTATTAATCAATCAATCAATCAATCAAACAAAATCAGTTTTTCTGTCTGTCTGTCATCATGTATAAATTATAGGTATACTTAAAATGTGTAGATTGTGTCATTCTGAAGGCTGTGTCCTCCGGAGTTCACATGACACAGACTTGATGACATATGTGGCTGACAAATGCGACCTCAGGAGGGTTTAACCTTCAAAACGTGACACGTTGATCAGTGTCCCCATAATGTTTTAGTCCAACGTCACAGGTCGGCAACTCATGTATAATCTAGAACTCTCTAGAAGTTTCCCACTTTAATTAAGATGATCTGATATTAAAGCACGTTCATTTTTAAATTATATTTGTCTCATTAAGGGGATAGTTCACCCAAAAATAAGAATTCTGCCATTAATTACCCACCCTCAGTTCTGTTACAAACCCTAAAGATATTTTTGTCAATATTTATTTTTGCAGATTTTGCCTTTATTATGACATGACAAATCAGAATTTATAGATAGGGGCGGGATCGGGAAAGGTAGTGCATCAGCATTACCCACAAGGCTCTCGGTGCTGACTAAATTAAGCTATTTTTGATGAAATCCAGGAGCTTTCTGACCCTATAGACAGCAATGCAAACTGACACATTTAAGGCCTAGAAAGGTAATAAGGACATTGTGAAAATAGTCCATTTGACATCAGTGGTTTAACTAATTTATGAAGCTACAAAAATACTTTTTGTGTGCAAAAAATAATTCAAAATTTTTTTTTTCTGTGTCAGTCAGTTAAGGCCTTTTGGGGTTCAAATGACATGAGGGCGAGTAATTAATGACAGAAGTGTCCTTTTTGGGTGAACAAACCCCTTAATCAAAGATGTATAAAATGAATTTTCGATGAGTTAGTAAAGTAACTTACCAAAACGGAAAAAAATTGTTCATTATACCTTTACTTTACAGCACAACTGAATCAGTATGATTGGATTTTTTGAAGAAATCTTATGATGTAAAAAAAAACACATTTACATCCTGCACCAATTTTTCTCTGTTCATGTGTTTCAATAGTTTATTTTAATTAAAATCATAATAATGAAAATTTTTTGTGTCTTCAAGGCTGACAAAATTTTAAAAACCTTTGCTAATGAACATTTGTGTTAGTAATTATGTTGGCGTGACTAACGCTGCTCTGGGATGGTGTTTATAGATGCACAGTCGCATGCAGCAGCCCAATAAAACTCATTCCACCTGCAATTTCCCCAAAGTGCTGACGCAACTATCCAGTTAGTAATGTCATATTTAATATATTAAATGAGTTAATGGAGTAATGTTGAATACTGTAGCTGTTTCCCTCAAGGACTGAGGGGCAATCTTGAGAGTAGTGTGGATCTAGAGCAGAGAGTGTCTGATATGTGAGGCGTGTTTCTCTCTAAGTCTCCCCAGAGTACCCATCTGTTACTGCAGAGCCATGTCTGATTCAGAGAAGAGCCAGCTGGGCATGAGAACTAACCCAACTCCCGCTAGTCTAGGCACACTTTAAAACACTTTCACATACACGCAGATGCATCTCGGAGAGCCTGTACTAACACGGCTACCAGGTAAAAGTACTTAAAAAAGAATAAGATCATTTTGCAAGATTCAAAATAAAGTACTTGGACACAATCGGAAAACCAAACCAAAAAGCACATAGTTCCACCAGATTTAGTTAACAAGCATGGTTAGTGATAGGTTTTCATGTGGGTGTGATAAAATGCAGCTCTTACCAGAATTAGCTGATCGGTGTGGTCCAGCTGGGGTCTATGGCTGCTGTACTGCTTGTAGAAAACTGCTGGTTCCATTTCATTGGCTCCATTGCATGGCAGGAAAAAAAAACATTCTTGAATCTGATTCTGGCCACAACAGGAAGCTCATGGTGAGATCCAAGAAAAAGCATGTGCCCAATTCACATATGCATCCTGAATTGTAAAAGAGATTAGAATGAATGTAAACCAAAACCTTGAATTAATGTAGAATTAATGTAAACCAAAACCATAGGCCCATTCACACCATTACCAATAACTATAATGACAACTGTTAATAACTAACCCAAAAATCATTCCATCATTTACTCAGTCTAGTGTCGTTACAAATCTGTATGTGTTTGTTTCTCATGTTGATCATACAGAGGATATTTTGAAGAATGAAATATCCTTTTCCATAGTATTTCTTTCCATACTATGGAAGTCAGTGGGGACCAACAACTGTTTGGTTCCACAACCATTTTTTTTCTTCAGCTGATGAATGTTTAAAAACTTTGAGAATAAATTAGAGTTCCCCAGACTTAAAGAGTTTGAGTATTTAAAGTGGCAGATGGCATAACTGCATACCACTTTAATAAACACAAAATGTTAGTTTGATGTAGTCCGCTGGTGTCGACGATAATGTAGTTTTTTTTCCTACTTGGAAACTGGCCTTTGGATTGCTAATCTGAAAGACAAGACATCATTTTGTGACATGATACTTTGTACTCTAAATACACTATTAGAACTGGGATACAGCCTTGCAAATTGTATCCATGTAAGGGATTGAACGAACATGCAGACAGTGAAAAGTAAATAACAACCTGCTAGTCATGACATAAAAGTCTCAACAGTGAGTCAGATGGGATAAGGTTGCAGACAGAGGAGCAGGAAATGCCCTGTGCTGCGTTACAGTGTGAGGAAGCAGGACTGGGCAGTTGTTGCAGTGTAATCGGTGAAGGCCAATTGGACATCAAGGACAGATCTCATGCTTTCGTTGCACCAGGAGCTGATGACTGTGACCTTCAACTGAGACTGGAAGTAGACGAAGTGGGGGAGTGCTTAGTTTGAAGGAAAAGTAGCCCAGACATTAATGGATTAGTGTTTATATATATATATATATATATATATTTAAATAATTTCCATTACTTATTTATTTTCAAATTTTAGTTGTGCTTTTAAATATACTTTTATAGTTTTTATTAATATTTGTAATTACCTTTTTTCTGAACTTTTTAAATTGATTTTTTTTACTACAAAAGGAACCTACCTATTTATGTATTAATGATTTATGTTTCCAAATTTGTTTTCCACAACAAGAACAAAAAGTAATTAAGTCCTAAGTAAAACAATACAATGTAAGGTGCAATACTAGACAATAAAGAATGAATGCCTACAGCTAACTAACTGAGAAGCTCATAAAGTAGTACTTACATCTTCATTTGTTTTAATAACAGTAATACAACGCTAATAGTGCATATCTGGTATTACACTAACGGTGGAACATCTACACAGTATTTCATCTGCAGGAAGCTCACAGACACTTTAGCAGTTGGTGAAGTGTGTGGTGGTTTGTCCTAGCAGCAGGCCTGTTTAGGCTTTTCAGGGCAGACTGCGGAGGTTGGTGAAGGCCACAGAGGATACAGGGACCATCGCGCCTGCTTGTCTCCATCTGTAGCTGAAGCTGGTAATTATAGTTGGGAGAGGCGCCCGCAGCTTGATGCCATCTGCCAGCGGGACGGCAGAGCCAGGCTGAAGCGGGCACAAAGGCCCAGTGAAGTTCCCTTAGCTGCGGCCGACAGGAGGACCAACACCTGCCAGCGAGCCGCTGGGTCTCAGCTGCTCGGATGTGGCACACGATGGAGGAAAGCGAGGTCTGGTCAGAGATGGTGGAAGCAGCGGGTCACATGCAGAAACCAAGACTGGCAGGGTCATTAATACATAAAGCAAAACTCCAATAATCTGAGTGAGTGGCTTTAGACTGCTGACTTCACATAAAAAGTAAAAAAAAGGAAGTCATTCATACCATCTTGTGGCTGAAAACGTGCAGTGCAACTGAATAAAAGCACAAGAAGCGTGTTGAGACTTCACTTGACACTCAAAAACGAGCGTTGCGGACACATGCTCAAAACTCTACTTTAACATCCAAGCGAGTGTAGTGACAGGAAGACAGCTGTGCTCCTGTCTCTCGCTTTTCTACGTGTTGGCACGGCGTAGTGCTCCCCGGTCTGCTGTAGCGCGGCCATGCCCTTCCCCTGCTCTGCCCGTCTTGCGTGTCACCAGAGCCCGTGTGTGAACCGCTGGTGAGCTTGGACACAGATGGTGCGGGGGGAGCAGCGCATGAATATATGATGCTGGAGGGTGAAGTGTAGCGGGTCGAGGCAGATGCCCACTGGCCCCGCGAGAGCCCCTCTGCTCGGTCAGCCACAGCCCTTCGGCTTCCCACCAGATGCTGCAGAACCCCAGCGAAACCTTTCACGCTCTTCAAAAGATGGACGTTGACAAGTTTTTAGGATGGACCGAAAACTGTGGAACTTTACATGGATTTAATGCAAGACATTTGAGAAGCGGTAACACTAAAGGGTTAGTTCACCCAAAAAAGTAAGATTATAGCCCATGTTTTGCTCCTCCTCAAGACATCTTAGGTGTATATCGCTTTCTTCTTTCAGATAAATCCAATCGGAGTTGTATATAAAACGGTCTTTGCTCTTCCAAACTTGAATGGCTCTTGGTGGGTGTTTTTTTTAGTCCAAAAGTAGTGAAAGCACATCAATAATGTTTTAAATGTTGATATTTTTCTTACAAAACCACAAATTCTCTAGAGGGCGGCCTAATTCACCTTCTGTTTTATAATGGATGGATGCACTTTATTTGACTTTTTTTTGGACTTTACAACAAAAAATAAAACCCACAACAACTGCCCAAATCCATTATAAAGCTTGAAAAAACCAGGACAATTATTAATTGTCTGATTCCAATAAAAGTCTGATTCCAAGCTTTTTAATAAATACATTTCAATAAATTCAGTCCAAATTCAATATTTATTCATTGCCCATTTAAGTGACTTACCTGAAGAGTGACTTTTAACAAGTTTCAAATATTTCCCTCATTCTACATTTTTTTGTTCGAGTTTTTAATGTTAATACAAATATAAGATGTACAATTTAATACAAAAAGTAGCAAAGAAAAACTTTATTTTATATGCCTTTTTTTACATTAATTTTTTTTAAAGGTACAGTGCACTTTTGCTCCAACTTGATTGATTCAATTACTTTAACCTGACTTCGCCATTATGACTTTCCCAACTTTTAAATACCAGCTTCCCAGGACTTGAAGTCTTAAAACACTGAATCAAAATTAAAACCAATTTTAAAATGTGGAAGTAGGACAGAGAAAAGTTTACACTTATATTGTCCTGCAAATAGGTAATCTTCCTTTTACAGTCCGTAAATAATTGTTCTAATGCTCAAGAAAAGCCAAACAACAGCAGCATAATAATATATTTAAACGTGAAAAACGTGTACATGTAAATACACATTATATACAGTTACAAAAGTGTTTCAACAGACAAAAGAAAAATAAATAAAAAATGAAAGGCATACTGTTTAACAAAGAACGATAACAAAGACTAAGGGTACCCTAGTCATCAACCAGTTATTAATGTGCTAGACAGTGAACATGTGGGCTTACACATCACATTTGGCAAATTGTTCCCAAAAGTATTACTCCCAAAAAATAAATAAATAGAACTCCTAGAGTGACCTGAAAAGTAAGAAGTTAAGCCTCACTGGCCTGATTACTCTGACCTAAATTGGCAGGCACATGGTAACACAGGTTGCATTTGCATTTTCAACAGGTTGTGGATAAGACCCTTCTGGGGTTGGAAACACAACAAAATCCAAACATGTGTGTTATGTCAACAAAATGTAGATGGCATCATTTACAACATGTATAAAATATTACTTACTTTAATGATACATTTGTGAAAACCTGGTTATAATCAGAGATTGATATGTGACCAACTGTCTGATACCAGGAAAATAATAAAATCTCTCAGCAAAACCCCTAGCCTACAAGCTTTGAGAAGGCATCAGGTGACATATCTGCTACGTCTATGGTGCGTGTACAGTATCTGAGAAGATTCAAATGGAAGAACAAGGTTTTACCGTCTTACGAAAGAGCGAATAGGAAGCATATAAAAGCAAGTGGTAGTCTGAGGCTCATTAGAACCCCTGTGTGTGAGGTACGAAAGTGAGAGATCCTCGGCCACTAGCATGCATATGCAATTAAATTAAAACAGACTGGCTAAGATATTAAGGTTAGGTGACTATGCTACAAGAAAATTATGAAAGCACTGCTAAGAAATGTTTTTTCTGTCAAAGTGTTTGTTATATCTCAGGATAAACAACAACATCAAAAAATAGCTTAGTTAACCACATAAAGTGAAGAAACGGTTATGGTGAGAAAAGATACAAGACGATGTGCAACAAAAGGGTTTGGTTCCAAACACCACAGATGTGTTTATCTCCACTGGCTCGTCCAATCAGCTTCTCTGCTCTTCCATAACTCCTTTCAATGCAAGTCAGCATATTTAGAAGAACAGTCTCATGAACAGATGGGTCTTTTACCAATGTACCCCCGATGTGGGAGAACAAGACTGGATCGCAGCCGATCCTTGGGCAAATGAGTGGAAAATCATCTCCTTAAGCTGAAACGGAGCTCTAGGTTGGAAGAGGGTCGTCGTCGCCACGTTTACACTTGCACTTGCAGCAAAGCACGAAAGGAGTGGCCAGCAAAAGGATAGGAGAGGCCACTAGTAACAGCAGACCGAAACCAGCAAAAATCCCAACAACCTAAGCATAGACGTGACAGATCCAGGGAGAAAGAGAGCACAATTGTTAAGGGGTAAATAGCAGCAAAAGAGTTGAATAAATAACCTGCTGTTTATGAACTGGTATAGATCAGATACTATAGGTAATCTTTGATGCATTGACATGTCAAATCAAATGACATTCAGCCACAGGGGGGCAGTAATGGCTTAGAGATCATATCTTGGTGTCTGCCCTAGTGCTACTTGTATGGATTTAATAAAGAGTAAAAATATAATAAATAAATAAACTAAATGTGTTATTTTTGAACAGCCTATTAGTTTGATGTAGTACTGAATAGTCAAATTGATGTTTATTTCTCACAAAAATATATATTTTTTTTAACATGTGGTGCTTTTGAGGATCAGCCACCTCTCTCTTTCTATTCCCGATATAATAAAACAACAACAACAAAATAATCTCTCTGCACTGTAAAGTAAGCCATTAACAAGCCACTTTTGAAATAACAAAACATGCTATTTCCCCACTATAGAAAAATAAATCATGCCCTGACGGATTTTAGAAAATGGAGGGTTATTTCAGGTGAATTGTGTGGGCCAGCCTGTCTTTAGCACTTCAGATCTGCAGTCTAGAGGGATATGCTCATGTGGCACATACCTGTGTACGATGCCAGATGACGGAGGCTCTGGAATGACCCAGTTTATTCCGACAGGGTCCTTTATCATAGTGGATTAGTAAAAAGTCATCCTAAAGAGGCAAAGATGAATATGAGTCGCTCACAGCATACACCACACAGCATATTGCTCTAACCAAGCATAACTGTACTGAGGAAATGAAATAGGGCATCCCAATAAAAGGGTAATTAGTACAGATACTTTTTGTAAATAATCAAAATGATAATAACAACAACATCTTACGTCTAATGACTCCAGGCAGTACCAGCAGAATGCGTGCTTGCAGTTCTTACACATCATCTGGGCACAGCCTTCGTCTCTCTCAATGTAAACTTTACATTTAGGACAGCGTTTGATCGGAGCCTCATCCTCCTCACTCTTGAGGTTGGAGCTGAAAGCGGGGAGATGAACGTGCAAAAGAACAGGTCATGAGTGTAATGTTCTGTTTCATCAGGGCTATTTATTCTTAACATGTTAAATGTGTATTAAAGGGATCATGTGATGTTGCTAAAACGAACATTATTTTGTGTATTAGGTGTAATGCAATGTTTTTATGCGATTTAAGGTGCAAAAAACACATTATTTCCCACATAATGTACATTATTGTTTCTCCAAAGCTTATGGTTTTAATAAAAAGCAAGGTGTGCATTGATTGGCCAGCTATCCAGTGCATTGTGATTGGCCCGAATACCACAAGTGTCTGATCGAAACGCTACGCCCCTTATCATAACATGATGTCACGTGACACTAGACTGTTCTTGCAGTTAGAATTGCCTTACTTTATAGTCTCTCTCAGCCAGCATAGGCTGCTCTGCAGGTTTTAGAAGTCAATTCTCTATAAATTAGCTGTTTTTGGTTTTGAAACTCTCTTATTTATGCACTAACAGCTCGTAACACTCCAAAGAGAAAGGAAAATGTACATTTGTATGCATGTAACATTTCCAAACATGAGGATTGATAACTGCTCAAAAGTATACCAAGTATACTAAAAAGTATACCAGTCATGTTTCTGAAAAATGTATGCATACTTTGTTGTAAAACAGAGGGATACTTAACAATATCTGTAAACTGAACTATAAATAGTGGAGAGAACCCTATTAAAAGAATTTAAAAGAAAGATAAGGCAACAAAATAAGGTGCACCCACAGAAACAAGATTTCTGCTGTTAATTCTACATGATTTGACTGACTGATTTAAAAGTACACTATAGTGCAAATACCTGTTTTCGCCCGGCAGGAAGGTGGTAATTGGCGCGCTCTCCTGACATGCCTGGCCGCTGTGACAGTCTGCCCTGCAGGCGGAGCAGAAACGCAGACTGCACTGAGGGCACTGCACCGGCTGTGGCAGCTGCACCTCTGATTCATTCAGCTGGCACACAGCTTGGCATGAGGACGATGGGCACCAGGTTCGACAAGGATCCAGAAGAACCTCTGCAAGGAAAAACAGAGTGCTTGAAATGATGACCTATTTGATTTGATCTAAAAAGACGTCAGACATCTACATTTCAGGTTTGATATTGGGAATCAAATTTTGCTTTGAGATTAAAGAGGCTGATGTATGAACACATACTCTGTATGATGCAAGAACTTCCACTTCCAGTCAAGAAGACTAAGCTGCTGCAAAAGCTCATTCTGAATGAAACTCTTAACATTGTCCTGATCACTTTATGTTGCAAAAT
>JAUMHI010000065.1:11371489-11393766 GCA_032359435.1 Enteromius unitaeniatus
AAGAAGACTAAGCTGCTGCAAAAGCTCATTCTGAATGAAACTCTTAACATTGTCCTGATCACTTTATGTTGCAAAATTCTGTGTAAATGCTTAATGAATGTGTCAAATTTTGTACCAGGCTGTTTATAAAGGAAATATATATTTCAGACATGGCAAAACTCACAGAGAAACAAAACATTAATGATTCTAAATGCAATGCATTTCTTAAAGGCACAGTAGCAAAAACAACAACACTCAAAACAGACGTTTATGTCGGGGGGTGGGGGTGTTGAATCATTGAAAATTCATTTAAAAAGCTAAATCAGATTCATATACTTCATGAATCTATCTGTAAAGCTCACCTCTCTCAAACTGGAGTCTTTTGTAATGTTGCATGACCTCGCTAGCCACCATAAACTCAATCTGCATCAGAGAAAAAGTATATGAGCAAGACAAGGGCAAGCGACTTAAAGTCTCAGCACTTTGAATACAACTCAATTATTTCTAGTCTTGGCAAAGACGGCAACTTTTAAGTGAGCTTACCTCGTTTTCCAACAAATGTCCCTGTTTTGGGCAGGCAGAGTCTGGACAGCTAATAGCCGTTTCAAGACCTTCTTTAATGAGGAGTTCAACATATTGCTTCAAACACTGTAAGAGACAGATTCTTATTTTTTTTAATCTTTGAAAAAATAATGAGGCAACTGCTGCCTGTGGTTATGTTTCCACCCACAAACGCTCTGTTCATTGTAGTCAAGCCAACGTCAGACCGTCAGCATTCTGCTGAGACAACATTCAAGAGCTGCTTTTGTGGAGAACAGGCCAGTTTGGCCGATATCAAGATTCAAGAAGCTAACACATGGCAAAAACAACTGTTAAAGCATTAGTATAGAATTATACGTACACATACACAATTATGTATTTGTTATCTAGAATTAAAAAAAGCCAGTATATATCTCTCCATGCATCCTTTCTAATAAAAAAATAGGCCACAAACAGCATTTAGAGGCATACAAGCACCAGCTCCTGTATATTTAGCGCAGTTACATTACTGCTGTATTCCCACTTGTGAAAAGGCTGTTTCACAATTTGTTTTGTTAGACTGGAATGCACACAGCTGAAAAACACACTAAAGTGGTCTCTGAAGACAGTCCTTACCAGACTGCAAAATATGCACTGGCACTGGGAGATGGTGGTCATCTGTTCCAGGGGAAACTCTCCCAGGCACAGTTTACAGGACAGAAGGGGCGCCAGGTCCACGTCCCAGCTGGGTTCGTAGCGAGAGCTGCTCATGGTACGTGGATCTGGGACACTAAAAGACAGAAATAATAAAAACAGCTGAAGCAGCCAATAAATAAAATGTATGCAATTACAACATTTCAAGTGTAATTATAGTTAGTACAATATACCATTACAATATCCGATCATTTTAAATCAGTGTTATATTTATAGCTTTAACTTTCAGCATTCATGTTTTTTGCTGCATGTAATTTCTAATATTTCCACTAGCTTTATTTGTTTTTATTTCGGTGTAACTTCTGTTAGCTGCCAAGTTTAAGTTTTAAATCTAGTATTTCTATTTTATTTTACTTCAGCTTTATTTCAGTAACTAAAAACATTTAATAATAGTTTTCATTGCACTTTACAATAACACTGATCACAACATTAGAAAGAACAGCAACGAAAATACATAGAATTCTAACATTTATTAGAAAAAAAAAAATTATTGGGCTTGACAGACACTTCCCCTTCGACTATGACCATGTTTTTCAAAGATTTGGGTCTCTCACTCCTTATCTATTAAAATGTTTGGTCTGTCACAAGAGTTTTCCCTTCAGAGAGCTTCTGCTGTTTGCCAAGGGCTTGTCCAATCAGTCAATGGCAACTATGTCAATATCCCTCAGTACTGCTGCCAGGCAACCCAAAGAAAACTAATGACCATCTCTACTGGAGAGCCCTACAGAACAGACTCCCTCAGAGAGTATGAGCAACACAGCGCAGTCTGCTAAAAACAAACAGACTTCTGCAAAACACACTGCATGCGTGAACTTTCAAAAAGCACTTTCACAGCAAAACTTTTGCACCAGAAAGTAATGTGATTCACTGTACCAACTCATCACACACTGCACGCCATCACGTGCTGAAAGAATTAATTGTAGAGGAACATTCAGATGGTCTAGTTTGTACGCTTCCCCATAGCAGATATCGGTGTAGGCGGAGACAGATGGAGACTCATGTGCTTGCGCCTGCAGTATCTCATTGTGTTGTGGTGGGAATAGTCGACAGCCCAAACAGCAAAGGGTTCTCAGCAGGCTGTGTGTCTCTCTGTTTGAGCCTCTCACCTCCGTCATACACCCACACAGCCTTAACCAGACACAGCAATGTCAAATGTAAAGCCACGTGTATGGGATGAGATGATGCTGTTCTTTGTGACTGTCGGCAGTCTGATACAGTCCTGGTGAGACCTTGAGTTAAATGCCAAGGCGGACTGTGACACACGAACAGTGTTTTATGTCGGACTGATTGTATGATGTACATCTAAGGACAGTGCTGATGTAGTAATCACAGCTCTTTCTGACCACACAAATAAAGAAATTACATTTCGCACAATACATGGTGTCTATAATTGATGAAGCAGTGCTGATAATGTGAAAGGAAGGCCATTTAAAATTTCTTTTTGTTTGACAAACACACTGTATCAAACTTTACCACTTGCTGTGCACCTAATTGGTTCTTCATTAGACAGTTGTCGTAAGAGCTGTTACACTGTAGGACTAAAAACCAAAACGTCTGATTCTGTCAGTACTTCATTGGATGCCCACAGCGGCAATTAAATGCCTCTCACTGTGAATGCAACAATAAATGATAAGACTGCAGAGTTTGCCCAACTATGGAAATATTTCAAAACAACCAAAATTTGTCTCGAACATTCAAATTGTTGCCACATTCTTGCTGTATAGCCTTAAAGTGTCCCAGTTACTTTTCATGCAGTGTATAACATACTGTAGCTTTAACTGACTGAAAACATCCCGCAAAGTTTTCAATCTGAAAGTACATAGTTATTTATGCATGTTTAAAGCTCTCAAAAGAAAGAGTTGACTTTTAATCATTGAAACAAGTAATTTTTAAAATGAGTTCCAAGTGATCGTTGGTGTTCATTAGGGATGCAACGATTGTAGATTTAGTTTGGTACGATTATAGTCTGAAGAACTATCACAGTTTTACGATTATGGCGATTATTATGCATTTATTAATTTCATAACATTACTTATGAAATCACATGTACACTCTTTAGATATTAAAATATTTCAAACTTAATGGCCCGGTTTCACAAACGGGGCTTAGCTTAAGCCAGGACTAGGCATTAGTTAAATTAAGATACTTAGGCAACTTTTACAAAAATGCCTTATAAGAAAGTATTACAGATGTGCATCTTAACACAGAACAATGACACTGACATGTTTTAAGATATGTCAGAGCAACATATTTTCATCTGAGACAGCTCAAACATGCAATTTAGTCTGAGACTAGCTTAAGCCTTTTCTGTGAAACTGGGGGAAATTGTTTAAAATTTAACATTGGCTTTTAAAACAGAAATAACACAGTAACCATCAATAAAGCACAAAATAATAATAAACATAAGTCCATCTCTCACATTGGAATAAAAAAAAAAAAAAAAAAGTGACCTCTGGTCTTTTAACATCCATGACCGTATTTATCTTTTGAAAATAACAAAAAGAAATAGATCAAGTACTTAATGGTTTCAGTTTTTATATGCTTTACATTTCCTTTGGACCAGTGGTAGAGATTTTAGACATGGAGAAAAATTGATTCACCCTGGTTTTTACTTATGATTAAACCTAAGTATTATTAATATACGACTAAAATTATTTTATTTAACACACAGGGGAAACTGTTACTAATGATGGAAATGAACTAAAATATTATTATAATGAACTGTCATCCATTGGTAGGATAAACAACTTTCACCTCTCTCTCTTTCTCGATCGATCGACCGAATACTTATTTCAAGTAGATAACTGATTTAAGTAAATGTGATCTCATCACACTTTCATTCTTTCTTATCTGAAGCTGTCACAATGCTGAGATAATGAGCTCGTAGCTTTGCATCAGGTGGTTCATGCCATGCATTAAAATCCTTCAATGTACATCTAGCCGTCCGTTATTCACTATGCATTCATTCTTTAGCAGCAGTGTCTCTATAAGTGCATCATTTAAGCCGGTGCACTGCTAGTGTAACTTTGTAGTTTTGCTCAAGCTGCAACAGTCCTTTTCTGTGTAACAGAAAAAAAAAATTGGTTTTGCAGAATCTTTACTGTTAATTAACCGTGACGAGTTAAATCGTGGTTAATTGTGAAACTGATTAAAATCACTGCATCACTGTTCACTGGCCAGGGCAATGGGCATGAGAGCGTTTGACCAACATGTCAAACAACCAATCACAGTACGTTATGTTCCACATCACATTTTGGGGCATCACATGTCACCACAATAACAGACCAGTGTGTAAAACTCTCGGACATATTTTGAAGATTTTATGTTTTTTTAATTTAAATATTTCAGATACTTTTGAACATCCAGCCTTTAGTTGATCTTGATAAGCTCTAATCATCACTGTTGTAAACATGGCGGCTTTCTCTTTTTCTTGAAGAGGTTTGGCAACACGTCAGCTTTGTTTCTAGGACACCACACAAGTCTCATGGAAATTCAATTTCAATTAAAAGGAACAAATTACAAGCAACAAAGATGTCCACCACACCCAAAATTTGCAGGCATGAAAGAAGGCTTATAAACCTCCCTTGTGCATTCATCTAGACAGGGACTAACCACATCTGGAGCTCTTCCTCCGTGGGTCAGGAAGGGAAAGTCAGGAAATACCCTATATAACTGGGTCACACACAGCGCTTTGGCACAATGGACCCCTCATAGTGTCCAAGACGAAGACAGAGAGTGGCCAACAGTTTGGCAATGCAATTGAACTTTGCTATCTGCAGACAGAGGTTAATAGTCTGAACTAGCTGACAGCTGTTAAGCACATTTTCTTGTAGTATGTGCACATTTAAAAGCGCTCACAGACCGCTTAATAAAACAGGTTTTGAAAAAAAAACGCATCGGGGCTCCAGAGATGCCAGTATAGCTCTCATCTAAAGCTTTTAGCACAAGTATGAGTAAAATTATATAAATGATAAAGGTCTTACATAAGATCTATTTATAATCTATCTAGGTTAAAGCCAAATGAAGCTCAACTGTCTCTTGCAAGCAGGGTAAAAACAGTTTGGCTACTAGAAGACCTTTGATAGAAACATTCAAACACATTATCTTTCATTAATGAAGACGATGTAAGAAACTAAAGCATCAGTATTTTTTTATTTATAGTATTTTTAAAAGCACATTTTACACTCACTCTGTTTTCAGAATCAAATGATTAAAAAGTGCTGCCTGAAAACATTTACAGCAACACTTTAAATAAACTTTACAGTGCTCAGAACGCACATGCTTTTGGCAGGTTTTCCAATTTGTATCAACAACAATATTGAAATCCCTGAGCAACCTAATTGCTTAATTGGATTACACTACGAAGGAGGAGTATGCAAATATACTTAAGCATAACTGTGCCAGTCAGACTGCTGCTAAGAGAAAGACTGCAACTGAGACAGAAAGAGTTTTTGCATTCACAGTAATGTGATAAGGTCTTAAAAAAATAAGGCATTTCATGAATTTTGCTGACATAAAACCTGGTTCTTAATAGGGCTGCACGATTTGGAAAAAATGTCACATTGCAATTATTAAGGTCACAATTGCAATTTGTAAAAGCTTTGCTATACAGTGCAATCAAGAAAAAACTACAAATTAACATTTTTTTCAAATTAAAACTAAATTGTACAAAATTAAACGGTAACCTCTTTACATTACTGAATTTACATTTACATTACTGAACTCTAATTGTGTCTTTGCATTGACTTAACATGTAAATCACTCATGCTTAACGCTTCATTTGTCTTGTTATGTCCACGAATGCATTTGTTTATTTAATATAAATCGCAACATTTGCTATAATGTAATCGCATAGGCTGACATCGCGATTGCGATATGATTAATCGTGCAGCACTAGTTCTTAACAATAATAAAAAAAGCAATGTTTTCAGTTTTCACTGTATTTGGAAAAGATTTGTACAGAGTTGTACTCTGACTCACCATCATGTTGTTTCAGGAATGTTCTAATCTAAAGAGCAGTTCATGCAACCAAAACAAACTGAATTAAATTTGAGAAATGAATCAGTAACATTCTTGAATAAACCATTCTGACTGTTTTTGTGAACAGGATAAAAAGATTAATTGAAATCAGAATCAAAAGAATGAATAATTTAAGGTATTTTTAATGAATAATCATCCAAGTTGTAGTATACCACATCTTGGCATGACTTCCAAAGACTAGATATATAGTGCTTAGTCAAATAAGTAATTTATTTGTTGTTTACCCACCTCCATTTTAAAGATTGACAACACCAGTCCTTAATGACTTTTTCATTTCATTTTTTTTTTTTTCCAACCAACATGACAATGAGTAAATGCTGACAATTTTCATTTCCAGTGAACAGTTTATCACTTTAAGTTAATGATAAAATAATAAAACATTTTGAACAAAACAGTGTGGCCATGTAGGAATAGACAACAAGAAAATTCGAAGGAAAAAAGATTCACAAAACAAGCAAATGTATCCTTATTTACAACAGTGATCCGAAATAAACTCTGCAAGGCAGTGTGCAGGTCAGAGGGAGCCGACAGTGTTCCTGCCAAGCACAGGATGTGAGCTCTGCCCAAGGAAACAGCAACACTTCCTGTTTTTGCCATATGCATGCCAGCATATGTATGACTGGGAGCCTAGACTTATGCTCTGCAAGACCGAAGCACTGTTCACACCAAGCACGATAACGATAAAGATATAGTTCTAAAAATCATTCTCAATGTTACAGAATAGCAGCATCCAAACCACAACTAGAACGATAAAGGACAGAAAAACTATATCACTTAAATCACTTCCAGAACAACTTTTTTTCCCAGCTGATGAATAACAGAAACATTGACAGACGATTGACAGAGAATCAATCCTGCTATCACACGCTTGAGAATTTAAAGCAGCACATTATAAGCTCAAGCGCATAAGTAAACAATATTGTTTACTGGTGTGGACGCAAATATAGTTATCGTGCTTGGTGTGAACAGGCCTCAAGAACTGGTGTAACAATACATGCAGGATAGGTTTTGGTCTGTGCCAAAAAAGCTTTGCTAGACCCAAATGTAATAAATAATGAACCCAAAACCCAAAATTATGATTGTGATTAATAAAAAAAAAATTCCTGCTAATTTGCATAAAGTTCAGAATGAGATTTTATCTTTTCTCTCAAACGATTAAGGAGAAAAGCTGAAAGGAAATCTTGATCAAAATACTTAAACACCAACAGCCATGCATTATTCAAATAATAAAATGTTGTTTATACCACAGTGTAATTGAATCATTTAATGAGAAGATGTGGGTAATAAGATCATGTCAGATAGAAGTCTAATCTCACAAACAAGGATTGAGATCATTAGCAAGTGTTAGTAAAGTGACATCACACTGTGCACCAGAAATCAACCAGATGAATCTCTAGAGGGCTTGTTCCATTTCAGTGTAGACAACACGATCGAAAGAGGATTTAACAGATTATGTGAATGGCTAGGATCAAAGGATTTGTAGCAGTTCAGAGTACACACCCATCATCTCTCATTCAACAATGTCTGAGAAACTATAAAAATACATCTGAGGAATACAGAAAAATATGTAGGAGAGTTTGTTCTTTGTGTATTCTTTGTTCTCATAAGCATCTAAATCGATACTTGATATGCTTCCAGAGGTTTTGAATGTAGGTTACTTTTTTTTGGTGAATTTGAAATCTCTGTTTTGAAGTCACTGGCCTGTGGCCTCGTTAACTCAGAGATTAACCTACTTCATTGGGATTCCTTCTTCTGATCTGTTCCCTTCAGATCCACTGCCATTCATTGTTCTTTTGATGTCTGGAATCGTTTTAAGTTAATATTAGATTTCAGCAGAAAAGGCACAATTCTGTGGCATGGCCTCACAGTGAACCCATAATATCCAAACCACGTATTTAGGAGCTGTACTTGAACTGAATTTGAAATAGGACAAGGGGTCCGTGAAGAAGCTAAAATCAGGAGTGAGCTGAAATAATTCGTAAAATTATAAAAATATTAAAAAAAATAAAAGGAACAACAAAAAATATATCTTTTTTTATTTGCTTACCTGCAGGTCACGTGATTTAATCATGTGTAATCATGTAAATCAGAGACCTATGAATACGTGAATGTGTTAAATTATCACATATAATATTAGGCAATGTGGGGCAAACATAAGGCCTGGGTGTCACGAATGAGGAGAGCAAGAAGCGTTCGAGTTCATATGCAAAAAAGGGTTTATTCAGGCTCAGAGTAAACGGACTTAAACACCGGCAGACAGTAACCATGAAGGCAGAGACGAGAGAATAAACTAAATCCAAAGCAATTGTCAAATACCATATAATCAGAGTCCGAAGGGGAAGGCAAGGCGAAGATCCGTGAAACAGCAAAAGGTCAGCAGCAAGTAAATCCAAACAAAGAAACGGACACAAATGACAGGCTAGAACTGCGGTGACAGTGTAAATGAACCGTGACTAGACAAACAAACAGACTGGTATATATACAGGTGGAACTGATTGAATGATTGAACCAAACTAGCAACAGCTGTGGGGGAGAGATGCATACTTGGAAATGGAGTCCGGATGTGGAAACAGACATAAAAAAAGTTCTTAGAGAGCTGGAGTGCCATCAACAGTCTTTAGGTGGCAGCTCCTGCTGGGCGTGACATAGCCCCCCCCCCCTTAAGGAGCGGCTTCCAGACGCTCCTGATGCTGAAAATGGCGGAACAACGACCAGGGAGGAGCGGGCGGCGGAAACGCGCACCTGGGTGGAATCCATGAAGTGCAGATGGCGGGGAAGCCCACCTAGCCGGCTCAGACGGAGGTGACACCCAACAGGGCAGAGCAGACGGTGGAGCAGGCGGCGGACAGACCCCCTGGGGCAGAGCAGGCGGCGGAGACCTCCTCCTGGGCATACCTGCCAGGGAAGATGCCTTCCAGGGTGGATCGGGTGGCGGGAACGCCCACCTGGGCGAAATCGTTAGCGAGGCCATCTTCCAGGGTGGAGCGGACAGGCTGTCCAGACAGACAGTGCGCCCTCGAGAACCATACAGACAGTGAACGCCCCTTTCTAGGATGACCAGACAGAAATTGCACCCTCCGTGACCAACCAGACAATGAAAGCACCCTCCTGAGCCGAACAGACTGACATGGCGCCCTTCGTGACCAAACTGACAATAATCGCACCCTTCGCAGTTGGAGCAATTGTGGAAGCGCCCTTTGGGACCAAACAGACAGTGGTAGTGACCCAGCCACCTCCACGGGTTGGGCAGCCACGAATGGGGGCTCTGGAGAATCTACGGTACATACAGACTTCTCCAGAGATGGTGCAGCCATAAGTGGACCCATTGGAGTATCTGAGCCTCCCACAGGCTCCGGAGGTTCTGGCCCTGGGACCTCACAGTCTACGAGGAGCTTGGGTGGTCGGTGTACCACCACTGGCTCTGGCGCTTCTGGCAATACCCAATCTGGCTTATCAACAGGCTCGGGCAGATCCGGCCACCAAGGGTCCGGATCACAGCAAAGGGTCGGCAGCAAGTAACTCCAAACAAAGAAACAGACAGAAATACAAATGACAGGCTAGACCTGGGGTGACAGTGTAAATGAACCGTGACTAGACAAACAAAGAGACTGGTATATATACAGGTGGAACTGATTGAATGATTGAACCAAACTAGCAACAGCTGTGGGGAAGAGATGCATAGTGGGAAATGGAGTCCGGATGTGGAAACAGACATAAAAACACAGAGTTCTTAGAGAGCTGGAGTGCCATCAACAGTCTTTAGGTGGCAGCTCCAGCTGGGCGTGACACTGGGAAGGAGTACATTCTGGTGATTTGCAGAAAGAAATCTAAAAATTAAATGACACTAAATAAAACAGTCCAGTACATTTTGCATTTTTGTATGATATATTCATAACACTCTACTTTTAGCCACAGCAGGATGGATAATAAATGTTGCATGCAAATGAACTTCTTCAATAGAGCCCACATAAATTCCCTGAAATGAGCGGACACCAGTGATGTGGGCTGATATTATGGTCCACTAGACATCAATACGTCTCTCTTTCTTGAAGTTGGTGATCAGCATGCAGTGAGTCACCTCAGCCTCTTGCCCTCACTACACTGAAGAGATGCTAAACAGCTCCCTGATCACAGGTCTGAAAATTCATAAACGACACATTAGCAGGCTAATTTATTAGGTCTGGCCTCAAACAATTCACCTACCTGTGCTGAGACATTAACAAATCCTTGACGTAAAAGCAGGACAAAAGCTGACAGGCACAGTTTGTTCCGGACATGGGAAGTCCCTGTGCATTTAATGAAAGGGACATTCAGATCTGACCAGCTGTACTACGGCAGACACTAATGCCCCTCTTTCATGCCCAGTCCTCTTCTGCAACACCACTCAGCTCAACCATCTTCCCCTCTCTTTATATTTATGTCTGAACATTGCAATTTAGGTAAAAAGGCACCAATCTTCACGTAAACCTAATAAATGCAAATTAAATATACAGTTAAGTCTCCAATCCCTTTTAATTACTGGTTTCTACACACTACACATTTCATAGCTTTCAATCAAAAGATCTATACACACACATCTATCTATCTAGAGTTTAGTCGAATTATGCAAGATCTGGGTCACTCTTAAATTGGCCACAGAAAATGCCAAGGCTGCGGCTGATGGTCGAGTCAAACTAAGCTGAGAGGCTTTGCAGGAGTCTGCATGAACAAGGCACATGTCCAACTCAGCCCTGCTCTTCTACAATGCACTGAGGACTATATCTGAGAAAATAATGTCAGACTGATAAAATCTGAAATGCATTGTGTTTGTGCAGGCTAGATGGGAACCACACTTGGTTACAGGTAGGATTATCATTATTAAAAGGGTCATTATGCTATTTTAAATTTTCCTTTCACACAACTACAAGCAGTTGAAATTAAAGTTTCAAAACCAAAGAGATATTCTTCATAAAATGTATGACTTATCCAAGCCCCCCCTAAAAAGACTTCTTTACTCATGCCCTCACTTTTCTACATCACAAAATAAGAAGCCCGAATTATTATTCTCGCTGTAGTGTTTCTGTTGGCTGCTGTGTGTCGTTGTGAAAGTGAAACTACTTCCAAGGGAAGGTCAAGTTGTATTTACAACACTGTTCCAGAACTGTTCAACACAAATTATTAGAGAGTGTGTTTAGCACATTTACAGAGGACGGACTCCTAAAACCGGGAGAGTAGCCTTTGCTGGCTGTGAACAGAGACTATGAAGTGGATCAATTTGAACTCTTCAAGAACAGTCTGGCGCTTCTGACTCACAACCTATAAGTGAGTTAAGTTCTCTAATTAAAAGAACCTGCTACTTACTATTCAAATGAGAGTTTTGAGCAGTGAAGGAGAGTGCTTATTGTTTGTTGTTACTCTGATCATGAATGCAGACATGGTGTTATGTTTACATCGAGCAATGCGTACAAACACAGTACTAAGTCATGATAATCAGTAATCATGTCCCTACTGGACACAACAAATGTCTCGTTTGTAATGTGTTTTATTGCTTTTTACTTTAAACAGCATTAACACATTGCATTACACCAAATACACAAAATAGCTACATTTTTCTTAGCAACATCATATGACTAAGACCAAAACTATTTAAAATATTTCTGTTGACTGAAATAAAATAAATTCAATTTTTTAAAAATTATTTAAAAAAGCTATTAAATGAATAAATCAAAATTAAAACTAAACTAGAAATAAAAACAAAAAACAAATCTAAAACCAATAAAAATGACAAAACTAATCAATTTTTTTTAAATTAATCAAAATTTTAATAAACTATAAAATCATATATACACAATACCAAAATATCGGCATGCATACTAATTTGACATTTTTAAAAACACCCAATACTACTATAAAACAAAAAACTATAGAACTATAACTATTCCTGTACATTGATTGGTTGTCAACATGGTCAGTCAGTTTGTTAAAAATGCTGTTTTTCAAATTAAAATGATTTTCTTTTGCATTAAACATCCTGAATAAACAACCAACGTGGGAAGCTTGTTCTTGCAATGAATGAACTGGAACGGTAGACTGTCAGGCACTATACAACAAACCATTAAGTACAACTCCAAAAAACATTGTAAAAGGTCATGCTATGACTGAGCTATATCCTGGGAAAGAAGGGTACAAGATCTCCTGTGTTCTGAGTGGTCTAGCTGCAACTAAACAATACTAAGGTTCCCTAAAAGTGCATTTCTAAAGTCAAATCCATGACATTTATGTAGATGTCACTGTTATTACAGTACATTAATGCCACTGATTTCGAGGGAAAGCCCTTTAGGGAAACCTGTTGTCGTATGAGCAGCTTCCTTAATAACACGTATAAGATATAATGGAGTTTCCCTGGATTAGATGGATCGGGAGAACCTGATGAGAATCACCAGAGTACTCATTTAATAAATACAGTATATTACGTGTTTTAAAAAGACAGCATCAACAGCGGTTACATTTTTAAACACAACATGCAAGGTGGCAAGCCACCAGAACAAATCACTGCTGTCACATCAGAACGCTCTGAACTAACAATGCTATGCTCACTATCATAATAACAATGCATGCATCGCTTACCTTAGGACGAATCTATTAGTTGTCAATCCGCTATAAGAATATCATCAGCTCCATGCACAGCTAAGAACAGTATCTTTCTATTCGTCCACATTTGTCACAACTAAATAATGATTAAAAAAAAATCACAGCTCACGCAATCATAGCGCATAAAGATGCTGATATATAAGAGAAGCGCTTTCTGCCTTAATTAAAAGCAGCTGGTCGGACTGGTCGCTGCGTCTCTCTGGAGAGGCGCCATTTGACTGCGCATTGAGGCGCGAGGCTGCTGAGACGCGACGCTCGCGGGCGCCCCCTGCTGACGCGACGCGGACAGCGCTGTCGGTATACGGCAGAGAAGCGGGAACTGCCATCTGCTGGTGTTTGTCAGCAGCATCGGGCATAAAGCTGCCCTAATTTAACCTAGGCATGACACATTACACCGGCACCAAAATTCATTGTGCAGTAAATATTTAAATTATTAAAGTTAAAAAAATAAAAAAACAAAAACTGTCTTACTTTAAGCATCTGTCTATTTAGGCTTTTACTAAAAAGACTATGGCCTGGTTGCACAGACAGGGCTTAGACTAAGCCAGGACTAGGCAATAGTTCAGTTAGCACATTTAAGTAATTTTTATTAATGTGCATAAGAAAAAAACATTACTGGTGTGCATCTTGAGGCAAAACAGAGGCCATTATATATTTTAAGATCAGTCAGTGCAAGTTCCTTTTAGTTAAAACTGCTTAGATTCGCACTTTAGTCTGGGACTTGTCTGTGAAACAGGGGGTATGAGTTGAGTTTGGTCCAGGTCATATTGAAATTGCATCAAAAGTATGAGACAAAACCACTATTGTTTTAGAATTACCAATAAACAAACAAACAAACAAATACATTCATTAAATAATTCGATTAATCACATTCAGAAACGTTGGTTTAAATATATGTGTGCGCACTATGCATGTATGTATATATTTAAGAAAGTATGTTATGTTTATATATTTAATCTACAAATGTGTAAATTGTATGAATATACATGCATGCAAACACGTGTATTTTCAAAATGTATACATGCATGGCTATGCATATACATGTAAACAAAAACATTTATTTTAGATGTGATTATAAATAAATAAAACACACACACACACACACACACACACACACACACATATATATATATATATATATATATATAATGTTTATACTATATATATTTTTTTTTGCAAGTTAGGCACATGTTGTTTTGTTATACCACTGCTGGCCACTAGGTGTCAGTATGAGTCTTACAAGCTGACAAAACCGCATGTGGCAACGTCACAAAAGATTTAATTCACGCTGAAATAAAAAAAAGCACTTGTCTGCACCGCGGAACATGTCAGGACATGTTGCAGCATGTCATTTCTTAAGATGTTGGTTGTTTTGGAACACTGCGTAATAATCTACATGCTAATCCGATGTTTGGAAATTATATCCTGCAAAGCATGCATACTGTAATTTGCAGGGTAGAGCAGAAGACAGAATCTAATTACACACTATGTAATTATGAATTCATTAAAGTTTAATGCCAACCAATTGATAATGTGTTTATTGAATGTCGAACTGGATGAATCTGAAAGTATTTACCATATAAAGGCCTTTTTTCTATCAAACAGAGATATGCAAATGTGTGATTCATCAGTGAAATAACACTTGGGACACAAGTTAAATTACCTAAACATTTAAATACTGCATTTCCTCATTCATTTAATATTATTGGGTATATTTACAAGTACACTGACAAGACATTAGTGGAAGAAACAAGCTGTTAGGAGAGAGAAAATATCAAGCTCGCAGCTGAAAAATGTTGGAAAGCACAGCAGGTCAGATATTGCCTTGTGGTTTGGTGTTTACCTTTGCACTCCATGTAGCCCAGAGCCAAGTCACTATGGCAACTTCTTTGCACCAGGAAGGGAATAATTGCAGTTCGGAATTCCAAATGTATGGTGTGCCTTGTTGAAGGTGATAGTTTTGTGCCTCTCGTTCAGATACTGCAATCTGTCTGACTAAGGAAAACAGTCACATATCGACCTGCATCCTGTGGTGACTTTCTGTGTTCATGTGTTGCAAATCAGTGGATTTGAAGCACTGAAAGCTGCCGTGTTTTATGTCATGAGAAGACACATGGGATTTTGTTCATTAGTCCAAGTCATATATCATTTTTTAAGCAGTTGCATTTTTCCTCTTTGGCTCCAGTATGGCTTGGAGATAAATTCTCATCTTTTTTAATGTTTCTGCTATGAAGGATCACTTTAATCTGTCAGCTTTTTTCCTGCTTGAATTTAGGTGGTTTATTCTGAAGGAAAGGTTAAATTGCATGTGATAAAGCTGAGAAAAGCACAAGCTCAATATTACAGAAATCCACTAGAAAACTGTTTGGAGAATGTTTGTGGGTAATACCAGTCGTTTCAATAGAGATCAATGCAATTCTGTCTTTTGAGTAAAAGTGCATTCACATTTGTAAAATCATGTGGACAAAAAAGGTCCATTGTCATTGTCTAGATGTACGAAGCACAGCTCAAACAGAAGTCACTTTTTTTGCCAAGCAGGTGTCTGTTAGTTAATGCAGCCAATCTTTACATATTCTCCATTAAACTGATAAAAAAACTCACCATTATTGACCAACAGAGAGCTGCTTGGTTTGATGGTGATTCTGTGCATCCCTACACTATACACTACTGTTAAAAAAAGCTGACATGTTTTGCCTGTGAATGCATTTCACAGCAAGATAACTTCATCAAATCAAGTCAAGCCACCTTTATTTCTTTAGTGCTTTATGCAATGCAGATTGCCAATGCAGTTTCACAGAGAAAAACAGACAGTAGAATATCATAAGCTCAGCAAATGAAGTCAGTTCAGTTTCTGCACTTTACAAAAGGCAGCAATATTGTTATTCAGTTTCGAATTCATTAATGATTCAATCCAGTTAAATATTGTCAATGTTGCAAGACGCTACTCGGCTGTAAAGCAGCTGTACAGAAAACAATAGTGCCATCATCTGAGGATGACAGTCAATATGGCTTTTTAAGATCTTAGTTAAGCAAGCCAGAAGGCAATAGTGACCCGAACTCCATTAGGTAATAGAAATGAAGAAAGAAACCTTTGGAGAAAACAGGCTCAGCTGGGGACCTGCAGTGAACAAACAAGGAAAGATATTGACCTTCAGTACTGAAAAGGTAGATTTGTGGTCTGAAAATCTTTGCATAGGTCTTCCTCATTTACCTCATTCACTACAAATTTAATTTCTGTTATTATTATTATTATTAATACATTTGGACTACAATTGAAAACAGAATTGGTGCCAGCTGGGTTTGTTCAAATAACAGAACCCTACATGGCTCTCTAGATGCTCCATCTTTCCTCTCAGCTATCAACTTTGTAAAAAAGACCTTAGAAGACTTTTAATAATAGTGTAATAAGGCAATCATCGTCTTGTCGCTAGACTGATTGTTCCGTACACTGTAATGGAATTTTTTCAAAGCAGAAACTCATTAGTGGTAAAATTATAATTCAATCAATATTTATAACCCAAATCAATATTTCATTCCATATTTCATATTTATTTGTAAAAATAAAATCAGAGTTCTGATCATCTGTCCTGATTTAGTTAGCACTAATGACTGCACATATCCCTCACTTATGTCAGGCTTTCAAACATTCATGCCTCTATTCAGCACTGGCTGGATTCTTCAATCCTCCTGACTGATATATTTTCTCAAGGAAGATGGAAGAGGGTTAGATAAGGTCTAGAGATGCAGAACATCCATGTCATATACCTGCTGACCCCTTTGTTTTGTTAGGCCCACCATGCCCATTACAATTTCATTACATGGAGTCAATTCATCTTTTTTAAAATCTTGATTAAATCTTCATGCTTGAGCTAACCGGAGGCACTGATCCATCTAGCTGTCTTCTCTGCTCCTGCTTTAACCTCTGGGGTTTTGTGCGTAGGGCCTTTCTCGGCGCAGTCCAATGAACCCCTTTGACACTAATTGAATTACTGGAAAGCCATGTGACCTCTTTATGTTATGGTCATTAGAGAAAATAGGAACTGATTTTTGATCACACATATAGTATTTGCGAAACTTTCCAACCAAAGTAGGACCTGAGGCTGAATCACTGTGTCAGATCCAACACAAGAAGTCTCTTTTCATCTGAAAAGTCCTGATTACAGGACTGCAGTAGGGCAGAGACCGGCAGCTTGGATCTGTTATCCATCACCCAGTCTGACATCGAACCACTGCAGGCCATTCAATCCCAGCGTCCCTCTTCTCTTTCCTGCACATAACCATACATCTCCCCTGCCTTCTTTCTCCACCTGGTCTGAACTAATGAACCCCTGAGGTCAAGGGTGAGGGTTTGGGCACTGTTGTCATTCAGACAATGTCCAGATGATCCCTTTATCATTTCCCCTTCTTATTTTTGTCCTTGCGCACCTTGATTAGACTAGGTGGCATTACCTCATTATTGTTGTCATAATATAAGTTTCATTCGTGCTCAGCCAGTTTTATGACTTCACTTCATCTGGCTGCGGTTTTCATCAGAGTTTATACCCAAAGCCCCAAGCCTTTATTTCCTGGAATAATTAATGACATAACCAGGAGCAGCCTTGTTATTTACTAGATGAACAGGGCCGGTGACAGACTCCAGGGGAGGGAATGAGAAGACCGGTATGTGTGGATTTGTTACAAGCCGTAACGCTTCTTTCCTCGGTCCAGCTGCAGTTCTTTTCCCAGCGGAAACCAACCGGACCGTGTCCATCACTTCAGGTGGAAGTGATTCCATTAGCAGCTGTAAGGCTAATTCCTTGTTCTCCCTGCAGACCGGTGGGGTTGTATAAGGCCCTACATCAGCTCCCGCAGGCCCCGGTGATCCTTTAAACACCAGAATCTGAACCTATCAGAAAAAGTCTAGACTCTAAGGGGAGTGGCTTACACAATACACGAAGACTAGTGAATGGAAACAAAAGCCACATTTGTGTTTAAGTGCCCCAATTATGAGTTATGAAAGGTTCATATTTTGGTTTTTGGAGTCCCAAATAACAGGCTGACATGCATGCTAAGTCAAAAACACTTTAATTCTTATAATATGCATTTATTTTTACCTTATTTGTTTAATGACTCCCAAATCGTTTACTCAACAAATCATTTTTTCAAACCCTTCCGGTGATTGGTCGATTTAATTTAAATCTGTGTTTGTGAGCTTTTTTAACGCTGCAAAAGCGGTATCTAGTGGCAAGGAATGATTTTACATTTTCATTCATTTTCAAAAAGACCAGCAAGTGGGAGGTCAATATGGTAATGTTTTATTTTGATTTTAACATGAAATACGGACTCATTATAAAACTTGTTTCAATTATTTAATATGAATGATTTCCAACTTTATACACAATGCACTTTCGGATTAAAAGCTTTGTAGGATGTTTTCATTCACTGAAAGGCCATTTTCAAAAATTTGTCAATAACAGGGGCACTGTAAGATTTATAAAAGTATGAACTAATAAATTAATCTTACTGTGAATTGTTTTAGTAGATTTAATAGTTTAATACAAATGTACACAGGCCCAATTTATCAGGCTTGTTTTAGACGTTAGACTAGTAAAGTGAAATTAGTGTCTGTAGAGGAGGAAGAAATATTGTCCATGTGCTGTAAATAATTAAATAACGCTCAGACATCAGTTCAGGCGACTCGCCATCTATGGTGGAGTCCAAACACAGAACCCTGCCAAATCCCTGCATAGATCATTTCCACATCTCTGTTACAGTATGTGTGAATTTCAGAGTAGGTGTCATTCTCTTGTTTTGTCATTACTTTGGTTATTTTTGTATATTCACATTTCCAGATATCCTGGAAGACATATTATAATGTTCAGACGTATAGTTTTCTTCTCTCTTTGCTCCTTTTGTGAGAAACATTGACTTTGAGGACAAAGTGAAGAGGGTCAATATATTTATTCATTGCAGTGCAATCTGTGTTTATTAATTAATTTATTCGCTTTTTAATACCATTTATCATTAAATATCATATTTCATAAGTTGATGCATTATGTGATGCATCTCGATATCAGAAAAAAACACATGTCAGAATTTTGAGTATTATTTTAGATTTGTTTACCTTTTGCTTTAATAACAGTTATTAAATATCAAATAAATATTAAAGTAAAAAAAAAAACAATGAAAGAAAAACATTTTCTGTTGAAGAAAATAATGAAATCAGATATAAAGCCACCATTGTGAGAAATAAATAACCTTTTTTCATTTGATGTATTATTTAATTGTTTTGTGCATAGAATACCCCTGTGCATAATAATCTGTGTGACTAACATGACATGTGCACGGTGACAGATTCGCTTTAACTGACTGGACAATTTGTGTGTTTGCCGTTGTCTAAGTGTATTTCATGATGTGTATGTGTGTATGGCTGACGGAAAGCTGAAACAGGGTTTATAAAGTGACAGGCTGGTTTGTTAATAAGCAAGAGGCAGAGTCAGTGGAGTGACGCTGAGCACTGCAGACAGATCTTTCTGAAGCCAGTTATTTTCTGAGCAGAAATATCTCTCTGGGCAAGCTTGTGTCATTAATTGTGTGCTCATAATGCAAATGCAGACTGATCCCATTGTCGCTTTGCTTCGCATCGCAGGCATGTGGACCACTCTGAATAGATGGGGATGTGGATCAGGACAGGTCATGTTAGGCCTCTCTTTCCTTTATGCTGGAAGTGGGGGAAGAGACAGATTCATTAAAAATGTAGTAGGAAAAAGAATGCCTTTAATTCTTTTTAACGGATATCAAAACATTAATAATCAATTTAGAAAAAAATATTTGTCCCCTTAAGCTCTTTCTTGAACTTATGTAATTGCTGATTACAATTATCTGAGCCTGCAGCTTTACCTCCCTCCACTAGACAGTCCTAACAGCGTTTTTACATTACTAATTTCCATCACTTTTATACATGCATAATGAGTCGAATTATTAACTTTTTACACATTAGTTTACCAACCTTTAGAGTTCTACACTTCGATAGAAATTTTAGGATGTTAGGTTGTAACTGGTATAAAAACAGTGCCCTTTTTTTGTTACTTTTATTATTAAAACCTTTATTTAATAAAGACAGCATCAGCTTTTGCACTTTTATTTCTGAGCGTGTATGAATGATTAGTTCCATAATAAAATATATGTATATTCTGTATCACTAACGCAGCCAAAGTTCACCACAGAGAAATAACGCTACTTATAATTTCTTAGTTTTATTAGCATTCAAACCAAGTTTTACATGATAAAACCTGAATTAAATTACATCATTTGCAGGTTATTACGGTCTGTTTTAGACACAACCATTTTTGAGCCCTGATTCAGTTTTTTTTTGTCTTTTGACTCTCCCCATGTAGATCTTAATCCTCTTCTATAGAGTTTGAGTTGATACAGCTGAGCTTTTGTCCTTGTTCTCCCACATTACATAAAGACCACAGGACCACTGAACTGTTTCTCTGTAGTAAGACTTGAAAGATATGCCAGTCAAAATGTTTCAAGCTTCCTGCATATAGCAAGTTAATTGCACGCATCCATCACTTCTGTGGAGATTTCTGACAACTTTACAGCTAGTAAAACTTGAAAAGATATTCGGGTACAGTCAGGTCCTGCCTAAATTAAAGAGAAACGTGCCATATAAGATCTGGTTTGTTCACCAAAACTGTAAAGGACAAGAAAGGACATGACATGTGGCCAGGTATGGTTTCCCATACTAGGAATTTGTGCTCAGCATTTAACCCATCCAAGTGCACACACACAGCAGTGAGAAGTGATCAACCACGTACACACACACCGTGAACACACACCCGGAGCAGTGCTCATGAAAAAATTCTACTTATCAGTGTTAAAAACGGTTGTGCTGATTTTTTTAAATGATAATCTGAAGAATAGAGTTATAAAAGAACATCATTTATTTTTATGTGATGCATCTCGATTTCAGAAAAAACACATTTCAGAATTTTGAGTATTATTTTAGATTTGTTTACCTTTAAGCATCTGTCTATTTAGGCTACTAAAAGGACTATGGCCAATGAAAGAAAAACATATTTTCTGTTTAAGAAAATAATGAAATCAGATATAAAACCACCATTGTGAGAAATAAATCACATTTTTTCATTTAATATATTCTCAGGTGAAACCTGTTCATTCCAAGGTATAAATAAAATTTACAATCCCTGATTTTTATTGTGGTCTCAGGAGGTCCTATAACAATAATGGAAGAAAAGGCACATTGCAATCTTTCCTATTGGTCATAATATCTGTGCTCTTATGCCTGCTAGCGTCACAGATCTTGAAGGTCATCAGGCTAGTACCAGACTCTGTGTGTGTGAGTGCACCTGTTATTTGTGTCCCCACAAAGAAAGGAATACCAGTTAATTTTGACCTTGTTGGACATTTGTTAGGTCTCCATGAGGAAACAAGCTTATAAATCACACAGAATTAAAGGGATAGTTGAAATCAAAATCAAAATGAAAATTTGATGTTTATTTGATTACCCCCAGGGCATCCAAGATGTAGATGACTTTGTTTCCTCAGCAGAACACAAACAAAGATTTTTAACCGTGGCAGTCTGGTAGTCATTTAATGTAAGTGGATGGGCACCAAACCTTTCAAAGTAAAAAAAAAAACATGCACAGACAAATCCAAATTAACCCTGTGGCTCGTGACGATACATTGATGTCTTAATACATGAAACGATCGTTTTTTGTGAGAAACTGAACAGTATTTATATAATTTTTTTACCTCTGATAGACACCCATGTCCAAACCGTCTCGTGTTCCCTGTGTACGTGGCGTAGGATACGCAAACGCCGGAAGTGATCTGTTGCATGTATACGACAGTCGTTGTTTACACAGAGCACAGAGATTGTGGGTATAAACGGCTATTCAAAATGGTAATTACTTGCGCTTATCCTGATTGTTCAAACCGATTTAAAGCTAAAAGATTATGTTCGCTTGCTCGAACTCATCCAGGACTGTTGACTTTTCATCAAATTCTAACTTCTGAGCCTGATCGCTTGAAGTAATGGTTGCTTGCTCTTCGGGCTGGATATCAACACACCCATAAACTTTGTAAAATTGTGGAGGGTCTGCAGCTATAATTTTTCCCCTGGTGATGATCCCCATTGCGATGATCTGTACTTCTAAATATATTTCTATCTTTAAATATAGCAAACACATCCGCAATCTCTGTGCTCTGTGTAAACAACGACTGTCGTATACACGCAAAAGGTCACTTATCCTACGCCACGTACACAGCTGAGCACAAGCCCGAGACGGTTTGGACATGGTTGTCTATCATAGGTAAAAAATTATATAAATACTGTTCAGTTTCTCACAAAAAACGATCGTTTCGTGTCTTAAGACATCAATGTATCG
>JAUMHI010000065.1:11393866-11488109 GCA_032359435.1 Enteromius unitaeniatus
CGGTTAAAGTTAAAAATCTTTGTTTGTGTTCTGCTGAGGAAACAAAGTCACCTACATCTTGGATGCCCTGGGGGTAATCAAATAAACATCAAATTTTCATTTTTGGGTGAACTATCCCTTTAAGTTTTTTAAAAATCTAAAAATGCACACAGTTTCCTGTAAGGGGTAGGTTTAGATGTAGGGTCAGTGCAGGGCAATACCACATACAGTTTGTACAGTATAAAAACCATTACACCTATGGAATGTCCCCATAAAACATGTAAACCCAACGTGTGTGTGTTTGTGTACAGGCTGTGGTCAGAGGCATCAGAAAGCGGATGAGTCAGGTAATGAGAAGGAGAGAGGAATGCTGAAACACCTCTCTGAGATCAATGTCATCAGTCTCACACAAAGGCTTGTGCACAGTCTAGCCCGAGGCTTAGGCTAAAAGTCTGGAAAAAACACACATAATGGCTGGACAAACTTTATCTCGGGGCTGCCTCCCTGTCTTTGTCACCTCACCCATAGCCCTCAGCGCTGCAAAAAACCAAGGCATCAACTCAAAGGAGCTCCATTTTCTCTGCACATAACCGGTAACTGAGACAGCTCCACTGAGCTCTTAAAAAACGGAAATGTGGCATTGTGGAGTTTCTTCTATTCAATTATTCACGCACAGCCCCTGGCCACTGCTGCCATTTACAACAGCAGTCATCTCTTCAAAGCTATGATAGGGCTGGGCGAGATCCTGTTTCTGAGATTGAGGAGTGTGTGAAGGGAGTGGAGCTCACCTTCAACTCCTTCCTCTGTCTCTCTCTATACAAAGTATTCACTCCAGGGCTTAGCCTATTCAACTCAGCAACATGATACAAATGTGGAACAGACAAAAAGAAGCAAAAAAAACTAAAAAGAGAAAACATTACGCTATCAAGAGCGTTTGTGTCAGTGTAAAAGTCTTCTGGCTCAGAGTCATAAATTAAATGCAAGGTTAAACTGAAGGCTTACTGTATATCTCATTTGGTAGGGCTACAAGACTTTTTAAAAAACAAAAGTCAATCATGAATAACATAAATCGTTCAAAGGTTTAGTCTCAAAATGCAACCCAGGACTGAATTTTATTTGATCGGAAATGCTAATTGTTTTTTATCATAAAATATTTTACAATGGAATTAATTCCTGTCATGCCAAAGAGTTTTTCCAAAGAATTTTCAGCTGACAGTTGAGACATAATTAAGAAATCTCTTTAATAAGATGATTTGGTCCTCCAAAACTGCTTATAATCAATTTTAAAACCAGTTGTGCTGCTTAATAACTTATGTGGAAAAGGGTAGTAGTGTAATTTTTCAAGATTCTTTGATGAATTGAAAGTTAAACTGCATTTATTTAACTAAAACTAAACAAAACAAAACAACCCCTATCACTTCTGATTAATTTATAGCATTGGTGAATTATTATTTTTTTTACTGACTCAAACATGTACTTTTGTACTTCTAAATTCTTAATATTCTAATACATTATATTATTATATAATTGTTTACATCACATGCAATTTATCAGCCAAAACAAAAGATAACTTAACACCACAATGGAAAAGTACAGTACTGCACAAGCTATTGGAAGCTCATTCATGCAACATAAAAAAAGCTTTTGTATATCATAATTATATATAATACAAATTTAATTAAAAAAATAACTATGAGATAAAATGTCTAAGTTATGAGACACCAAGTACTAATTATGCAAAAAGGCAAATTCATGTAATTGACAAATGGTTTTGCCATAATTATGCAAGATACAGCAGAAGTAAAAACAAAATGCAATGGCATTGAAGGTAAAAAAAAATAAAAAAATTAAAAAATAAAAATAAATACATATATTTTGAGCTGTTTATTGGACCAATCTATTGTCTGGCCTCAGAAGAATTGAAATATAGATTCATATTAATAGATGATATTAGATAATTACACTAAATGATTTCCAACTTGTGTAAAACTTCCACTCCTCTGGTTTAATCATATTTAAGCTTAAGCATTTAAGGCATTAAACAAAAAAACAAAACAAAATAAAACACTAATCTAAAATATTAAATTGAGTAAATGCGATCATTTAAACATATGTTTTAAGTTGAAACATTTTTCTAAGTTTAGCCTTAGGTAAAGTAATACAATACAAAATTAGTTATAAATACTGTACGAGAGTGCAGTTTTGGTTTGTTGGCCAAGGGGTAGAAAAGAAGACTGCAGGTTCTTCTGCAAGACTTCTTCCTATGACCGGAATGTTTCAAAGTGATTTAGCCCCAAACCGAGCCCATTCTAACATTAACCACAAGTGACCTCGCAGACATACATTCAAAATCCCTGCACCTACAATGTCAGAAAGGAGAGAATCAAGCTTTTAGTTACAATATGTGACAGTTACCCTGCATTATCCACTGGAGGTTTGCATGGAAGGCATGTGACCTGGGGCACGGTTGTTGCGTGACCCTGTCAGTGTGTATCCCCATGTCCATGCCCACGGCGGTAGCCACACAGTCCTCCTGTATGCCCTCAGGTAAATTAGCGCACACACACACACACAGGAACTATCCATAATCTCTCGCTTCATGACAACAGTCATTCAGGCCAGTGGTTTCACGACGTCGCACAAGATTACTACAGCAAGCGAGACAGACGTTGCATGCCCAAAGAGGAGTTGTGTTCCCTGTTTCCACACGTGGCTCCTCAGATGTGCTGCCACTCTAGAGCTCAGTAAAAACGAGCCCCATGGACTGTAAATAAGAGTTTATGGAGTTTGCATCTGCGCCCATCCGTTACACACAGACTACATTAGCTGTGCATTAACCTAATAGCTAGAAATGTATATGAAGTATGTTTTCAAAATGCATACATTATAAATTCACAGTGTACAGTAATGCAAGCCTATGTTATTAGGCACATTTCATTATTAAATATTAATGTTCTACATGTACATTTACATGCTTCTGCTCTAGATACATTTGAGGAATCGATGTAGGCTAAACAACAAGGTTATAAATTATAGCACACAGTGCGGTTCAGATAAGGTAAGACAGATTTCTGGGAACATGTCTACGGAACTGTGAATACATTAGAATGTGTTTAAAAATGTATTTGAATGAATGTACCTGCCTCTGTGTCTCATGATCACAGCTGGCATGCAACACCATTATGGAGCATCAAAAAACCACTTCAATCTTTTGGGTAACACTTTACAATAATAGTAAATAAACTATCATGTACTAATACATGAATTAACAATTTCTTGACTATAAACTAATGATGAGTTAAGACATGTATTAATCAAGAACTAACTTAACTACAACATGACTCACATGAATTACTGCATGAACAACGCCACCCTAATTACATGTTAGGTACCGCATGTTAGTTAATGTATTAATTAACAATTTATTGTGGTAATCTAAATCAAACATGTTTTAATGGCACAAAATTGTTTATAAATTTGCCACCTGCAGCTGTCACGTCATGAATTCACGAGTTGTTAATGTAGCATTATGTCATGACTTTACTTGGGAGGGAGGGGGCACATCATTACTATTTATTATTATATTCTTTTTAATTACTTATAAAATAACATGAATTCATGACTTCTTAACATCCTTAAAAAGTTTTCAATTACACATTTTTTATATATATATTCAGCTCATCTAAATCAGATATTTGCTTTTCGGGGGTTTGTAAAGAAGTGAAAGAGCAGAGGTCCTGTGGCTGCATTTGGATGGAGAAGGAACTGAACGGTAGGAGGAAAGTTGACATTTTGCAGAGGCAATAGTGGCCCAAAAGAAGAGCAAGAGCACAAGAGAAACACCTGACTTCAGTAAATTATTAATGTATAATGACACTAAACCAATTTATAACATAACTAAAAAGATAATCATCTTCTCTATGATTTTAATTTGGAAAATTGCATCAGGTTAATTATAGGATGGCAGCAGTGGAATCACTCAAAACAGGATGAGATTAACTTGTTTTTAATTATGAACGCATCATTGTTTGTTGGATGAGTTAGGTTAAATGTAAATATTGAAAGAAGTTCTCTGTCATTCAGTGATGTTTGTGACAGCTGCAGGTGGCAGATCTATAAAAATGTAGTGCCATTAAAAAATATTTGATTTAGTTTACCACAAATTGTTAATTAATACATTAACTAACATGCAGTAACTAACATGTAATTAAGGTGGCGTTATTCATGCAGTGATTCATGTGAGTCATGTCGTAGTTAAATTATTTCTTGATTAATACATGTCTTAACTCATCATTAGTTTATAGTTGTAACACCTTCTACACCAGCTGATCCCGGATCAGTCACTAGCTCACGCTCACTGTCATTGACAGTTCTAATTGAGGCGCACATGCAGTTAATCAAGACTAGCATTTAAGGCTGGCTCACTCACTACTTGGTGGCTGAGACTAAGGTATTCATCCTACGCCTTCGTCTGATCTGATCTACAATCAGCGAGACTGGTAGCCTTTTTCAAGGCTTAAAGAGCGCCAGTCTTTTGCTCGCCAGTGTGAGACCTCGCCCACTGAGTGCACGCTGTGCCGCGAGAGGTCTCCCCTGGGCATCCGGGCATCAAAAAAGAGCAATTTCCTCGCTGTCTCATAGCCATTCTCCGGAATGTCTATGCGGCTGTCCGGTTCTGAGTGTGGGAGTTTCCTCACATCCTCAGATGGGCACGATCGCTGTCTCACATGCTTGGGCCGGGAGCATGCTGAGGCAGCCCTCGTGGATGAGTCATGTGTCCACTACGGGCGCATGACCATCGACTCATTGAGATCCCGCCTCTCGTTTGCGAGACTGCTCCAAGTGCGCCCACCTCTTGGCAATGTGAGCCGTAAAAACGTAACATCTGCCACTGTGAAGCACCTGGGCGATCTCAAGGTGATTGTGCAGAATGCTTCGCAGAGCACCGCTACACAGGCATCTGCCAGCACCAGTAGTCCCGCCGTGGGCCACCGCGTCTCCCGTCCAAAGCCTGTAAGACCTCGTCTGCTCTCGTGGGCAGGCTGCCACCTGCTTGCACGCTATGGCCACACTGCAAGTGTTCCAGGCCAAAGCGCTGAAACAACTGCACGAGGGTGGACCTGATCCAGGGGTAATGCAGGTTGCCGCACGTGCCCTGGGCCAGGTGATGTCCACGGTAGTGGCTCAGGAACGCCACTCTGGCTCAACCTGGCAGAGATGGCCGACGTTGACAAAGTTCGCTTTCTCGACGCGCCCATCTCGCAGGCTGGCCTTTTCGGCGACGCTGTCAAGGGCTTTACCCAGAGGTTCTCAGCAGTCCAACAGCAGGCTGAGGCCATCAGCCACGTGTTGCCGCGTAATTGTCAAAGAAAGAGCACATTTTCACCCCTCTGGGCCCAGTGCCCTGGGGAACCCATATAACCATTCTGTTTTCTCCTTAGATGCGGACCCGGAGCCCTGGATCGCCAGGGTGGTGATTGGTGAAGTCGACTCATCCTAAGGACAAACCTTCTGGGGTCGTTCCTCTCCCGAGTGTTCCGCCAGGCTGCCCCACTGTGGACAAGGTGGTCACTGCACCCTTGATACCCCTGGCACAGTGGTTGATACAGTCGGTACACCTCAGCTTTACGATTCAGTTTTTTCAGTACGATTTCAGCAGAACGGTGGGTAAGGACCCTTCCTGGATCGGTGAGCCCTGGACCAGTCCCTTCTCAGGCTGCTGTTCAGAGTGCTCCCGCCGTCCTTTAGACGCCAGGTCGGGTTTGCAGCCGCCGACCTGAAGTGCGCGTATTGTCACGCTTTGTTTCTGCCTCACCTCAGGCTCCTTCGGCGGTCTGGGCTTGAGGCTCGAGCGTATCGGTACAGCGTTCTTCTGTCTGGCCTGTTCCTATCTCTCCTAGTCTCTACCACAGTCACGGAGGAACCTGGACGTTCACATTTAACACAGGGACCTGGTGCTTCAGTGCCTCAGCCAGGTAGGTCTTCAGGTCAGTCGAGGAAAGAGCAAACTCTGTCCGCAGAGGATCTTTTTTCTCGACACGGAGCTGAACTCGATCGTGACTGCCCGCCTCGCGGGGGAGAGCGCGCAGGCCATGCTGACATGTCTGAGCCCGTTCAGACGCTAGGCGGTTCCTCTCAATTCTTTTCAGAGGCTCCTGGGACATATGACAGCCTCAGCAGCAGTGACGCCACTGGGGCTTCTCCATATGACACCGCTTCAGCACTGGTTTCGCGATCGGTTCATGAGATGGGCATTGCACCGTGGCACACTCCGAGTCGGCATTTTCCCACAGTGTTGCCGCCTTTTAAACCCATGATTAGGCTCCCTTCAAGCGGCAGGGGCTCTAGGTTAAGAGTTCCGGCAGTTCGATGTGCACACGAATGTCTTCATGGGTTTGGGTGCTGCATGCTAGGTGTGGATTGCAGCCGTCGCGTTCATCGTCCGCCAGGTTGGTCGACGCTTCCGATTGCTACCCGCCCTCCATCCGCTCCTGTGGAGTCAGCTGCGCGTTGTTCAGGTTCCAGTCAACCACCTTCTTTGGTAATCCACCCACCCTGGAGAACGACGTCTCCACCCCCAGGTAGTCCAAATGAGCTGGAGCCACCTCTTCTTCGCCTTCCCTGGGGCCTCACTTTGCCACCGGCTTCACTCCCTGCCCCTCGACAGGAACACATTGGCACTCAGTTGGTCTCCGGGGCTCAAGTACGCCTTCTTCCCAGTGAGCCTCCTTGCACAGAACCTGTGCAAGTTCAAGGAGGTCGAGGAGCAGGTTCACAGAAGGACATCCTCCCGAATGTGAGTTCCCAACCTCATGCTCCTCGTGGCAGTCCCTCCTTAGATAATCCCCCTGCGGTGAGATCTCCCTGAGGGAGATTGGGCACAATCTGGCACCCGCGCCTCGTCCGCTGGAACTCGCACATTTAGTTCCTGGTCGGGATGCGGCAGACCTTACCGGCTTGCCAGCAGCTGTGATTAACACCATCTCACAGTCTAGGGCCCCCTCAATGAGGCAGGCCTACGTGCAGAGATGGGGTCTGTTCGTCGACTGGTGCTCCTTACGCCTAGAGGACCCACAGAGATGCACGATTGCAGTGGTGCTTGCTTTCCTGCAGGAAAAGTTGGAGCGCAGTCTGTCCCCTTCATCTATTAAAGTGTATGTAGCTGCTATCACAGCATACCATGATGCAGTGGACGGCCAGTCCCTAGGTAAGCACCAACTCGTCGTTAGGTTCCTTAGAGGTGTGCATTGGGTTAATCCCCTGAGACCGCCCTCGGTACCCTCTTGGGACCTTGCAGTTGCCGTAACTGGCCTGTGGCAAGCTCCTTTTGAGCCCCTAGCCTCAGTTGAGTTGAAATACCTGTCATTAAAGACAACACTCCTGTTGGCTTTGGTCTCTATCTAGAGGGCCGGGGATCTTCATGTCTTCTCCATCGACGAAGAGTGCCTTGAATTCTGACTCGCGTAACACTGAGACCTCGGCTCGGCTACGTGCCCAAGGTTCCTACCACACCTTTCCGAAGTCAGGTAGTGAACCTGCAAGCTCTGCCCCTGGAGGAGGCAGACCTGGCCTTGCAGTGCCCTTATAGGTTTGTCGATGCCAAGACGAACCTCTTCCTCCTGCCCCGCAGTCGGACTTAGAGCGGAGTCAGTCCAAACTGTGCTCTTCTGGACTTCCTTCACCAGAGGTTGTGGCTTTAAAATTCTTCCACAGTCAGCCAGAAGGCTGTGTTTCCCCTGACTTATATCCATATCTTATTGATATAGTGCATTTCCTTGAAAAAATTCCATGTTAGAAATTTCTTTCATGTCTCGGGCCCCCCAACCCATGCTTCAACTTTTTTTTATACAAAGGATTCAAAACATAGAAGTTGGCATCCCAACAGGGCCCAGGGGGGCCCTCAGCACTCTGTCAGCACCGTTCTCTCTGCGTAACGCGGCCTCAGGTTCGTGGGCTGTTCCATGGGTGTTCCCATATGTAACGTCAAAGTGATTCGACTGAAAGGGTAACGTCTAGGTTACGAATGTAACCCACGTTCGTCCGAAGAAGGGAACGGAGACGTTACATCTTTCTGCCACGAACCTGGGTCTCGCTCAGCGAAAACCTGCATGTGCAATCCAGCCGTGCCCTCTTATACTCACGCTGTGATGAGATGCACCTGGCTGTGAACATTGCACGCCAATTTTCATTGGCCTTTTCCAAATGACTCGAAGACGATCTGTCTCTCATGCGACATCCCATATGTAACGTCTCCGTTCCCTCCTTCAGGGAACGTGGGTTACATTTGTAACCTAGATGTTTCTTGGGCACCAAGGAGCACTGAAGACTAAAGCAGTGTCCGCTGAAAATTCTGCCTTGCCATCACAGTAAAAGCTTTATTTTGATCAAATAAATGTAATATATTATGTTGAGCCAACCAACCCCAAAATACAACAGATCTCTTAGCTAAGATATCGAAATCATCAAGCTGTTATTGTGTCATTTTGGATGTTGAGAGAAAAAAGGTGCCTGATTTCAGGGAACTGAATGCTTGTCTGTTGATCAGGGAAAACAGAGAACACAATCCACATTTTCACAGACAGAAACACCAGACTTTAAACAAAATGCAGCTCATTTAACTTAAAAGGCATGTTAAGCACATACATACAAACAATTTACTAAGGAAATAAAGATAATATGATAATGAGAGAGCCTGGCATGGCCGTTTTCTGTTATAAAAAGCAACAGTGGGCAAAAATGGAATACTGAATACATTGTCATTGTTATTCTCTCACTGATTCTTTAACTGATGTGCTCTGGAGATTCATGGGACAGACATCACAGTGACTGTGCCTTTTGCTGACTGTATAATGCGTTGCGAGGAACTCATACATACTGTAGCGTGATAATGAACCCATCTGATATCTCGCAAATATTATTGAGCAGTATCCACATGAGCAGGATCCACAGTATCCAGATGAACTACCTCCTCCTCTGCTTCCCCTGACTGCATGCTTTTAGATAGATGAATACATTGCATACATTTAACAAATGTTTTACTTAAGTTAAAACATCAGGACTGTTATTTTGTATAATCCCCAACAGAATGACCCACGATGCAGTGCAAAGTCATTAAGGGCAATACGCGTGGCCTGTTGTCTGCTAGCATATTACAATAAGTCGAAGGGTGACGATACACTCATTTGATGCCTGCAGGTCTCTATTGGGGGTGATGAATAGCTACAGACTCACTTTAATAATCTCACCGTGGGAGGCCTGCAGCTTGTGTGCATCGCACTGCTAGACTCTCCAAGTTTTTTTTTTTTTTTTTGAGCCACTGATTTAATACAGCACAGAGACAATTTGAAGCAATTTGTCACTGAGATCTGTGTTATGCAAAGGGAGGGAGCCATGTGCTTAAAGGCAGTAATGAGAGCAGTCACATTCATCTTTAGGTAGCTTATTTCTCCACAGTTGTGTTAATGAGGAAAAGGCATCCAGCATGCTGACATATGTGGTACATTGGAACAGGAATATTTAATGTGGAGTAATTGGCTTAGAAGACGTTTTCCTGCAGCCCCAAGAGCAAATTGGTGTCTACAGCCTTAGTACTAATGATTTGGAGAGAAATAATAATACATTTTTCCTATAAACCAAATAATCTAAACATTTATTATAAAAAACAGGTGTGATCCCCAACCAGAGGTACATTTTACCTTTAATTTTACAGAAGCAGGTTCCTGTGGGTATTACGTTTTGCTGTCATAAACTGTGACTTGCAATAAAAATACTAAAAGTAACGAAAGGTCAACACAATGAATCACACTTAATCTTATAGATTAATCTTGGACATCTAGGTTTTACATTCTTAAACCCCAGGTTTACATTCTTATTTGCAACGTCAATTTTATTGAATGAATGAATAAAACGTGCAATTTGTTTAAATTATAGCCTGACTTGCTCTAACGCATCACTTTGGCTCATACGTAATAGACTTTTGGAGCATACCTTTACAAATAAAACAGTCTCTTCTTTAACTAACATGTTTGCCATCACTGTTTGATGCTTTGACGTGTTTAGCTCAATCAAAACTCACCCCACCCATCAAAGTTTCTGTGACCGTACAAAGCATGTGCATATTTAATGAGGCAAGTTACTGTTTGGTTTATTATTGATTGTTAGGGCAAACTACTAGACATCATATTATGAAGGGTCAATTTTGCATAATGCAATTATTTAAAAGCGCAAGATGCATGGCAATGGAAAAAAAAGGTTTTTACAGTTGCACTGCTTTTAACTTGAGTGATGCATGTTTTACGTACACATGCACACACACATAATGATAATAATATGCAAGCATCACAGTCAAACACATTTTTGTGACTTGCAAGATGCAAGACATGAGTGCATCAGTCAAAAATGTCTGCTTAGCACATGTTTACACGGAAAAACAGGAAAAGCAGTGCAAGAGTAAGTGCAATGCAAAAAGGCAATCCTAAAACTACATCATTTCATACAGTACACAATTCAAATCAATTTAAAATGATGGCAACAGGGCTCATATACTGCATGTTTTTAGAAATAGGACTTAGTGTTATGAATAGAAGCAAGGAAGCGTGCGAGTTCACGTGCAAAAGGGTTTATTAGGCTCAGGGTCAAGACAGACAAGATCGAGCACCGGCAAACAGGATCAATGGAGGCATAGACAATAGCATAATCGACATCCAAAGCAAAGGTCGATTACCAGCAAACGGAGTCTGAGGGAAGAAGCAATGCGTAGATCCGGGAACAGGCAGAGATTGGCAACAAAGTAAATCCAAATGGCAAACACACTGAACACGACTGAAGTAATACAAAGACCGGGTGATGATGTAAATGAACCGTGACAGACAAACAAAACAGACTGGTATATATACAGGTGGTACTGATTGAATGATTGAACCTAACTAGCAACAGCTGGGTGGAGAGGTGCATTGTGGGGAATGGAGTCCAGGTATGAAAACAGACACAAAACACAAACACAGTTCATTGAGAGGTGGAGTGCCATCCAAGGCTGTGCTGGCACAACCAGCTGATCCTGACACTTAGAGTGAGTTGGTTTATTTATTTATTGTACACAAGTATACAACACACACTGTGCATTAGTCATGAAGTAGCAGCATGGTGAGGACAGACTCCCATAGGCCACATGGTGATGGGAGCTGTTTTGATTATTGCCCAATTTATTTTATGATTCATAATGCAATAAACTTTTATAGCAGAATAATGAACATGACTTACGTAGTGATGATAGACCGCGAGGGACTATTTTCACAACGGTGACAGTAGGGCCATGCACACAGCCAAATATTTAGCCAGCCTGATTTTTACTCCATGCCTCTTGCATTCATTAAATAAACCCTAACTAGCTGAGAATTTGGACGGCAACTCCCATGTGTTCATTTAGGACACACACACACACACACACATGCAAACCACAGAATCAAGACAGAGCGGATGAAGGCATTGAGCAGACAGCTTATTTATTAATCCCATAAAGCCCATAAACCTAAAGGACAATGTCTGTTAGTGTGGACCCTGCATTCATAGATTGCACACATGAAATCATTGGGAATAAGAGGCCAAGTCCCCCGAAGGGGAATAGCATTAGGTGAATTTCTCAGACTGGCTACCGGGCAGCGTCTCCTTAATCACTGCATAGGTTACACAGTGGCACAGTGTGTTAAAAGGTTATGTCTCAGTCTTATGGAACAGCTGTCCAGTCATTTGCGAAACGCAAAGGGCCCCTGGTCTCATTCAATCTGCATTAATGTATGTGTCTTAATGAGCGCTGGACACGCTAATGATAGCTTGGTTACAGACCCAGATCCATTATCTAAGTGCATTTTACAGGCATCTGCAGCTGGGACCAAACCATTAACACACCGCTAATTTAAAATTGTGTAATGCTGATGCGCAGGTCTTACTTGTTACATGTCATGGGTTTTGAGCTTTTAATTATGTTATGGAAAGTTTGATGAAAAGATGATTTCAGAGTGACTTCATGATTTTTCATTATTAAAAAACTGATTAATTATATTTAATTAGCAGTGGAAGATTTCTGGCCCATGGAGATTTCTGATCTTGCCATAAAAAGTGTTTTTGATTAAATTTAAAATCTGCTTGACATGTAATCTAAAGACCCAAAGAATAAGAAGAACCCAATGAATAACTTCAAATCAAATAATAAAAAATTACTTTTTTGTAATATTTTACAATAAGGTGTCATTTGTTACCATTAGTTAATGTATTAACTAACATGAACTAACAATGAACTATACACTTATTACACTACTCATTAATCTTAATTAGTCGTTTATGTTCATGTTATAGTTCACAGTGCATTAACTAATGTTATGTTAACCAACACAACTTTGCATTAGTAACAATGCATTAGTACATGCTAAAATCAGCATTAACTAATAAATGCTGTATAAGTATTTTGAACTTAAGGTGGCACTGTCTTCAAATTGCTCAAATACCCTCAGGGTATAGTGCAAATGAGGTTTACCGTGTTTTGTTTCAATGTACTATGATGTGGTTAGACAGTTTACATTAAAGGTCTCTGAAGTGCCTTAAAATGCGTGATATTATTCAGTTTTGACAAAAGTTTACAACTAAAACTTTGATTTGATTTGATTTTTGCCAGCCCTCTAAAAATCTGATATTGCAACACCAAATTATAGCCAAACACAAAATAAATTTGCATGTGTTTTAATCAAATTGTATGATTTTCTGACCATTTATGACGTGATCAGAGATAAACACATAGTATGTTCATGTGATGCAATGAGATTTGATCTGAGCATCATATATGTTAAAGTTGGAAAATGAATGAGAGGAATTGTGAAATACACTGTATTATAATACAAATGTAGTATATATTCATGACAGAGATGGCGGAAATCAGAAACACCAACAAAAATGATTAGCAAAAGCAGATGAAGAAGGAACTGTTTTATAAACCAAAGGGTTTAAAGGTCAATAAAAATGGTTTTATGCTGATGGTTAGAGGTTTGACTGGGAAAGACCCCACAGTGTGCCAAATTTAACAACCTTCTTTCAAACAGGTTGCCATAGACTGCTAACGCAGGGAAAGCATTTCTCTTACAAAAACAACAGGGGCTATGCACCTCTGGTGAACCTTTTGCACTTGGCCCCTAAAAACACGAACAGGAACATTGGATATCCAGTATCTAAACTGAAGTACGCTTTAGAGAGAGCTGCCTGGGGGCAGAGAGCAGAAATGAGCCACTGATTAGTGAGCGCCTCCGCACATACTGCATGAGGTCATTTCCTCATCTACTCTCCAAGGATGGCTTTTCAGACCTCTCACTCATTCTCTCATATCACAATCCGGTGAGGAGAAGGCAATACATCCTGATGTTATTGGTTATGTGTTTGCTATATTTCATTCAAGTGATTTGTGCTTTGTTTTATACAGTATAAATAATAAACTAGTGAATAAACTGAGTCAGAGACTGGATTTTCGCTCTGAATGATGTTTGTGAATATCAGTTTTGGGAATGCTCTTTGCATGCTTCATCTCCAGTGTGCCAGTGCTGCTGAACCAGCAGGAGTGGTGGCTGTAGATTAGACACAGAAGGATGGGGCACAGGGACCAAAAGGTGAGGAGATAAGCCAGCAAATGGAGCCTCTACGCTGGGGAGCTGCTCTGTTCGGAGAGGGTGGTGGGTCCTCCAAGGTCCTGCAGTACCAGGCAACACAGGGGCCCCAGATAACAGGGACTACTGTTTGGACAAGGGGTGCGACTACCAGGGGAGGTTGCAGAGAGGGAGAGAGCACTAGAAGAGAGGAGCAGATGTATGTGGGACGGTGATAAACCTACATCAAACTCTTATGAACACACAGGGAACAGAGAAGAACAAGAAGAACAGAGTAGTATCTCCCCTTTTGTACATAAAAGTACACAAACACATCAGTGTTTTCATTTTTATCTAATTTGCTTAACCCAGCAATATCTGAAACTCTGTATTGATTTCAGAGTCATGTACGGCAAAATTATATATGTTTTATTTTTATTTCAGGCTCTTTAAACTAAAAAAAAATAGATATTTAACTAAAAAATGTGTACTCATAAACAGCCCCCAAAAAATGTATTCTGTATTTTTGTTTTTTGCCCGTACGAATATCTTGATTTAAGTTTTCTACTTAATTTTCTAAAAATCCAACACAGTGCCATGACCAATTCATACGTATTCATACAAGGTGCCAAAGTCATGCTAATTCATACAAATTCATACAACCTCACTCATATGATTTGGTACGATTTGTCTAAAACCCCGTGGCAGGTATGTTTAGGGGCGGGGTTAGGTTTAGATCATTCATATAATGTCATATGAATTAGCAACTCGTAAAAAAAATACGTACGATTTAGCAAAAATCGCATGAATTCGTATGAGTGAGGATGTACAATTTAGCCACCTCGTAAATTATGTATGATTTGCCATGAGATCATGTTGAAAAATCCTAAAAATGTTTATTTGAGAAGCAACAAACCAACAGATATTAAGACTTGTTTTCAAACATATCTTTAACTGGGAAACATGCCGGGTTTCTGTCACAAAACTCTTGATGGCGCAAACTGCTGGGTTATTAACCATGTTAAACTACTAGGCACAAGCTGGTTGGTTCATGTTGCACATGCAGCCAATGAGCTTACTGCTTTACATTTACCCCTTAGCATTACTAAGGTCTCCTTTTGAATAGGATTTGTACCTCAGGATGGACACTGGAATGCTAAGGAATTAAATGACTGGTTAGCATTCACTAGAATTCAGCAGTGTGCTTTCAGAGTTACTCTGAAACCCTTTACCTTCCCCAGCTCCACCTGTACAGATTGGCTACGGGTTATTAAATATGCTGCTAGTATGTCTTAAACACTCACAGCACTGTATCGGTGTATTTACTGGCAGTAGCAAGTTTGCTTTGCAGCAGCTGCAACACTAATCTACAACAACAGCAATCAACAGAAAAAGCAATTCAGCATCATAGCAGATCTATTTTGCCAAGACCAAAAACATTAATATTGTCATATCCATTACCATGCTAAAATCTTCAGAGCGTTGTCACAATTTATTAGGCATTTTTGTACTTTTATTAGCTGTGACATGACAGCAGAAGAAATAGGATCTTGAGTAGTGAGTTGCCTTTGCGTTGCCCGACGTACTGCTGTGTGATATGTCAGAGTTCTTCCCACATGTGGCCCAAGAATTACACACTTCACCTTTAACTGAAAAAGATGAATAAGAGAGAAATCAGGGACGGTGGGTAGTCTGTGTGCAGTAACACCAGGGTGCTGTCTTCTGTCAGCCCATGATAAAGCAGACCGCCACAGCAGAAGGAATTTCCTCTGGTAATACACAAACACTACCACCTTCAGCCCACGGATCTTACCATGCATATCAATGAGAGAACACAACAGTAAGTGTCCCCATGTGCGAGGGACTGATGGAGCGAATGCGACCACATGAATGAAAGCATAATCAGGGAGAATAAGCTTCATATAGCAATTAAATGCCATGTTATCTTGAACCTCCACTGCCAGCAGGTGGCAGTAAAGTAATCCAGTACATGTGCACGGGGATTGCAGCTCCACAGGCAGTCGGCCAAGTGTTTCAAGTTCAAATGTCTGGAGAGTAACCTACTTCTCCTATTTCCCCAGCCACAGGCGCCACAAGGACCTGATTCAGCGCTCACTTCCACCTCCCATAAGCACAGGCTCCAAACAGACACACACAGTGATCTAAACTGTATTGATCCAGCTGACACTGCTATTGTGACTAAGTCATGTTTGTTAAAACAAACAAATAACCCTTACAAAAGTACTTCTGTGGTATCAGATCATAGTACTTTGATTTATTTAATTTTGCAAAATGATTACCATATTCATATACCACATCAGGAATCTTCCACAGGGGGTCTGTGGTGGTACTGCCGGAGGTCTGCCAAATTTGTCTGATCTAAAAATGTAACATGCATTAAACAAAAATAAATTATTATGTGAACTTCAACCAAAAGTTAAGATGCTAAACGTTAATAGACCCTGCTACATTAAAATTATCTAGAAATTTAGAAATAAATTTTTGAAAGAAGATTATTCCCGCATTTATTTGTTGAAAAATACAGTAAAACAGTAATTACTGTAAATAATAATACAATTTAAAATAACTTATTTATTATATTTTAATATAATAAATATTCAATGTAAATATATTAATATATTTTAAAATGTAATTTACTCCTGTGATGGCAAAGTTAAGTTTTCAGCACCATTACTATATTAGTCTTAAGTGTCACATGATGCTTTTAAAAGGTACTTCAATGAATGCTATAATAATACTAATTTACATTTAGTACAAGTGAAACAGCTGGCTACTTTAAACTGAAACAATGGCACATTGTGAAAAAATGATCAATATATTATAAGTACAGTACAGTCATTACACGATTAATTTCCCTCACATTTCCACGCATAATCAACAGCTCACTTGTGGGGACTTTTTTTAGCCCCTGGCCTCCCACGCCAGAACACAGTTCCAACATTGTTTGTTCAGTGTTATTCCTGCGTTATCATGTTGCTACGGGAACATGACTGATGGTGTGAAAGTGCTATGTGCTCGCCGGTCACTTTGCATCAGCACGCCGATATTATCACTGCTGTCTGAGAGTAGGCCGAACATGATTCATGCTCTATCTCTGCCTGTCAGCTCCAAAGAAAAATAATAAATAAATAACCATAATACACACGCTGTTCTGAACATGTGAAACACCAGCCCCCAAATAACGTTCTGTGAGAACAGCAAAACTCACGGATGAATCACAGAGAACATAAGTGCTACGAGTATTATATAAATCACAAAATCGTGCCATGGAGCGCCATGAAAAAGATAGCACAGATAACGTCAGTTCTGGAAGCTTGTATTTTTAAAAGTTTGTCTGATTGGTTAATTTTAAGCTTCTACATCTCAATCGGCAGAAGATTACTTCATAATAACAGTCACCTTTTGTGTCACCGTCTTATTTTCTTTAAAGAATTGTACTGTTATGATATAACAATCCTTTCTTTGAAATAAGGTCTCCATTCAGCTCTGTCTTTTTAAGTTTACTGAAGACGTGTTTCTCTATTCAGCCTGGTTTCTTTGAGCTTCTGAATAGTCATTATCATTATTGTATCATTATGTAACCCAGTACCTTCATTGAAGTGCAGAGTGTATCATTACCCTCACAACATTAGGTGAGAACAGCTCCTCCGTGCTCAGTCAGAAGAAAAAGTCTTATTTTCGGAGTGATTGACCCATTACTGTGGCGGACACCCACACACCATTTCACCACTGACAGTAGCTCTGAGGAGAGGAGATGATGTACTGATGAACAGAACAGCATGAACAGAACATAACGTACACACATACACAGACTCTCACAGCATGCTGGAGCCCACAGACAGAGTTGTATCCAAAGGTGGGCGCTTGTACTCAGTACTATCGACAGAGATGTCATCAATGACCTCAGCACTTGCTCTTATTCTCTTTCATCTGAGCATCATACTGACCATCATCTACTGATACAAGTGCATTGTGGAATTGTCAAGTGAATTCAGGTATGGATTCACAAGTGCCAAGTGAAAACAAAGTTGTCAAGACAACTTAAGGCAGCCCTATTTAACCATAATGAGTCAGTTATCTAATTTGGATCCAAACACAATCAGTGGCCTGATACAGTATGTGTCATTGTGATATGACGGCTTCTGATAAAGTATGTGTCATCGTCATCTGGTACAGTACAGTGCGTCACAATTCTATCCAACATGCTCGCAATTTCTTGGTCATAAAGCATTCATAATCTAAGACAGATCAGTCATTTCAATACATACGTACACAGTTTCTATCTTTTAAAAGTAAGGGTCAGCAGCACAGCTGTTTTCAACACTGATGATAATAAGAAATGTTGTTCATTAAATTGTCATTTATATAACTTACAAATGTGGATATTATATTTAGTCCATCATAACTAACCAGTTGAGACACACAAGACCAAATTTTATTTGACATGACTGACATAAAACTTCAGAACAAAACACCTTGATGCACCATTTGAGAGCTGTAATAAAATCAGCCTATAGGCACACTGGAAATACGTGCCTCTTTGTACATTTCTGCAAAACTGAAAAAATGTACCTATACATACAAATTTCCAGTTAAAAAATGAACACTATAGGCAGTAACTTACATTCCTTTTCACACAAAAGTATGATTTACAGGTACATTTTTTATTAATAAAGGCTAATTTAGTTGCAGAATGCTATGTTATGACTTCAAAACATTTTTAACATCCTGCACAATTTGAAAACTGATACTTTTGAATGTTGTTGTCACATCTACTGCATATGTATGAATTTTCAAGTTCAGCCAGTTTACTCGGTAGCTTACGTGATATGTTATTAGTTTAAAAATGACAAATGAAATAAGGGCAAGCAAATGATGACAGCTTTTTTGGGAGAACTATTTCTTTAAGCCCAACAGCTACAAAGCAGTCACAGCTTAAATGTGCTTGAACAATACATCTACTCTAAAACGATTGGACTAAAGAACCAGAGGAATGTCCAATGCAAATAGCCAAATCTCTTAGTCCTCCAACAGAGGTTTGTCTGGGCAAGAACAATCATATCTGAGAGATCAGAGGAAATCTCTGGAGCTATCGCATTGTTCCTTCCCATAATATGGTTCCCATACTTCTTAAATAAGGAATATCTGAATCAGATTACAAATCACTCATCAAAGTGCACAAACAATATTCAAGTAATTATTCCCAGGCTCTCAGCATTTTTTTTTACCCTGAAGATAATAGTTGATTGTGATCTGAATAAATTATATTCATAGTCACAGCCCATTGGTTGGATACAGTCAGCCAATGATCCAATGGCCTAAGGCGGTTTAATGGTAACTTATGAAAAATAATAAGTGTAACTGTGGTTAATGATAACTGTGTCAACAGTTTATGTGCAAGATAGTCAGTGTATCATATTACATTTCAGGTAAGGTTTCGCTTATTTAGCGAAACATTAACTCACCATCAGCGCTTGTTTTAATAAGAATATAATGAGTTAATGGATGCCCATAATGTACTTATGTAATGACAAGTTACTGGGTTTCACCTGACTTTGCCTGAGGCCTGAAATAGGTAAATATTATGACTAAAGATGTATTCTATACATATAAAAGAGTGGATAACCATGTCAAGATACAATACAATAGCCCAGTGTAGTGTATTATGTGTGACTAGCTTTCACATAAACATTCACACATGCACAAACACTCACACACAAACACAAGCCCATCTCTTTTGCAAACAGGGAGCTGTTTTTACATCCCAGGCAGGCCGAGATAAGGGGAAAAACTCCTGCTGGACTCTTTCAGGTACACTGCAAATATGCAAACTGCCTGTGATGGTAGATAAGGGCCGAAAGCAAAGCCTGCACTCCCAGAACACTGTAATTAAAGTGCTGTCATTAGGGATGGCTGATTAGTCATTTCTAATCACTCAAAGTGCTGGAACTCTTTCATTTTCCAAGACTTCAGGTCAGCATAAATGACTGTAATGCATTTTTTAAACTAACCTGCGGTCAGTTGAGTCCTTGGATCTTTAATGTCGGTGTATTTATGATTAGCATTTGTGCGCTGCGCTGAGGTCTGGAGGTTGAGTTGCAAAAATGATCTTGTCTTTCATCCGTTAGACAAACAGGACTAATTTATGCCTTGTCTTCTGTAAGAATGTAAAAAACGGATCAGAAAAATGCTGTAAACCCATTGACCTTTTCACTTTTCCTGAAGCGGAACATGGAATTGCCAGTGGGAGCAGACTGATGCCTGATGCTCTAAACAGGATGTACTGTGCATCAGACGACTCGGGGCGACAGAATGTGCCTTCTTGACTGAGATGGCCTGTGAAGAATCATTGAGATGGATGAACGCAAATGGCCTCACAGTGTCAGAGACGGAGGTTGAAAGGAACTGTGTCAGACTAAACCCTGTTTCTTAGTCGCTATTTCTCTGACCTACTTATGGCTCTGGATCGATACTCATGGTCCCTGTGGTGCTCCTGGAAAGGCTGTATAAGAAGCCCAGGCTGCTTTAAATGGCTGCTCTCATCGAATTACAGAGATGGACAATACTGAGTGCTAAAGCTACCTACCAGCGAGAGAGAGAAATGTCAATTTTATAACCACATTGTCTACTCTGTACAAAGAAGAAAAGAAGACATCATGTCCATTCGTTTGATTTAAAATGAATCAGGATGATTTTATCACACAATGCTCCTAACTTTGAAATATTTGCACAGAAATGTCTGTCTAGCTATATATCTGTCATATATGGATATGCATTTAGGGTTAACAAATGACATCCAAAGCTATACGACTAATCACACATACTTTTAAAGTACATGCATATATAATTACATGTTTTAATTAGCTACAATTGCAGAACACAATCAAGCTTTAGCATCTTCATAAGGGACACCTCCGCTATGTGGAAGAACAGCACTGGGTAAGATATGTCTGTGAAGATGATAACCCAATTCAAAAGCTTTTGGCAAATGGCAAGCTTAATGCAATAAACAAGGGCATTGTAAAGCACCAGAGCACTTCGTTGAACCTCGGGCCACCAGGTTTGCACGTATACGCTGTTAAGCTTGTTCATTATTTAGCTCTGTCTAAGTGAGGGTGGGTAGGCACGTTGACATATCTAGCGCTCTGGAGAGATTTCACTCCTTCTGATTTTATAGCTGGCTGGGCATGGTGGGCGGCTGTCTCTGAGTGATGATGCGTAGGAGGCCCAGGGTCATGCTGCCACCGGAGGTTTAGTGACAACAAGTTAAATGAGCTACTTTTGACCTATTTCTCCTCCCCGTTAGCTTAACAAGCTATAAATACCTGTGGCCCTCTCGATGTCTCGCCACAGGAAAGATGGTGGATGAAATACGTCTGGTACTGGCGCTGTAGGACAAACTGCTGAGTGAATCTGCATGGATGGATTAATGTGTGGAAAGCTGTCAAATACGATCAGCTTGTACAATTCACAACTGCATTTAACAGTTCTCTTTTATAAAACTGCCATGTAACGTCTCGGAAAGTTCAAAACAAGATCTGTGGTTCTTATTTTTCTTTCTGACAAGGCACAAAACTGCATTTGAAAAGCAAGGAAAACTGTATTCTTCTCATAGTTCAGAGCTCCAGAGGGTCTATCAAAGCCTTTAGGCTCTCACTGATGAGGCTTAAATATTTAAACACGTTCTGCTCTCCAGCTCTCTCGCTTGTACCACATTTGTCTGCACTTATGTAATTCTGCCACAGCTTTCAAGTTCCGCTCAGTTTGATAACTTTCTTCATGATGGTTTGAGGGCACAAGCTCATACACAGAAAGAGAGAAAAAGTTCCAATTTACTCAAAGGTTATTGCACAGACAAGCAGCATAGATAAATAACGCCTCTCTGAAACATTCATAAAACACTTTACCCTCCCCCCTCTCCCCCAAATACAAATTAAGTAAAAAAAAAGAATCTGTCATAATTTACGCATGCTAAATTTTATTCCAAACTTGTATGGCTTGTAGGGGAGTTATATCTATGGTGCTTTTTTTGCACAAAAATCAAGGTGATTAAAACAATAAAATATTACTTTGCGGGTAAACTATCCCTTTAACTAAATCTAATTTTGAGAGACTGTATGTGGGTCTATAAATATTGCACTTTATGCAAAACTAAAGACAGAGAGAGAAGCTCTATACAGAAATCAAATAAACTTTTGACCATAGGCCACATTACATCTATAGATCAAAGGCCATGAGAACAGGGCCTGTCTGTCTTTCTCAATAGAGTTTATGTGCTGCATTTGTATGTAAAATCGTGTGTGGGTGTCTTCCTTGAGGACTTTGACTGGCTATAGAAGTCAGGAATAGCTTTAAAGAGATCAAACAAAGTGTATTCTAATGACAACCCAATATATAACCTACATTAAAAAAAATCTTCACTTCAGGCCTTCACTTCCAGCGCTCTAAAAAAATAAAAGTTCCTTATTGGCATCTTTGATTCCATGAAGAATCTTTAACATCTTTGCTAAAGGTTCTTTACATAAAAAAAGGCTCTTGTGTTTATTAAGAAATTCCTCACACCCAAATGGTTCTTTTAAGAAATATTCATTGAAAGGTTCCTTGGGGAACTCTTTTTTTTCTTTTATGGCATTGCTATGTAACCTCTCTTTTATTTTTAAGAGTGTGTGCTGAATGTTAGCTTACTATTTGCTTTGATTCCTTTTGCTGGAGGCCAGATAGGAGTTTGAATGGTTTGCTAGTTGAGCACCCTACCATAAAAGCTTTGCAAGACCAAAATGACCCATAACTTATGAACAGGGTCGTACTTGCAAGCCTCGTTTCCTCTGATTTCAGTCTTGGTGCACTCAGAGCAGGCCGTCACCACTGAGTCCTGTGATCTCTGTCCAAACAACACCGGCTGGTAACACAGCAGATCAGAGCCGTTTGCATGCCAGAGTGGAATAGATGAGGGAGACTGCAGGGATGAACAGACGTCATTTTTGCTAACTAATCAAATGATTCCGAGCTGTGTGCTGCATCACTCTGGTACCTGCTTCCTGCTCCACATCTAAAGGCATCAACTACAGTGCCAGCGCAGAATAAAATACGTGCGTGTTTTCCTCTTTTCTCAAGGCACTGGCAGCATGGGTACTAGCAAGTTTCTCTATAAATGCATGTTGCCTAGACCATATTTCTAAAAATTTACAAGAACGTCCCTGGTGAGTCTAATCTGAATTTTGATAGGTTTGCAATAATATTTGAAGGCATACAATGGATTAAATGAAATCTCTTTCATTACACTCCAGTGAGTATTTCTATATAAACAGTGAACTCTTGGCTGCAGAAAAGATTTCCACCATTGCTGCCCATACAGGCAAAAAGATAGTGAGGTACAACTGAACATTAAATACAAGTTTTCAATATGCAAGCACTATAGCGGACTGTTTTGTAAAGTTAAGAAAACTTGAAGCAAGTGACAAGGGAATCAAAGCACGTTCAAGATACAAATGGCTAAAACTCGTCATAAAATGTTGGTATAATTATTAATAAAAAAGAATCATATTGCTTTGGTTAACAAAAACTGTCACATGCAGTTTAAATCTGGTGACATCTAACTACGATCTGTACTATAGTTTATTATGCGTCACAAATTAAGTGGAAATTTTGAGATTTAAGCAATACAGCACAAATGTGACATACAGTCTGGCTAAATGAGAGCTTAGCAAGTCAGCTGAGAATCACACCTCTCCATGGCAATGATCCAGAGTGCCTGTTATGGTGTGAACAAGTTTTCTTTCTCTCTCGGGAGACATCTCAAGGAGCAGATGCACTCTTGTGTGATGAACATCTGTGTCTTTAACCATTCTGACGTACCATATACATAATGCCATGTTTTCTCCTGAACATACTTGTTTATCTCTCCCTCACAGTCAGGACATGCCCATATGCTGCGTAATCCTGGCAGGCTGTTGATTGGCTCGGTTGTCCCTTAGAATGATGTAATGCTCAGGGGAAGGATGGCTATGCTGCTCACTATAGGGCTCACTGAGAATGATCTGCGTTCAGTGGAAGGTCCCACTTGATTAGCACTTGATAAAAAAAAAATTCACCACAATGAGACAAAATCTCTATTATACATAATGTATTAAAATTAGTTAGTTCATGAGTTATAAATGTCAGATTTGTTATAGTCCATAGTTACAGTAGATGCCAAAGTAGACCAAATCAAACCTGATTCTACCTCAACATAGAAACAAGAACAGATCATTTTGCTATTGCACACACACTTGGCTCCACACCCCCTCGATGTTGATGACTACTAAAACACTCCACAACCCCAAAGTTTCCACCAAATGTGTACAAACAATACAGTATGGTCTGCCCTGTCTGTCAGAGGCACTTTGTAATGACATATGGTAAGAGTTGAAAATTCATTTAAAATTAAAGTGATTCACCACTAAGAGAAGTTTTCAAACAAACAACTGCCCAGTGGTATTACGCTCTGAGATGTTTTATCTGTGAAAGAGAAATCAATAAAGCCTCTTAAGTTAATGTGTAATATTTCATTTCAGGAGCTGTCCATAGTTATAAGTTCAGGTCCATTAAGTTATAAAAGAATAATGGATTTATGCTGAAGTGTTGCTGTTGGGTCGAGGTTGCAGCACAAACAGTGGAGGGAATATCAAATAGTGCTCACAAATGGCTTATTTCTGGAAACATGCCCAGGCACTGCTCATTGAGCTAGACATACCTGAGTGACAACCTGCTGAAATAATACTCTGACCCATTGTGTCTGTAGGGCCAGCTTTAGTTTTTTAGAGGGGAGAATTCATAAATATATAAATTAAAGGTCTGGAAGAGAGAGAGAAAATAAAAGCTTACTATTTTTATTTATCACGTCATTAATGATTTAGTCATGGTGAGAATAAGAGGCTTCTTTCAAAAACAATTAAAAAATTACAAAACCCAAACTTTTCAACAGTACTGTATAAATAATAAATTATATACATGGAAATTATATTTAAGTGTTGACATAGACTGTCCAAAGCCGATAAGATTGAAAAAAAAAAGTTTATTTCTCCCCCAAAAAATTAGTTAAACAGAAATAATGGCTGTTTAAAGGTGATAAAGTGTTAAGTTAATAAATATAACTTACATCAAGAGCTTTTTTCACACTTTCATCACAATGTCAACTCACAGGTCATTTAAATTGCCAGAATTTCCCCATATGATAACTCAGACCTTTAAGATGCTAAATCCTACATATAAATAGAATCAGCAGACCTAACAGAAAATGAAAGAGCAGAAATCTGTCTGAAAGGCCCAGCCAATCAGTGCAGATCTAGTGGGTGTTCGCACCTGCCTAATTAATTTCCACACCAAAGGTTCCCATTGTGTGTCTGTGCAAAGCTAGACTGACCTGATACAGCTGTCCTTGTCCATTAGAAACTGTGTTTCGCAGGACATATGGTAGGATGGTGGGACGGGTGTATGTGAAGTGTGTGAAGATGGAGGTGCTGTTGACAGTCACCGCAGTGCGCTACCTGGCCCCCTTCCACTCCATAAATTTAAATGAATGAATCATGCTGGTGACATATGCTCCAGTGATTCTTCATGTGCCAGAAGCCTGCAGGTCCGGTACTCCTGTAGCCCAATAGTAATTCCACAATCTGTTCGTCTCTGGTCTCAGGAGAAAACCCCTCTATCCTCCCTCTGAAATAAAGCTGGTGTTAAGAGAAGATAGAGAAAGTGAAGACTTTATGAACTAATGTATCCTAAACCTCCTATCCCAATTTTAGTTATTTTTTAGAATGTCCTTCTTTTTCCTTACTAAGTTTTTTTCTGTATAAAACATGTTTTTGCCAATGTTTATTTTTAGGCAATTATGCTATACTTGGAGTTAGCGTGAGAAACACCTCAATAGTGATCATAACCGGATACTAGTTTGTACTAGTACTAGTACTATATTGGGTGAGTCTCAATCAGCTCCCTTGTTCAGTAGTAAGGGCACTGATCAGGGAGTCATCTGTTTTGAAGGCTCTCTCAATCATGAAATCCTTTTAGAGCACTGGAAAGTTTGCTCCCTGAAAAATCCCATAATGCACTGCAAAAACTAGTGAGCATCAGCGCTCACTAGTATGCTCCCTTACCGGAAAAAACATCACATTTCTGAAGCATGAAACATAAACCACACAATTGAATGTTATAAATATAATTCAAATGTATTGGCAGCGCAGAGTTGTTTGGAACTATTGAGAGCTCCATGGACCACGTGACCGCATGGCGGCGAGATCAAAGAGTGTCGCAACTCTGATTCTCAACGGCTCTGCGCTTCGCTTACCCTGCCTTTAACATTTTACAATGTTTATTAAGCTATTAAAAGTTGAATCTGTTGTATGTGTTGATAATAATAAACAGACCGGAACAACATGAACTAACAATGAACAGATGGATTTTACAAAGATCATTAATAACATTATTAATGAGCATTACCATTAATAATGCATTGCATATTGTTATTAAACACTAGTTAGTATACAAAGTTACCAAAATAATTATTACACATGTAAATATTTACTTTTACATTTACACTATGAATGAAAACATTTATTATCTTAATTGTAATTTGTGGGAAAGAAATTTGTATTAAAAAATTATTTAAATGTTAAATGTACGTATATAAATAAAATAAAATGAATGAAATAATTATTATAAATATTTGCCAGTAAATATTAATATGCTGAACTTTACTTCAGTTCATTTTTTGGTGCAAAAATACAAAGTAGAAATAAACTAAAAGTCGTGCTTTTTGCAAAACCACATTTCTTCCCTTTCCAATAATGAGACTTATTTGCTGCAAGCCTGTGTCCCCTAAAGTCACTTCGTTCTGTGATATTAACTCATCCTGGGCAGAAGTAACTGAGTGGATACGAGAGGAACACAAATTGGCCTTTGCTGCGGGCAAGGCTTTTTCCCATGATGGTTGAATAACAGGGACACGCAGTACAGAACTGGCCGGTGCAGAACCTGGTGCCACTTGAACAGCCCATCTCAACCGGAGAAACACTCTTCTGCCAAAAATCAGTGATGAGCTGCCGCCCATCTATGCCAGAGAACACTCTTGCAGTAAGGCAGGTCCGTGCCCAAAGCTGATGTAATGGTGCCACTTCCACAGATGGCTCTGTAACTCTATGCCACGTTAGCAGCTCTCCGAGCTCTCAGAGAACCTGCAGCTTGTTAATGATGAGACTAGATCTGCAATAGAACAAATGTCTTCAGCGCTGGAAGACAGGTGGAGTCTTTTATATGTACTTCATACTACAGGGATGAAATGTTATGATGCACTAAACGGTCCCAAGTGAGACAGGCAGGAAACAGCAAAGCCGCTACACCAGACAACAGGTGCACGTCTGCGCCGTGAGACGACTATATCCTTCTGGATTGTGTGAACAGACAGAGTTAAGTAGAACAGCAGAGACAGACTGTAAAACGCTGACCAGGCATGCATACGTTTACTTCTTATAGTTGTAAGGGCTCAGTGTGAGTTTTGGAATGTTATAGTATCTAAAACAATCTGATAATAAAGTGATAAAGTACTAATAAATGCTGTGAACTATAAATTGAAGTATTACATTTAAAATGTAAAAAACACTTGATTATCTGGAAGACTTATTTACATGGGAATATCAAAATAGCCATAAATCTACGCACAGCAGAACCCAAATACCTAAGTGTATGCAGTAAAGTTACTTTAGTTTAGTATAATTATTCAGGCTTAAAATTCAGTTCAGCAGAAAAATTCAGTAGATTCAGTTATTTACTGAACAGAATGTTCACTGCTATAGTAACAAAAATATGATTAACAAACACTGTACAAAAAAGAGAAGAGGAGAAAACTGAAACATTGTTTAAAAAAGCATTTTTTTTTGGAAAATTAAACATTAATGGTCTAATTATTATAAATAATTTATTTATAATGATTATTACTAACATTAGTGTTTTGTTTAATTTTGCAAAATAAATGCAGCAAGTGCATGATTTTTTTTTTTGTATACCTCATAGAAACATTGAAACCACCAGTCATACCTGTACAAATAAAGTGACCGAAATAAGAGTAAAAGAGAGGTAAGAAGCAGACTGAAATAGAGTAAGAGAGAGGTGTGTAGGTATATCAGATTATTGTTGTGTCCTTATCCCCTCCCACATACACAAGCAAACACTTACTCTTTTCAGCCGGGCACCTTTTCAGGTCCACATAAAAAAAGAAATGAAAGTTAGCTGATGCATTGGCCCTTTCCATCAGCATTTGCCACTAGAGATCAAAGCCCCTGCGGCCATGCTCTCTTTCTCCTTTTTCGTCTCACTCTCCCTCCTGCGTGGGTGTGTGTGTGATGTTCATTACCACCCCAGGCCTTGCCCATACTCTTCAGCCAGACAGATCTGCTTTCTGATACAAGCTGAAAGCTTCAGATTCACTTTTCAAGATCAAAGCAGGAAGAAACAGGGCTAGCATGTCAGAAAACTGAGCTAACAAACTGCTGGCGTGCTTAGATCAGCGTGGACAGGCCTACCTGGATTCCTGGACACTTCTCAATACATCCTGAATACAGACCAGAATGCAAAAAGCTCCACGGTGTCATCTGTATCTTCATCCTGGCTGCTCAAATTCAGTAAGATGAACAGTGATGTCACTTTCCAACTCCAGAAATGTTCTGCTAAACATTAAACATAATAAGATGGATAGTTATGGAGTTGTCTCAGATGCAATATTTTCCTCATTCCTCATGCAATCTGTTCTGACTGGATTTTAGCATATGGTAATGCTCAACGTTTAAAGTTTTTCGAGAACAAAGGTCTTCTCCAACTTGCGTTCTTTTCTGCTGCTATAAAAACATAACTCCTTAAATGCTCTCTTTAGACATGATTTAATGTTTAGCCTACAGCCATTGCTAAAGTCAGAGTATCACATCACAGCCGAACCCTTCTGCAACTTCTCAGTACAAACAGACAGTACCACAGACTAGTGAGGCAGTAGCCTCTCCGGGGCTTTGAGAGAGCCGTGTGGTAAATACAGAGGAGCCTCACGCAGGGGCAGATACAGATAGCCTGGCATGGCACAATAATTAATCAGACAGCAAGCTAACGCTAACAAGTAATGCATCAGACCTGGATTATGGATGATGGGAAGAAAGAGTTGCTCTGGATGAGACAGATCTGGTGCACCTGGGCAGAAAATCACATGTGCAGCTCCTCGACGCCAGGCCCATGAATCACCTCCACACTGAATGAGGACTGCACTGCTTCCATGTCATTTCATCTTAGCCAAGCTACACGCACAGGCCATGGACTTGCTAATGCCGGAGATGTGTCGGGGGAACAAAAGATACTTCTTACCTTCTTGCTCTTACTGTTTTGTAGGGAAACCAAAAAATATTGCAATTAATCATTTAGAAATACCGTTGCAAAATAATAAATAAAAAATATGAAGTTTTATTTAAAATAAATAAAATATGATTACAAATATTATTGTAAAATGCTTGCTATGGAAAATGTAAAATGTAAACACAATTTTCAATTTATATAATATTAATTTAATTACTAATACATAATACATATAATACCAATATATAACAAAAGTATTTAGCTTCCCTTTACATATCAACACTATTAGACAATAAAATACAAAGTACAATATTTTATACTCTCTTTTATACTCTATTTAATATTTTTCTCTTGTATTAGTGTCCCTTCAAAAAAGATCCTGCCAGAAAGCAACGGTACCAATTAACTGAAATGCTATTCTGTTTTGTGGTCTATCGACTTGCTATCTTATGCACAATCATCACTCGCACAAGGACAAGCATCCTTTTTAGCCAGTAGGAAAACGGATTGTGTGTCAAGCAGGTGTGTGGTTATCTTCCAGCGCAGATCTCACAGAAGGGCATGCTAAGCAAAAGAACAACGATACACAGATTTTCTACCTGCTGAGTAAGTGGATACAGAGGCTTTTAAATAGGTTATTGAGGGCGGTCAGAGCCTAATTGCTTTTAATTTCACACAGGGTGTCCACTAGCCCAATTAATTACAGTGCAAATGAGTCCTTTATAAAGTCCTTTATACTCGTTGTCCTTGATTTTGAATCATGTAACTGATAAAGTATTCAATGGGAGTAAGTGGCCACTTCTCCAATTCTAATTAGAGCTTGAAAAAGAGAGGTGAGGGTTGGAGGCAGTCATCTGTATATGGTTTTCCTCCAATAGCACCCTCCGCATTTAACAAGAACCAATCTTCACTGTCAGGAAATGAAGCATTACCATTTTAAATGACCTAGGCTATTGCGACGGGGAGAGAGGCAGGATGTATTTGTATGCAGGACAAGCACCAGGCGCATGACAATGTCAAACTCTGTGACAACACATTGGAAATGACTAACCGAGAGAGAGAACGCTCAAGCTTAGGGCAGCTCACGGGGTGAAAATAATCCTTTTAGCAAACATTCAGCAGTAATGTGGAGATAATTACTTGGAAATGTCATGGTTTTATCGCAGCCATGCACAGAAATGTAATTTCATTCAGACTGAAAATGTGACAACATTTTTAAATGGGGTCGCTTACACTTGAGTCGTTTCGAATGTGTTTTGCGAAGGCCTTTTTGTGAGCCTTCGGTGTCTATTCTAAATATTATTCACAACGCACGTCGCGTTTTATTTAACAAACACATTTTGTCAATCTTCACAAATAATAGGCACAGAGTACAGACAAAACATTGGCTATGCTTACTCTGAGGATGATACTGATTTGATTTGACTTCACACAATCCCACAGAGGAAGCAAAGCACAGACCAACATATCAAACACAGATGGACAGGTTATTTAATATAGACCATCAAAAGCATGCTGTGTAAGTTTGAAAGTAGTGCAACAAATTGCTTTCTTATGTGGGTCAAATGAAAAATTGCTCCTCAAACACAGCAGCCGCAGCAGCAGAAATAGGGACCATTTGCCCCGCTGCCCTGTTTGAAATCACTTGCTAGGCCTATCATATCTCACTCCTCTACCAGAGTCCCACTGGGCTGCCCTCTATCAATGCTCTTCACTACCCTTGTATCTACCTTGTAATGATTTGCTGTAGACAGGCCATGCTACAAAGACGGGTTCTCATTTAAAACAATTTCCGTTATAAAGAATACAAAGAAAGAACTGGAACTGAATGACGTTTGGTTCTGTTTAGGGATGTTATCCGAATGAATGATTATTTTGTCAAATTTTTAGTGATCAAAAACATACAATGCAATAAGTGTACTATAATCACTGAAAAAGTGATACTCGTGAGCCACTTGTCAAAGACAGTTCACCCAAAATTCAAAATCCTGTCATCATTTACTGATATAATTTACCTCAAGTTGTAACAAGCCCGCACGATTGACTTGTATTTTAAATGTTTATCCTGTTGAAAACATACAGTGCATACTGTGTAGTTTGATTGCTCAAAGAATGGCTTTTACAAATTAGTTATTTTTAAGGGGGGAAATGGCAAAAAATGTACTGGTGATTTTTTTTGTGGTGCCACTTTTGTATATATTTTAAATATTTTCAAAAATATACATAAATGCTAAAATATATCTGTATTTATGTAAACATATTTGATCAAATACGTATTGGCCATTTTTTTACAATATATATTTTAAATGTATAAATATATATTTACAAAAATAAAACAATTATCCTATATTAGTAAAAAACATATGTGCATAAAACATATTTTAGAAATATATTTCCAATATATATTTGATGTTTTTGTATATTTTGAAGTATATCAAAAATATATTTGAAAATTTATATTTTTTGTTGTATGGGCAGTACAGCTGACAAAATGGTTCTTTTTATTTTATTTAGTTTTAGTTTATTTATTATTCTGCTTGTTTAGATTTTTTCTATTAGTATTGATATTTGCTTTTCTATTTGTTTAGTATTGATATTTATTATATAGTTTATGTCAATTATCGGATTGCATCTAAAACACTATAAAAGTAATTACAGTTCTGTGTAAACTGTCATCATTTGGCATTGGATGTGGATTTCCCTTTTTAAAAAACGAAAAATTATGTTTCATTTCCTTATTCAGTAAAAGTGTTAAAAGAATCATTATCTGGACTATGCAAAGCAACCATTAAGCTCAGTGGTGGTCAACTGGAGGCGGCTGATAAGATACTAAAACTGTATATTCTGTTGAAAAACGTTCATAGCCAACTTAGCAGAGTACACACACATGTCCTCTTATTCCTTCTTAACCTGGCAACTACCTTTACCAGGAGAGTTCTGGGTGATGTGTTGAGACCCTGAGGGCAGGAAGCTGTCAATTAATGGAAGGTCCTGTCACGAAAGACTTGTCGAGCCTCTGCTAATCAAAGGCCTGTTCCTTAGCAACAAGTCCAGGGGCTTCTCTATGAAGACATTTTCATTTGAGCACATAACATCACAAAAACTTTAAGAGGTCAAAACAGACCCCACACTAAATGAGTGCTACTTGAGATTGAAAAGTGAGAAGAAACTGGGAGAAGAGTGTCTGCGAGTTAAAAAATTTGACCACTGCAGAAAAATTAATTACAAACACAGAAAAGAATGATTGGTTGGATCAAGCAGATGAAGCTCCACATTATCGTGCTGGTTGAGATTCATATATATATATATAATTTATTTATTTATTTATTCATTTATTTTTTTTGATAAAGCCACAGTGTTTACACTCAACATACAAACAGCTTATTTGTAGTTGCCTCTAGAGAAATAGAGATTATTTTGACAGAATAAATAGCTCTCAGGTAGTCTGTAAGTGAAAAAGAAAAGACAAATGTAGCAAAGATTATGTTCACTTGGCTGTCCAAGTACAGTAATCAGTCTAGCTATTGTCAATTTGGCTGATAAGGATCCTTAGTGTTGATTGTAGAGGGGGATGACGAAAAAGCAACCAAGGTACTCATCAGAAAGTGAGATCTGTTCATTTATATGCTGTTATAAAAGCACAGGTCACACATTCTTTGTTTCTCATCCTTTCTCTCTTGCTGGTCCTTGGCCTTCATGATTGCTTCCACACATGCAGATACAACATGGGCTTTTGTAAACCGTTTTGAGCCCATTATCATGCGGCCTGCATCATGTGACCCACAATCTAAGCATGAACACGTGACAAGACTCACACTGTAAATAGCCTTTCAACAGCAAACATGTAAATAGCCAAGTGAAAATGAGCAGATAATCGCTTGAAAGCATTTCAGTAATTTGGCTCATACCTTCAAGTGCTTTTACACAGATAAATGCTGTCAGAGCTGTTTGCATCAATCTCTGAGGGTTTGTTATGCCTGCCCATTATAATGTTTTCAATAATTTATCTCTGAATATTCACATTCATTTTCTGGTTTAAGGGGTAAGATTAAGAAATGATTCGAATTTTAATGGAAAAAGACTGTAAAAATGTTTCGGTAGAAGCCTGTTTATTGGTTGAAGGCAAGTTCTCTTACTCTATATGATTAAAAACTGTAATATATCTAAAGGGACAGTTCATGCAATTTCACAGTAATATACTGTTAAATATACAATTTATGTAAGTCATTTTTATAATTTACAGTAAAATACTTACAAACACAGATTTCTCTCTGTGACTTTAAAATATCACATTTATTTATTTTTTTTCCATTCACACAACTATCTTTCTATCATGAGAACCTCTTGGAGAGTTTAACAAGCTAATATACATGAAATGTGGCAGTAGAGCAAGTAGCAAGACTTGGTACCACAATACATCCACAGACAAGCTGCTGTGAGCATGTAAGAAATATTCCTGCTGCACATAAACCATAAAAAAACTGTCTTATAAGATATATGGAATCTCCCCATAGCAGATATATACACGTGGAGCTGGGGAAGATGGAGGTTTCTAAAGCATACAGCAACTGTATCTGAATGTTGAGCAGCAAACTCTTTGGTTCCTGATGTGAAAAGTCTTTCAGAATTGATTAGTTCATCTCTTGAGTCTTCGGGTTCTAGTCATTCATTCTTTTGTCAAGTGACCACTTGGCACTTACCGACTCAGTACCTGAAAAACAGGTGAATCCCTGAGTGAGTCCCTCAGTGAGTCCCACGAGACAACTCATTCTTCCCTAGTCACATTAAAGATTCATTCAAAATGAATGAATCATTCAAGAACGACCCATCACTAATGTGAATGATGATGCAATAGTTAGACGCTGATGGCCTTTGCCTTCTATAGTTTCATTACAGAACTTTACGTTTTTATAAGTCATTGGTCTCAATCTCAATTCCTGGAGCCACAACTCTGCACAGTTTTGCTCCAATCAAACACAGCTGATCCAGCTAATACATTTCACTAAACTAACAAGCAGGTGCAATTTGGAGCTGGTTGGAGCTAAACTGTGCAGAGCTGTGGCCCCCTAGGAATTGAATTTGAGACCATTACAGTTTTTCTTATCAACCTGTTGAAAAAAATCATCATATGTGGGTTAGGTTTGTTTTGAAGCATGGCTGTGGGTTTGAGCTGGTTTAAGATAAAATACATAAATGATTTTATGTGTGTTACCATGATAGTGTTTTGTAATTCTGACACAGTTTACCTTTTATATATGAATTTTTACCTCATCTCACGGAAAGGCTGTTAAAGGCTACTTGTTATCATCATTTGTGAGAGCTTTGTGTTTAGAAAAGGGTTGTCAGTATTATAAAGGTAAAACAAAGATTTTTAGTAATTTTGTATAGTAAAATTCAGCTAATGAAATATATTTTAATGTTTAAATGGTAAAACCTAAAATGCAAGTTTTAGCAACTTTTTTGATCCTCAAAGAGAGGAGAGAGGGCTGCATGTTTTTCTATTCTGAACGCTTTTACAACACATATGGGTAAATCTAATTAGAAATGACACTGAATGAAATGTCAGAATGTCCTGGGCATTTCTTGTCCTTCCACAGTACTCCACTTAAAGAGATATTTAACCTGCTAGCAGTAACAATTTAATCTTGATGTTGCATGCTTATCTAAAAAAAAGAAAAACTGTTACCAAAGGAACATCCAAAGGCCAAATGTCTGGACCACCTTGTCTGGGTAAGGATATCTGAACTAAGAAGAACACGCTGTCCTAGTGAAGCACATGGTTCTGGGCTGAGGATAAGGGTTGAAGGTAAGTGATGTTAATGATGATAATCACAGTGATCTGGCAGTTAAGACCCAGCTGCATAAACAGAGAACAACCAAAGAAAGCTGTTTGTGGGAGCAGCAACAGGATCTCTACTTCATAGTGCCAAGTTCTATTGTGAGAGCTTTGATAAGAAACATATGGAGCAAATCAGCCTCGTCTTCTCACCTTCCAATTACAACATGACCCACATAAGATGTAATCAATAGAACCTAAATGGCCGCATTCATTTGAAAAAGAATGTTCCCTGATATATGCTTTTATCACTTAACCTTTGGCCAGTATTGTATACTGTAAATGTCTGTGTAAATATGCATTTAAAATGAAAGTAAATACCTTCCTGAAAAAATATGTGTGCCTTATTTAAGTGTCCCTATTGAGGATTTCTGAAAATTACCTTTCATGCAGTATTTAACCCAGCTCTAAGTGAATGAAAACATCCTGCAAGGTTTTAAATCTGAAAGTACACCATGTAAGTAATTGTCTCTCAAAAGAAAAAGTTGACTCTGGTCTAAAAAACATTTGAAAGTCATTGAGCAAATAATGTAAAAATAAATACATATTATGAAAAAATGAAAGTGTTTTTTGACCTTGGATTCATGTCAACCTGTTGTTTGGGACTCCCAAAAACACACACACACAAACATTTAAGTAATACATATTTTAGCAAGTGATCACAGCCATTAACATACAGCCATATATAAATATATATGACTCTACTACACACAAAGGCCTTTGGAGGGATCTAGTCTTAACCTTAGCCTATACTGGCCCCTGACCTCCAGACTATAATTATAAGCACTGACCTCTGACCCAGCAGACAGACAGAAATGGAGCAGGATGGGGTGACTCTAATTATAGACAGGATGCCCTGTTCATCAGCCAAATGCACATAAGGACAATGGAGAGAAATATTTCCCATCTATGGTCTACATCAGTTTTGATTGTTAAACTAGCTGGACAAGTGCCCCCAACTGGGTAGATGTGCACTGCTGGATAAATGTTATGATGTTTTCCCCCCAAAACAAACAATCGAACAAAAATAGCTTTGACTGTTTTGCTGTAAGGCAGGACACTTTTTGGCTGGAAAGGATTTTTATGTAAGCCTCAACAGCTGGAGCCAGCGCATTTTTAAACAATTAAAGATGTGTTTGTTTTTTTAACAGGTTAATATTGAATGCTACAGAACAGGGAAAGGTCATTCCTCAAGTCCAGACTATGAGAAACAAGCTTTAAATATAATTGTATTTTATTTGTGTAGTCGAAATAGTACAAATTTCACATGGATTTTTTGATCATAAAGCCAAACCCATAGTTAAAAGTTAAATATCTATAAAACCTTGCATAGTTTTCCAGGAACTCACAATCCTGCCTGAAGTGCCATTCCAGAGTTGCGCTTTTTGGACGAAGATGCGTTGTTGAGGAGGCAGGGGAGCCGTGATGGTCCGTGTAAGTCTTATCCTCTCTGCACAACTGCATCCCTGAGTTATGGAGTAGCCTCAGGAGATTTTGATTAATCAATGCCAAGTTCATACAAACTAAGCTGTCGGGCTGAAAATTTATAGCCGTTCCCTGGATTTTCTTCTTCCTCCTTCCATATCTTTTTTTTTACCTTATGGCCCACAGGAATCATGATAGCCTTGTGTGTGAATGACCCATTCTTTACAGAGTGGCAGAAGGATCAAACACAAGCAGCATCCCGACTGTCACCAGCACTGTAATGCAAATAAATTACAGCCGGTTCACTGATTTGGAAGGTCAACAAATTTTAATGGCTGTCAGAAGGTTATTGACAAGCCAGTGACTGAAAATAGGGTTTGTCTGGAGCAAAATGATGCTCAATTTGCAAGGTTTTATCCTATGTGGTCTTTATGGCAATGCTGTTTCCCGTGTGACTTATGGCCACTAGAGCGGTTACAACAAAGCTACAAGACTTTCCATTATAAAGCGAGAAAGCCTATTAAAGACAAGGTCTATTAAACAATATATGGTCTCTGATTTCATTGACGGCTGATTTGCTGTAAAATCTGAGAACAACTGCTGAGCAGTTCAAAGCAGAAAGGGCAGGTGGGAAGGAAATTATGAGGTTGGGGTCTTCAGAGACAGAGGGGATGCATTTAAGGTGCTGCTTTAATGCGCATCGATGTATTTGTTCAGCATGGCCTTCATTTCAGATCTGGTGCAGGTGGAGGCAAAGGGGTCAACCCACATCTGGGGTTGGATGGATTGTGGAAGGGGGAATTGGGAGCAAGCAATTTTTCGCCATAGTCTTTAGTAAATCAAGCCTGTGTTTTATCAAAGCTGGGCAGGAGAGTGAGGTAGGGGGAAAAAATATAGGCAATTTGAAACAAAAGCTCCCCTAGATTTTCCGACTAGACTTGCAGATTTAAACCGCTGCTTTCCATCTTTCTCTTCACTTAGCATGCTTTGGTTTGTGATTTCTCTGCAAATATATAAAGTTTTAGCACAAAGGAATTTAAAAAATATTTTTAAAATAAGAATATGTTTCAAAAAACAGCCATATTATATATACAGATATATATATATATATATATATATATATATATATATATATCTGTATATATATAAAAAAAAGTCTAGTTGTTTAGTACTAAACGAGTTGAAGTATTTTTATGCTGAATTTATTTTATTAATGAAAACAGCCATATTCTGAAATATAATTGGAATATATTAGAATTAAAACGTTTTTTACTTTACTTTAGCTTTTTTGTATTATGCATAAAAAAAATATTAGAGGCTATAATGCGTTATAATTATTCATAATGTGCTTTGTAATACATTTTATCTTGTCATAAATAATTATAGCTAAATTTAAAAGGCATAGTGATAAGTGTCATAATGTATTAACTGTGATAACAAATTTTCATGAGATTGTACAGTGGATTAGGTGCATTATATAAAATAATTGATGTATTAAAAATGCTTTAATAAAGTGCTAATTTTATATTTAAATATTTTAAATTATTATATTATTGTTTATATTATTAAATTTGTTTCTGTGATGGCAAAACTGAATATTTAGCAGTCATTCAGAAATGACAAAACATTTGTCATTATCATCAGTTTTGAAAAACTCTTGCGAAAATAATATGACAGAAAATATTAACTTACTGAAAAACCATGCTTTCTTTGTGAAAGCCCTCACACACAGGTTTTACACACAAATAAGTGTGTACACATGGTCAGTGAAAGAGAACCCTTAAAAAGTCCTGAATTAACATTTTATGTGTGTAGCCAGTAAAACCTTCCTCGTTTTAATCTTATTATCCCACAGGACATACTAAAACAAGTGTGTCACTTGAATCAGAAGTATCAGATTAATAAGCTACACAACATATAAATGGTCACAAACAGAAAAACACAACGTTGTAAAACATATTTATTGGGCAATAACCTATCACAAATTGAGCTATAAAGCTGTCTGAATTTGCCTGCGCTCCAAATCTGGCCTCCAGAAGAAAAGATATGCATTTACAAGAATAATTTGTTGGCCCCCCGAAGTATCTGCACCATCTCAGAATGTTTTCTTAAGCAAATGAAACCATTTACTATATTTTAACTTTTGCATTTCAGAATTTGGCCTTACTGAAAGCAAAAGTGCTGACTCATCAGAGCTAAATAAATATGTATATGCTCATGTACATAAATATTAAATGTTCAGTGAAAACAAAAATGCTCCAGCCACCTTCCACTAATTTTGTTTCACCATGACTGTGAGAACGGCACGCCTTTTTCTCAATTATATTATACAACTTCAGCAGGCCCTCCCGAATAACAAAACCCTGAGGCCACATCTGTAGCCATGCGCCCTCCCTCTCTCTCAACATGGTTTCTATTGATCTGGTGGTCGCAATATCACACTCATCTTCAGCATGGGGCAAGGTCCTACTCCCACCTTAACCCCCTGCGGTCTTAAGCAGTGGCTGCCAGCAGGAACCCTGAACCAAGGGTCGCACTGAGTCCTCCTACATCTCTTGTATCCCCCCCTCCACAGACCCATGCGCCTGTGTTTCTGTGGCCCAGCAGGGCCCCTGTTGCCGCCGTCTTCCATCTGCTATGCCTTGCCTGGTGCCCTTCCTCTCAGCCACATTAGCAAGTCAATGTGACACAAATCAGAGCACTCATGAGAAAGAGAAATCTCAATTTTCTTGTGTTGATTTGGATACAACTTTAATAAGTTGACTACTTTGGAAATTTCAATTGAAGTGAAAGGGAAATTTGAGGAAAGTGATTAAACTGAACTGAAATATAAAGAAAACAGACCACAGCCTGTTGCTTGAATATTTCCGTGTGCAAATAAGGAGTGTGCTGAGATATGCATAGACATAGAGAGCTGAACAGGCTTAACTGACACCTGTGGTCTCTCATAAGAAATGATCTCAGGGTATTCATTCCAGCCCCAGGACCACGGCTGCAGAATATTGATTAGAGTTGAGATTCAATGTGGAGACAAAGAGAGAGATGTGATGAGGCCCTCAGAGACCTTCTCGAATGTTTCCATCCTGTAATGTGAGAGCTATATCCATGGGCATGAGTGAAGAATAGGAAGGAAAAACAAGAAATAAAGAACAGAGGATTCTCCTTTTAAATATTTCATTGAACAAGAGGCCGAACATGCAACTTTCATCCTATTCATGTGATATTAGCAGATGTGCCCATTGGAGGAGGGAATAAGACTGGAATGTGGCACATTTGGATTGTGGCATCAGGAATATGGAATGATCAGGTCATTTCATGATAAAGATTCCAGCTTAGACCTGTTTTACAAACACTAGACTGGTGTATGCTGCTTTAGTTCAAGTCTAGTTGTGTCTGTGTTTCCACTAGGAGCCGTTTTTATCTATTTAATGAAATCTTTAAAAATATTTTTCAAAATATTCTTATGTTTCACAGAAGAAAGAACATTTAATGACAATATACCTTTAAAGGAATAGCTCACCGAAAAATGAAAACTTTTAAACAGCCGATCAAAACATCACAATAATCCACAAGAAATCAATATGACTCAAGGCCACCATGTCTTAAAAACTATGTGATAGTGTTTTGTTTACATCTGCTCTGGCCAGAGCCTTTGAGCTCGGTAAAGCCGCATTTGACAGACACAGTCAAATAGATTACCTCCTAGATTCAATATGAAGCTCTTACTAAAACAAAACAGTCACTGTTTCGGTGCACACTGCCTTATAGATAACCTTAAGACTAGCCTAACATATTGATACTAACACCCAAAAAACTAGTTTTTGATTTCAGGGGGACTTTAAGGCATTCTAACTTAGCGCTTCTGGCCAAAATACCACTCCATAATAAATCTTTGACAGCACCAATTAATGGTTTCCATTGTGAGCAAGTGTTGTAATGCTAAGTTTATAAAAAAATGTTTAAATGAAGAAACTCATCTTGAATGGCCTGAGTAAATGTTGTTTTTGAGTGAACTATTCCTTTAACTAGATTAACTACTTCTTTGGGCAATTAGCTTTAGGAAAAAGGTCAAGCTTTTCCATTGACGAAAGAATTCTTGTTGGTTAAGCTAGTTAAAAAGACAACAGCACACAAGCATCACATACACAAAACATCCAATAAACAGCTGCTTAGATGAAGCAGTTGACAGAGTTTGTTGCTTGTTTAATTTTAAAGCAGAGAGATAGCAGGGGTTATAGTTGAATGATGGAGATAATGAGCAACCAGCTTATACAAAAATGCAAGGATCGTGGCTGTAAAAAATCAGACAACATGGTTTTACAGCTAACATCCTGGTAAAATTGTAGGGTGAGCAAGTGTGACCTCTTCATTCCACTGACAAATGCTGGTGGAGAGGAAACAGGAACAGGATCGCTTAAAACAAGACTGTATTTTTAAAGATATACAATACGTAAAAACGTACTGCACAGGATTGATTGCTTGAGTGCTGAATGGTAAGGATGAATGATTCCAGAGTGTGTCTGTTACAGCACTGGCCATGAGCCTTCACAGCAAACACTATTTTCAAGACACTGTAGATTTTCATCCTCTCTCTACACTAAGTGTACTTTAAGTGCACTTTAATGGTTTGATTTCAGTCAGACTACAGCAATAACTTGTCTCATTGAAATGTAAATGCTGATGTCTAACTGAAATCGTACTGGTTTCAGACGAACAGACCTGGATAATTCTGACTTCTCGCATGTATATAACATGTTTGAGCTTCAGTCTTTAATGTATAGTGTAACATGATCCGTCAGAAATCATTCTAAAATGCTGTTTTTGGTGCTCAAGAAGCATTTCTTATTTGTAGGGTGATTATTCTTCGCTGAATACAAAATTATGATCAATTTAATGCCGTTTTTTTCCTGCATAAAAATAGCAAATTATTTCGAAAATACATATCAGTAAAATGGAATCAGAAAGAAGAATGCAGCGTTTAGTGAGTCTGGAACTCTTTTCACTAACAGGAAGTGAACAAGCACAAGGCAAACATACCAACTGCCTTCATTCAATTAAAAGTCCCTGAGTTTATTTTCACTGTCTGATAACCACATTAAACAGTGATATGCACAAGTTTCAGATGTTTCACTGAGGTGCACAGGAATTTTACGTAATGTTTGCTGTAGCCACATTCTGGTGCCTTTAATAAGACTGCCTCCCTCGTCTTTCTACCGCTCCTCCTTTCTCATCTTCGCATACAGTTTTGTTTATCCAGCCGGTGATGTGTAACCAAACAGGACTCTCACAGCCAGAGGGGGTGGTTGAATTACCGAAGATTGCAGGGGGTCATTGGCGGACACACTGTGTGGATTTGAGCCTTAGTTCACCTCCTGCTGCCCAAGAGGTTTAATTACCACAGGCAGGACTGTGTGGCGTTCACATTCACACAGAAAACCAAGTGGTGGGGGCAAAGGCCCACTAACAGAGAAGGCGAGAGACTGCCAAACAAGTCAGTATGGAAAAGGACCAAAACAACCCCACATACCTCAAGCGCAGACAAGGAACACAGTATTTATGTAGGGAAAAGAGGAGGGAGAAAATCTGCACTCCATATCTGGAAGCTGTTGCAGACTCATCTCTGGAGTGCAGATTGACCGTGCTGGTGATTGAAGTGCCACAGGGCATGAGAGGAGGAATTACTGAGTGCTCTGACACGAGACACCTAACAGTCAAAGCCAATGCCGACATCAAAACACGAGCATCAAACCCCAGGCTTGCGGCAAAACGAGGGAAAAACCTAAACAACACTCTCTCTGAGCAAGAATCTACAAATGTAACCTTTTTCCGAATGCCACAGGCAGGATCGAGAGCCGGCAATGGCCGCAACTGATAATTTTCGAGCAACTGCCTGGGATAAATATTTAATAGAGTGCAGAAAATATAAAACTGTAGAAACAATCAAAGGTCTGCCTCTGTGTGCAGGTTATCTGTCTGCCGGGTGTTATGTGAATCACTGACCGGCAGATACCGGGGTCCCAGAGGGTCCCTTTCATTATCACACAGAGAAGAGCAGGAACACGGCCAGACCGATGAATTATTCAAGTCCACCTCCAGTCTGCACCACTGACTATTTTTCCCCCTCATCTTTTCAAACTAAATACTTTTAGAAAAAAAATAAAAAATAAAAGATTTTGCCGGCCTGTACTAAAGCAGTAGATGGACACTGAAATAAACAGGACTTACAAAGGAAATTAATACAGCTTTTGAGGGAATTTAAAAAGAGAAATTATTTAAAATATATACATTTTGTCATCATTTACACACCCTCATGTTGTTCTAAACCTGCACTGACACACACACACACACACAAAAAAACAAATATTAAAACTTGTTTTATTCATTTAAATTAAATCAAATATTTTTACATTATGAAATATTTCATTAAAAAAATCAAGAAATACTAATAGTATATAGATAATACTAAAATGATAATGAGACAAAAGCAGTAAAGTTTTCACACATCAAGAAAACAGAAAATGTTCATAAAAGCAGTCCAGTTGCTACGTACACACTCCAAAATATTATGTTTGATCCAAAAGGTAAAGTCATATGAATTTGGAACAATGTAAGTGTGAGTAAATAATGACAACATCAAACATGAGTTAGCCTATGTGACTCTCTCCATGTACTTTGTTCTTAGAAAATAAAATGTTCAGCCCAGAGGCCTCTGGGCATCATTCAGAGTACTTCTGATTTAATCTCGTTTTGTTTTGTGCACTGATGAAATAAGAGCTTTCAGTATTCCGTCCTGATTGGTTCCTCGCCATTGAGATTTGAATAATTTATCAATTTAACATATGCAAAACAGAAGGCTACTTTCCTCCACTGAAAAGGGAGATGTCATCACATCCAGCAGTCCATGGTAATCACTCACTTTCAATTAGCGAGAAGCGAAGGGAGGGTGAAAGCAATTCACAAAGTAAACTGTAAAAGAAGATCAAAATATACAGCAATCAGCCCCGCAGTTAAAACGCGTCAACCATTTCAATTTCCCTGCTTGATTGAGCAAATAAATGGCTTATTTAACTCTGTGCTCCCCACGTAAATGCGGTTCAGAAAGCAGCATGTATTATAGACTAAACAAGCTGTACAAACTCTCAATCAGTGGTTGAATTGAAATAAGTAAAAGCACAACAAAAATGTATATGCCACTTTATATCTCAAAAATTCAATTACATTTTTTTTAGAATTGCAACTTTATCATTCACAACATGCTTATTTGAAACTTTGTCATTTTCATTTCTTGAGGAGGAGATGACTTGTGTAAATATACCATTCGAAACACTTTACAGCTTTTTATAATTTTGTGTCATAAACAGGAAACATGAACATTCATTCAGTTGTTAGCATAATGCTAGTTTGGGGTTGACAGAGTGCTTTTTCTACCCTTTTATTAGCTTCAGAGGTTAGGGTGGGGCTTTCCAGCTCACTTCTGCGGCCTCTGTGCTGGTACGTTATTGTGTGAAGGAAAGTTCAGCAGGAGACGCTCAACACAGATTGGAAAAATGACTCCAGCAGCAGAGGCTAAGCACATGAACAAATAGTGCAACCCACCATTTGGCTCAGAGCGCAAATGGCTGATTTTAGCAAGCATATGGGAGATGTTAAATTTTCCTGCTGGACCTTTTTTTCCCTCTCTCCCGATAGCTTAAGTACAGCTAATGACCGAGATCTTTCTGCACTGGGTAGCAGATGGGCTTTAGTTTTCAAAGGATAGGAAAGATGGCAAACGCTAAATGCAGAAAACAGTGTCTACTCAAAAAAGGAGACACTCATTTATAATGTGCACTAAAAAGTGTGTTTCGGGCTTCCCCTTGGCTGTCAGCACTATATTAATGAGACTTAAAAAAATGGGGTATTAAGTCTGTGAGCACGTGCCAGAAAAGGGCTTCATAGAACCTGCTAAAATGTCTCAAAAATCAATGGCTAAATAGACTTTGCATCAAGTGATCCATGTTCCTGCCATGACAACAATTCATTAACAGCGCCATGAATCTCTTTCACGAAAAGGTGTTTAAATCCTTGGCAGCAATGTTGAAATAAAACCAACCCAGGCTTATTGGAAAAACGTGCCAGGGGCGACATTTCCGCAAAGCGATCTTATGTTGCTTCTTGCATGTTTCGCAGCACTTTCAAAGTTAAATGGTCAGTAAGTGGTGCTGACTGCATATTCAGTTTTCTCTAAAACAAATGATTGTGAACTTGGCAATATTTTATTCTGCTGGTTGTTGTACATTGCGACAGTTTTTAAATGAAATGTCCAGTTAGTAGTGCTAAAATATTCTATTGCTTTTAAAGAGCAGGTGATATGGGTTTTATATCTTATTTGCAGTTTGTAATGTAGCTGTCCTTCAATGTAAACAGTTGTTGTTAATTAAAGTTGTTAATCAAAAAAGTGCATGATGAAGAAAGATATTGTCTCTCAAAAGAAAGAGTCGACTCTTTTTCAGATTTTTTAACTGTATACGTCACTAGGTATATAAGTATGTATATATATATATATATACAGAAGAAGATGCTGTGAAAGCAAGTGCATTATATATTTATTACCTAAGGATAATGATATGAAGATTCAGTGGTTAAAATTCAATACCACAGCAGTACAATGAGAACCTTTTGTTTTGCGCTCGTCATTTTACCAATGACTGCAGTGTCTCCCACAGACTTGCACAGACTTATTTATGGCGGCATATATGTAAATTCATTCTTTGCCAGCTGGAGGGGCTGTCGTGGTAGAGGTTAGGTTTCCCTGGTAACACTGTACACAAAGCAGCGCTCCATTCGCAAACAATGATTTATTAGATATTAAATGCAAGATGAAATGAAAATGACATCCAAAATTTTCTGAAGACAGTCGGTTTGCTTCAGAAATACAGTGATATAATTTTTTTAAATGTGTAATGCTCATTTATTCAAAGTAGTCAAAGCCTTGTGAAAAATCTATTTGTAGCGACCAATCAAAACAGACTTGGCCAACTGACCAATCAGAGCAGAGTTGGCTTATTGAAGGCAGAGCCGTTGAGAATGTTTTTTGACCTACATTAAACACTACCCTAAACTTGACTGATAGTGTTAACAAAAGCAAATGTGAGATATAATGCATTTTCTGAGGCAACTATGAAATTTTAGCTTGCTTCTACGAGTCTTTGACGTCTATTGCACAGCAAGCACCATATTGTCCCAGGTGGGCTACCAAGCAAGTTTACTATGTCAGAATAGCCATTCATGTGGAGCTGGTCATGATGCAAACAACAAATGTATTATTAGTTTACAATTTATGCACTATGGCAAAAAATGTTTTGTGGTATTTAGGAACTAAATACTGTAAAAATATGAATCAACAATGATTATTTAATAATCTGAGGCTAGGTTGAATAAAACTCAGGGCAGAATCTGACAGCCTAAACACTTATTCTACTGCAAGCTGAAAGTATATGATAAATAATTAAGTGAACTACCAAGCATAGTGATAAATCGACAAGGATAAACAGCTCATAAAAACATCCAAACAGTCTGGGATTAGAGAGCGAAGTACTCCAGGATGTTTGGGCTAGAGAGACGCCCTGCTCCCCGTCTACAAACAAGTCCATTTGTTTTTAGAAAGGTGGTTTGCATGGGGTGCTGATCATCCTGTGGGGAGATTTCCCTTGGGAGCAGAGCATTCGATCACATCAGACAAGCAGAATCTGCCTCATCTGAACCCGTCCCACCTCAACGCATTCATCAGTGAATGTGCCCCACATAAGTGCTTGGATGTGATTTGAGAAGCCTCGTAACACTGAGCTGTTTGTGCTGTTGCCGACTGGGTCCAGAGGGCCAGGGCCCCTGGGCCGAAGGGATCACGCTGGGCTGTCTATAGCTGTGCACATGACCCTGCCGAACCCTTGCTCTCTCTGATGAGGTCAGCCATCATTGAGCTGATGGTAATGTTAGGCAGGCGAGCAGCGAGCGGGGAGGAAGGGTGTCGGGTGGTGGGGTGGGAGGTGTTCAGGAAGCAGGCATTTGGCCCTGTCTGACCTTGGCTGATTTCTCCCCTCTGTGTGTTTTGCTCTGTTAAGACTCTTTTTCTCTGACTGCATGCCAGCCCTGATGAGCTGTTACACGACCTGCATTCCCGCTAAGGAAAGCATAAGGGGAGCGCAAAACTCCCCCGATGCCCTTGAGTCTGCTGTTTGGGTCTCACGTTGTTTGTGTGAACACTAAAACAGCCAAGCCAAACGGGGCAAAGTATGTTTTTTCATGATGACAGAGCTGTGGGTGTAGCAGTGTAAGCTTTCAGCCCTGGCCTTCTGGTATACTTAGCCCAGCGTGCAGACAGACAGATCACAACAGCCTTCACACGGAATATTTCACTCGTTCCACTGGAGGGAATCCATCTGAGTGCTCCCCGCTAGTAAGTAAATGAGCAATTTATATAGGCTCGGCCTAAAACGGATATCACAAACTGTACAGAGCCCAGCAGATTAGCTCATTGGCCTTCTGGGAAATGGAAAGTCTCAAGGCAGTCAAAAGATCTCTCTGGACATTTATCTTTCCATTTCTCTACTTACACTGGGATACAGGTAAATGTAGAGGCCTGAATGATCAGTCTTTGTGCTATGAACAGAAAGACAGCAGACACTAGACAGACAGAGAGGCAGACTGAAAACAATATTAATTTTGTTTGATACATATAAAGAAATCTATCAGAACTGTTGATAGTTTAAATACAGTTTCTAAAGGAATAGTTCACCCCAAAATGCTAATTTTGTCATTATGCACTCACCCTCATTTCGTTAAGTTTATTTCTTATGCGAAACACAAAAGAAGATCATCTGAGGAATTTTGTAGAACCGTTTAAGTTACTGCTCCCCATTGACTTCCATAGTAGAAAAAATGACATACTATGGAAGCCAGTGGGGACCATTAACTGTTTGATTACCAGCATTGTTCATAATATCATCTTTTATGTTCAACCAAAAATATACTCATACAGGTTTGGAACAACATGAAGCGGAGACACAGCTTTTAGACTTGAAGGAAAAAAATCTAATACCAAAACATTTATAAATATTTTTTTTTATGTAACTTTTCAATAAAAAGCATTATAATTTCAAATAAAAAAGCAAAACAAAAGCATTTTCACTACTCTTATCAGACGATTGGACTTATTTATAAACTGTATATTGCAATAACCCATTTTTTTAAATCAAATCCAAATTCAAAATGAAACACACAGCTACCGAAATGAAACCTTGTGAAAATCTGATTTAAAAATCTCATCTGTGGAGGCAGCGGCAGCAACTGTTCATGCGAGGCCTCCAGCACGTTCGCTCACAGGGCATCAGTCGACTCCTGCGCCAGCCTGCAGTCAGGCAGCCGTGCCTTCTGAGGATATTAATGGGCCAAGCAATGTGCAGACTGCAGCCCTGCTGGAAGTGTATGGTAGAATCATCTGTAGCCATGATTAACATGTCTGCAAGAGCAACCACACCAAAGCCAGAGTCTGCGCCGGGGACGGCTGCTCTGAGAACAGCCCTTAAATCAAACTCTCATTAATCGCCGGCCCGCCAGTCAGTGGCACCACATGCCCCTCTGAAGCAGAATCAAACCAGAGAGCTTCCCCTTCCTTTCTTTAGCCTTTATGTCTCTCAATTTCCTTCAATCCACAGACTCATTCTTGGCTGGTTTTCTACCAATGTCTCTCTCTCTTTCAGCATTTGCCTGGTGTGCTTTTAGTCTGTTCTTTTTGTCACATCTGAGATACTTGTGAAACAACTGCACAAATACGAGTTACTTGCATCTATCACATTAGCTTTTAGATTTACTTATAAGAACAGTCTTTAGTTAAATATTTTATAGTCACTAGAGGGAATGATTATTAAAGGAACACAAAACATGTCATAACTTTTTAATCATGCCATTCCCTTAATAATACAACTTTTACATTTAAGGGACGACTATTACTTTAAGACCAAAAAGATAATTTTCTAGTACACATATATTTTTTTGGCATGCTTGCTGTGCAATTAAGAGGCTGATTTCATTTTATGTATTTTAATACTGTGGCTGAGAGAGAGCTCACTGCGCTGCAACTGAAGAAAACACATACAAACAGAAAACACATTAAGAAAACATCTTTATCAGTTTGACAACACAGGCATTGCAAAAACTCGCAATGCATCCAAACACAGAAACGCGCTAGAAATGCACGAACGCGCTGCAAACACAGAAATGCGCTGCAAATAGCACGGACTACAACGAAAATGTTTCAGGGGACCTCAAAAAGTGACGAACCCATCTAGCTAAAATAGCATTAAAATAACATTCCTCAGTTAAGTGTGTGACTCGTCAGATTAGTCTAATAAGGTTGTTAACATAAACAAAAAACCCCCTCATCTTTTAGTTCAGTGACAACACCACTGCTCAACTACAAGTAATCAGGTCCCAGACGGGTTTGTTACTTTTTGAGGTCCCTCCTGAAACATTTCCGTTGTGGTCCATGCAGTTTGCAGGGCATTTTTGTGTTTGGTTGCATTGCGAGAATTTGCAGAGCCTGTGTTGTCAAACTGTTTTCTTAATTTGTTGTCGTATTTTTTGTTTGCATGTGTTTTCTAAAGTTTGCAGCGTGTTGAGCTCGCAGCAATAAATTTAATGATATTAATAAAAACGTTGAATGCCATCACATGCCTATTCAATGCATTGGTTACACATTATTTTAAGCTGTCCATGTTACAGTTAAACTGTAAATTTAAGTACTGCGTAATATTAATTAATGACATTATTTTTTAATATTTTTTATTATAAATATATTTTTAATAGCAAATGTAACTATGAAATGTATAACTAAAAGTATATATACAAATATATCAATAAAATGTATAATAAATAAAAATATATTCTAAAAATATTTTAGAATTATTTGTGTCTGTAAATCGTTATTAGTAAACAACTAGCGTACAAATACTTTTAAAAGTAAGAATATCAGGTTTCCTTTGCATAAACAACTCTCGTCAACTCAGCTTGCAAAGAGTGAAGACTGGCCAACAGGTTTGCATACTTCCTGTATATAAATATAACATTTGACTTGTAAACTTGTGCATTGTATCAAGCATATGTTATCAACAAGTACCAGAACAATTCATTTAGAGACATTAAATCTGTTTGTGATAACATTTTGAGATAATAATATCTGATCAAACCATAACAAACCAATAACTTATAAAAAAAACATAAATTCCAGACTCTACTTTTGGCAAATGTATAAAGCAATAATACTGAGTTAACTAACTGAGTTGCTAACAAATGAGCATGAAATACCTCTATTGATAACCTCTCAGTGAAATTCAGCCCAATTAGAGGCACAGCACGGTTCAGTTGGCTCTGAGGTATGCAGCATAATTCATCTGAGTTTCAATACAAAAGACTAGCAGTGGAAACAGCTGTTTTTCTACTGAATATAAAGCATAGAAATTCAACCGAACCATTACTGAGAGGCTAAGGGTTTCTGTAATGAGTTGTCATTCCCAAGATGTCAAGGAGAATCAAGATTTAAGATCAAGGTTGTTCAGCAGAAATAGTTGACGATAAGCCTCTCTACTGATATTAGTCATTAATATAAACCTCAGACTTACCTCTACATATATATCTTTTGCACTAAATAGCTGTTTTGATGTTAATTTGTATTAAGATAATATAGCTCTTTTGAAAATAGTATTCTGTAATAATTGACTTACTCCTATGTTGTTCAAAACCTGCATGCCAGTGGGGTCCAGTGTTGTTTTGAATCCCACTGAATTTCACTGCATTAGAAAATGCAAACAAATCTGACAGATGTGCAAAGTGCAAACAGATGGATCTATGATATAGATGAATTCAGTTGTTTCTAGATAAATTTAGCATGACATCACTTGCTGGCCAATATAGTCAGGAGAGAAATATACACAGAAAAAGCACTATTTACAGCAAAAACAGAAGAAGTATTGATGGATTGTGATGTGGGAGGAGGACAGGGAACAGACTTTTTCACTAGAGGAAACATTAATATGGATTATGGACTGTATTTTAGCCAGAAGCAATGGTTTAAAGTAAAAATGCCTGAATGATGGATTTGCTTTTCACTTCACAAGATGTTAATTGATGCTTTGGTTTACTGTGATGTCTTTATCAACTGTTTAGACCCTCATTCCAACAGCACCCATTCACTCCAGAGTAACTGAGTAAGTGATATAATTCAAATCTGTTCTGATGAAGAAACAAACTCATCTTAGACAGCCTGAAGAAAGTTTCAACACTTATTAATATTATTGGGAGAACTGTTCCGTTGTTTAACAGCAAACAAATTGAGACAGCAGAATCAAAGATGTGTACTAATGTTGGGTTATCTCAGGAAAGCCATGCCATGGTCCTGTTTTTCCTCAGAGAATAGCTAGGAATTGTGGTTTGGAGGCTTAAGCAGCCTGCTGTAGTAATATGACAGCTTTAGGAGACATGAAATGCCATGTCACTGACCTATGATGTTACAGCAGAATCTTAAAGACTACCCTTCAGCAGCACTGTCACCACGGCAATTAAGTGCAAAATAACCTCTCACTTGCTACAGTCTCCCATGGTGCATTGAAGGTCATACGTCATGCTACAGAAAGAGAGAGAGAGTTGTTGATGTAGAGGGCAAGAAAAGAGAGGAAGGAAGGAGAAAATTAGACCTACATTTGATAAAAGGAGAAATGGAACACAGATGCAATAAATCCAAACACAAGGTGAAAAAGCATCTAGATACAGATCATTAGGGGATCCTGACTACAATATTGATTGTACTCAATGAGCTTCTCTTTCTCTCTTTCAACGCTCCCTGAACAAAGATATCTTCCTTTCTTTCTACCCACTGTTTCTATTGACGTAACCGCTTTTATTGATCATGTTTTAGTTGCAGATGAATGCACCCTTTGACCTGACCTGCATCAGCATAAGCAACCAGCACAACTGTTATCATGTAAAGTAAATGTCTATAAGTGGTCGTGTGGCTCTGCTGGTCTTTCTGTAAAAGTGCTCGCATAGCACACACTTGCTAGGGGGATGAGCTTTAGTCTTGTAGTGTGGAATTAGCTTGGTTAAACTACTTTACAGCAATTGCTGTAGCTTGCGGTAAATTAAGCACTGATTTCAGGCCTAAAGCTGGAGCATGTTTCTCATCTGTCTTTGATCATTTAAATCTGCAGCATAGCCAGTCTGTGGGTATTGACAGTACTGCTGAAAACGTAAAACCTACGAGTCTGCTACATCATGGAAATATTTCACAGAAATGGGAATTATGATTGGGAATCAGTGTCGCATCGTGATTCAGCTTCAGCCTAGGGTTTGTGTGTGTGTGTGTGTGAGTGTTAAATGATCCGATGCGCTGGTGGGAGACTCAGACTTCTGATCCTTTGGCTTTCTCTCCAGCCCGTCTTCCTCTCTGCCTGTCTGAGTCTCTGATAACACCTGAGACATGCTGACATCACCATTTGTGGTAAATGCCACTGCAGAGGGCACAAACAGCAGAGGAAAAATAGCACAGATGGGGGTGAAGGATGCTCTCTTTCTCTCAGTTTTTCTGCATCTCTTCCTGTCTTGAAATAACTATTTCATTTCCTGGGTATATATTTGTAGTAATCTGAAACTGACCCTTAAAATGTTTTTTTTGTTGTTGATGTAACCATAATCAAGTTGCTACAGTAATAAGTAAATGTATTGGTTTTAACAGTTATTTCACAACGAAACACGGCATCTCCAGCAGCAACACTGCAGCTAGAATAATAGCTCGCCTACTTTCTTTGCATAAATATCTGGGCGGTGTTTGAAAATAAACCCACTCTGTGACATAGAAAAGTGGAGGCGTGTTTAAACGATTTGTGGACAAGTCATAACTTTTATAAAGAATATTTTTGGGGTTTTGAGACTTTAGTCTTTGCAACTTTAGGGATCTATGCACTAACAGATTGTAACACTCCAAAGAGAAAGGAAAACTTGAAATCACATTATATGACCACTTTAAAAGTGTGCGTGTGCATATATATATATATATATATATCCAGTATATATACATCATTTTTTCTTATCAACTAAATGCAGCAATAAAAAAAACAAAACAAAAACTGATTGACAAGTTTACCAACCCAAAACCTTTTTTTCCTATGGTATGACTAAATCTGCTTGGCGAATACAATAATTTCAGTCGAAGATAAATAGCCTCTTATGTTATACATTTCACCATTTTAGTGTATTTTTTGTTAGTTCATGTTAACTTAAGCATTTAACTCATGTCAACATACAAGCATTATTATAAAGTGTAATATATTTCTCCTCCAGAACAAGGCACGTCTGGAAATCCATAAACGGTCAGCCAGCAAGATCTTCCTCCTCTCTCTCTGCAGGTCCAACACATAAAGCTAATGAAGATGATCATCACAATCTATCCACACTGACAGTAATGCCTCTGTACCCACTGACCTTTAGGGACATGCTAGTTTGCCTCACAAGAAGTCTGTACAGAAATCCAACCAGCGGAGACAGCCACTGGCACATTCACAGCTGCCTTCCCCTCATCTGATGACAAGAGAACAGGAAGGAAAGCTGTGTCCACAGGGAAATGATCTGCTTTAACCTTGTATTGAATCAACTAATTTTGTGATTGTTTAGTTGATTTATGCATCATGTGTGTTATAATCACAACAAATCTACCCTACCCACCGTACTAAATAGTCTAACTCAATTTTAGAGTCAAAAACATGTGCTTGTGAATTGATTAGTGCTGAAGTGCTAAAAAGCGTTTTAGATTTGTAGGCACACACTAAAAGCTGAGATTAAAGTCAATAAATAAATAAATAATTACACTGTCAGCAGCCTTGAAGCCTTTAGCATCAGTGTTGGGAGTAACACGTTACAAAAGTAATATATTACAGTAACAAATTACTTTTTGCTGTAATGCAGTAGTGTAAGGCATTACTTTTCAAGTTTCAGTAATATTTTACTCGGTACATTTGCAATAATGCCTGCGTTACAACACACTCTTAGCCGAAATTTTAATTGTTCAAAAAACAGCAAGACACCACATTAATGTATAAAAAAATGCCGCAAGTCAGCTCTATTTTCTGTTCGTGGTCAATTATTATCCATGTGTGGCGTCCAAGTTTGTAAATGAATACTAAAGGACAGCTTCTAGTATATACAGTATTTATTTAATTAATCTCGCTCTCGCTGAGGTAACCTTGTATGTGTGAAGCGGCCAAGTAAAGGTGTATTTAGGGCAGGTTTTACAGAAGTGTTGCGAGGCTACTGGCCCAACAGTGGAAATGATTTCATCCCCTGTGTTCCAGGTCCGAGGCTAATAGCTCTGCCTGGCTCGCACTGGACAGTGGTCCTTCTACCAAAGCAGCTTGTACTGTTTCAGCTATGAAAATAGTTCAGATTTTTGTGTAATGACAAAACGACATTTAATGACATTTCGTTTAGTTTTTTTTAATTAATGTAATTTATAAAAATGCTTGGAGCATTTTTGTTCATTACATATTAAGTTTTTGTTTTTTAAAAAGTAATGTTCGTTTTTTTTTTTTTAATCAATTTAACATTTTCCAATCATCACAACTGGTTCAGCACACGAAGGAACCAGTGCAACCACTTGCATTTTTTTCCAGTGGAAACAAAAAGGCAGACGGTGTCATTTTTTTTTGATAGGCTAAAGGTAAGAGTAATACCTCATTCAGAACTATTATGGGTCTACTTTTATTTGTGTGTGCACAAAAAAAAAATCACAAAAAAACAAAACTCAGCGAAAAAAAAACATTAATTAAAAAAGCTTTAAATGACCACTTAACGAAATAAAAAATATATATTTAATTATATTTTAATTAATAAAGATGACTTAAGGTGCATCAGAGAAGATGGCGAGTCAGGAAATTTATCTTTGTGGCACGGACTCAGAAAACACTAAATAATTTAAAATATCTTGCTACTTTTTTCCTCTGACGTATTCCTGCTTTTGCTGATGCTGTGACGAGCTTTAGTCTACTGCGTGTATTTGAATGCAGCTGCGCTGACGCCGCGCTCTCTGTAGTTATTTTGGTGAAAGTAACTCAAAAGTAATACAGGAGTCATGTAATGAATTACAATTTTGAATCAGTAATATTGTAATGTAAGGCATTACTTTTAAATAGCAATAACAAGTAATATATAATATATTACAGTTTGGAAGTAACTTGCACAACACTGTTTAGCATATTCATACTGATTCATATGTTTATGGTGATGATTTAGTATATGTCTAATCACACTTTGTTTCTACATTTGATCAATCCAATCAAGTCACATCTTTGCAGATAAATTGCTTTAAACTGAAATGTTATCATCACACCAAAACTTTTATGGCTTTTTTTCCCGTGGGAAAAATGTTTCCAGTTACTAAAAAAAAACCCTGCTTTTTTCCAGTTCAGCTGCAATTTTTCTTGGTATATTAAGAAAATTACAAACACAATTAGGATTTAGCTAGGTCCCCTTGCACGCTAATTGACAAATGTTTTACTAAAACATATTACATATCAATAATAAAATACTAAGATGTTATCGTGCCTCAAAATAAAGGTGCATGACGTACCTGATTCTCCACACCAGTATTATTTCTCAAAACAAGCAGAGCAGGCGACCATCATCCAACAGAGCTCTGATAAAGACCATAATCAACTCGGTTTTTAAAATTCATATAACATCTATACCAAAGAATGTTATCAATCTGACTCATAGAAACGTCTCATCAGTGCTAAAGCACATTCAAACAGCCCAATGACAAGACTGAACCAGAAGCCACAATCTGATAAAACAGGGACGTGATATGTGGTGATAAGATACAAACCTCTGCACAACCACAACCACAGACAAACAGCCACAGTATCTCAGCATTCTGCAGCACCTATCAGTCTATACTGAAGGTTATAAAAGAAAAGAACCTGTGAAAGATAGGTAATCTGAATTGGTTTGGCAATATACAACATAACTGATATGTGACCAGAAAATTCTTGTGCATGGAAAAGCACAAGAGACGTTACTGGAAGTGAGTTGAAGAATGACTCCTTGTCAAGTTTAAGCGTGTTAAACCCTGCACCGTAGTCTTTTCATTTAAACTGTGGTTTCTGTACTGGTGGCCTATAATCTCTAGGTTCCTTTCAGTTTAATTTGTCTGTGAGGTGGATCGTTTAGCTTCCTGCTACAGGAACACACACACACACGCAAGCCTTAAAAGTTATCATTGACATCTGCTGGATTGCCTGTGAGGGTAGACAAACTTTCTCCAGCTCTTGCAGTGCAAAACATGTTTATCTGTAAGTAATGGACCTGCCCTCATATTACTGCTGAAACTTGTCTTCTTTCTTTGTTTGCCTTCATCAACTCAGTATTCCAGTAACTTTTCCTTTCCCGAACATAAATGCAAAACCATTACAGATCTGAAAAAGCCACAGTCTGCCTGTGGATAAACACAGGGCTGGTATGACAGGGAAGGGTCCCTCCCTCCTCATGCCCCCAAAACCTGAACAAACAAAAAACAAACAAGCTCCATGAGTCAGCAGATGAAAGACATCAGGGGCATCACTCACACATACTTCGCCGTGACGGTTACATGCACTAGCGGCCAACGTGTCTTAAGTCAGAAACAGGTTACACTCATCAACCTCTTTCTTAGTTGGCAAACAGAGAAACATGCCGTATTGCTTTGGTCTGTGTGTGTTTTGTGTAGGTGGTTAGGAGACCACAGGTGCTGAGAAGATCAAAAGGCATGAAAAACTCTGTGTTCTTTGTTTCTAAACATGCCCAGAAAAGTCAAAGTACACTAATTTTTCAATGCTTTGACACCAGAATGAGAGGAAGTGAAAGAACCATGGCCCCTCAGGAAAAACTGTTTTTAAAACCCTCATGTTCTGATAAGACACTATTTTAATGTTAAAGGTCCCAAAAACTTAAATGACATATTTACATTATTTAATCACAATATTTAATGTGAACACAGACATAAAACATTTGTACAGAGGATGATTAAAGCACATTATTAATATTATTATTATTATTGTGGTAAAGCTATTTACGTATTTAAATGTATATACATGTGAATATTATAAATTGTATTATATTTCTATGAATATAATTAAGAAAAATGTAAGAAATATATTTAAAATGATTACAATTGATATGAACTATTTTAAATGCATATGAAATATATAAACAAATATATATATTTTAGTTGAATAAAAAAATATATATAATATAGTGAAAGTTACAAGTTTAGTTTACAATTGTTTCTTATTATAAAGGTTGGTTTTATTAACAATTTGATTTCTTTTTTTTTTTTTTGTATAACCCATATAGGATTGGACATAAAACTTAAAAAAAAACATTACAAAACATTATGGAGTGACATCAATTAGTAAAGTTCATTAATTATTAGATACATCAGTTGTCACCTTCACAAGTAACCCCTCTGAAATTTGTGCTGGTGGTGTCTGAGTGTTTGTAACACCTGGAGGAAAAGTGGCATATTCAGACTCTTTTTGACACCCTGCAGATGCGGTCAGGAACTTGAGACGCTTAATCCCTTCATACATGAGCTACTGTGTGAAGGATAGCAAAGCTGTTGTGTTTAAGCCCAGATCTTAAGATTCATTGGGAAAATGTGTATGTGTGTGTGTGAGTGCCGTGGCTCGTTCAATAGTCTGCCTTCTTTTCCTGTCTGCGTCTTCTAGCCTCTCTCACTTTGCTATTGTACACTGGCCGCAGAACCATGTATTACAGCCTGCAGCTCATTTTTTTCTCTGGATCGGATTTCTCAGAGCACAGATGCTGCAAAAACACACAACAAAAAAGGCTTTTAAAATAATGCATCGGTTGATTTCCAGGCAGGCACCTGCCTCCTTGATTCCAGTTTGACCTCAGCCTTCCTAACAGCTTTGAAAAAACTATTTGGCTAAGAAGTCAAAGCCTCTACGCACACATGAAAAAGAATGCATTTGAGATTGGGAAACAAGAAACGCCATGTTTGTTTGGGGGGCAATGTAATGGTAGTTCACTGGGGTCATCTTTGCTGCATGATCAAATAAGGAATGCTCTCTCTCTGTGCCTTTATAGTTCGAATTATGCTGGTGAAGTATCTTATTATGACATCTCGTTCCTTGGTCTGAACATGTCTGCCGGCTTTGATATGGGCTACGATCGTGTCATAATGAGATGGCATCATAGGAAAGGGATCGGAGAGGGCCTACATCTGAGAAGCCTCTGGAATGGGAAGCAGTCACCACTAAACCAAAACATCAGAGCCTGTAATCTCCTGCCTCGGTATAATGTTTATTGTTTTTCACTTCATTCTAGCTAATTGGATGACACTGAAAGATATGATAAAGAAGACTGACTAGACTAGAGGAGTGAGTACTGGTGGAGAAGCTGACGTCAGCAAGGGGACAGACATGCACATGCATGAATGCTACTACTCATTCAGACGGCCTCACATTGACCCACACACAATCACTCACCAGCTCTTTCATTTCAAAATTCACAGACACACACACATATATGTATAAGCAAATCAATAACCTCAAAGCGAAGCCACGCTGTCAATAAAGCAAAATTGAATTGTTAATCGCAGTAATGCTGACATTTGCTTGCGAGGTTAGCATGTTGTGATATACTGTGCCTCAATATATACACAGCAGATAACTATATGGTAATATTTAGTCCAATGTAAATGCAATTTCAGTGACTATTTTATTCAGGGATAGATGAAAAGTGCAGTTACTGCTAAATTACTTAGAGACAACTTTAGCATTTACAGGATGACGCATGTAAAGAGGATACTTGCTAATTTATTTGAAAATGTGAAAATTGTGAATTAATCAATAATCAAATCATTTATGGAAGTATTAAAAAACAACTCTATGAATTAAAATAATTTCACAACTAACATTATGCTCTAATTCCAAGGGGTCATTTTACAGTAAAAGAATAAACTTTACGTTAAAAACAAATTATATGTATATGGCCACTGTAAAACATATTCTGTTAAATGTACAGTAAAAAAAGAAAAATAAGGTAAAAGTGTTTTATTATTGGATGACATACTGGTTCCTGTATATTTTACAACATATAACCATATATTTTATCATCTGATATAATGCATAGTATATACCAATCAACTTGAACTACCATTATCTGCTTTTTAATATAAAATGCAAAATAATGAATTTTTTTAAAAGCACACACTGAGTCAGTGTTTATCATGTCCATAAAACATGGTCCATACTCATTTGTAGACAGTGCATATTAGCTAAATAACACAATACAATATATAAATGAAAAAAAAGAAACAAAACATTTAAATTAAAATCAGATTATGTTCAGCTTTGCTCTGCAAGCTTTGCAAATTATAGGATAATTCATAGTTTCTACTTGCAAAAATCATATATTTGACCGCATTTAACAGTAATATTGCATTTAATTTGATGTTGCACCATTTATGTTTTCAGTCCCCAATACTGCATTGACAAATAGACCTAAAAAAATAATATACCAAAAAATTTAGAATACGATTACATTCAAGACCAGCATGATTGAGGGCATATTCGTTCAATTAAAAGCACAGACGCACACAATCCACACCTATGTAAAGCATCTAATGTGAAAGTTCATGAACATTTCCAATGACAAAAGCTCTGTCAATCATCCATAATTAAAAATCGCAGTGCAATAAGAACAGTATATAGCCCACTAAAACACCTCTTCACTGAGTCCTCGTAAGTGCATGTGACCCCGACTCACTTACCAGCCACGGCTGTTTATAACAGTCCCCATTAGGAGCCAATCTCCACTGGAGAAGCAGGCAGAGCGCTTGGGCCACTTATCGAAAGACCTCTGGAAAACTTCAGCCATTAGCATGTGTGCGCATGATGATTTGTAGCGCAGGAAGAAGAGGGAGCGTATGGGGGGGAAAGGGGGAACATGGCAGACAGCTCCTTTCACAAGATTGGACTTTAAACCAGCCAATTAGTCGTTTCACACATTGGGAGCATTGTGCAGGTCACACATTAATTTGAGAAATGAGCAGGAAAAGTGGAAGCTGGTGATGTGGAGAGAGAGAGAGAAAGAGAGACTGCTGCTTTAATTATAGCAGAATTGCAATTCACAGATTTCCAACCCCTCTTTTCTATTTCTCCTCCTCTGTCACCACATATTTCACCCAAAAAAGTGACAGGCTTTTCTTCAGCTTTGAATGTCTTTCATTGTCTCTCTGTTTGCTCTTGTTAGCAGAGCTCCAACAAGGATTTGACAGCAAGTAAATTCTCAACTTCTACTAATTTGACAGGAATCCGGTGATCTGTATGCAGGGATTTTGTGATGCATTTGCAACTGTATGCACAACCATTTGTGTGTTCGGGCCTGTCTCTGTATGTTACTATATGTGTGCATGTGCAGGCATCTAATTAACTCCAAGCTCTGACTTACTGTCATGGTGTATCTAAACATGAAGAGTCTTCTGCTATACTGTTACAATAATAAGAGTAAACAGCATAAGAATAAAAACTATATTTCTCATCTAAACTCTTATTTTATTTTTAGGTAGCTCAGGCGACACATGAAGGTACAAAAACTGTCTTTTTCACTAACTGCTCGCGATCCAGTTTAATCAGGCTCGGAGTGCGCTAAAATAGCATGAAATTCATTTAAACCCTATTTAAATTAAGTCACACAGCTCTTTTCTATGCAAATGAGGCTCATTATAGATTACACCTTCTTCACAAAACTCACCACTGATTGCCTAGCACATTTAATATTTCAGAAACTAGGCGGTAAACTGAATTTTACATAAAAGATACATTTTTGTATACATTTTTTAGTTAACATGGCAGCAATAATTAATCAAACGATGATCGCAGTAAAGTAGACAACATTGCAGTAGTCTGCTGAAAATCAATCACAACATGAGAACTGCCGCATACACATCACGTCTTGTAATTTGTGCTACATTTTGTGCTAAATATTAATTTTGGATACTGAATTAACGCTTTGTATATTTAATTTGTGCACAATTAATTATAATTACCAGTACAACTCAAATAGGAAAGCACACATGCAATAGCCTGCCGAGAATAACCCGCAACAACCTTGTGCAAATTGAAAAATTGTGAGGTGTTTTGCACCAATACTGGATTTGCATACTGAATTTGATGATTGGCATACTAAATTAAGTGTTTAACTCGTTTCAATTACTAAAACAACTTACACAGTGCATTCAAATAAACAATGCTTTCAGCAGTTCCGCATCCTACTTTACCGGCAAATTCCCCAGCTATCAGCTTCTGTTGCACCCAAAAAAATACAATGTACAGTGCTACAAGACAAATGGTTGTTCTTACAGTGCATTTATCTGCAAACTCGTGGCAGTGCGGCTCCACTGAGGACCTGGAGAAAGTTTACATTGCGGGAGAACGAAGCATATATTCCAGCAGAATCAATCTAATCAATCCACCGGACCACAATGGCTCTCTGGCAGGGGAGAGTAGAGGAAATATAGATTGTTCAATTATGTTGTCAGATATGAGAGCAGAGAAAACAAATAACCCGAATCCATAAGTGCCTGAAAACTTTAGCTGGGTAATACATGTACTCATTTAAGAGCATTTGGCCATTATCTTGTGTGACTTGCATGGTAAACACAACACTAGATGTATCAAAACCCTATTAAGGCTTAAGAAAGGCTCTCTGAGGGGAATATTTACGTCAGCATTTACATTTAAAAAGGCATGCTGAGCATGAAATCGCAGAGATGTCATATCTAAGGCTCACTGGCCCATCGTATTTCCAGGAATAGATTGACTTGAGGGCCACACTTAAGCACACACTTCTGGGTTAGATGTCTTGGCATCTTTGAAAGCTTGATGTCACCGTCAGTATAGACCCGTTCAAAGACAGAAATGTGTATTTGAGAACAACCATCTATCAGAAAACTGAGCTTTGCAAGATATGTTTTGAGGCCAGACACTACAGATTGATCTGACATATTGCTTTCAAGGCCTGGTTTTGCAACCTCTGCCTTCTTTAAGATTTCTAAGAAATACAAGAGCTATTCACCGCAATAGTGTGAGAAGGGAAAAGCCCACCTAAGTGATTGACAGCGATAGCTTCGGCCAGTAAAGGTAATGACATCTTCCTCAGTGGCTTAGTGCTTTCGCAGCAGCACTGAATGCTTATCAGTCCACACGATCAGCAGGAAGTAACAGAAAGCCAGGCTTATCTCTGTTTTGGTCTGGAGCTTTGGGGGAAGGGGCTGAGGAGGCGATGAGGAGGAGGTTTGGACTAAGTCTTCCTGTTTGGGGTGAAAACATGCCACAGGGCACCAGGCTTGCAGAGTAACTGAATACTAGTAATGGCATTATATAACTAACATGCAGTTGCATTAATTATACCTATATATTATAAAAATGGGATTATTTTTTTCTTAAGTTAATGAAAGCGGATACTTACAAAATTTTTAAGGGTTACATACTATTTACGGCTCTTCTTCTGTATTCATCAAAAACTATTTGTTGATCAAGTATAATGCAATGGATAATCAATAGTTACTTTTGAACAAATAAATGCAGCATTGATGAGTATGAGGGACTTCTTTATATATAAATAAATAAAATAAATGCTTCCGCTGAATACATATCACATGAACCCATGACTTCTCTAGGCTTGATTCAGATGGGCTCAAACCAATGATTCAGTTCCTAACCCAACTCAAAGGCTATTATTTATATTATTATTAATATTGTTTGGCCTTGACATGACAGAGGAACTGTAAACTGAAGACATTTACATTTATTCATTTAGCAGACGCTTTTATCCAAAGCGACTTACAGGTGAGCAGTTGGGGGAACGGTGCCTTGCTCAAGGGAGAGAGCGCTGATTATTCACTAACCCCACCCACAATCCCTGCTGGACCTGGGACTCGAACCCACAACCTTTGGGTTACAAGTCCAACTCCCTATCCATTAGGCCCAGAAGAAATAGTAGATTGAGGAACAATCAGGATCTACTAATGCTATGCAAATGAGCAATTAAAAAACTAGGCCAAAAACTGCACAAGGCAGATGCTCAAGTTGGAAAGACCAATGACCTTCTTTCTTCCAGTCCACTCAAAAAGCACTATGTGATTTGATGTGACATCTCTTTGCACAAACATGACAAGCTCAATTACAGGAAATCGAGGATAACAGAAATTGCTAAAAGTCAGTTAGAGAAAAGCCAAGACATGCAGACATAGAGATGAGAGCTGCGCTGGTTACTGACTAATCGAATGACTTTCTGAAGGCTTTCTGGCTGAACAAAAAACAATCTCTCAGAACGAAAAGATCATAGGACTAATAAATAGTCTGATAGCTATATAGCCTTCCAGTTGTACTGATGTGTTACTTTTTTATTTAAGAGACCTTCCTTTGAACATTCATCCCACATATGTGACCAATGACAGACCAGGATGTCTGTGTGCTTAGAAAAATAAAGTCCAGCGGTGTGTGTCTTAGGCGCATATGTCAATCAGAAGACTTATTAAGGAGGAACATGGATAAACACACTGCGTATCTTCATCTAAAATTGATGATGTCATCTATATTCAGATGAAAGCATTTTTTAGTAAACCAAGTAAACAACATGTTTTAGGTATCAAATGAACACGCTATTACATTCAAGTGTATAAATTACTCAAGTGTGAGTAAATTGTGTGTAGACAATGTGGGGCGTCATGGAAAGATCAGGGGGGTGGAATCAAATGAATCCTCTGAATTTCCCCACAGCTCCCGATTTCCATCAAAAGGTATTTTAGCATGTTCAGAATAAGACTTATAGAAGTTAATTCTGGGCGCCTTGCCTTTCACATATTCACAATTACATATCACGGTGATGATCAGAGGTGCAGAAGAGCCATATTTAATAGACATCCACTTTTGCAAGATTCACATGGCCCAGAATTAACCATTGTTTAAGATGGTAAAATTAAATTAAATACAAATTCTCAGAGCTCCTGTCTTACAATTCTGATCTTTTTTCATTCCAATATATCAAGAATTTAAAGAAAAATGTCAACATTGTAAAAAGTTATCTTTTTTTATTTATGTTCTGTGCCAGAAAACAAATACAGCTGTGAGTTGTACACTTAATGTCAAAATCAAAAATTGGTTAGAATATTATGTAACAAAAAAAAAAGAAAAAAAAGAAAGAAGTAAACTAATTATTATTGCTCATCTTTGTGAGTATCAATGAAAACTACCACGATCTGTACCATGTTAGTATAAAATGACATTGTGACTCAATGGAAATCTCCTTGTGAAGATCTAAAGCTTCAGAAAGTCCTCAAGTTCTTTGTGATCAATGCATGATGGACACTACCCATTAAACCAGTTATAATCATATCATTGCAAGGCACTGCAACTGTTAATGAGCAGCCGAAATCTTTAAACTTTAATGATTGCATTCGTTTATGCAGATTTTCAAATTGGCACCCAAGAGTGTGAATTTCATTTAAGGCTTTTCAGAAGCCTCCCACTGTGTATAAACATACAATGTTATAATAACATTCTACCTTGCATTCATATAGTTTATGAGCCCATAACTGATACCACAGAGTTCTTTCAACTAGTCCAGACTAAACATGTACTGCTGTAGCACAGAGTGTGCAGATCCCAAGTTTAATCAATAAAGCACAGCGGCATACTGTTTAAGCTGCAAATCCAGTTTGTCTCCCTATTTGGCTTTAATTAATGGCAGAGACATAAACGACAGTATATCCTCACACCAGACCGCCATCTGTGATAGTGGGAGGTGAGTGATTTGACAGACACGTACTTTGTGTAGTATGAGTATGTATAAGCTGCTTTGCTTGTTGTTCTCTATCAGAGATATGGCTAAAGCAACTGAGTAAGACCAACAAAACCACAAGCATAAATGAAGTAAAGATCTGCGGGGAGGAGATGGTCGGGGGCACCCAGCTGAGGGATGAACTGAACTCTACCTCAATGCTTCTCAACAGATTTTACGCCAGCCATTAAGACACTGTGCACCTAAAAATCAAACAATAAAAAATAAATAAATATATTTATATAATATATATATATATATATGTGTGTCTGTGTGTGTTACTTAACTTTACTAAATCAACCTTAATACATTCAACTACACAGAGATGAACTAAGAAGCAATCTCTGCTATTTAATAATATTATACACATGAATACAGTGAATTTATCAGGTTCTTGCTATGCTATGGATCCTCTGCTTGATACACAAATGACTGTTCATATTCATTAACCTTTAAAGATTCTAATTGAGGAAGTCTCTTCTCATCTTTGTAATGGCATAATTAATCTCAGAATCACATGTAGGTATTCTACCTCTTAATGTAGTCACACCTCCTGGTGATATTCTCTGTGATAAGATTATACATCAAACACAATAATTAAAATCTGGAACGCTCATTTTCTGTTCCTTAATAGATAAGATAGAGTAAAAGGTTGAGAACTCCATCTGTGATGTAGCATAGACATTTTGCATGAGATTTTTCACAAAGATTCCTATTATACGCAGCACACAGAAATCCGTCTCAAAACTTGCATGTCTTAATTAATCTTCCTGTTTGAATCAAGCAACAGACCAGACGTCGGAAAACTTTCATATTTGCCCTACTGACAGCACTTGCTGACAAACACTGAGAATAGATATATAGCCAACACTCTCAGATATAAAGGTACAAAAGCTGTCACTGGGCCAGTAACTTTTCAAAAGGTACACTTTTGTACCTATATATGTACACTTTTACATTTTCACTTTTTCCAATACTAATACTTACCTTTAAGGTACCAAAACGGACCCTTTAGGTACAAACATGTATCTTTTGAAAAAGTACTGCCCCAGTGACAACTTTTGTACCTTCATTACTGAGAGTGAAACTGCAAGATGAATTGAATATTTAAGTCAATTTTCATAAATGTTGCTTACAGGAGAACAACATAGATGTGTATTCCTTATCGTTTACTGCTAAATCAGAACAGAAGCCTCAAAGGGAGCTCTTATAAAGTTGATGGGCCTGGTAGACACAGGGAAAGGAGAAGAAAAGTGTTTTTAGGTCAAAATTGTAACACACCCCCTGAACAGAACATGAGAATGTATAATCAAACCCATGTATCTTGGCAGCCGTCTCGTGAATGACTTTTCTCCTGTAGATTAACATATGGGCCAAATAAGAGCTTGTTCCCTCCCCTCAATGCAGAGAGACTCAGAATTGCTTCCATACGATCCCTTTCCAGAGATAATAATCCAAGTATAAATCCTTGTATTTAATTATGAGCATGAAGAAGGGATACCTGCTTAGAATGAATATAGGTCCCCTGGAAAGACCTGGTGCTAAAGTAATGCAAAAGTCAAGAATGTATGTTACAAACTAAATAATATAAGCATGCATATATATATATAATGAACACAAATAAAACACAATGGAGTCATGCAAATGCTGAAATAAATATATATATATATATATATATATATATATATATTTTTACTGACAGTTTTCTTTACAAGCTAACAGTGACATAATGATTTGATCCTTACCTTGACTGTAAACTAATATTGCAACCCACATACCATCAGTCTGAGTGGCACAACTATCAGAAATAGATAGTAAGTGCCAGAAGCATGACAGTTCCTACAGCCTATTAGTAGATCCTCCACCACTCACTAAAATAAAAGCGGAGGTAAAGTTGCATCATACAAAGCCAGAATGCAATGACACAATCATTAATAACATGCCGTGCTGGAAAAGGCCTCTTAACTATCCAAGTAGGAGGCTCTCCATTTGAATATTCTTTAAAATTAGTTCTGAAAACGCTTTTTGTGCTATATCAGTACAAAATGCAGTTTGCAAAAAATTTGTGTAAATGAGAGCACTACCGAAGCTGAATTCTTACCAGGCCGGGCAGTTAGTCTAGAGAGTGAGAGGCTTACTGAATGAATACCGCTCGCTAGAAAAAGAGAGGGGCAGAGCCCTTTTGGAAGCTTTGGGGAGGGAGGTGGTCATGGTTACACCAATCAAAATCAGCCTCATCCGGCAGCGCTTGATTTGATTTCTTAAAGGAGCAGATTCTTTCTGGTCCAGCGGAGAAGGAAAAGGGGAAAAAATAAAGGCATTACTCAATTTGAAAGGAGGGGTGGGAAAATGTTTGCTTGCATCTGGAAACACCAACCCTTCTAAAGGAGCCCAGTGGCAAGATCACAAATATTCTTGCTTTGATCACTCAGACACACATACGCACACATGCCATTAACCAGACATACATTTTCTTATCAGTTCCAGCTGATTTATTTGTGTCAGATACAGACTTCAGCATGACGACATGTAACTCATTTCCTTTGCTACAAAACGCAGATGGTCCATTTTGAGAGTATATTGCACAAAATAATGAAAAACAAATGTGCCATTATGAAGAAAATAAAAAAGCAAAACAAAATCCAGTTTTACACCTGCTATTTGGGACCCATTCACACAGATATACATAAACTCCTAGCTTTACTATATTACAGAACATATACAATCTTCAATCTAGTACCAGAAATGAGGCTCATGTGTTCCCCCAATTCCATTGTACACTTCCCTATAGAAACGCTTCAGATCTACCGCTGTACATTTGCCTTGAGTAAAATAATAACCAGGCATTTAAATGCAAGTTGACTTCTCAGTTTAATTCTTGCATGCTTTTACAAATGAAACCGGGTTGAAGTGCTTTAAGAAACCTCACTTAAAGCACAGTAAGAACATTCCCTTTAACTGTACAAAAATATGCCAGAAAATATTTCACTTTTTTTTTTTTTTTTTAAAAAGATGAGGTATGTTGGTCATGTATCAAAATGCATCCTGCCATACCTGTGTGTTCTAGAGTGGTTATCTGCTTAAATATTCTCGTACTTGTAGGGAAACGGAACCGATTAAACACACACACACACAAAAAAAAGTAACATTTGTGGCGTAAAGAAATTACATAAGACCTCAGAAAAAGTTCCATCCTGAACAGTGTTTCAGAACTGCCTCCATTTGGCCCAGCAACCGTTTACCAGCTCCCTGTAGAGATAGGGGTGGGATGGGAATGCATAGTTCAGATTTTACATTTTGCGCTCCACCACAGTTTAAGCAGTTTCACTGCAACCCCACAGAATAACCACACACTATGGCAAGCTACTTTAACATTTATCTCTTTAAAACTAACTGGTATCATTTTCATGTGACTAGCATTTTAATGACTAGTAAGTGATTCAATAGTGGTTAGCATCTCAGTTTCACTAGCAATCAATCATTTATATGCACATTATTCCTACTAGCCATTATCCTACACTAGTACCTGTTGGAATGGGATAGTATGTGTAACTACTGGCATAGTGACTAGCAGCAAAGACATAAAATTCACAGTGAACTGAAAAAAAATACCAACTAATGGCTTACAATTATAAAAACAACTGCTTGTCAGATGAAAGTAGAAGCTATGCAGTTTAAAGGAATACATGTTAAAAGCGCTTGCCATACACACACAGCACTGTCAATGTTGACCATGTTGTCACTTTTTTTCTTCCTCCGTTACAAATCTCGTAACGCAGCTTCCGCCGTCTTAACCGGGACATCCACGGAGGCAGAGTCAAAAAATAACCTGAAGATGCGAGATGCCTCCTTGGTTCTGGAGGAGTCCGTCAGTTAGTACGTAAAAACTAGGTCTGAAAAGTTCGCCTCCAGCCAGTCTCCCGCAATCATCTCACTGAGCTCAGGAGTGCAATAGTCCGGGAACTCGAAGTGAGAACCGAGGCTGCCCTCGCTGAAAGAGTCCAAATCTTTATCCACCAGAGAGAGACAAAGGTTTCCTGAAGTGTTGCCCAAGTCCGTCGAGTGAGAGCCCGCCGCTAAGTTCAAACTGAAGTCCACCAGCAAGTCATCGGAGTCCTCACTGGAGCTGCTGGACGAAGAAGAGACGGACCTGAAAGAGGATGCTGGTGACACCGAGGCAGGGTAAGCTGCGCTCTGCTTGGTAATGTTCTTGAAGTTGTAAAACAGTCTGCTGCCGGGAACCGTGCCTGCGTGCCTGGACTCCTCGTACATGCTGGTGCCCTCGGACTCCGCGGCGGAGCTCAGCGTGGGGCTCGCGGGGACGTTGTGCAGCCTGACGTGCTCTTCTTCCTCGTAGTCGTCCTCCTCCTCGTCGTCGTCGTCGTCGTCGTCATCATCATCTTCGTCGTCAGTAAGTTCCCTTTTGATAGACTTGGTCACTTTTAAGTTTGTGAAAACATAGTTGAACCGGCAGTCTTGCGAAGAAGCTCTCGCGGTAATGTTCCCCGGTTTGCTCGGCTTGAGTTTCGCGCACTTCTTCCCTGCAGCTTTGACACTTTTGCCGATCTTCTCCGGCGACTGCACCGCTGGCTTTGAAGAACTTGTGTCGAGCTTTGGTTTTTTCTTGGGTCTGTATTTGTAGTCGGGGTAGTCAGCCATGTGTTGGAGCCGGAGCCGCTCGGCTTCGCGGATAAAGGGAATCTTTTCACTGTCCTTCAGCATTTTCCACCGCTTCCCCAGTCTTTTGGAGATCTCGGCATTATGCATGTCCGGTGACTGTTCCATGATTTTTCTCCTCTCGATCTTGGACCACACCATAAAAGCATTCATGGGTCGTTTAATGTGGCCGGTGGCTGTCTTGCACCAGTCCGGTTTCGGTGGCACCGGGCTGCACGCCATCAGTTCGTTCTCCTCGGTGTCTGTGGTCTCTCGCGACATGCTGCTCTCCGTCTCGCTGTGCTCCGTCTGCTGCACCATGGTCAAAGATACTTTTTTCCCCTTGATATACTCGCAGCTACCGCACTCTAAGACAAACCTCTTTTCAAAGTTACCGACTGCCTTCTTAACTAGTTCCTAGGTTTCTCAAATCGATTGCGTCACGAATAATTATCCAATAGCGTGCCGCGACTCCGCCCACAAGCCTAGACATTAACCCTTCGCGTCCAACCAGACCTAGCCTAAGCACTGATTTAAATGGTGCCTTCATAACCAAAATGCTGCCTGTTAGGACAACAGCCTACTGTGGCATCAATGCCAACTTTACTGATCTAAAACAAATAAATATAATTAACCAAACAAATAAGTGATTACTATGCATCTGTACTCAGTACAAATTGAGTTAGGAGTAAAAAAAAAGTGCATTTATAAATTAACAGAATGCTCCAGCCAATGCTTTTTGCATGCTTTTTTTGCACATATAGGATTGTGGTATATAGTGATAGATCTATTTGCTGTCAAAAACTGATCAGATTAAGGCATCTTCCTAGATTGCATGCAGACACTGGATTCGGACATGTCTTGTTGCCACCCTGCCTCCGTACACAGCCCTAAATTGCATTCGTGTGCACGCCTGTGGGAGGGATTTTCATTACGTGTGCGAGACAGGCATACTGAATGAACACCGGGTTCGTTCAGTGCGCCACACCAGGGGACAGAGATAAAGTGAGAGGATAAACATTTAGTGTATCTGTATTTAAAAGATCAGAGCACGTCCTTGTCATGCTCCAACTACTTAAGCATTACTTATAAAATACCTATCAATAATTACAACTAGTGCACCTAGCAAAGACCGATAATATTAATCTGAAAGCCTAAATCTAATCAGCTTTCTAAAATGACAAAATTTCCCCCACAAAAAATACATTTTAGATCACGAATCAGACTTTGGGGAAAAGCACTTAATTCATTTATTTTATTCCTTTAATGCAATAAAATAAATTGTACTCCCTCAATTAAGATTTTTGTCTCTTCAATTTGAACACTACATTTACATTCACAGATTCAGATTAATTCAGATTAATGCACTCAAATGTAGTGTCAGTAAAACTCATTTCTCATTTTCCTCCTTTTTGCAATTAGAAAAAATGCTGGAGGCTCTTGCACACTTCTCATCATCCGTGCAGACAGTATTCAATGATTCACATTTTAACAATGTAATGTCAGTGCTGGTGTCTATTATACCCCTGTCCCACTTACTTTATATTATGTAAGGAAAATGTATGTAGGTTGTTACTCTGAAGCTTGAGCTCATAATAGAATAATGATGTTATATACAACTCTGTCGTCTTGACCTACATATTTACCATGCATATTTCTCTATATAATATGATGTGTCCAGACAGCAGACAGACAGGAGAGGGAGTGCAAAGATTTGCTGTGTCAAGGAGGTGAACGACTCTCTCTCTCTCTCTCTCTTTTTCTCTGTAGACCACCCTATACCACAGCTCTGGCTGACAGCCAGCTCCGTCTCTGATAAACCTCTCTGCCGTTCTCTCATTTCTTCTTCCCCTAGAGGGCAATCATTTACCCCTTTGAATCAGTCCTGCCCTGCCCCCACGCATCACTTCCTCCCCCACCCCAGACTCACGCGGGGACACATTAGAAATGCAGTGAGAGGATTTCGCTGGGCAGTTTTGCATTGAGATATTGAGATACAGCCTAAGATTAATTTTCACGGGCAGCGTCTCCTGCAGACTAGACCACCCCCTTCCCTCCCGTCACGTCTTCCCGCTGAGACTGGCTGCTTCCGAGGGCTGTCTGCCACAAGCCACATGTCTTTCCAACTCTGAGCCATGGATCATAATATTCTGCTGCCTTTTCAGCTACTTTGTATAGTCTAATTTAAATCTAACAATGTCGCCCCAAGACCTGGAGTTACCAAAGATTGACATGCTGATAATGTACGAAAGAAACAAAACAAGCTTATTATCTACTTCATCCATCATGCAAACAATAATCTCCACTTGTTTTTTGTTTTCTTCAAAAAAGAAAGAAAAAGAAATCTGAGTTACAGTGATGCACTTACAGTGGAAGTAAATAGGGCCAATCGGTTAACATTAAATTGCTCAGTATAGCCACAAGACATGTACAAAATGCACGCTAACATGATTACAGTGTGAAAATTGCTTACTAACCTTTTCTGCGCAAAGTTATATCCAATTTTACAACTTTGTTGCCATGACAATGCAACACCATAAACCTTAAAACTACTAAAAAATGACTAGAACAGCTTTATAGTTCAAGTTTTGACAGAGGAATTAATGTAAGTGGTTTTATGAAATGATACGCTTCACATTTCAGCTTTTAAATCCTCAAAAATGGCCTCATTCACTTCCATTAGAAGCACCCCACTGCAACCTCAATTTTAGCCTTTTTGTAAAGAAAATTGCTGAAGTGAAATTATTTTCTGTGAAAATCAACACTACGTAAAAAATGGTGTTGAATGAGTATATCCTTGAATATTCCTTTAAGAGTCTTCAAACCAGTAACATTCAAGAATTCTTGCGGCACACATTTCCCTATTTTTAGAATAACACCCTCCTGCTTTCAGAGCAGTGGTGCATTACAGTAAATTAGATGAGCCTTGTACAGTGGTAAAATGGGCCTGGCGGAGGGAAGAGGTGAAGAGAAGATGATAGAGAGACAGAGAAGAGCACACCAGACAGGAATGACTCATCTCCTCCATGGCGTTTATCTTCCTTAGACTAGGAGCTGCCACTCACCCGCTAGAGAAGTGCTAAAGCAAAGGATCGATATGCAGTCCTGACTAGGAGCTATCTGATATTGAAGATGCAGGGACGTATACCTTCTGAATGGCCCCTGGATGGACTCGTTCAATACACCTTCAATCTCAACTGCACACAAAAGGCCAAAGTCAGATTAGGTGACTGGAGGGTTGGAGGGACACTTGCAGTGGGTGGAGTGCCACATTCACATAAATGAGTTAACAAGCCTAGCATCCTGGCCATTGATTGGGAATGTGATGGCTAGCTTTGGTCTTAGGGGCCGTAGCTTACCTAACGGCTGCCATTAGATGTGTGAACTCAAAGCACTGTTGAGTAGGCGTGGAAGCGGACTATTGTGATTGTTTTGAAACACTTTGTTTTTTAGGTCTTGTAAAGCTGTGTAGGTTGGTTGGAAATCAATATGATTTCTTAAAGAAATTAATGCTTTTATGAATTCTTATATACTCTTATACTTATATGCTCTTTTGATCTTTCTATTTATAAAAATACAAAAAAAGTGATCCATGAATGTAATATATAAAATTTTGCAATACTGTACTTGCAATACTAAAGTAGACAGTGTATTTTTTCTGTCTATCATTAATGTTAGATTAATCTAGCAGGCCTCAGTTTGAATACCCCTGGTTAAACAATTATCGTTGCTTAGTTAGATACTAAACAGGTCTTTGGTTTCAAGCTGTTAAAAAGATATGGAAGTCAGCAGTAGACCACACACCAAAATATTGTATGAAATGATTTTCAAAGATGTCTTTAGGAAGCCATTTTCTGTCATTCTGCTGTTTATTTTATGGACATTTTCTCAATTCACCATGCATGATATTTGATCTAATTCGGAGGTTTCCAAAACATTTTTCTCCATCCTCTAGTGAAATTACCACTGTCGCTGAGATTTGGTGAGAGTAAAGGATTTTGTTATCAGGGTTAGATAAGGAGCCTCTGAAGTGGAATACATACTGTAATGCAATTGACCCCATGTCTCCACACTTTCAAGGTCTGATGCTTGGCAGACATGAGTGACTTCACAAGAAGATAAACAGAGAATACTTAACACTCTGGTGTGTGCTTGTGTTAGTCGTTGTCAATGCAGCAAATTCAATGTCAGATTACACTCCAACACTGTAACCTTGTTCTCGTATTCTTACAAAAACATCTCTATGTGAATTGGAGGTGGCTGTTGAAGTTATTTACAGGATTTCACAACACTCTCTTCAGTGCCTCCGTGTCAAAATGATGAAAGTACTAAGGGTAAATGCCAAAAACGACTTACAATTCTCAAGTTACACTACTATTGACTTTGAAAAAAGTTACCAACTCAATTTAAGTTTAAAACTTGAATGTTTATGGTGTTGTATTGTCAAGCAGCATAAAAACAGCTGGCATCAGTCATCTAGCAAAACTTATTATAATGCATAAACAAGCAAAGACTGTGCAAAACTACATGTGCTCAAAATCAACTAGTTAATGGGCCACCTGACAAATAAGACAACTAGTCAGTTTTAACCCTGTAAAGACTGACATAAAAAAAAAGCTATTTTTTGTTTTGTTTTAGGGATAGTTTTTTTTTATCTACAGACAAAATCTATCCAATTATAATATACATTTTAATATACATATATATGGAGCTCATATTTGAGAAGAGGGCAAACACCTCAGTTTTATTCCAAGAGGTTCAAACCAAGCAAAAATATGCATTTTTATGCAGTTGCTGATATTAGATGAATAAAATGTAAGATGGAATTCTGATAATTTGTAAACTGTTGATATCTTTATAATAGTGAAATGTAAAATGCATATAAATATAATCTCTCAATACCTCCCAATAATATGTCTTAGAAAGATAATATGGAAGTGCTTAGTTTTAAAATGAATGTTCTAATTTTCATTGTGGGTGGCACGACATATTTATAACACAATACAATACAATGATGACTGAGGGATGTATGAATAAATGTTCCTCAAAAGCCTAATGTATCATATTTAGTATTCACACTTTAATGCCATTTTGATTTATGGATAATCAAGTAAACCTAAGTTGCTTCAGTCCAGTAAGTGTTCATCTTTAAATAATGGTACAAAAGCTGTTCTCATGTTTACTTTATAAAAAATACATGTGAACCACAACCTAAAATTCATTTTACTAAGAAGCATATTAATCAAAAGTCATGAAGTAAATTGTCTACAACAGGTTATTTTTAATTTGTGGATCAAATATGACACAGTAGGCTTTACAGGATTAAAGTTAGAGCTAGGTCCATATTACACAGATTAAACACATTCTTAGAAGGCCTGTACACAACTTGTGTTTTTGCATTAAAACAAATGCAAAAACATGTCAGCGTGTTAATTAGAGCATTAAAACAACAAAAATATATACAAGGGAAATCAAATAAACTACTCGAGCTCACTAATCTACTAGTTGACTGTTAGACCGCTGATGTACCATCCATAAATATAAGTATAAAACTGAGCAATGGTATGTATGGAGCACTTGCCGTTTTTTGCAGTAATAGTAAACATGTATTCAGAGGTTCTCGTGGGGCCCTGACCCACTATAATGAGAGTGTGTTTAGTCTGAAGGCCAGGCCCTGTGTTGATGGATTGCACTGCCTGAGGGAGAGTTTTTTTTCTTTCTTGACACCACAGGAAGGCTCGACAAGGTGCAGGGTGGACATAGATTTCTGTGCGTGTGTGTGTGCCCTTTTCAAACTATCGATTACTGGAGCCGATTTCATGTCATAGCTACAGGCCTCATGCATATGTGGTGGCAAAGGGCAAGATGAAAGGCATCAATCAGACAGTGTTGCTGTATTATCTTGCTACAAAACCGTGTAAGGTGTATAAATAATAAAGATACTCATGCTGATCATTTTGTGTTGTGCCTCGGGCGTTTTATCAAATCCAAACCACTACCTGAGTTGTACCATTAAATTGTGTGGAGAGAATGTTTGACCTAGTTTTACAGATTTACAAGGGCTGAAATCAGTCCAGGTATTTGTCAGAATCAGAAGTACAATCCTGCTTTCAAACGAGCAGTCGTTTTTGGAGAAACGAGCTGAACTGCTTTCCCATGGTGTTGAGCATGCGATTACTCTAAAGGAATAGTTCACTCAAAAAAATTTGTTCTGTGGAACACAAAGGGAGACGATTCTAAGACTGTTTGCCACGCAATTAAAGTGCACAGGGACGGGAGCTTTCAAGCTTTAAAAATAACACAAAAGCATATGACTTGTGCCTTAATTTGATTATGGAAAAGATGAAAATTTATAGTTTAGTTAGAAGTCGTTATTTACATCTATGAATCACTCATGTCAAGATGGTTGTCATTTTTTAATTGGAAGTTTTTGAGTGAAAATCATTTCTATACCAGTGTTTCTTCAGTGAGGAAAAAGTAAAAAACAAATTTTGTTGATAAATTTTTATATAAAAGGATTTTCCCATTTATCACATTTAAGATGAAGGGCAGCTTGCAGGCAGCTTTTTGGGCTTTGGGTTTTTTTTTCAGGCTAAAACATCCAAAAGACACTGTTAAGTATTTTTTATAGAACTTTATTTATTTGAGTCAATAGATTTTAATTACAATATGTATATTTTTAAGGGCCATTTTCTCAAAATTTGTTTCTCCTATACTGAGTAATAATTATCAATTTCAGTAACACTTACACTTACACACACACACACGTATTGTATTTTTAATTCTGTCTGAATCCTTAAGGTTTTTACAAACGCCTATTTACCTGCAGTGTGCTAAAGTCCTTAATGCATAAGGTGGCAAAAAGACACATCCATTAGTATATGCAAGAAACCAACTGGGTCTTATATGTCTTTTACTCATTAGTTATCATGCATGAGTTAAAAAAACTTATTTTATGATACTTTCAGGTGCTGTTTTAAAGCTTAAAGTCCCTATTCATTGTTATCGCAAAGAAAATAAATCCTTTTGTTTTACAAGAAAGAACGTCAGACAGGTTTGGAATAACCCAAGGTGAAATATTCCTTAAAGAGAAGTTCAGCTCAAACAAGGTTTCAGGTAGTTAAGATATGTTTCCTCCTTAACACTCAACATTTCACAAGTTCGCACTTCCTCATTAATAAATAAGTGTGTTTGGTGTATTGTCCGGTGAGAGGGCCGGAGCTCGGCAGAACCCAGAGGCCAAGGGAATTTAACCCTAGGGCAGCGATGGTTGGATGGAGCTTGGTAACCGGCCCGAACCCCGAATACATGAGGAAATGTCATGCTTCTCCAAAATTTGGTTAATTTCTAAACATAATTTCTGTGAAATTTTACAGCCCAGCCTTGAACCCCCTGAATTAGTAAGCTGTCATGCATTTACTTGCAAACAGCTACTTGAAAATTGAAGTTCTCCTTTCCTCTGCAACCCTCTTCAGAACACTTCATCCTGAGGGCAGACTAATTTAAAGGTAAGTAGAGGATGTCATCAATTGTGAACAAATAAGACAATGGTGAGGAGGGGCCAGGGTTGAGGGGTGGATGACACTGCTGGAGATGGGTAGGAAAAAAGAAGAAAAAAAACAAAGATAATGATCACAACTCCTGGATAAAAGAAGCTATTATTTCACAGCAGTTCATCTCATGTTGACATTCCAGTTAATTACCTGATGCGGCGGGAGAGAGGTGCGCTGAGCCCGAGCATGACAAACACCAAAAGGCTAAAGTTGAGGTTGCAGGTGGGCTTATTCAAGACAACTTGCACGTAACAAGATCCACAGCTTGCACTCTATCTGAGGCACCACGTCAACATCCATTAAGAGCACTCACACTCCCTCACCATTTAATGAACGGTGAGACGGCACACAGATGAAAACGAGGAGGGGGGGGGTGGTGTTGCCGTTGAAACACGGTATTTAACAAAATTGAAGTGAAATGTGAAGAGCTCTATCCTTGCATTTTTTAAAAACACCAAGGGAGTCATGCTCCCCATGGCTGTTGGAGTGAATAATGCGATGATTACAAAGCCCTTTTCGATTACAAAGCACATAAATGCAGTCTTAAAGTGATATGAATTTCACACTCAATTATACACACAACTATCATGGCTGTCTGCTGATTTTTAGACATGTTTTACTTTAAAGTTGACAAGAGTTGCACTGTTTTATATGCATAATGTAATATTCAGTTATAAAAATATAGTGCAGAATTTGATTTTAAAGATTAGGATATGATTGGATGACTGAAAATGGACATAACCTAACAAAATACATAAATTTTTTTAATTAATGTATTTATTTTGGGAGTTTTTGATTCCAATTCACCGGAATAAATAAACAAATAAATAAAATATCAAATTTAATTTAATGTGTTATTTGCTGTTTCTCTGCAATTATTTGTTGAATTTACTAGCAATTTCTGATTACAAATATTTTTTGTTTAGTTTTGAGTTCGAATAAGTGTGAATTTGCTTAAAAAAAGTTTTGAGTTTATATCACATTTTTATTAGTATTTTAACAAGACCATACATAATGTATTGTGAAAAATAAGAAATTACAGATCATCTCAATATAAACTCTCCCACCCACAAGACATTTGAGCCAAGAGAAAAATAAAATAAAAATGATAATAAATTAATAATAAAAAAGTAAGTAGATAATATATATATATATATATATATATATATATACATAAAAAACAAAATATTATAAAAAAATGTACATAAAAATAAAAAACATTCCTCTCTCAAGACTCAATCTTCGTTCCAGAGTAAGCCTATAATGTGATCTAAAAAACTTTCTAGGTTATACATCTCCTAATTTGACCTTTTAACTCAAAATAGCAAGTTTAAATCTCCTAATTTGTCCTTTTTCCTCTGAATTCTGAGTATCTTGCAGTCCTGTTTTTTTCACAAAGAAATGCACATTTATATCTTGCAATCACAATTTTATATCTTGTTATATTTTTCTACGAATTTCAAGATACAAGCTCAGAACTATGCGATACAAACTTTTTTTGTTGTTTGTTTTAATCTGGTCTAAAAGGGTCACAGTTTATAACCACTAAACTGCGCATCACTGGTCATCATTTCTAAACATAGAAAAGACCTCATGTCCTCAGTGTCCCTTACAGTCAGGTACACATCATTCTGTGAGAGGCTGTGTGTGACAGTGCGGTTCTCTTTCTATACAGGCACCGCTACGTTCAACCCCCACGTCCAAAGAGCCATGCTCCCATCAACTGGCCCTAATGAGCCTGAAACGAACCTGATGAACCTGACTGAGACACAGCTCTGAGGTGCTGAGAGGCTGCCTGCTGCAAACCTACCCAAGCAAAGAGAAATCATTACACAGAGGTGCTCTTTGCTCTTCTTTTTATGAGATTTATTTGAAATCACAATATTTTTTTCTGCTGTACATCTTCCCAATATTGTTATATCATTGATTTTTAAGTGTACATAAAATAGCTGAATCTCTACATTATCGTTTGAAAGTTTAGGGCTAGTAAGATCGTTTTATTTAGCTGATCAGAAGTTCTATTAAATACATTTATAATTTAAAGTTCATTTGATCTTTTAAAAAAAGTGCACTGCAGTTTCCCCAAAAATATGTTTTCAATATTCAATAATAAGAAGAAATGTTTTTTGGGCATCAAACCAGTATAGAATGAGATGATAACTGTGTTGCTATTTTGTGTAATTTTGTTCAATAAATGCAGCTTTAAGAGATTTCTTTCAAATCCATAAAAAATAATACTGACCTTAAACTTCTAAAATGTAGTGCTTTTGTTCATCTCATGCAACCTCAGACGGTTTGAAGAACTTATATAAAAAAGCAATGTTGACAGCAAGAAGAAATACAATTTTGTCCTTATCGCTACCTTCAGAATAAAAGCAAATTTAATTCTCTATAATGTATATCCTCCACATGAAATTAAATTTGCATTTGTTACTTCCCCAATTCTAATTAAATAATAGTTTGTTTGGCATTTCCAGATAAAGGAATATGAATATAGGTCTGGTGATATGTATTCTATGCATGACCTTAAAATATGCACATATAGATCGCTATTTTCCACTCCACCATATCAAAGATCTTCCTTTGCCTTTTAAGTGTCTTCCCCGTCTATATTCTACAAATGTCAGTCATTCTGTCTTATCACATAATCTCAACAGCCGCACATTTATTTATGAGGAAAGGAGGTTCTGCCAGAATGACATAGCAAGTCAATGTCACGAAATGAAATACTGTATATAGTTCCACGCATTTGCTCAGAATATCAAGTATTTCTACAACAACACAGCCCACTTTTCCTGAAACCTTAGATGTTGTGGAAGAGCTAAGATCTTATATTTATACAACTTATATTTAGAAGAAGGCCCTTAATCTCATTTCCTGTTTCCTAGACTGTATTTTTCAATATACCTTTGTAGCAGATGTTCTTAAGAGGAAAAGGCCTTTCTGGAAGCTAAATTGGCCCCAGTTGTTCCACAACTGCTTACTCTGTATTATTTCTGAAGTGCATTCAGTTCTCAGCAAATAAATCTTCCTTTTCATGTTCAGAAACAAAAGATATGGAATAGGCAATGAAATACTGCACATTCATACAACCCTCATTCACTCTAAACCTATGCTTTCCTTCTATTTTGAGGCCGTTCAATATGTCTTTATTCCTCTCAGAACATTTAAGAAACATGTCTTCTTTTTCCCACTGTGCTCTAAGTGTTATCTTTAGGTGTGAAGATAGTAGTTTTCCCTCACATCTATTGACACAAAGCGCACACATCAATGATGGATGGCCGCTATTATAAGGCAAAGCCCCTGCTACCCCTCAGTACAGGCAGAGAGGCAGGGATTAATCTAGCCCATTACATTTGGGCGGTGGGGAGGTAGGCACGTTGACTCTGATTAGGCACACTGAAGACTTCTGGAGCTCTAGGGCCCCGTTTACTCCTGGCATTAACATCCGTCTTGGGTGATCTGATCGGTGGACAGTGGTAAAACGAGGACCAAAATGTTTTGGGATGGCATTTTGCGTTTTATCAACTTGTTTTAGTGCACTGATATGGCGTGTTTCATCCCCTGGATGAAATCTGATAACGAGTGATCACAGGAGATGCTTTTGAGTCACATGGTAATAGCATGTGTTGTTAATAGCCTGATGACTTGTGAACGACTTACCTGAGAATGGTCTTAAAAATAAGTGTAAATAGGGCCTAGATGTCACTGGTCTTGTCCTTTAACATTTAGGCCTGTACATGTCTATAGTTTAGTTGAACTTTGTGTGTGTGTGTTCAGTTTTTATGTGTGTGTGTGTGTGTATTCATTTACAAAAAATACATGTTACATATTCCAAAATACTTAAAAAAAATACTACTGTTTCATTTACAAATTTCACTACATATAAATAATGAAATTCTTTATAATTAAATACAATTATTTATTTTATTAACTTTTTATGAATATATATATATATATATATATGAAAAAAAAAGTCAACTAACTCTCATTATAATATGTGACCCTGGACAACAAAACCAGTTGTTAGTGTTAATTTTCCAAAATTAAGATTTATACATGAATTAAAAGCTGAATAAATAAGCTTCCCATTGATGTATGATTTGGATGGATTAGGGCAATATTAGACTGAGATACAATTATAATTATATGAAATTATATGAAAATCTGGAATCTGAGGGTACAGAAAAATCTAAATGCTGATAAAATCACCTTTAAGCTGTCCAAATGAAGATATTATCAATGCATATTACTAATCAAAAATTAAGTTTTAATATATTTTTGGTAAGAAATTGACTAAATATCTTCATTAAACATGATCTTTACTTACTATCCTAAGGATTTTTGGCAAAAAAGACAAATCAATAACTTTAACCTATACAATGTATTTCTGGCTATTGCTACAAATAAACCCCAGCGACTTAAAACTGGTTTTGTGGTCCAGGGTCACATATTAGTAAACTCTCTAATTAATAACTGCTAACTCTTTATTGTGATGGTCTCCCAAAAGACGCTCTACTGACTATAAGTAACTTTGCAAGTACATATCAACTTATTCTAACCCTACCAGTTTTCTAACACTCTGCTAGCACTCTATTGAGAGTTAGTAGATATGTAGGTGCAATGTTACTTATAATCAACAGAATACGTTAATGGGACCATCAAAATAAAGTGAAACCAATTGTTTTTACAAAAAAATGAAAAATATAACAAACCCTGATTTTGTTACATTTGCAAATGTAATTTTGAAATATATTTTAACTATTTAAATTAAGTTATTTGAATATTTTAAATCTAATCTAAAAATAGAAATACAAATATCTAATAAAAGTAGATAAAACATAAAAGATTCCATCTTATTTATAATCTTATTTAAATTCTTTAAATTCAATTCTTTATGTTATTACTTTGCACAATATATTACTAAATATATATATAAAATCTAAAAACAAATAAAAATGATTTCAAGTTACTTTATATTACAAATTTCAATACATATTAACTATATTTCAAAATAAAGTATGTACTCCTATAATTTAAGTATGATTAAAAAAATAAATATGTCACACTTTACATTAGGTGGCCTTAACTACTGTGTACTTGCATCAAAAAATAAGTACAATGTAGTTGTTGCGTTCATATTGTATTGCAAAACACTTCTGCTGCTGTTGAGGTGGGATACAGGTATGGTTAAGGACAGGTTTGGGGATATGGGTAGGTTTAAAGGTGGGTTAAGGTGTAAGAGATGGATCAACAGTGTAATTAATTCCAGATGTAGTTATATACAGGTATTCTAAAAATATAAGTAAAATATATATGTACACACTAAGTGCATTTTACCAAATTATTAATTTAAATATAAGTACATAGTAGTTAGGGCCACCTAATATAAAGTGGGACCAATAAATAAATGTCAGCGTTGAGATGTCAATGCTGGAAACCAAAAGCATTACGTGACATCAGCTCAAATTCACCCAGCAGTATGCCATTGTGGTTGTTGTAGTGACGGCCCTGCACCACAATATGTTAAGCTATCATTTCATCCTACATATCTGATCTTACACTGGTAAAATCTGCTGTGTGTCAAGCGATCTTGCTATGAGAGAAAAAAGCTGACATGATGACAGATTAAGTGTCTAATAGCGGAGGAGAAGAGATAGATGGGGATCTCGCATGTTCGTGTGAAGCACACCAGTAATTTCCCCAGGTCATCTACACTTACATGTGTACATTTTTCATGTGCACTGAAAGAAAGAAGGGAGGGGAGCATTTTATAATTTCTGCAGAGGGTAGAAATGTGAGAGGTAGTTAGAGAGATAGTGACTAATATTAACCACAAATCTATTAGTGCAAATTAATTGCAAAGAGGCAGCTTGGACACAGTTTCTTAATTTATCACACTGGAGATGAACAGAACCAGAAACTACATTTGACTGAATGAAAAGACAGATCCCAGTAAAGTGGGGCAGAAGAAGAGATGCAGAAAAACGGTTTGAGGTGAAGAAAAAGTAGCTTGACTCAACATTGACATTCCTAGAAAGACTATTCATGGAGACCAGACTTCTCCAGTACGACATGAACCCCATTTTTAATCATTTTCTTGAAAGGGTCTTTAAATGCTAGTCAGATGAATGATTACATCATTAATGGTAAAAATTTGCTACGGTAAATCTTTTTTTTTTTTAAATCAGTTATATTTATTAGGGTTGTAGGTTATATGTAATGTTGTTAAATTAATGTTTATTTCATATTTCAGTTTAATGAGTCTCACTATGATGGTGACACTGAGCACCTTCTATATATGTTCATTTTTAAAAGCTGCTTGTGATGGGCTTTGGTTCATCATGTGACTTTCTCATCACAACCTGGATTTGGTGGTTTAATCAGTGTATTATCTGATTATTATCAGTGTATCAAAGGTACAAAATAGATTTCAGTACTTTAATAGGTTGGTATATTAGCATTTTATCAGTTAATTAAAATGGTATTTAACTTAATAAACCTAAAATGTTAGTACCATATTTTTTGCTGAAAATTTGCAGTGTATCATTAGGTCATTCCTGTTAGCTTTGAAATAGTAAATACATTTTAAACTTTTTCAATTAATTTAAAGTATTTTAAACACAAAATTCACTTATATGTGTATTTTAAGATATATAATAGAGGCAATGAAAATGTACTGCATAACTGGTTGGATCCTATTATATTTTATCTATGTGCACTTTAGTGATGAGTGAGTTCAGGCTTTATACGCCGTGCCCTCTGAGACAAACAAAGTGTTCGGGGGCAGATACTGTGACATTCTCATCCACGTCATACTCCTGGCAACCTGTTATTATTTATGGAGATTATTAATAGTGTGCCTTTGAAGATGAAAAGGCAGGAGAGCCCTTGCCGATCTCGTCTCGGTTGTTTGGAAGTTGCGATTCAAAAGCGAAAAAGAGTTGTGCTTTTCTCGTGGCAGCCACAAATTTGCAAGCGTGGTTGAGAGAGTCAGAGGTTTATGGCTACATCCTGTTTTCAGATTTACACATCAGAGGATCCAAAATGGAGTGGAGCGAAAGCACATCCGAGAGGGGATCTTTTCAAGGTGAACAAAACTCCTTCAGCGGCTGATGAGAGCAGCCGTTCGACAATATTCAAAAGCTTTTTTATGTATGCTAAAACAGTTAACCGTCTGCTGGGCTCAGTGCCTGAAACCTGTCCCAATAAAAATCATTCCTACATGCCAGGTCATGCTGGGCTCAAACATCCTTCTTGCCCCAGCGAACTGCAGAAAGGTAAAATGAAATGACTAGTGAGGTTTCTCCGAAGGAATGTCCACGGTTATGTGAAAGGGATTTCTCAGCCACATGTCTGAGATTCTCTGATATTTTTGGAAATGGAATCTGGAAATCTAAAAACAAGACCATGGCAATATAGGTCTAATAACAAGTAAACGTATGCCTTGAATGCAATGTAAGTTTGGGTAAAAATGTCTTCCAAATGTATAAATGTAATTTAAAATCAATCGTTTTAAAGGGTAAAGAGAATTTAGGCAGCTCATGAAAATCACATTTTAGCAGTTTTTAAACGTGTTTAAAAATGAAAAAAAAGATTAACTTTAAGTGAGCATTAGATGATGGAAAAGTTAAAACAGGAAATATTTGCATGAATAATTCAATGGCTGGACACTGAATAATGCAAGTTTATTTCTGCTATTTACTAACTTTTCTTCATCTAATGTTCAGTTCAAATTAAAAAATAAATAAATAAATAAATAAATATATACACACACACACACAAACACACAATATTAAAGAAATGATATGTAATACTAGCTGGTAATTGATTAATCCATTAGAACAATAATATATATATATATATATATATATATATATATATCAAAATAATACCAACAAAAATAATAATATTTTAGAATTTGAAAATACATCTTTAATTTATTATTTAGCTGAACAGTATATTTGGTCTACAAAAATATAATTTATCTGAAAGTGTATTTTTTTCTGTTTTACAGTGCATGCCATCTATTTCAGGGATTATAATAATATGGAGTGGGACCAATATAGTGGTTTCCTTATCTGTTATAACTTGCACCAATTCACTGCAACACATGTACCTTTCCTCTATGTGTCTGAATACTTCCAGCTGCTGCTATGTATTCAATATCCCCTGTTCTATGGCAGAATGCATCCCAGTTCCCCCCTCCCTCCCAGGGCTATAGAGGCCTGCCTGCTATTTTATTTTTCCGCTCTCCTCTAGAAGGATGTGGGCGATGACTTATAGAGCATGTCCAATTGGTTTCTGTGTACCAGCACAGGGCATAATGTCACAAGTGTGTTGGTACAGTAGGTCAAAATCCAATAAGGAATAAAGTGGGGAAGACCAATATGGGCATAAGCCAACTTAGCCAAAAAAAAGAAATGTTGAGGAAATCAAGTTCCCCATCAAAGAGAGTTTTATACAGGGGCCCGGTACTGGAGGATTTTCAGTCTAATTACCATGAAGGCTGGGCAGCCCAGCGTCAGATACCAGGAAAAGAGGCAGTGAAACATAAGACGTTTCGGGCTGTGAGACCTGCTCGCTCTGCTACAGGCTTGTTATAAAACCCCCTTTCTCTCTTTGATACCCTTTTCAAAAAAATGAGACTGCTTGCCTTTGGCAAATGAAAGTGTACTGGCACAAAAAGAATCTGTGTGTCCTTTTTCTGAGATAATAAAGACATAAGAAACACTCTTTTCACTCGAGATAGTCCTGCATTAAGCAGTCTTTGGGATGGAGAGCAGGGATTTCTGTCAGTGAAGTGAATGGGGGTTAGCACAGCTGCTGAGGGCTTGGATCTGGTACCATGCTGGCTGCCTGTTTGAAGAGGGCTGCAGCTTAACAGGGCCTTCTAATACCTCCATTGTTCGTCATGCAGGGGTGCAGACCTCGAGTGCCAGGCTGAGGTGAAGAGGTCCACAGCTGCACCGAGTCTGAAGAGAGAATGGCAGAGGGGAGAGGACGGTGAAGTGTTTCGATTTGGTTTGGAACTGATTATAACAAGTGACTTGCAAGTTTTAGTGTAACAGCTTTGGCAGAATATAAACATTCTGTCACTGTTTACTCACCTTCATTTCATTCCAAACCTGACTTACTTTCTTTTGCAGAACACTGAAGGAGAAAATGTGAAGATGTGTACTCGTATATATGAATAATTACTCTTTTCATGCAATTATTCTAATGACATGTGTAAAGAAGGGTTGACAGAATTTTCACTACCAAATACAAACAATCACTAAATAATTCTTATACTTTCATTGGTATCATTAACACTTTATTTGTCTTCTTCTAGTCGATCCAGAAAACAGGCATGATAAAAAAGACTAAATAGACTGAGCTGAATCATACTGATCTGAACTGGGAGAGGAGGAAACAGGGGGTTCTTTTTCAGAGAAAAGTACAAAAAAACCTGACAAAACAGAATCAGAGATTTACTGACAAAAATCTCATTTCTGAATTTAAAACAGCAATGCCCCCTCTTTTGAGCATCTTTCATTGATTGCTCATCACCACTCAACTTGTATGTAAACTATAAAATCATTTAACAACATAAAGGTTCAGACAAGACAGCTGCATTCAGTTTTTTTTTTTCCTGTAATCTGAACTCATCCAACATCTGAGACGTTAGCCGGTGGAGCGAGCAGCCACGAGAATAATAGGTCTATTGATCTCTGCCGTGTGTGAATGTCCCTCCTATTGACTCCCCCCTTTGCAATAGCACGAATCTGGATCACAATAGAATCCCAATGCAAATTCTAAGCACTGTCAAATGTCCAGGCCAGAAGGGAGCATTCAGTTCACTGCATCCAGCACCACTGACCCATACAGCAGGGTCTGGGCAGAATGCAAATACTATTAGACTCTATTTTGGGCAAGACTTGGGTGGATCAGAGTCGGAGATTGAATCTGACCTCGGGTCATGTGGCTGCATGGTTCTACAGTAACCCAAACAAACATGGTGGAGAGGCTTCCTGGAGTGAATGAAAAGGGAAGTACGTGGGTGTAGTCGCTCAATCAGAGTTGCGGTTTATAAAACTGTCTCACAAACAAGTGGAGATGACTTTCTAATGCTATTTATTGATGCATTTAGTCTCATTTTATACTATAACCTATCATGCATTTTTAAAACACATACACACACCAAACATTTGAACAGCTATAGGGATCGAAGTCGTAAATGAATGTAATGATCCCAATTACATTCTTATGGGCTGTTTACAGGTTTTCAATAACACTGTGGTACTTTTCAATTGTTTTTCTATGTTAATGTGCTAGATGGACATGTTTGACTGTGCATGACACAACTCAAATTAAAATAAGCTTAAAAAAGGGAATTTCCTTCCGATTTCAAACAAAAATATGTTCTGTGTGAACAGGCTCTTAACAATTCTGGTGACTCCACAAATTCATTAGTGCTTTAAGCATATTTAAGGAATAAATATTTTGAAACTAAGAATGCAATTCCAAAAGAATGTGCAAAACATGCTAAATAATCATTGGATCAAATTTAAAATACTTATTTAAAAATGACTGTAGAAGACATTTACACAGAATATTTAAAGGCAGTATAAATGCAATCAAAAATCCAATCCAATATCTGACCTTGATATACATTAATACTACATGATTACGTGATTAATTGCAAATAAACATTTTTGTTTATATATTATGTGTATATTTAGATGTGTATATATATAAATGCAAACAAATACATATATATATATATTCAGATACTTTTATATTAAACATATTTATATAAAATATAATAATATAAATATATAAATAAATTCAAAAATAAAAAAAAAATTCAAAATATATAATGAATGTGTATGTATTTAAATATACATAATAAATTAGCATGTACATAAGTACAAGATCCTTTATTTTGGATGTGATTAATCACGATTAATTGTTTGACAGCACTCATTTTTAGAAAATACTACTGACAAAATTATGCTACTGACATAATAAAGTGGATGTTTAACTACACATATGAAAAAGTTGTCATGAACTACAATTATTTGATACTTTGATACTATTTGTTTCGTACTGTAAATACAGTAGTGGTGTCCTTGTGACAATGAAAGCAGGAACCTTTGTAATTCAGTAGGATATTAATTCATGTGTGAAGACATTTTTTTTAGTAAACAGTTCAAATCCTTCAAAGCAGACCTTGATTTACCAGCTCTTCCTCAGCCAGCTTGCTACCACCATATTTAACCAAAGCAAAGACATCTACGCAGCACATCAGGGCCTATGTCAACCTGGTGAGGGCTGCACCGGCTTCCATTTTTAGTTCTCACCTCAAGCGCCCTTCTCGCAGCATTCGTCTTTGACTGGAGCATTGTTAAACAACATTAAATCAGGTAGACAAGCGAGACAATTTCATTATGTTTCTAGATGGAGGTGGCAGACAAAAGTGAAGGCGGAGATGAGATCTACTCGATGTAATGCAAATGCAGAATGGGGACCAGCTCAGCAGGGGGACTGGAAGGAGTAGATCTGTAGTGTGTGTTTGGAAATGCAGTGGGGAAAATGAATTTTCTGGTATTCACAGGGGGAAAAATGGTAGATTTTTTCCATGTGGGTGCTGATGGATTTACCAGCGGAATGTAAAAATTAGAAGGAGAAAAATAGTAAATATATATATTATAGAGAATAGGCAAAAATAAATAATTGCCTGTGCAATATAAAATATATATTTTTGTTGCACATATTTCTATATTTTATATAGGCAACATCGTATTTAATGAAACTGGGTGTAGTTGACAAATAAAAATTGGACTGTGTCCTATGGTGTGACGTAGCAAAAATGTAGAATAAAAACAGCCTAATAGAGGTTTATCTTTAATGTTTTTCTTTTTCTTTTTTACATTCTGTCACACCATAGGTCACATTAATAATTTTAACGCTAAAAGATCGTATTACAGACATACATCCAATCAGGCTGAAAGTTGTTATTCATCTAACAGTTCAGTGAAAGTATTACAGACAACCATCCTAATAAACAAGCTTTAAAACACCAGTCATCAGTGAGCAGTCTGGACTTTCAATTAAACTCCACCTAATAAATATCATCAGCTCTGCAGAGAAATAATGAACCGCTTTCTGTTTAGGCCCAGACTTGTAGGAGGAGCAACCTAGTTTTTACACCATTGCTTAAATTGCTCTTTGATTTTATGAAGCAGGTTTGACACAGTCCCATCTGGAGAAGGGCATGCAGAGGAGAACTGGATGTTTCCTTTTACGGGGAAGCCAAATGAAAGTAACATGTTTTACACAAAAGCGCATATTAGACATAAACACCCTCATACTATCATTCATGCGCAATTTTTTATATTTCCTCTTTCTTTTTCATTCTGAGCTATTTCTTTACTCAAGTCTCCTGGCTGCCCCCTGAGGTCACTATAATTGGACCCTCATTTCCTGAGTACGAATCGTCTGACTTCACATAATGGACTCGGTTCTCCTCTTGGCCTTGTAATGTTCAAATAGGAACCAAATGCAAATAGCCAAAGAGCCATGACCATCTGATAAAAGTTCACGGCGATAGACAGAGACCTGGACAAGAAAGTTTAGGAGCCACTCCACGGTGGTTCAAATGTGTTTTGAGATAACATCAACAAATCTGGAGGTTTTACCCATTTGACCTAGAACACTGAGAGCTAGCTGGCTCTTATCCCATTATATTTTGCATACTGATAACCTAAAAATAGCTCAGAATCCCTTGCATAAACATTTGTTCCTATTGCTGGCATGTCTTCACACCAAACGTGGACTGCAGTTATATATAAAACTGATTTTATGATGGCATGAACTTGATGAGCCTCTGCATAATGCTAATATGTTAGCTGAAATGGCTGGTGCTTTGAACTCTCTATTTACATTCCAGATTCTGTTGATAATAAACCAGTTCATTTTATTTTGACCGCTTGCATTTGAACAGGCTCTAGTCTGGCAACAATAGATCTCTCCCTCCAGCCACTGTGTTTGCTTTTCCAAAATTAGCATATGACGAAAAGACTTTAACGAGCTTGTGGGACCGCTGCAGTTATCTCAGGAAATGAAATAATCACTTGATTTTGAAATCAGATAACTTTAGAGTTGAGCTAATAGGCCAGTATAAGGTCACTTTGTTGTTTTATTTGTGTTCACTCTTTTTTTTTTTAGATCAATTGTTTTGTTTCAATGCTGTCTTCCTGTTTTTGTGGAGCTAGATTTGGTGGAAGGGATAGTTCACCCAAAAATGAAATTACTGTCATCGTTCACTCACCCTCATTTAATTTTAAATCTGCAGACAGATCTTTGTTCAGCCCGACCCAAAAGATGATATTTTGTATGAAATATGTATTTGAATGTTCGGTTCTGTTCCGTGTTTTATTTTTATTTAGAGGAATCTAAATATCTGTTTCACACAAGAAAGTAAGTCACAGATGTTTAGAATGACATTAGAGGAAGTAAATGATGACAATAACATGCACAAATTCCCCCTCCCTTTTTGAAGGCCTTTCTAAAAACATATGCTATTGTTCGCAATTTTGGAGTTTGCAATTGTATTTTTTAAAGAAATTTGAAATCAAAAAGTTACAATATTGTTCTCAAAAAAACAACCAAACAAACAAAACAATTTCAAATGAATGCAGTTCTTTTCAATTTTCATATTCTTCAAAGTATTATGAAAATAGTTAAGGTTTCCAGATATAAAGCAGCACATCTGCTGTCATCACTGACAATAAGAAATGTTGAAACAAATCTGCATATTAGAATGATTTCTGAAGGGTGGTGTGACGCTGAAGACTGCACATTAACTTACTGTAGATTTAAATTAATGCTATTAACAGATTGTTCTAAGATAAATGAACATTAAACATTAACAAGGCTTTATTTTTACAGGGAAATTTAAATAAAATAACAGCCTCATGCAAAGCATAAACTAATATATAAAAAAAAACTGAAAAAGGTTAAGTAGAATTTCTGGTTCCCTGTTTTTAATAGTTTTATTCTTTAAAGATAAAAGACTTGTTTATGTTTCTGAATAGCAGTGTGCATCTCTGTGACTATGGCACTATTTTATAGTGAATCTGCCAGTGTCATGACAGTTGTCAGGTGGTCTATCTCACTTCACCCACATCCTGAAAGCCCTCATGTCTGACCAGCTCAGGATCCGTCAGCGCTTCCTCTGAGCTGATATCATGCCTGTCATCACCTGGATCTCCGCTCTGGCCTACAAGAAGACTCTTCCTGTAACAGACCCGCACAAACACACTAAATAACTACCCAAAAACAGAAAGGGAAGTTCAAAACCTGTCATTACACATCCTGTAAAACAGCACAAGCTGTTTTAAAAACTAAGAATGTTTGAACATCAACAGGTAACAGTAAAATGAGCATTAAAAGACCCTTTAAAAGTCATTAGAGAGACATTACAATCTGAGCGTCGGTGTGCCTTTGATGCTGCTGATTATTAGTGTGCAGTAAAGCCCTGAAGTAGGGGTTAGGCTGGGTTCATGTCTGGGATGCAGGTGATTTAGTTTCCCTCTGTAGGAAGCCTTTGGCTCATGTGACCTTCTACGGACCGGAGTATCATTAATTACTTTTACAGGATGGATCAAAGGTGGAATGGAAATAAACTGACACACTATAATGTGTCTAAAAAACAATCACCACATGTTGATGCCAAAAACTAGTTGTTTTTCAGTTTTAAGTGCTCGTCCAACTGTTTGAGAAGGTTTTAGCTGTGAAGATCCTGTTGAGCGAGGGAAAGAGAGAGAGAGGCTTTACAAAAATCCACACCTCAGGCCAGCCATCTGTTACAGAAGCTGGGGAAAAAAGAAAAGAGGCCCGTTCTGACCAGTCACCCCTCTATGTTTTCACACTCTGTCTATCAGAATGTATCCACTATCAACAGCTGGCCATTACCTCAGGCTAGGTTTCTGCTTCGTTAAACATCTGGATCTTGCTTCAGGTGTTCAAGTTTGTTTGTGGGCCTCATATTAGGCACTCAAACCCTTCTGGGTGTGTAATCTCATTTATTGTATTTAATTTTTTTATTAGCCAATTAATAGGACTTCACAGCAATATTGTAGGTTAGTGTAACTAAACAAATCATATTATAAGTGTTTGTGCGATGTTAATTGTGTTCCTTTAAAGTCGAAATGTGAAAATGTGTTTATTTAGAAAAAAATATATATATTTTTTTAAATCATTAAAAAGATAATCTATTAAAAATACAATTTTGTAGATGTTCTCTGAATAGACTACAGCTTGTCGATTATTTTTTTATTTTCCAAATGGGGGGTTGAAACTGAAATCCACAATCTAACACAGCAAATAAAATAAAATAAAATACAAATCCTGTAGGTTCTCTCAGAAGCACTTCAGAGAAAGTGTGCTTGTTAATTACTAGTCATTTGCATGTTGAGGCAAAAGTAGGTCAAAAGTTACATAACAATATGTCATAAGTTGCTCCAATGAGCATTACATATATTATTTAGAGCCAGAGAGGAATATCAGCCATTAAATATGAGCCAGACATTAGCATTTTCAACGTGTTAAAAACTATTTGGTGTTAAAGATATGCAAATGATCCATTAATCCCATCCATGATCACAACAGTATTTGCGCTGTTTTCCCGAAGGGGAATCTGAAAACCGTGATATACCCTGGCCTCATAAATAAACTAGCCTTAAGGAACAGTGCAAATGTGGATAAGCAGTAGCACTGTGCTTAAATATGCTGACGACTGTCTTAGTTGCCCATATAGAAGCACAAAATAGCAATAGAGCGAAGGATAGAAGCACGAAAGGGTAGGGCGGGGGACTGAACCTTGGCTATCCTAGAAGCCTTCCGGGGTGCATTCATTTGCAAAACACTCAGGGAATGGCCCATCCATTTCGCCCTGGCCTCTTCCAGACCCCCCACTGGAGAGATGGTATCTTGTCACCTTAATAATGGCTGTGCATACAAAAAGTGGCTTGAGCTCCGTTGGTGCTTCAATTCAGTTCTAGAGGAGGGGGCATAGATAAACACCTAGAGAATGACTTGAATGATAGCAACAAAGGCCAAAGCTTTGCCTTGGGATTCACTTATCTGAATGGTAATAAGAAATGCAAACAGAAGGGAGAGCGCAAATAAAAAAGGGCACTGTCTTCATTGCTCATGTGGAAGAAGAAAGAAAGAAAGAATGAAATAGGAGCAGGTGGAAAGAAAGGTCTCCGTACGCTACTGTGACTCTCACAGATGTGACGTATCAAATGTTGACTCCAGAAAGTTCTGGAACACGAGCTCCATCCACACGTGGCCGCTCTGATTCTGACTGCTTTGATTGGCCTCCTGCCTTCTTGAAAGCTCGCTGGATCAATTTGCAAGCGAAAAGGAAATACCCCAGAGGAAATCAAGTTTGCACTAATGAAATCCACGGCTATCGAAGACCTTTCCCGCTGGTCAGATACATGCATATACAATCGGGAAAAGAGCAGCTGCAGGTGACAGATAAACCACGTATGCATTCAGCATTTTCAAACCTGACTTGTCAGTCGACGCAGACCCACAAATATTCACTTAATTACTGCGAGGTAGTGAATAAATATTTGATATCAATTCAGCGAGCATGCTTAGTCATATCTGGTGAAACAGGCGAGGTAACTCCAGGCATTGTGCCAAGCCAACGATCAATGGTGGCCCCGGTGAGCTCTGTGTCCTGCGGAGGGGTCCTGGTGAGCGCAACCCCAGCATGCACTCAAACACACACCACATGAACCTCTCCTCGAGCCCTCCTGCCAAAGCCTTTTAAATCTGTACAATAGGAGATGAGGGGTGTACGAAAAGCTCACAGTTTTAGCTAATATGATTATTATAATTTTTTTCAATAAAGGGCCAGTAAGAGTTTTCTATTTCAGATGAATCCAGGACTTTTGAACTACCTATTTATCAAAAGATCATGGAATTCATCATTTATAATAATAATAATAAAAAAAATATGTTTAAAATCTTGAACACCAAATTAGACAATCAGAGTGGACCTGGAAGACAGGAGCAATGGCTGCTGAAATCTGTAATAATAACTTGGATATTGGGCAAATAAATAAACACAGCCATGGTGAGAATAAAATACTTTTTATTTTATATTTCATTTATAAAATGTTATATCTATATCTTTGTATATATATATCATCAAAATAGTATGGAAGCCCGTTTCCACCACTGAATAAAAAATAAAAAAAGGTTATTGCAACTTTTTATCTCAGAATTCTGACCTTTTTTCTCTGAATTGCGAGATATAAAGTTGCAAGTCACAATAAACTTTTTTATTTTTTATTCAGTGGCTGAAACGGGCTCCATATAATAGTCATGTAATGTGTTCCAAAAATAAAAAGTAACAACGATAAAAAAAAATAAATAAATACAAAATTTGTACAAAGAACTTTAAAGACATTTTAGACTTTTAACACCACAAGGCTATAAAAGGAGTCTCTTTTAACTCTGTGGTCACCATCTGTTGTTTGGCAATGAAAGTAACATGTCTGTCTAGCTAATATAATGCAATTATAATTCTGAGCTGTAAACAAGTGCACACATACTCACAACAGTAGTTGCCAATTATTTTATGACTTCACAGTTACTCCAGGTGGCTAAGCATACAGCAAACATGCACTCACAACATGATTGTGAACTAAATATTTGTGTAGCACGATTAATTTAATAAAGCACATGAAAATGTGTAAATCTACTTTATAGCAATTGTATTTGTGGCCTAATGGATAGGGAGTTGGGCTTGTAACCCAAAGGTTGTGGGTTCAAGTCCCAGGTCTGGCAGGGATTGT
>JAUMHI010000065.1:11496031-11515587 GCA_032359435.1 Enteromius unitaeniatus
AAATAGATGTATCTCGGCCAAATATTGTCCTATCCTAACAAACCATGTATCAATAGAAAGCTTATTTATTGAGATTTCATATGATGTATACATCTCAGTTTTGTAAAGTTTTACTTTATGACTGGTTTTGTGGTCCAGGGTCACATATACTACAGTAACTCCAGTAGCTTCTGACAAAATAACTGGTTACCTTGCCCTTCAAAAACTCCACTGCTCATTTCTAATCCAGAGATTGAACAACATGTAGCCTGACTCTCGTATCCTTACAAACCCCTCTCTTACTCTGCAGGCTCATGGGGTCCAGCTACTAAGCCAGGGAAAGCTCAGAACAGAGTCCCACACAGGGATGCTTATCCGCTCCTCAGGGACTGTTAGAGACACTCAGTGATCTCCGTCTCTCCCTGCATCACCCTGCTGGCAGTGAGAAGGGGGTCAGGGGTGAGCGGGGAGGGGGGGCTGGTCACACATTCATGCTCTGATATTCTGCTTGTCTGGCTGTGGGGTGATTGATGACCGCAGGTTTGATGCGGTCTGAGATTTTCTCCAGCCGTGGCTGAAGACCCTTGAGAATGTGTGGAAAAAGTGTGTAGGAATGAGATTAAGGTCTACAGTGAAAGGCCAAGATTTGATGAAATGGTTTTGCTTGACGTTGATTGTCGTCTTAAGCATCTAGGCAAAATTGATGAAACTTAAAGCAGCCTAAGGTGCTTAGTTGGTCTGTTTTGTTGGCTTTAAATTAGTTCTAGCCACATGTCAGTTGTCAACCAGGGAGATCGACCACCTATAAGACCTGAAGACTAGTCTTAACCAACCCAAGAAACAACCTCAGTTTAAAGCAATTTTCCCAGCAAGGACAGTTAATTAGCATAAGGTTGAACTGAAAAACACATGCAGAAATTACAATGATCTAATAGGTTGTCATGCATGATTGATCTAGCTAATGGTGTTAGAATACTTATTCAATGACGTAAGCATGTAGCAGCGGTCCTTTGACCTCACCCCTTCCATCTGCGGGGTCTCCTGGGGAAACATGGGCACTTGTGCAGAGCTTTAGCCTGTGGGAACAGACACTCTCTGTCCCCGCTGGGTGCTAGTATTCTCTTGTGTTCAAAGACACTTGAATGTTTGGTGCTACTTACATGTTTTAGTGTCACAAGTGAGTATGGAAGCTTAACATTTATCAGGTACAACAGAAAATATGCAGGATTCTAAAGATTATATTATTCCTGTTACAAATACATAACCATCCATATGGATGATGTTGGAAACTTGATGTGAATGTGACTTCAAAAAAGATGCTGGACAGATCAAATTTTGGTTAAAAAAGAAAATCGTCAATTTCACGTCAACCTTCAGCATTGGACAGATGTTGTATTTTGGTTAAAAATGAAAACTGGGTTGATGTCAAAACTCAATGTTCGCTTGATATCAGTCTCCATCATTGGACAAACGTTGTATTTTGGTTCAAAACGAAAATCGAGTTGACGTCAAAACCCAATGTTGTCTTGATGTCATCCTCCAACACTGGACATACATTGTATTTTGGTTGAGAATAAAAATCACGTTGACATCAAAATCTATATGTTAGCCTGATGTCAGATTCCAACTTTGGATATTGAATATTGGCTACTTAACACCACAATTTAAAATCAACAATATATCGAAGTATAATACAGTTAAATTTAAATCGGCATTAAATATTGTCTTGAGATTAAAAGGTTAATTACCTGCCTAAATATACTAACATCTTACACCACTGTTAGCCTGCTGGGCTGTTAGATGATCCCCGATCTGCCTCTCTTGTCTGAAACAATGCATCAGCTATGTGATTGGATTGGGAGCTCTTTAAGAGAGTGAACTACAAATGTGGAAGTAATGCTGTTTCACTATTGTGATTTCAAGGGCCCATGTACAGTGAAGTTTAGAGCTGTCTGTATTTCAGGATAATTTACTATGTATGAGTGTATTTTGGCACCAGGCTATTTGTTGAACACGATGTTCCCATTATTTATGCAGGCGTTCCAAACAGAGTGCACTGGCAGAGTGTTGAAAATGCCCTGGCATCACAGGCCTTCATTAATCGGTCACATTAAACCCACAGAGTACTAAAAATACATCCTCAGCATGTCACGGCAGATGAGAAGCCAAATGGAAGCGCTTAATCATAGAAAAGTTTATTGGCCAGTTTCATGACTGTGAATACAGTCGCATTTGCTTTTTCTGTTCATAAAACCACAGTGGTCAGAAAACATTTGTTTGAATTAAGCAGTCATTTGTGACACAATAATGAGATGAATGCCAATTTGCCCCATTTGCCATGAAAACAGCTCTTATTTTGATAACCTGAAAGCAGTGCATGAGAAATGAACAGATTAGAAGAAAATGGGCGAATGGGGTGATTCAGGCTTTTTGATTGAAAAATGGTGGACAGCAACAATTTATGAGGAAGAATTGATCCATAACATTTTTAAGGCAGGGCTCAATGAAATATCGAGCAAATTCAGATATGTGACAGCCCTGATAAAATGAGTTATGCACTGATAACACAAGGTGAGTGAAGCATAGTTATTAACTGTGATACACTCATTCCACATTCAACAGGACTGGCTGTAACATATAACTAGCAGCTGTTTGGTATTTAGGTACAAATTATATCATAAGTGTGTGAATGCAAATCAGTAAGCCTACATGAAAGCTTATGTTTCTCAGATTTTCCTAGTTTTCACACACAATTCTATCTACGTGAGGCAGCTGGGAGACCCTGCCGTCAATTAGCCCTGGCAGTGTTCAGTTCTGGCCTGCCTGTGAAGAACGAGGCTGCGCAGGCCACACGTATCTGCTGTGTGACAGGAGCCTGGCAGCGAGAAGGCTCAGTTGGCAAAGACGGTTGGCATGGCGGTGGCACAATCCCCTCTTGGCTGTCTGGTGTTGTCTGTGTGCCAGCTCTGAGCTTTGCCCCAGAGATACCCAGAGGAGACAACCGTCCCAGAGCTTGCTATACAGCTAATGGAGACACATCTCCGATAGCCATCTTTCTGATGGGAATCACTTCTATCCTTTAGAGATCTGGGAGGCGAGATAACATAGTCCTAAGTGATCTGAACATTGCTCAAATGTATATGTTAAGGCTGGCTCGTACTGGCTCAAAAAAATGGTAACATTTCAAACATTATCAAGCTGGCTAGGTTTCAGAGTGATGGGAAACTGGCGTGTTCACACTGCCCAGACAATCCAAGAGGGTTAACACAAGGATGCTTTTGATTATCAAAATGTAGTGAAAACATTAAAATGGAATATAGAAAATTAATTGAAAAATTTGGTAAAATTAAAAAAACTAAATTTGAAGTAAAAAAAGAACATATTTCATAGGGCCTTTTTTGTTAAATTAAATACTGTTAAATTGTATACGTTTCATCAATTAGACAAGCTTTTTTGATTAATAAAATAAATAAAAAAATGTAAACTGTAAAAATTTAAATGGAAAAAGTGGAAATAAATTGGATTTCATAGGGCCCTATTTTAGTTAAGGATGCTAACATATTAAAGTGATGGTGTAGCAAAGTAATTACAAAAATTATTATTTTTTTAAGTTTAAGTTTTTTTTTTTTAGCATTATTGCTTTCATGTGCATCAGCTGTTAATTAGATAAAGACAAATCTGAATGCAAGCTTGGGGTCGACTCCAAGAAAGGGGCGAGATTTAAGTGACCTAAATGACTGGAGAAGTCTGGCATATGTCACCAAACAGAGGTCTGTTGTTTCACTGGAAAATTTGGTTATAGCATTTTGATTAAAATGATGGACCCAGAAACATAAGCATGTATAAATCATTCACAACAAAATCAGCAAAGACAATAGTTATTTTTAAAATTAGTGTATGGAATTATTAAAATTCCATAGCTGTAATTTTGTATGAATTAATAAATTAAAAAAAATTTTATATTTCACAAGTAAATTTGTGAATCACATTATATTGTAAAGTATATGAAACTGATTTTGATACACACATTCCATTTAACAGATAAGTTAGAGTAAAGTTAATCGAAACATTACAGAATTGTTACAGAATTGTTCTGTATTGTTACAAAAAAAAAATGCTGGAAAACCTTTAGAATGAATGCTGCTGATATCAATATATTGAGCATCCCTTGTGTTTTCTGGCATCTGCTGGGCCTGTGCGTACTTTAGCTTTTATAGTACTAGCTAATTTATATACAGTACTCAAATGGTCCGTTTATATACATATGACATTAATTTTGATCAAACCTGAGCCTAGTATCAAAATAAGCATGTAGAACAGGGCAAAATAATCAAGACAAGTGAGCACTCAAAACACACACATACATACACACACGTCTGTACAGGTTGACCCAGCCCGTGCTTTGCGACACACGACACTTTTCTTTTGCTTTTAAAGTAGAAAAGAGGGTGGATGCAGAGCAGCAGCAACCGAGGGAGAGCGAGAGAAAGAGAAAACCACAAAGCGTCCTTTATCTGCCTCTGGATTGTACAAACACTGCTTGCCCCCGCCGAGGCTCTACTCCTCTGGGGTGTGGTTAACCTCTCTGGGTTACCCACCGACCGACTCTCTAATAAGCATCTCACAAAAGCCTGGACTGTCCAAAGGGGAGGAGAAGAAAGAGCGAGAGAGGGAGAACAGGGGAAAGAGCTAAAGGGAGGGGTAGAGGGGCAGATGCCAGACACAGAGAGAGGAGCAGATGGGGCTTGATGAATCCTGAAAGGAAGGAATTGAAACCCGCTGAAGTTGCCAAAGCGGCCAGCCACAATTATCGCTGCGCCTTTGGGTTCATTGTCAATTAGAGTGGCGGTTGCGCCGAGCAGCAGCTGTGGCAGATGGCGAGCTTCCAGGAGGAGGAGGAGGAGGAGGAGGCGGCAGGGAGAGGAGATGGGACCCGGGCCATCCCCCTCGAGGCACTCGCTCTCTTACTCTTTCTCTCAGATAACAGTGCTGATTTTGAAGGCCTGTAGGCCTCATATCAGAGTTACAAGCTCCCTCGGCCTCCCCTCGAGACTGAAAACCCACTCCCTTTACCTGGCACCTGCTGGGTCACAGAAAGAGCCATATTTAAAATGTGCTAGCTACAGTTTACGCTTTTACCATAACGTCATTTTACAGCAGCTTATGTAGCTTTTATGTGACAAAACCAAGATTAAAGGGAACATTCACTCAAAAAACAAAACATTATTATTGTCATTATATACTTACCTCCATGTTGTTCTAAATCTGTATGCTGTTTTTTTTTTCTCCCATGGAACACCAAATATCAAATACTTTGAAGCTGTACAATTTTTATGCACAAGGAAGGTACTAAATTTGAAGTCATAGTGTGAATGAATCACAATAAACTAGACTGAATCTGGATTAAATGGAAGCAATCAAACTGGATTAATTTATTCACTAAATCTAACCGAACTGGACCAGTTCACTGAATTGAAAAGGAATGGAATAAATGGTTAACTGGATCAAATCGAAATGGATCAGTTGGTTCACTGAATCAAAGTGAACAGGGTTTATAGAATCAAATAATACTGAATCTGCTGGTTCATGAATTGAACCAAAAAAGTAATTAATTATTAAACTGAACTGGATTAAACAATACAGTGTGAACTGAAGAGAAACTGAATTGAACAAACTGAATCAGCTAATGTGAATTGGATTAAATGGTGCACTGGACTGAATAAAACCGAATCAGTTGGTTTATTATTGAATTAAATTAATCTGTATCAACTGCTCTAAAAAAAGATTTATTCCCAAATCAGATCAATTCAGTTAAAGAGTTTGACTGATCAAATCAGTGATCCAGATCTCAAGTTGACGGCTAAAATTATAATTGTATAACTTAATATTTCAGTGGCCTTACGAGAGTTGAAATACAAACCACAATTCATATTTACTTCTTTTATGTCTATTTGGAGCTTAGAGTTGTGGTCGCTATGAACTGGGATTATAAAGGAGGATGAAACCAATGGGAAATTCCCCCTTTTGTGTTCCACAAAACAAAAAACAGTACGCCTTCTGGAAGAGCATAAGGATGAGTACAGGTGAGAGAAAGTTTCATTTTGGATAAAAAAAGGCCTTTGTATAAACAAGCGCAATTGCTATGTATATGCTTTTACAACTAGAATGCAAAATCTATATTTTTGAACTTGCTGAAGATATTACATTTCTGCTTGATTACCTCCCATGAGTTTTTCGGGAACATCACAAAATTATGTTATTATTCTTGAAGCATGTGTTGCCTTGGACACAGAGAACTGCTGAGACACTTTTTTACAGCCAGACACAAACTTCCAATTCGGTTATCTATAAATATACCTTTTATTTAACTGCAGATGCAGCCATTTAATATTTTCCAGCAAACCGTCTCGGTCTCACAGCAGAAGCACAGATTGTGCTTTCCTGCAGACCGGTGCGGCGGAAGGCGGTGGACTGAGGAGCATGTATTGTGCTGGGGTGGAATAAGGTTGAATCAGCTGAATTGGTAATGCATTGAATCAGCTTTGCTCTGCAGTGAGTCCTACTGTGGGGATTTGAGTCTTGACTCCCACAGAGTGAATGCTGAAGCACTGCTGCTCTCCCCTATAACCCTGCCACCTCTACGCTCTATAGCTCTTATTCATCACACACTCTGAGTGTGTGTGTGTGTGTGTGTGTGTGTTTGTGTGGGAGAAAGAGAAAAAGCAAGAGTTTGTACTTGCAGCTTTGCTGAAAGACTATGTTCATACTAGGGTGTAAATCAATTAAAAATGTGAATTAATTACATCATATGCCAATTAATTACTTACAAAAATCATAATTAATCACAAATGTACCAGTGGTTAAAGTTTGGGGTCTTTTGTACAGAAAGAAATTACAACTTTCATTCAGCAAGGACACAATAAAATGTATCAAAAAATGTATCGCAGTGGAGATGTTTTAATGTTACAAAATATGTATATTTCAATTAAATGTACAACAGTTTCTACAAATGTTAAGTTGCCTACTTTTTAAACATTGGTAAGAAATATTTGTCAAACACCAAATCACTTTTTTTTTAACCAATCCCAAAAGCTTAAAAAAGTAGAAAAGCCACAAAATAAAGATTATTTTATAACTACATTGTTGTGGTAGTTACAATCAATGAACAAAGTCTACATACTTTTATTTGTTTAATTTTAATAATTAAACAAGACAAAACTAGTCTAAAATCCAAATCTATTTTATGATCAGGTAAAGAATACATTGTATTAAAGAGTCCAAAGTTTTAAAAATGTTGGACCATGTACACATCCAGACCAACCAGTCATCTTCACATATTTTAGACAGCGACATGTGTAAAAGTTAATTCTGTTGAACAAAGCATGTTTTTTTTAACTTCTTTAACATAAAAAGTGGAAAAAAGCCACAGTGGTTAATGATATGTCTATCTAGTTCATGTTTACATTGATAAAACATGATAAAACAGCACTTTAGAAAGCAAAAACACACTTAAAATACAGCCCTTAAGGGCATCATTTACCACATACATTTTTAAACATTTATATATGTTCATGTTTATCTCTAAACACTACATGTTTAGATGTCTTTGAATCATCGTATATGCAGTTTAAAGCACAGGCTCCCACTCAGCTGGTATTAAGCCCCTCGGCCCCCGCCTGTAGATGGGAGTGTGCCCTGCTGCTGCTCGAGCCTGCAGGGGCCCATACAAACACACACACATGCACACCCTCGACTTCAAGTTTCCACAGTGACGCCTGCACAGCGCTCCCCCTCACCGCTCTCTCTTCCCCTGCTTTGTCATGCTGTTTCTTTGGGAGCAGGGCAGCTGATAGAGGGGAGGGTGCGTGGGTGACGGAGCAGCACTAAGGCTGGGTGGGGGTCAAACCCTCCATCTGCTCATGAGAAGCTCACAGGTCATGGCTCACAACAATGGCCATTAGCAATGCTGACAGGCGGGTCAGGAGGCCTCATCGCCATGGAGACCGGGGCAATGTGGGCTGAGGGGTCTCACTTTAGCCACTGCTATGCAGACATATGACTGGACTCTTTTCATTAGCACAAGAAAGTGAGGTGTAAATATTTCTTGGGACTTCTGTCTGAACGTCCTCTTCCTACTACAGCCAGATGGTCTAAACAAATTTAGTTTAGGATTCAAGTTTAAAGTCTGATGAAGAGAAATTACAGGCCGCTTGACAGTTGATGAATATTGACGGTGCAAATGTTTGTCTGTTATATAAATTGTGATGACTGAGTCTCCGATTTTAAATAAGGCCAAAAATAAAAAAAGAACACAGAATTAACTTTAGAAATAGGATGAAAATGAATCCATGGGTCCAAAAATATGCTAAATTATTAACATTACACAAATAAGAATATTTACAATAAATGTCTGGTAAGTATGAGTGATCTCGTGTTCTTAACCAGTGTTGGGGGTAATGCATTACAAGTAACACGAGTTACGTAATAATATTACTTTTTCCAAGTATCTAGTAAAGTAACGCATTACTTTTTAATTTTAGTGTAATATAACTGAGTTACCTTTTCAAAAAAGTAACGCCAGTTACTTTGTTTTCTTATTTATTGACTGACACAAAAAAATATATATATATAAAAAGAAATATAGAGGTATAGTGTGTGCAGTGTGTGAATACAATTTCACTATTTCGCACTTCCTCATTAATATAACTATATAGAATTTGCGTGTTTGGCCTGCTGTCCAGGGAGAGGGTCAGGGGCTCGGTGAACTCGAGATGCCGGATATTTTAATTTGAAGGGAAGACTTTAACTCTAATAGGATGATTGGATAATATGCTGGTGAGGAAACGATTGCACGTGTTCCTCCCAAAATTTGTTTATCTCTCAACATCATGTAGTTCTAGACTAAATGTGAATGTGCATTAATTCATCTCACTGAAACAAACCTGCAATAATTAAATTAAAAATGTATCAATAAAAAAATAAATAAAAATAAATTATAAAACAAATAAAAAAATGTCTTTGCTGCTGACCTTTGATGATCCAGTTCAACCATACTTGCAAGCAAAATTGACTAGTTTTTTTATTATTATTGCTGAACTTTTTTCTGTATTCTACTTTACAGATGTGAATTTACTTTTTCTTCAGCCTGAGGTTTATTCGTGACACTTTTTAGTATGAAAGGGCTTTTTCATTTGCTATAAATAGAACTTCTTATATATATATATATAGTAACACTTAAGCTCTGCCCATAGTTAAAAAGTAACACAAAAGTAACGTAACGCATTACTTTACATAAAAAGTAACTTATTAACTTAATTAGTTGGGGTTTTTTGAGTAACGCAATATTGTAATGCATTACTTAACTTAAGTAACTTTCCCCAACACTGCTCTTAACTAGCGCTATTATTGTTAATGAAAGCTAAAAATGTTAAATAAAATTTGGAAAACATCTGTAAAATGTGACTGTAATCCTTTAAACAGTATATTGGTATATGCATGATATATTATAAATAGTTGTTGAACTGAAACTGACTGTTGAAGAAGACAGATAATAATTCATATCTGTTATAGCGCCCCTTGTGTCAAGGCTTATAATGCAACATTAAATTGAGCTTATATCTGCGTTCATATATTTAGCAATTACAAAGCAAAGCACTACTGGTGCTTGAGTTACTGTATTCAGAGCACAGCTTGATCACATGACCCAGAGTATACCAAAACAATCAAACAGGACGGGAACCACAATCAGCACACTGGAAACTTGACAACATAGAATTATGAGGATGTGATCTTCCCATTGTCCAGATCTACGCTGACAGATGTTTCAATATACCCGGGGAGGTTTTACAGGATTCAAATCACCAGGACCACATGCTGCTTTATCCCACAGGATCTGAAAAACAACCTAGAAATTCAGATCACAGATTCAAAACAGGTCATTTTCAGAAAGCAAACAACACCAACATCTAAGAACACTGATTACCTCTCTCTCCTGACTTTCTGGCTGTCCCTCCTTCTGTACACAAGCCCACCCTGCACGCTGGCTGTCTGTAAGTTATCATTCCAAATAAGTCAAAGTCAATCTCATCAGACATCATTTTTTCATATTCAGCATCCCTGCCGTAATTAGGTTCATGAGGAGTTCATTAAACAAAAGAGGCATTAATCTTGCACGCTGTAATCCCTCTGTTTATTTGTTTGTCCCTCCAGACGCTTTGTCTAGCTACAGACAGTTTGTTTACTGGGACACTCTGAGGAGTTTTGATGTCAGCGCGAGAATGTTTTCTTCGTCACCTCGCACATTAATATGAATTTGTCTGGTTGATGGCCCTGAAAATGAGTGAAAAGTTCACTCTATCACATTGTCACACAGTAAATTCTACTACCGCTCTCTTTATTTATCACCTTGTAAAAGTGTGTAAAACCCATTCCCTCTCTCTCTCCCAATGCCTCCCAGGTTTCTCTCCCTGATGTGAGAACTTATCTGCCCACTGGAGTTGAGTGGCAGGCAGCTTTCAGCGAGATAGAGCCGGATTCCTGTTCCTGCAGGACTTAATCGCTCAGACATAGAGGGAGCGAGTTGCCGTGGAGGTATCGATTTGCAGAGGAAAGCAGAAACACCCGTTTCCAGCTACTCCAGATAGCGCAGAGCTCAGGGAGAACTCGCTGTTGCACAAGACAACAGGCCACTGACCTATTTTAAAAGCTACTTGCTGGGAGCACTTAAAACTACAGGGCAGAGAACAGCTTTATGGCCTGCGCTTTCGTGCAAAAGTCGATTGCTGCAAGTGTGCATTTCTTGTGTTTTCCAGCAACAGAGATGTTTAGTTTAACTTCTGCTTTTCATGCAGTGGAATAAACAATAAACCATCCCACTCTTGTGTTTATTAGTGTATACTTTAACTCTACATATCTAAAAGCAGCTATGAAACCTTACATAAAGTGTAAAAATAACAATCATTTTAATTAGGGCTGTCAAATGATTAATATGTAAAACAATAGTCAAATACAAAATAAAAAAAAATAAAATATATATATATATATATGCATATATATATATATTACTTTATATGTAATATACACAGTACACATACATATATTACGTAAACAAAAACTTTTATTTTGGATGCGATTAAATCACAGTTAATCATTTGACAGCACTAAACATAGAATAATATAATATTTTTATCTTGAATATTGACAGGGATTTGGCTGGAATTTATTCCACCTCTAAGGAACAGTAAACGAAAATGTTCTGGAAAGTAATTAAAGACCTGCAAATTAAAATATTCTTAAATAATGTTTAAAATATTATGTGTATTTTAATGCTTAAATATCATATATAATATACTGTTTAAAATATTATATTATCTTTATATTTTTAAACATCAATTTAAATGGAATTAATATGCGGCTGCTGTCTACGTTATCTTTAATTTTCACATTTGAGCCTCAGTAAAAATGCGTTAATGATTTGTGTTGACTTAATTAAGTGCCCTTCACAGAAGCCATTGTGCAGATTATCTGCTTTTTTGGGGGGGGGGACTGTCTTCTTCATAATAGTCTGACATCACCCAACGACTCCAAGCTTTCGCTCACTGGAGATTGGAAGATATAAACTAATTGGAAAATAACAAAAGGTACACGGCGGGGCAATTAATTCACCAATAATTCACTCCAAGCATTCATATAACGTGGGCTAAAAATCATGGCCTTGCCAGAGGATACTTGCTTTCTTTGTTTTTTAACTTCCATGCTCTGTTTGCTTTTGCATTGATTATTTCCCAGAACCAACAATGGTATTAAATTATCCAGTTATCTGCAGAAAGCATGAAGATACTCAGAAGATACCAAAACAAAACCCAGGGAGCAACAGAGCCTTTCAACCAATCTTTTTTATTCTCTCTCTCTCTCTGTTGGCCATTACACAGTTTTGCCAACTCTTCTGCAGTAGGATATGGAACCTGGGCAGGGTCATGGTTTGGTAATGATGAAGCTTCAGAAGCCCTGCTAAGTGCTAGGCTTCTTAACCTGATTACTGAGCTCATGCACACTGCCAGAGAGAAGAATATTCATTAGGGACCCACTGAGAGAGCTGATAAAACAGCAGACAGCTGCACCGCCGCGTCTGCACCCTCGCTACGTGCGTGAAATGCAGACATTAGCATGTGAAAGAGACAGCCTTCCTGGGCCCCTTAGCAATAATGCTAGGCTTTAGAATGCCGCTTATTCGCCCATTGCTCTGTTACAACATCTTTTCTGCCAGTCCTCCAGTCACAGTAAATGATCTACTTTTCAAGTTACGCCCTGAAATTGAAGAGGTCAGGGTAAGTGTGCAGTCTTTAAGACCCATAAATCTGTCCTGAGATTGTTTTCGGTTTTGGTGTAACAGGATCGCGCTTCCTTTCACTTTTGCTGTGAAAAAAATTCAACGATTATATAAAGGGTACTCCCCTGTTTCATTTTTTATTTTCGCAATAATTATATGCTTAAAGATGTTAATTATATTTTTGTTTATCCTAAATGAAAAAAATTGATTCAGTGGTTTAAAGCAAATTTCATTTTGAATTTTTTTCAATAATTGTAGGTTTGAAGATTATTTTGGTGAAGGTTCTTTGTGATTTGTTTTCACTTAAATGAAACAATGTTGTCTATTGAACCAATAAAAAAAGTTAGAAATAGTTACAGCTTAAAATGAAATAATAGAAAATAAGACAAATTATTTTATCCATGAAAAAAATATATTGTTTTATCATTGCTTTATCTATTTTTTAAGTTGAATAAGTAAAAAAAAAGCTAAATACCATTTGATTTTATATTAAGGTTTAATAAAAAAAAAAAAAAAAAAAAAAATCAATTATTCATTAAATTCAAATAACCTTTAGAACTATTTTAAGTTTAAATATCAGTTGCTGTAATATAAATATTAAATCATCTTAACATATAAAATGTGGCAGTATATATAAATATATTTAACTATAACAGAAAGTGGTAATATACCATGATTCAATTGTTTTCTTTAATTTCCCCTACATTTATATAGTCTCAGTCACCACAAAGGTAAGTGAATGTAAAGGCTTTCAGTAGACTGGGCCTCTATGGGTTGTTGATATTGCATTAATCATGCTCTTCTCCGACATGCCACACCAGTCTGTGTGGCATGTCAACTAGCATACATTTAAAGCAGCACCATGCTTGAGTTCTCTGCCTAACACATCTGTAAATGTCATAAAACATCAATTATATCTGCCTGCTGCAAGAGGGTTCTTGACATTTCACGCTATTTTGAGTTCCAGGCAGAATCCATGACACCGGCTCCATTTTCTGTTTGTCTGCTGTATTGCAGCAGCCCTGTGGCTTAGTCTGCCTCCTTTTCTATACTTGTATCACTAAAACATATAAACAGATGGAAACCTTATCAAATTGGTCCATAAAATGTGCTCTTAGCCGTGCAGATGTAGAGAGCCAGATCAGATCTGCTGAGTATGAATCCAATTATCTGTCATTAATGTGGTTCTGTTCTGCTGAGACTTATATAGTATTTATTCACATATATTTTTGCACTAATATTAGTGCATTATAATAAATAACGTCCTATAGACTTGATTTAATTAAAGGAACACTTTAATTTGTTGCTGCTTAATATGCTCTAGTATACTCTATGTTTTATCTATGGCATGCATAGAAACCGGCAAATGAGAAGACCAGAAGAAAATAATCATAAACAATTTATACCAATGATTTTTCTTATCAAATCTGTTTGTTAATTAAGAGTACCTTTAAATATCTATTCTGAAATAAATATTTCACATTATTTGGTCAGGGGCTTGAAAGAAGAGTGGTTGAAGATTTGGCAGCCAAATGTAAAAATAAATCAAACACCATGTTTTCACCAACACGGTAAAATTGTCTTTCACAACTGATCAGTTGCTCATGTTCAGACACTTGCTGTTGAAACCTTTGTCAACTTTTTGTTCATGAATTAAACTGTACAAGCATTACACTGCCATCTGGTTTTATTTAAAGATATAGGTTCTTGTAATGCTTGTTTACTTCATGCAGTGTTAAAATTAATGGAATTGCCTACATTCCCATAACAACCAAATACATTTAAGGTTACCTTTATGATCCATCTTTTGCCATTGATAAGTTGTTCCAGTGTTGGAAACAAGCCACAAGATTAATTACTTCTTCTCAAAAGCTTGAAATACAGCAGCAGCAGACTAGGAAGTATGTCAGGTCACCAAAGGGTCATTATGTGTACTTTCTGTTGTGATGCGTTATTCTTTACTTCGGCAGGTCATTTAAACAGAGAGCTTACCAGCACTGGAGGAGTTTGCGACAATGCTTTTGGTCTGGAGCACACCTGTCCCTGCTGAGATATTTTACAATAGCTCAAATTCTCATTGTGTTGGCATTTTTTATGCTCTACAAACATATATTTAACCTAGGCTCATTGGAAATTCATTCCTCTACATACATTTATTTTAGTTGTTTCCATCAACTGTTATTCCTTTTCACACAAGGTACAATTTGCCTAATTATTATTTTTTTTAAAGCCTAATTTTTGTATAATTACTTGAGGAACACTGTCATATATACGTATCAGCTTAATATGCATGGGTTTTTCTAACAGCTAAAACCCACATAGGAAAGGTAAAATAGCAGAACAGCATCAACAAATGCATTTGTTATATATCACTTTTGCATTTGCTAACACTATCAGGAAGGTCTAGTGTTGGGTTTGATGTAGAGGATATTTCCAACAGGGTGGAATATTAACTTTTAGTGACACTTCTCGAATATTTGAAATGTTAGTCATAATATGTACCAGAAGCAACATAATGCAAGCATGCAATGCGCGCCCATATCAATGTAACAAATATGTGCTAGGGTCATGTACTATATTCACGTTTTAGCACTATTTACTGAACCTATCATTATGTAACTGCCACAAAACGTGCAGTAAGGTACGTAATAATTGTGCTGCAGAAATGTATTTAGAGGCACGTATTTCCAATGAGCCTGAGATGCAGATATTACGTTGTACGTTTTAAATGTCTTAGTTTTTCGCTTTTGATCCATTTTTATCTATCCTTACCAAAAGATTGGTTTCTTAAAAAAAAAACTTACTGGCACCAAACTTTTGAAGAGTTGTGTATAAAGTTGAATGAAGAAACGAGTTCAGCTAATCACATGTGGTGCTGTTTCTACAGCTATGTGAAGCAGTTTTAAGTGGTTCATGATCATACAGGGATTACTGATTTAATTGGGAAACCAACATTACTAAAATCACTGTTATTTAACACATAAAGTTGGCAAAAAGGTGTAAATCCATAATGAAGGTGCCCTGGTCAGCACAAAGAGACATTTTGCTTTAGTTACTATATTCCACAAAGGTCAAAATAAATGAGTTAGTAGTTAAAAATAATATACCAGTCAGTCACATTCAGCATGATACTTTTCTGAAAATCTCTGCATTCTTAGAAAACCGTAGGTAACCTCATTTTTATGAGATAAACACACAGGCTGCATTTAGAATCAAAGCATTAAAGCACACTGAGAGGACCTGCGCACACTAAATACAGTAAAAAAAAAAGGCTCTCAGGGGTTCAGAGTATGTTTAGAAGTAGGCCCAGTAACATTACTGTTTCTGTTTTTCCTGTTCTATTCACTAGAGCAGGAAACTGACCCTTGACTGAATACCCTAACCGAATGACAGAAGAAGAAAGACACAGGGGGATGTGAGAGAGTGGCATAGAAAGAGTGATGAAGATGAAGAGGGAAAGCTAGGAAATGAGAAAGGGAAGACAGAATGTGGGAAGCAAAAGAAAAGAGTGAGTACTGGTCGCAAGGTGTAAGTGGGCCAGAGCGAGGGGCGGGAGGGAGGTTGAGTGACAGCTCTGTGATGGATTGTGGTCTGAATCACTGCTTATGCCCTCTTCACACTCACTCTAACTCACAGCGCTCTGACAGCCGTCCATCGCTTTCTTTGTAAACATACAGTCAGCCTTATATTCAGAGGTCAGGACCAGGACTTCAGAGAACCGCAATCATTTGGCCCCTTTATTTCACTCTTTCTCCCTCTCTCTCCCTCCTCTCTATTTCTTTGTTCGCCATTCATAATCTCTTTAATCATTTACAGCAGGCTAATATTGGAACACTAGCAGCACCGCAATTAGTTTGAGAACGTTAATAGAAGGTTCAAAGATAAATAACAGTAGAAAAAGGAAAAAAAAGTCCTTAGAAATTCACATTGTGAAATCTTTTATGTATATCTTACAATTAAATACATTTGTGCACAACTTATTCATTACTGAAAAGTAAATATTAATATATGTATTATGATCAAACTCCAAACATAAATAATCAATAATTAATAAATTAGAAAACCGATTAAAATATCATGATTCATTAATTTGAACACTAAAATAAATGTTTTGGACAACTTTCTTATAATACAATTATTATTTCTTGTTCCAGAATTCCAAAATTATTTTTGGAATTATTTAAAATAATAAAAATAAAATAAAATGTAAAATAATAAAATTATATATATTTTATTATTTTACATAATTATATAATTATATTTTATTCTATTACATTATATTATAACTCAAAGTGTTATTGTTTTTGATTCACCTTTTTATTGAGGCTTTTTTTTATACAGTAATTATGACGATATTATTACGATTTCACCTTGATTTCAAAATTAATATTAATACATAAATTAAAAACATGTTTGTCAGAGGTGTATTTAAGTCACAATAAATTAGTAGTAGTAAATTGTCCAGACAGACAAGCAAACAAAAAAAGAAAATTGCTTCATGTCACTGACCTGAGCTTTGTATTGCCCCATATCAGAATTTCTATAAATAAACCCAATTAAAGCTGTTTTTCCCTCTTTAATATTATACACAACATAAAGATCAGCTGTATAATGTATTCTTTTTTTTTTATCTTAGCTGCATTTTCAATTGTTTTTCAAACACAATTAAAGCCAGCACTCACTCTAATTATTTAGTACGGGCATGTCTTTACAATTTGATAATTTTTTTTCACCACGGATTCTTCTCCATTAGCATATTTTCCTTAACCTTGAAGAATGAATAATTTAGAAGTCTCCGAAAGACGAGTTGTGCCGCTTTTGGGAGTGGATTTGCAAAAGCCAAGCTTTCTTATTTTGTCTGGTACAGTAAGACAGACCTGGGAGATGACAGGAATAATTAGCGACTCTACCCACACTCACAGAGGAGGAGGAGGCTGGAGGTGATGTGAGGTGCTGCAACCTGAAACCTGAGCTGATGGGAGACTCCCTGACCCCCCTAGGCTCTCCGAAGAAGCGCAAGGTGGGGTGAAGGGGGGCTCCTCATTAGTACAGTACGGCTGGTACAGTGGGGATGTCAAGGCGTCCGTGTTACCTCATCAGACCCCAGGGCGCTTAAACTGGAAACAAAGGCTCCCAGAGACTGGGAGGGGCTGCACAAAACCACATGAGCAGAAGTGTGTTTTATATTTTGACCAACTGGACATTTACAGTCAGAGGAATGCTTCAGCAGCTAGATTGGGTTAAAAGGAGTGTGAAAACACATAAAACACTCACTTCAGAGTGTTTACTCATTCCGTGCCCTCCTTTGGGGTTCTCCCATGTGTGGAGGTGGAAAAAGAGAGAGAGATTGTTTCAGTACCCCTTAAGATGCAAAATTTCATGGCTTTAAAATCATTTAATGTTGCAGCTGTCACATCAGATTATTGATACGCATGGATTCGCTTTTATCCTCCCGCGCTTCGGGGTCTGCGCTATAGTGTCAATATATTTCTGCTGGGCAATTTATTACTTTTATTCCAGCTCTGTGTACATTTCAGCTGCTAAAAGAGAGAAAATAGCACGCCATACATTAGTGTCATCCTTAATCAATCTTAAACGGAATCTATTTGAAAATAAAGCAGAAAACAGGAGCCATACAAAAGTAATGAACCTCCATGTGGCTTCCTGGGGAATACATCCAATCTTGTATTTTCTGAGAACCCCCATCTCCCTCCCACACCTTTATTAGCATGCATGGAGCACAGCAAGAGCTTCAACTCTAGGGAGGAGCTCCAAAATTCATTTTCCTTTTTCTTTCTTTTCGTTTTTGTTTGATGAAGCTCACGGTGGAATAAAAACAACTAAAAGTCTCTTTCAATCTGACCGGCGGCACTAGCAGAGGCGCAGCTGAATATTAAAGTTTCGAAAGGAGCAAACATCCTCTCTTAGGTTTTCATGGCAACACATGAAAAGTAGTTTAGACTTTGCTTTGATTTATTGCATAATTTCACATGAAACGAACCAATTTTAAATGGAATTAGGCAATAAAAACAACACAATTCGGTTCTCCAAATTTGCACGTCCTGCTACAAAGTGCTATTTTCTAAATGGTTTCATTTTGTATATGCAAATGAGGCTGGTAATTAACAGTGCAAGTGTCAGAGACTTGGCAGTGTGATGTGATCTATTATGCTCTCCACACAGAAAAAGATTATGAATTCATAAATAACATCACACACAAGGTAATTAGTCTATAGTAGAGAAACCAGCAAAAAAAAATAAAAAATAAAAAACGGGGCAGATAAACATCATCAGTGCAGTAATTGCATTTTGACTCCCATTTTCTATTAGGATCTCTCCAGTGTGCCTTTTAGCTTTCCAGAATTACAGTGTGCCCGAATAAATATTGTATAACACTTCTAGCTGTCTAATGTGGTCGTCTGTGGTGAGATTGCATCATCCACACAGGTGCATAATGTGATTACATGACTGTGTTTAGTTAGATGCTAAAATACACTGGGATGATAAAACAGCACTGGAATATTGTTTGTAAACTGCAACAGTGTTTTGGTTCTGAAATATAACAAAGCATAGAGAAGCAGTTCAGATTGAGGGGATTTGAATGAGCCTCTTAGCATAATGTTAACAGGCCTAATGATGGAAGTTTACATCATGATCCATACAGATAATAGAAGAATGAGTCATCCACATCTCAGACTCCAGCGCCCGTCTGTGGCTTCATATTCCATCAGGATGTGTTCGGCTAAACAAATCTCTGAGGACTTTATAAGATGCTTTTAGCCTCATCTACAGCTGAAGATGGCATATGCTGCCTTCAAGCGTATGCTGGAAGCTCCTATGACCGAGTTGGGCAGATGTTATTACGACACACACAGGTCTAAAATAAATATGAAAGTGGCCAAAATAAAAACAAATTCACACTGCATGTTATGTTGTTCCTATGCCTAAGCACTTTAGGACAACTTCTATTATTAATTTATGAGTAACTTTTGAATTAGTAACATTTTATAAAAACCTTTTGTTAATGAAATGTTTGTTAAAAAAATTTGTTAATGCATTAAGTATCATGAAACTATTTTTTCCAGTAATTATTAGTTTTAATTTATAAAGATACTATTTTACATTTTTAGTGCTGTCAAACAATTTATCGCGATTAATCACCTCCAAAATAAATGTTTTTGCTTGCGTAATATATGAGTGTACTGTGTATATTTATTGTATATATATATATATATATGTGTATGTAAAT
>JAUMHI010000065.1:11517956-11539023 GCA_032359435.1 Enteromius unitaeniatus
ACTTCAGTTGTGTGTAATGAATCTAAAATATATGAAAGTCTAATGTTTATCAGTACATCACAGAAAATAATGAACTTCATCACAATATGCAAATTTTTTGAAAAGGACCTGTATACCTGTAAAAGGACCTGGACCTATGTATATATATATATATATATATATATATACATACATACATACATATATATATACACAAAGGATTCAGATGCAAGAGTAAGTAGAACAGGTTGGGATTTAGCACATTTGAAGTGAAAGTACTTATACATACAATGTGTGGAGAGCAATCACTCAGTATCATTCATCTTTCATTTTTGACTAAGATGGCTTTTAGAGGATTGAGCATCTGAGCTCCTCATATATACAACAGTTAGGGCTCCACACAGAGATCTGATCTGATCATCATCCAGTCTGTCTGGAATGATGTGAAGTAACAGAACAAACTGAGACAGACTCAATCCAGAAGAACTGTGGCAACTTCTTCAAGATGCTTAAAAAAAAACCCTACTGCCGTACTGTATATAAAAAACACGGCCATAAGTTTGGAATAATTGATTACGTCTCTTATGCTCATCAAGGTTAGTACAGTAAATAAAGGAAAAATAGTAATGTGAAATATGAAATATGTAAATAGATATTTTAATTTAAGTTTTATATTTTAATATGTTTTAAATGTTAATTTATTGCTCTGATTGAAAGCTAAATATTCTGCAGCCATTACTACATTCAGTGTCGAATGATCTTTCTATATTGTTATTTCTATATTATATTTCTATTTAATATAAAATGTTTTTATGAATACCATTCCATCCATCTATCCATCCATCTATCATTCTATAGGTCTCTCTATCTATCGTTCTATCACTATATTGTTCCATTATTCCATCGTTCAATGTACTGTATAATTCTATAATAATGTTATCTTATCTATCTATCTATTTATCTATCTATCAAAAATATACAGGTGAAATAAATGGCTTTTTTGATACATTGTACTTTTTTCCAATTGTACTGTTCAACCACACATGCAGAAACTTTCGACTTCCTAACCTAGAACACACTGAACACCCTCGCAGCTTCAAAAACCTCCTGTATTTCTTTTTCAGTGGGTTTGAATGTGCTGTAAAGGTCAGTTCCTCCTCTCTCTGTGGGTTCTGAGAGAGAGGAGCCTATGTTCCGCTGCATGACATTTAACGCATCTGCCTGCGTGTGCCGTCTTCCACAACCTATCCATCAGCACGCTACATTAGTGAAGGTGGCCTTCGTGTGTCCCCATCACAGGCATAAAACATTGCCTCTAAACCTACATTTGAATATGGAAAATAAATATTGGTTTTATTATCAGTATAATTGTTATTTATGAACTGGTGAGCACCGTCGCATGAGAAGATGTGGAGATGAAGGAAGAGCTGTTACGCTGGGGTGATAATGCCGTTCAGGGTGTACAATGACAGCGGTAGATCAATAGGCCATGTGGGTCTTCAGGCTCTTGGGATGGATAAGAGAGCAAGCAGTCATAACTCCTTTTTGTAATCATGCTAGATTACTTTACTTTAATAAAGTAAAAACAAAATACATAAAAAAATCATCAGACATGATCAGACAGTAAAAAGTAAAGCATTAAATATTTATAATTATTTATAATTTAACGACAAAAGCATTATTGTTCAGCAAATCAGCATATTAGAAAGATTTCTGAAGGATCATGTGACTGGAGTAATGGCCTATCATACAAATAAATTACATTATAACACTGCAAAAAAATGCTTGTCAAATTTTGTGTTATTCGTTTTTTTAGAATATCTTTTTCTTTTTAAGCAAAAATTATTGTCTTCTTTTATAATATATGTGTGATATAAAATTATCTTCCAACAGGGTAAAATAATTATATTTCAAACAAAAAAGCAAGATTATTTTCCTCGTCACACTTTAAACTTAATTTTAAAGTGTTTTTTTTTCTGAAAACAATATATTTTTTAAATATTTTTTACTTCTTGTTTTAACTTCTTTGCAGTGCATAAAACATATTTAAAAGAAGATAACAGTTTGTAATAATTGTAATAATAATGCATAATTTGTAATAATATTTTACAATGGTACAGTTTTTACTGTATTTTTGATCAAATAATGCAGCTATGGTGTGCATTTATGAATACATGTTCTGCTAAAAAAACATTCTGCTACATAACATTCTTAAATGTTTCTTTAATTTTAAATAGTCTTCACAAAATCCTCTGAACCAAAAAAAAAAGATAAAATAAAATAAAAACAAACTGAACTGATGTAAAGAGTCAGAGCAAGAGTGTCCTTTCCCTAGTTGCTATAAAGGAGAAAGGGTGATAGCCACTTTCTTCCGAGCAGTGAAATAGAGCTCCTGATGAGGCGTTAAGCTCCTCTGTTCAGGAGTGATTTATTCTAATGGGCAGCCAGGGACCTGATTGCGCAGCGAAGGTGTGGGTCAGTGCTTCTGCAATTGAGAGGCGAAACTGGGCACATTCACGCTGCTTGAGCTCACGAACAGCACCAATCCTCACTTGAGGGAATGAACATTGATCTACAAACAGCTTTTTGGATACATAACAAGGTAAAACAATCACCAGAGACTGCGATCACCGTGTCAAATGCAATTGCCACCATTAAACGTGACTGGGGATCAAGTCTAGTGGCACTAAACGGCACTTTCTTCAGAGACCTGTCGAAGAGCCTGAGGGTGATGTTGCAATAGTTAACTCAATCACATAGTCAGCTGCATATGAGTATTAGTCATCCCTAGTCAACTAGATACTCCGCGCGGTGGAGTCGATGGTGGATCAAGCAGGTGTGATCACATTAACAATAACTTCAGTATATAACAATACAATACAAGGTAACATAGTTAAATCCAATTTCTGGCCCAAATATACTGTATAACACATAAACACAAGCTTTCAATCCGATAGGCAAAGATAAGGGGACATCATAATCACATTTCCCCCACAAGGTGAAAGATTATATGAAAGACGGCACAGTCTAAGACAGGCACTTTGGCATTCTACACCATGCCATCGATCTGTCATTGCCATCATTTCCTGCCTTAACAAGCAGAGGCAGTGTTCCAGGTTATTTATGTAACCCCCGTTGGGAGAAGACCTATTGATTTATTTACTCAGCTCAAACCAAGGATGCATTCCGTGCTCCGCTCCTGCCGGAGAACACAGGTAGGTGGTGGAACACGATTTATGGAATGCCCTTTGAAATGAGCTTTGAATAATTTTTAATCTCATTTGTAGACGGGGGCAATATCTCTCACGTAGAGCAGGAGACAGGCTCTGATGACTGTCTATTTGTGCTCTTCTTTCAGAATTTCAGCAGACGGAAGTGACCCTGAGTGACCTGACGGGATTGATTTAGCTACTGATTTGAAAATTAACTTCGGAGGGAGAGAGAGAAAAAGGGAGTGTGCAAGAAGGGAGAATAAAAAGTGAATTATTAAGAGCAGATAAAGGAAAATGAGAGTGAATGTATAGCTATAGTTCAAAAATAGGCTGTGATATAAAACACTGAATGAATAGAGAGAGAAAGAGAGACCGGGTTATTTCAAAATAGGTTTGATCTTTTTTAGAGAAAGTAATCATTATAGAAATCATATATATAAAAATGTACAGATAGTGTATGAGAAAACCTACAAAGAAACCTTTGTGAATATCATTTTAAAATAAATGGCTATTTATAACAGTCTATTTTATTATTATATTATTTAAATTCATTTTTATTAAAATTGTATGCATCTGATTACCCACTTCACAACAATAATTTACCCAAAATGATATTAAATAATAAAGTTATTCTAAACTACATAATAAAGATAATATTTAGTGTTGTCAAATAATTCATTGCACTTAATCGCAACCAAAATAAAAGTTTTGAATAATATTTGTTTTTGTATATTATGTATATATAAATACAGTTTAGCAGCTTTACTGTCAATTAACATTCATAAATAATTTTATTTTTGTCTTTTCTTGATTTTATCTATTATATAACATATTCATCCCATCAAAATACATAGGTTTTTATTTGACCAGGTTACATTTATAACAAGTTTCAAATATCGCAACATGCATTTCCTTAATCTAACCTGAGATTGATATAGCTTTTAATTTGTTGCCACTAAAGACATTTTCATTCTAAAATTAAGTTTAATATCTTAATTTTAAACATCACCTCTACAAAAAGGAAAACGTGCCTGTTTTATAGAATGACTCTTTATTTAAGCATACTAAGATGAACGGCCACAGTGACAATCTTTGATGGATCAGGGGCACAGGGAAGAGGAGCAGAGAGACGACTGTGAAGAAGCTGTAATTCAATAAGCCAATTTTCAGGGCCCGGCCCCTGCAAAGGTGTCAGACTGTGAGGAGAGAGAGAGAGAGCGTGTCTGCCCATTCCATTCGCTCTATAGAAGACGACACACATTTACACTCATCTTGTCCTCGCAGGCCTCGGGGACACACAGTATGCCAGAACAGGTGTACCCACATCTGGATACTTAATGCACATGAGTAGCTAACGCATCATGTGCCAAAGGCCATTTTAACAGCATCAGTATTTTAGGTTAAATATATAAAGGCATAATAAAAAGTGGATACGCAGTAACAGACGTTGGGCCAGACACAGAGAAGGAATTAATAAACGAGCTCAGCAAACTGTTTGAATCTATGAGTCATGACCTGGTTAAATGCTTAGCCAAATCCAGAATCCATCCTAAATCTCTCTTTAACTATGCAAAGAGATTAAACATTCATTCTAAACTCCTTGCCAAGCCAGCCAAGTCTTATTGGCTTCAACATGCGGTTAGTGTATATGTCGGCATGCCGTTTTTCCAGTGAAATGAGTAGTAGTCACTTTTTTCCCCAAAATGTCATGAAGCATCAGACCTATTCATTGGAATTCTTATATTTGCCACATGACTTCATGATACGTGGACATCCCAGATCACACAAACAACCTAAGCTTGCATTTACCATCCGAAAAATGCAACCACTGAGGTGACACCACCTAATAGAAATGTGGCATCATAGAATCCTAAACCGCTTTAACATGCTCCAGAAAATCCTGCAACCAAACCAGCATGTTTTTCTGTTAGTCTTTCCAGTTATATGTGCTGCTCAGTTAATGAGGACAACACTTCACAGCAAGTTCTTGACTATTTAATACAAAGTATTTTCTCAGCAGCTGTACAGAGTGTCCAGGTCCCTAGGATAGAGTGGACTGCTTCCAATGTAATAATATGCAGGACTCGCAAAATCCCTGGTAGCCCTTCAGACAGGCACTCTTCAGTTTTTGGTAGCCCAAAATAAATTTAAGTAGCCCGAAGAAAAAAAAAAGATTATTTTTAATGTATAATATTGTAAAGGAAACAAAACATCAATAAAAAAAAGAAATTTCTATGCACTTGTAAGAACCATGTAGAATATTCAGGGCCGCTGCTGGCCAAATGGTTGCCCTAAGCAGAATAGTATTGTTGTAACCCCTCCCTCAAAAAACAAAAACAAAAAAAACACACACAAAAAAAACACCTACTAGCCTATATGGGGTCAAAATAGAACTTTCTATAAATATAAAATAAGTAAATAAATTAATTGTAATTACATTGTATTATTTATAAATTACAATTGTAGCCCTAGACAGAAACTATGATTTTATTAATACTAATAGTGTGATCTTAATAATATTAATAGTGTGATTGATTTTTTATGGTCTTAAGCATTCAGAAATCACCCAAAATAAACGTCCACAATTTTTTTTTTTGTTTTTTATAAATTAAATGGGCTGAATCATTTCTATTACAAAAAGGTGACCAAATTCAACAATAAATTATAATAAATTAAGTGGATATTTGAATTAAATCTTTGCTCAATATTAAACAAAGATGGGATCGTCAATTGTCAGCCCTTTTGTGCCCTTTGCAGGCATTGTATTACATTATGTATTTTTACAGTGTTATTCAATGAAACCATAATAAAACCATACACCATAAATTGCCTTGTTGTTTTTATATAATACATTTTACGCCATGGAAACTGCAATGTTAAGTCCAAATGCATTGTTGTTGGTGGTAAAATCACAAACAATAAAACACATTAATCTACTAACGTCAGTCAAACATGTTTCACAGGACTATAAACGTATACCTGAAATTAAAGCACCGGTTCCATCTCGTCTTTTTATTTTCTTTCTTTGTGCCGGGTTGCACTGATGTATTTTCCCTGATAAAGCCTAGTTGTCCATCAATTATGATTATTTATATTCAGTCGCATACATAGGTGAGAGCGAGCATTTTTTTAAAATATATAAATAATTAGCCTATATATAATATGTGTTCATGTTTAGATTTTTCTGTTTATGGAAAATTTTGATAGGGTGGCAGGTCGCTACAAATAAATAAATGTATGGGAAACAGATCCCATAGCACAATAACCTGAGAGTTCAACTAACCGATAAACAAACACAGCAGACTAGTTAACCTTGGTCCAGGCGCATGTGCCCGATAAATCTGTCCATACACAGTTCGCGCAATCACAAAGTGAAAGTAAAAAAAACAAGCGCGAATTCAAACGCTATTTCAATACTTAACCTAATTGACAGTGGCTCCCCGTTGCCCGAAAATTACATAATTACCCAAACATATTTGTGAAAGAATGCAAAAGCATTTAAATATATTTTTCCTCTCTATATGATAGCCCGACGGGCAGGGCTGAGATGGATTTTGGTAGCCCCGACTGCAATATTAATATTAAACAAAGATGGGATCGTCATATATCAATCTGATAAAGGAAGTATATTAGGCATATTTTCCATCCCTGAAGTGTGTGTGTGTGTGTGTGTGCGCATTTGTGTGTGTGTGAAATAGTAAAAAAAAAAAAAAGAAAGTTATTCTTAAAAAGACTGTGATTCAAGCCAAACATGGGCAAAAGCAAGCCACAGTCATTCAGGCGGTGTGTGTCTACTCACACCAGCTCTGTGTGGCTTGCTTAGGACCGGAGCATGCAGCGGCGGCGCTCGAAGGCCCAGATAAAAGCTGCCCTCATTGCGAGCTGCTGCTGCTGAGGTTGCTCCGATCCTGGAAAGTCATCTTCGAGGAGGGGGTTTTCGTTGGTGAGCCTCGCGGCTCAAGTCCTGCTGTCTTTTCTGCAGGGGTATCCCACTCCACCTTGAAGGTGCATGTGGCGGCTATATTGGCTTACTACTCACCGTTCGATGGAAAGACACCCCCTGATAGTACAATTCCTCCACGGTGCGTTAAGGTTGAGACCGCCAGTACTTTCTGGCATCCCCACGTGGGACCTGGCTTTGGTGCTAGAAGCTCTGTGCAGATCGCCATTCGAACCCATAGAAGAAATTTCTGATCGCCATCTTACTCTCAAGACTACGTTCTTGCTTGTGATCTCTTCTCTCAAGAAAGTAGGAGACCTTTAGGTCCTTTCAGTAGAGTCTTCTCATTTATACTTTGAGCCCAGACTGGCAAAAGCTTATCTGTACCCTCGAGCGGGTTACACTGCAAAGGGGTCCTTACTTCTACCGCACCACGCCCAATCAAGCTACAGGCGCTCCATTCTTCTCCCTTTTGGGATCCTGATCAGGAGAAACTGAACTGTATGTGTCGTGTGTGAGCACTGGACATGTATGTTCACAAAGCAGCCTTGTGGAGAAAGTCTGACCAGTTGCTAGTGTGTGTTGGTCCACCTAAGAGAGGTCAGCCTGCTACTAAGCAGACCATGAGTCATTGAATTGTTGAGACAATCACAACCTGTTATAATTCCTCTGATCTCCCCTCGCTGATGGGAGTCAGAGCTCACTTCACAAGGGGTATGGTGGCCTCAAATGCCCATCTGGCAGGTGTCCCAGTTTCGGACATCTGCAACGCTGCAGGATGGTCCACCCCCTCCAGTTTCGTCTGGTTTTATGGCCTGGACACTCATATGACCCCAGGGTCATGAGTCCTTCCGACCTAGTGGTGTATGTTGAGACATAGACACAGGGCAGGGACTTGGAGTCTGGCGTGGGTCTCTCGTTCCCATAGCGTTTTGACGCAGTGTCTCGTTCCCGAAAAGGATCGTCTCCAGGTTATGAATATAACCATGGTTCCTTGAGGGAACGAGACACTGCGTCTCGATGCCATACATCCGGCACCCTCTGCCGTCACAGTTCTTCATGGCTTATGAAAGCTAGCGCTGGCTAGGCAGCATCTACCTTGTATACTTCCTGGTCTGATGTCACATGACGTCATGCCCTTCCATTGGACAGATTCTACAGCAGAATTAGAGCGGTCATGCAGGAGGCTTTCCGACAAGGCGTGTCGACGCAGTGTCTCATTCCTTCAAGGAACCATGGTTATATTCATAACCTGGAGACGTTCTTTTGAAATATCTATCTATATTAATATAAAACAGTGATTTGAAATGCTGATAATATTTCACAATATTAATGATTTAGCATTTTTGATCAAACAAATGCAGCCTTAGTGAACATGTAAGAAACTTCTTTAAAATTTAAGAAAAAAGAAAATAACATCCCAAACTATAAGAATTATAAGGTATAAGAATTATATAGCCAGGCGTTCTGTTTTATTTTTTTGTTTTGTTTTTGTTTTGTTGTTTTCTGTTTTAGTTGATTTCTTTTTCACAAGACAAAACACCAGAGCAATACAGCATTGGCTAAAGCAACAAGCATTTAAGTTCAGGCTTTCCAAAAGGAACAGACATTTGCATTTTGACTCTGATTAATTAAGGCATCTGCATGAGTTTCTGCGGGACATGCGTGATCACACAATAAACATTAATTAACAGTGACGTTCCAGAGACCCGAGGCTCCAAATCCATGTCTCAGAAAAAAAAACCTTGCCTATATCATTTAGCATTAACTAAGATCCCATCTACACAGAGATGCAGTACTTCTTGTATTAGGTGATTCTTAGAAGGCGGCCACACTGTCATGAAATGTTTCCTCATACAGCAAGTGTCACAAATAGTTTGCCACAAAAGCGTGAACTTCCAGCATGCATCGGCATGGCTCCAACATCACAGGATGATCAGGAGTGAGAGCTGTCATAACCTGTTCTCCTGTCATCTCTCCAGTGACTGTCAAACTAACTGCATCTCTGCCAGTCCTCCTGAGTCACACGAAGACCATTCAATTCACATGAACGAAAGATTACTGAAGGCTTGTTCACACTTGGCAGATTTGGTTAGATTAAAACGAACTCTGGTGTGATTGCTCTGTTAGTGTGTGGTGCATTTGAACCTACCTGGTCTCATGGCATACACATACCTTGGTGCACTTTTTAGCAAGATTTAAGATACGTACGAAATACTACGATATTAAAGTCGTAATGTTACGTGAATAAAGTCAAAATGTTTCAAGAATTTAAATCTTTGAAATTAAAGTTACAACATTTAGTATAGTGCACATGCAAATGACCTGGATTAAGAGAAGGCCACCACCGTAGCTCTCTTATTTAACCCTTTTTAATATATTACAAAAGCATTTATGTGGGATTAGTGTAACGCCAGCACAGTCAGCTGATCCGGGATCGGCTAGTTGCGAGCGCTCCCAGTCACCGGAGTACTAACGTGACACACCTGCGCTAATCTGAAACTGCAGCTTTAAAAGCCAAACTCTCCATCCAGTCTACGGCTGAGCTCAAGGTAACAGAGCTATTTACCTGCTGTGCTTGCATGCTTACCTGTTCCTCTGTACCACTAGTATTCAAACTGACTGTGCTGTTGTCAAGGTGATTTTGTGGAAAAGTTGTTTCTAGAAAGTCAAGTTGCTGCGAGCAACCTGCGAGTCCTTGCCTGTCGCTCCTGCAAAAGAAGTTTACAGCCTTCACGGAATGGAAACGGATTTCGCTCTAGCCCTGTAAGCCTTTTTAACTCACCTTGTACACTACCTGCACGTTTCTGTCACCCAGCACCTGGAGAAGAAAAAGGAGTTAAAAGATCTGGAGATCGTTGTTATTAACTGTGTCGCAAAGCTTTTGAATGCGCTTTATCTCTGTGGTCTATGAAGTTACTAACTTGCCAAGGAGTTCGCAAGTTGGCGATTGCCCTTTCCCAAAGGCTCCAGTTTGACAAGGGATCTGGAGATCGCTGTCTATAAATATATATTAAGTTGTTTATTGCCTCAGTGCCTGAGATTTCTGTTGAGCCTTCATTTCTGTTTGTTATAAATAAAAGCTGTTAATTTTGGAATTCAAGTCTCCTGTCTGACTTTGAGCATTACAATTAGCTATTAGCAGAAATGATATAATGTGTAATATTTGCGGGGAATATGCTTGGAAATAATTTTTCATGTCTTCCATTGGATTTATTATAGCGCGCCACCCAATATAAATAAGATTTGTCCCTTTACTACTTTTAAAACAAAGTCCCAGCTTTCAGTTTTATTGCGAAACACAAATTGTCTTACAATAATGTGTTGTTCAAGCACTTTACTGATCAGATTGCTGTATTTATGTGAGTAAGTTTATTAAAGTATACTGTTGCGTTTGTGAAAAGTCCAAATGTGTGAAAATTCCACAAACTAGTTCTGCAAAACATCTGTGGTGTCCAAACGTTCATTCTTCACATGTGGCCTATTAATAAAACATTCTAAAGGTTGACATGGACTCCAGCTGACCATGACTATTCACAAGCCGTTTTATTCATGTTAGCCTATAATACAGTAAATGATTGGGTTTAATATTTAACATCTTAAATTCCTTATTTGTAAACACCCAGCAATCGCAATATTGTTCTGCTTTGTTGCTGTTTCTATAAAACCGCTAAGCCGCTCAGTGTTTTTCCTCTGTTTTAAGTGTATAGCAAGATATAAAAGTGAAGGAACCTCAGAAGGCATGGGAAAACAGGGTATAGACTAATTTATAATGAAGTCTCAATGTAACCAGGAAAATTATTGACTTACATTGCCGCTTAAACTGAAGCGATTTCAGCTACAGTATATGTCAGGCTATAATATATATATATATGTCATATATATATGTATGTACATTTTGTCTGGCAGATTTTGAAAGCTGAGTCTTTTGTATGGAGTATGGAGACGTACTTGAGAGGTTTGAACCTTGTGTAAATATGGTTTAACAAAACAGTTCAAATCTGCATAAAAGGAAGATGAAATGGCACGAAACATGCAGTAAGGAATGTAAAAATGGTGTTGCACAAAAAGTGCACAGAGGTACATATTTTTATAAGACCAGGTTGATTTTAAATGTGAATGCTGCCACTTGCACCAAACAAGTGGGCTTTAGTCCGCTTTCAAACAAACCAAAAATTGTATTAACAGTTTAAAAGCAAGTCATGCTGTCAACAAGAGCATTTTTGACTAAAAAGCATTTTTGAATGACAGCACTTTCTAAGAATTATTGTGGAAATTCATTCAGTTTATGTCACTAAGAAAGGAACTACGTTTTTCTCAAACACAAAACCACTGCACATTATAATTTCACTATCAGCAATGACACATACGCACATTCTGCTGAAGGTTTAATGGTCACCTTTCATTTGCCGGATAACACACAAACTAGCGTTACAGGGCGTGCAGACCAGTGACAGAAACCAATAAAATGTGCTCTCGGCTCACTCAACATGATGCATGTCAGACAAGCACAAATGCCAGTTACTGTTGCTCCCTACCACCTTTGTCACTAATAAAACGTGTCTCCTCATATTTCTTCAAATAAATAAATTTCCCACTGACCTTTTTCAAATTAATGACGCTGTATAAAATACCACTTAATCTGCCATTTTCAAGTTTTATTACAGGCTATAATATATCTTTGATTGCAGCAGCTGTTGGTATTGTGTGGTTCTGAATGCTGATGAGCAACGTGTACATAAAAAAAATAAAATAATAATAAAACTTTATGGTTTAAGCATCAAGGAGGTTCTGGTTTGGAGGCACAGTTGAAGGACCTTGAAATTATGCAATTATTTGAACAGAATTAAAATTTTTACATAAAATAACAATCTAGTTGTATAACAGAAATTATGAGCCTTAAAAAATGACCATAAATATATCAACTTAAACGTTATAAATGTCCCATTATCTCATGTAATTATTTGTTATCACTACAGATCTTCACATAAAATACAGAGATTAGCCTAAATGTTACTAGATACTGTCCCGATTAAGGAAAGGTTGCAAAATGAGTCAGTTAGCAAAAACAGCTATAGTTCTATCGCCTGCAAACTTGAGCAATGTAATTTGCAGTAAGTAAGATAAATGAGTCGGCACACAACACTTCACTAAGTAAAACAATTAATTACAATTAATCACACTGGACAGATCTCAAGTGTAGCCTGTGATAGGCTTGTCTGTTTGATGCATTGCCTTTATGAGGGCCAGTGGCTACATTTCAATCCACGGCTAAGTAGCGGAGTTATTAAAATCAATCCATCTATGTATCCAGTCGTAATGGCATCCTGCATAATGGCTGCTACAAAGACAGTAACCAAAAGGAAAGTTACTCGATATTTCAAAGTGAATGTGCTCTCTCTGATTGCCTTTGTGCATAAACTAGAGAAACAAACAGAGAAGGAACATCTAGGTTACGAACGTAATCCACGTTCCCTGAAGGAGGGAACGGAGACGTTACATATGGGAACTTGCCAGAGAGACCAATTGCCTATGAGCCTTTTACTAAAGGCCAATGAACATTGGCGTACACTCATTGTGCTCAGGTGCACTCAGTCACTGTGCGAGTATTATGGCGCTTTTCCACTGCACAGTACGGTACGATTTAGTACAGCTCACTTTTGGGGGGTGTTTCACTGGGAACAGTACCTGGTACCTGGTCCTTTTTTTAGTACCACCTCAGTCGAGGTTCCACTCTGCTGGTCGCTGATTAGCCAGAGAAAATAGCCATTACTGCGTCACTGAACTTGTCACATGAGACACAACAGACGCGCTAAATTTAAATCGGCACAGCCAGCAAAACATCTGATGCAACTGTTTTGTTTGAAGAAACGCACCTTTTTGTATCTACCAAAAATGGCTGTTTCGTGGTCTATTGAGGAAGTACAGATGTTCCTCTCGTTGATAGCCGAGGAGCGGATCAAGCTAGAGCTTGATGGGGCGATGCGGAATGAAAAATGCTCCATTGTTGTGTGTTTGTTTGTGGCGCGTTTACGAGGATGTCACGGCAGTAGAGGCGGCGCAACTATAACGACACGTGAATAATCCCGGCCACTATAAAATGGTACTAATCTGCAGTGGAAGTGCAAACCGAGCCGAACTGAGCCGTGCTGCAACAAGCCGAGTCATACCACACAGTGGAAAAGCGCCATAAGAGGACACGAGCACAGTGCACATGCAGGTTTTCACTGAAGAGCTATAGCCGGTGTCAGCGCGGGTCCAACTGCGGGGCAGGGAGGACTCAGGTTACACACAGTTAAGGGAACACTGAGAGAAACAGCACACGGATCCCGTAGGAGTGGCGCAGCACCGGGTGTTATAGGCCGGTCCCTGAGCAGCAGGCAACCCACGACGAGCCGCCGGTTGGGCATCTAGTGCTTCGGCACTAGAGCAGGATTACTGGGTGCTGCGAGGGGACGCCCTCGGCGACGAGCTGGCGGAGGCTGTGCACTCGGAAACAGGCTGGCCGGCCTCTGCAGGATGTGAGACATTGGCTCCTGAACTGTGGAGAACTCCTGGGCCAAGTTCTTGACAGTGTCGCCGAATAGGCCGACCTGGAAGGTGGGGGCATAGAGAAAGCAAGCTCTCTCGCCGTCCGGCACCTGCGTCAGAATCAGCCACTGAAGTCGCTCCTGGACCACCGTGGTGGGCATCACCTGACCAAGGGCAGGTGGAGCCGCATCTCTAACTCTCAGAATCCAATCATCCAGCCACGAAGGGTCGACTGAAGGCACACGCGGCACCTTCAGAACCATTCCTACAGCACGGAGGAGCAGAGCCAACAGTTTGGTATCCGCAGCGGACGAGGCAGACACTGCGGCACGCTCCCGAAACGGTTTCAACCTTACCATCAGACTCACCCTCTGATGCTGCTGAAGACATCTCATCCTCTTGGGGCACCCCGAAGGACACACTCAGCCCTGTTACGGGGGGAGCGGTCTCTTCCAGGAGGACCACAGGACTACGTGGTGCAACAGAAGTCCGCACAGCTGTTACCCCAGACATTGAACTGAACGCTCACCTGGAAGTCCCCCAGGCACCTTGCCGCAGCACGGGAAGGACGCAAGGGGAGCCGCCTCGAACGAGAGGTGGGACTTCAATGTAGCCATGGTCATACACTCGCAATGAACGCATTGACCATCCACAAAAAGCTGTCTCAGCGTGCACTCGGCCCAGACATGCGAGACCACGATCATGTCTGTCCAAGAGGTGAGGAAACTCCACATCCAGAAACGCACGGTGGTTTGACATTCCAAAGAACGCTTCACCAACCGTGGGAAAATTTGCTCCGTTGCCCAGGGAAGACCTCAGAGGTCTTTTGCTTACTGGACATGCAAGATGACTGGCACACAAGCCTTTAAAAACGCTACCAGCCCGCAGGGTTTGCTGAGAGCCGCCCAGATTAAATGCTGTCAGACGAGAGAGCAGGAAAGCAGGAACTCTTAAAATCAGGACTCTTTCTTGATCGTTCTCCAAAACTCGCAGAGGGGGTCTCCTGTAGCAGCTCAGACGGCGAAGGCTCTGAAGCGAAAATCTGCATGTGCACTGTGCTCATGCCCTCTTATACTCACACAGTGATTGAATGCACCTGAGCACAATCAGTGCACGCCAATGTTCATTGGCCTTTAGTAAAAGACTCATAGGGAATTGGTCTCTCTGGCGAGTTCCCATATGTAACGTCGAAGTGATTTGACTGAAAGGGTAACAAAAAGTCACAAACACATATAAAATAATATCAGGCATTACTGATCAAACTGACGCCGTTATTTAAAATATATATATATAAAACAGAAGGCTTAATTTTGCCATTAAACTGTTACACTATCAAATATTGAGCTACTCATGGATTTTGGTCCTTTTTTTGTGCAAGTCACATGAGATGTGTCTAAATATATTTTACAGTACAATCACACGTGGGATTTTGTCGCACCTGTTGGGGCTGTCTTTCTCTTTCTTAGCATGGCTGACTGAGGATTCACTCAATAGCTAAAGCTCATTGATATGGCAAAACCCATCTCATCCCTGCCACTCTCAGACAGACGGCAGCCGCCCCCGGATCTCTTGGCTCAGTCGCCAGTCAGTGACGGGCCTGAGGATGGAGAGAGGAATACAGATTCAACTGACAGATTTCTCTCTCTATTTCACCTCAACTAGGATTAAAACTGCATTTGTGATGAACCTAAGGAGGTGATGGAGTAAAGTATTTGGTAGTTTGATAAAATGGTCAGTGATTGGAGAGAAAACATTATATAACTATATACATTATGGTCCAAACAGAAGCCTCTTTCTGCCACAAAAAATAAATAAATAATTTATGAAAACATGATTTTATTTATTGTAATATGCACTACCATCAAATGTATAAGGTATTTTTGGTTTATATTATGCTAATAATATATATGCTACCTGGTCTCTTGGCAAAAATGTACCTGGGGGCACGTTTTTGCAAGACATGAAATACGTACTAATAAGGACATTTCACTGCAGTTTCCTAAAGTAATGGACACTAGAGGCAGTAAAATTCTGACACTTTAATTCCTTTTCACACTTTGGTTTGAATACTGTGTAACTACACCAGTTCAAATCTGTAAATAAGGAAGTTGAATGCACATAGTTTCTTCAAGAAAAGTGCCTTTATATCAGTTTTGCATTTATTAACACTATCAGCAGTTTAGGCTTTAGTTTGGTGTAAGGCATGTTTCCAACATGATAGAGCATTAACTTTTAGTGACATTATGTCATTATGTTATGACATTATCACAAGATGTACCTGAAGCAACGTATCAAAAACACAACAATATGTACCTATATCAACTTTATAAAAACGTGCCAGGTTTCACATTTTGAACCCATGTTTTGTGCCTCTCAGTTGGCATTTCTCAATGAAACTGCTGTGAAACGTGCAGCAAGATACATAAAAACAGTGCTGCAGAAAACTACCCAGAGGTACATGTTTTTATGAGACTGGGCTGGAATAATGGTAAGTTATGCCGTTTGAGTCTGCACATGATCCAAAAAAAGAAAACAGTAGTATTGTGAAATATTATTAACTAAAATATATTTTTTTTAATTTTTATATCATTTAAAATGTAATGCCCTGTGATATTAAAGTCAAATTAAAGTTAGTAAAGTCACATAATCTTTCAGAAATCATTCTAATAGACTGATTGGCTTATTTTTCAGTTGAGATCAGATTGAAAATGTACAAATCAAAGTAGAAATCAAGTCAAATCTACTAGCAAACAAAGGTATTTTTTTACTTACAGATCAAATGCTATGACATTCTGAAATCATTTTTTCAACTTTTTTCATTTCAACTTTTTACCTACCAGCTGCTTAAAATATAATTTGTAATAAAAAGCATCATTCAGTTGCATTTTTCACATTGTACATCCTCAGAAGAGCAGCTTTCATGAATAACTCAAGATACAATGCTGTGAATTACACCTATTAACCTTTAAAAACCATCTTTAAGAACTCAGGATTACAGATGCGCTCAATCTTTTTATGCTCATATGAATCATTCATGACACTGTATCAGCACTTTATCGCTTAATAGAATTATTCTCATCTGTGAGTGTGAATTTAGGTTGCCCAGTTGAGGTCACACTAAAAAAAAAAAAAAATAAATAAATAAAGTGTCATTCACCTCAGTCTGGAAAACCATGATGTCATTACTGACTTCCAGGAAGCATTTTAGCATCAGCATAACAAATTCTGATGCTCCCAGAGTGCACTACAGGTGAATAGGTGAAGCTGAGGGGTGGAAACTAATCTACTTTCGTCTTCTGGAAAACCTGGTGATGTCACATATAAAGAGCTTTTATGAGACTTGTAGTTTACAGATTACAGTTCTGCCAATGTGTCATGTGTATTTAAAGAGCTTTACTCTAAAAAGCTGATTAATATCCTAATTGATGGACAGTGTCATCATTACAGAAAGTATAATAATCCTCAGTAGAAAATTTTAACTGTGTCAGCAGTTTTGTCATCCAAATTAGCAAACTGTTTTGTCACTGAAATGGGAAACAAATAACAAGAATTAATACCAATACGTGTCAAGGTAGGTGACATAAACTATAGTCATGCTCCTTCAAGGCCTGATGAAATCACATACTGACTTTATGTCATGTTGAGCTCTCTTTTTAATATGTATACTTATATTCAGCAAGGATGCACTAACATCTTATGTTATATATTTTACAATATTTATTGTATTTTTTATTAAATAAATTCAGCCTTGCTGAACTCTCATTCAAGGGCATTAACAAAATATATAATAAATGTCAGGTTTTTTTAAGAATACTATACCTATTCCTATTTTTTGTTTATCTTGCCTTGAAACCTTTAGCTTGTGGGGCTCCATCTGCTGTTCAAACATACAATATACAATCTTTAAATGAGACTCATTGTGTAAACATTTGCTTATATTTCAATATATCTAGTTGAATGCAGTGTTAGGGAAAGATATGTATAGAAACACTATACTAAATCAAACATCATTACACATACAGTATCCACTTGCACTTTACTAAACTCAACTGACATGCAGATAAAGCATTAAAATGCATGTCTGAAGCCCTGAGTTCTGAAGGAAAGTAGACTGATCTGCTATCAGATAGAGATGAATAGGAACATGTCTCAGTCTGATTCCTGGACAGCTGTAATTTTCTAAAAGACCTATTGCAATCGATTCCCTCAGGCCTATGTGGAACAGTAACTATGGCCTTCTTGGCCAGATCAAAAGAGGTCAGGTGGAGCTGAACCTCTTCAACACATTTCATCCTTCAGATGGAGGCATAATCCAACAAGCAGGTCAATTTATGAGCAGCGACATGAAATGATCCATTTATAGGACCCAATGTGGACAAAGAACAGATGTCAGTTTAAGAAATATAGGAAGACACAACACATCTTACTTAACAGTACACAACAGAGGAATGCTAACTAAATTTGAAGTTTAAAAATAATTATTAAGGATTACATACAAATATTGTACACAAAAACACAATTGCATGTGACTATATGGTAAGCCTACAATAATGACAGTAGATTTCGGGTTCGATTTGACAGGGAATTTCAGGCTAATGTCTGTAAACATGGTCTGGCTACCCTCAAAGAACATCTAGCTAGCATTCCAATTAACTTATGAGCAACCAATAAAAAAAAAAACTGTTCCTCTTCTAGAAATTTGTAATTTTGGTTCAACAATGTCAATAAAAAGCGGTGCACCTATTAATATAAAAACCCACATAAAATACAATAAATACAGAGAAAGTAAGCCAGTGTGCTAAAGAGGGTCGGTTTGTTTCTCATGCATGTAGTTTCCAGATGTATTTATAATTGCAGCCAAATTAGTAAGACTCATTTATGAGCAAAGAAAATAAAACAAATACTCTGAAAAGTCTTTGGAGAGGCTAAAAGTAAAACATCTTGTTATTTCTGTTTGTGCCACAGCTAAATGAATAAGTAATATTTCCAAGAAGCCAAGAGATATTTTTGACCTATGACTGCAATGTTTTTTTTTTCCAGTGCTGACTCTCTCTCTCCTTCTCTCCTCCTGTTCCTGAGTTTCTGCAGTTATAATCAAGGTTAATAGATTCAAGTGTTTAATCTTATAAATGGATATACTTTGAATAATACAGCTTGTTAATTCTGTGTTCTGGACAAGATTTCACAGTGGAATAGAATGGGAGGAAAGAGAACGTGAGGCGCTGGTTTATGAGGTTGAGCTAAAGCTAATACTATATTTAGACATGCTGATGTGCATTGTAATTGCTCCAGGGCCATGCTAACATGGGGTCTGGACCAACTATATAATAGTGGCTATCAGCAGATGATTAGGCACATGATGGTGAAGTGTTTTTCACTGATTTGATTTCACTCCTTTAATAATCTCAGTGTGTGATATTATATATTCAAGGGCCTGCTGTGAAGACCAGACCAGCTTAACCTAGCATAAACCCCCACAAGTAGAAACGATACAAAATTCTTTGTTTCTGTATTCTGTATATTGTTTTTTGATAATGTAAGGATCCTTGCCATCTATGGGAGGGCATCATAAGATATCATAAATATCTTAATTTGTGTTCTGAAGAAGAACGGAGGCCTTATGGGTTTGGAACAACATGAGAGGGAATAATAATGACAGCAATTAAATTTTTGGGTGAACTATATATTAAAAGACCAAACTGAAGCGTTTTCCTAAAAAGTGAATAATTTTGACAAAAGTGACAATTCTGTTATTGCTATTTCTACCATGATGTATTGTAAATTATTCATAATTATTCACCCATAATGTTGTGTCAATTACTACCATACTTCAAGCAAATCAGGTATTGTGAATTTTATCTTGAATTTTATCTTGTGAATTTTCACAAGAAAATTCAATTTCTAATTTTTAATTCAATAACTGGATAGAGAAAATATACCATTTCTGAGTGAAAAATGTTTTGAGCATGGGGTTACCTGTCCAATTGAATATTAATTACCTGAAGCCATATAATTAATATTCATGAACCAAGCTGAAATGATTTATTATAATTGTGCATCACCTAAAGTGTGTTCTCCACAGGAGAACAAAGGCTTTATAAACCATAGTAAGTAATATCTTCAAAGGCAGACCACATAATTTTTACTTTATTAGCAAAAAGATTACAATGAGTTAATGAAAGAATTCAAATTATGGGTATTAACATTTAATGAAAAACCATTTAAACTGCTAGATTTGCCTTTGTGTCATCACATAATGTTTCTCTGCATCTTGTAACTGAAAATAAAACAGCACACACTTTACCTTGCCCTCCCTCTTTTTCATTAATAGGCCACAAAGATGCATCCCAATGCATGCCTTTTATCTACCCTGGACGTAGATCAATACAGAGGCCTTACTGCACTATTAGCCTATTTCTCTTCATTCATTGCAGCTATTCATCAGCATACTACATGCTCTAGAAGCTCCAGTTATCAGAGGAGAGCACTGCTGATGCTCCGTAGCTACAGTGCAAATGCTGGAAATACAACTCAAGTGCTAAATTGTTTTAGGTTTTTAGAGATATTTTTCTCTTTTTTTGGTTCAAGATGATTATTGGAATCATGTTGGAAGCGTAAATTGCCTTCTAGCAAATGTATGACAGAAAAACAAGTATTGGATCATCAACAACATTACAAACATCTCTGGCTACCTAATGGTTAGCGCAGCATTTAGATATCGATTTCCCTATTGATCATGGATGTCTGCAGCCTGCTTGACATTAACACAAAAGCAACGTGCAAGGAGCATATTGATATGTGCTGTCTGAAGGTTGACGAGATGGTGCATTTTAGCATACCAACTACAACAAATGCGATCAAAAACACAATACCATCATCGATGATAAAGCAGTCAAAACCCTGTGTAATATTCAACACTGATAGAGCCCCTCCTGTGAGGGAAGCACTAAGTGTGCTAAGATTTATGCAAAAGAGACTGGGGCTAGTTGTCACAAGGGCTGTTTGGTCCAATTGCATGTATAAATATTATATATATAAAATTCTGAAGCATTTATTAATTCTAGTTCATTTTAATTCAACATTTACAAATACACTGTTCAAATTTTGTGTAGCAAAATGTAGCCTGAGCTAAAATGAACATTTAACATTAAAAAAGGTTAATAAATACTGTAACAAATGTATTGCTCATTATTATTGGATAGTTAATGCATTAACATAAGCTGACTAATAAAACCTTATTGTAAAGTGTTATCATATTCTGCCATTTTATACAACTCATTATATTACAAAAGGCCAATGCATGTTATATATATATATATATATATATATATATAAAAAATAAATACCCTTGACCGTTATTTCTGAACAATAATACTAAAAACATTCAATAGCTTCTTCTGTAGTC
>JAUMHI010000065.1:11545139-11589170 GCA_032359435.1 Enteromius unitaeniatus
AAATTGATCCGATCCGTGACTCAAAATCCGTGATATGATCCGAACCGTGAGTTTTGTGATCCGTTGCACCACTAGTTATAATTAATTTACCAAACATTTAAATCATTGCCTGCTTCAATCTGTTGATGAAATCATTGTTGAAACATTTGCAGTTAGCCTGTTTCATGAATAAAAGCAAAACTATACAAAATTATAAACCAACAAACAAAATTATTTGAACAGTGAAGGTGAATAAAGGTATATTTGTTAACAAAGCATAAATCTTTCTTCAGATTTAAGAGTGAGCACTTTGTAATTGTGTTGAAACATGTTCATCTGATATTTTCTCATTGAACTCATAGAATTTCCTATCAATTCAATTGAATGTATAGAAACAGTGGAAAAATACCAATATGGCGGCATGGCAGCTTCCCTTAACATCATGAGCAATCCAGTTCTCAGATTACAGATCAGTGGTCCCAACCTTGTTTTTGGTCCCCGTCCATCCAACCTCTGTCACAGATAAATTCGACTTAGTACTTGGTAGTTTGCATGTTGACGAAAAGTAATTTCAATAATACATTTGCTAAAGCTCAATTCCTCTTTTTGCAGCTGTCTGAAAAGGTCAAATGCTGCATTGGGCATCACAGTTTTTGAGCAGCTTGGAATGAAATCCACTTAAAATATTTATTATTATTTTTATTTTTTTTTTAAACGTACTGCGTTTTAGCTTGTTTTGTGTGCTATTATACCTGAGAAAAAAACTGTTAGTATTTCTTTTTGTCTCAATGGCAGCTGCCTTGCTGGAGCATTTCTCTCCCATTACTTTTTCTATTTATGACGTATTGACAAGTTTCACATGATTTTCAACAGCCACTTTGTCGTGTTTGCCTATATGAAAATTTGAGTGCACCTAACTTTTGTGCTGGTGCTCCTAAAAAGAGAAAACTAGGCGCGTCAGTGCAAAAAGTTAGTCTGAAGCCCTGATATAGGAAAATTGCACTAAATTGTATTATATAAAGGTGCTACACAAAGGCACTTCACACAGATCATGAATAGTAAAAATATGATTTTAACCATGTAAACAAGCCAACCGTTTACCTCCTGTGCATGCCAGTGTATCACATGACCATCTCTTCTTGTGTGGCTGTGTCTAGAGCTGAGGTCAAAGGTCACATGAGAGGGAGATCTGTATAATAGCCATGAGGGAGTCCGAGATGTGGAGAAAGATGGTGGTTTCTCTCACAAAAGGCCTAGTTTGTTTGTTTCATGATGGAAAAAAAGAAAGAATTTTGTCTATTTAAAACCATGAATAGAAATATTTGCTCTGTGAACACACAACTGCAATAACCACATGTGCAGCTTGATGACAAATGTTAGCTTGCAAAATGTAACAAACAGAAACAACTATAACACATGCACCATGATACTGCCCACCTATCAGACTAAGACAGCACAGGACAGGAAATTAGTTTGATATATAAAATGTCACAAGTGCACACATAAGAAAGACAGAGACACATTCTCATACAGGATTTTGCAGTTCTCCTAAGAAACATGCCTACAGGGACGCCTGCATTTCACTCAACATCAGAGCTTAAACTAAATCAGATAAGGCTAAGCTGAGTTGGAGGAAAGGCCCAAAACCAAATCATCTCAACCCTCCAATCCAAGACTTTTAGCTCAATGACATACTGGCAAGCAATCTATCTCGTAAAAAAGAAAAATCCCTTACAATACTTATTTTAAAGTGAATGAAAGAAAGGGAGTACAAATGTTTACAATCTCTTTTTAATTTACTGTTCCCTCATTACAGCATTACAACATTAAGTTGCATGAAAAATTAATAATATAAGACAAAATAAATCAATAATTTAATAGTAAATGAATCATTTAAAATGCAAATAAAAATGTCAATGTATATGTAATGAAAAACATAATTAAATAAAATAATTTTCTATTATAAAAAATACAAATAAAAAAATTAAAAATACATTTTATATAAACAATTACATAAAATAACTACAATAAGTTATTTAAAACATTTTATTAAAAGTATTAGCAGCTACAATATAAGTGCAAAAAATCTCTATCACCTTATTGGGAGTTCTTAATGTAGGTCTTATTGTACATTATCCATATGATTATTTATTATTAATGTATTTTGATTACCAATTATGCAACACAAGTTTAGTTTCTGACTTCATGGCTCTGTTAAAGGTATCTGTAGGGTTCTATATATTTTATTTGCTCCATGCCTCTATTCTAAGCACACAAGTCTTTTAAGTTCCTACTTTTACCCAACCAGAAGCAACTTATCTATCATTACTTACAGTGGTGTCATATGTCGCAACCCACCTCAAGCATGCATACTTGCATTTCAAACACACAGTAAGACAGCACACCCGGCGAGCACTGGGAGTCTCAGATCGCTTTATGAGAGACGGTTAACCTTCCTCAGCCTGTGCCCGTGACAGCTGTCAGCTTTGAAAAGACACCAGCCTTTCATTTCACACAAGGGAGAGCCAGTGAGTGAGGAAGGCCTCTCATTCCAGGCTTTCAGGTGGAGGACACTCCAGCAGCCTCTGCATTATATAAGAACAGAGTGGTTTCATATTAGCCCACTGACTTTGAGCGCTTGAACTGATGGAATATTAAACAAGTGAAAGAGAGACAGGGCAGGAAACATGTGTAGTTCTCTTCTTTAGACCTGCAGGTTTCAATTTGTACCCACAACACATGATGAGCCTTTTACTGTCGTTCAACAAAGAAAAACTGTCTTACTTGATCAAATATAACATGGTCAAAAAAGAAAAGTAAAAACACATAAATGAAAGAAAAAAAACATATGGCAGAACTTGAAAAATAATGATCAAGGATAAGACGTTTATAACAAATACTGCTTAATTAAATTCCATTAAAATAATAAAAAAATTAATAAATTAAAAAAAAACATAAAATAAAATAAAAAAGTATAAATGTTTCTTAAACTTAAGTATGAAATTCACTTGAAATGTTAACCTATTTGACAATATTTTGAAAAAAAAAAATAAATAATAATATATATATATATATAAAAAATTATAAATAATAATAATTCCCTCTTTAAAACTGTTTGGACATTTAAACATTTTATATTAAGTTTAGTATCCATATTTTGGCATGGTTTATCCTCAAAATTGTTTCAACAGAATCTCTCTTCAATTAAGTTTATTTTTCTCAAACATACCCTTAGACACATTTTTTGGTCTTAATTGTCTTAAAATATTATAAAATTAGATTTCTAACATTAAGGGAGGGTAAGCACTGAAACAAACACACTCATATCCCAAAAGGGTCTCACCCCTTTTTTGATAGATCCACCCCACTTCACACATATGTAGCCTAAGCAACCCAGGCAACGATTAGCTCCTTGAAACGAAGCAGAACAAAAGCGGCGCAACAAATCTCCGACAGAAAACTGCTGCTGTGTTCTAGTCATGATTTGCTGACAGCCAGTGAAGCCACCGGAAGTGTTCGATCCGCCATCTTTCTATTCCCTACCGGCAGATAGCTCAATTGAGCCACAGGCAAACTGCTGACCAAAAAATCCCCAAAACAATCACCCAATTAGACGCGAATCAGTCACACAGGATGCATTTTTGTCTGTATATAAAATAATTTTACTACTCAAGATGTTATCGGCAAAATTGGTGGTCTTTTTGGGCAGGATAAGCATATTTCTTTCATTTCGGTGGGTGTGTCTGCTACATATTGATAACTGATTCAACATGAAATATAGCCTATTTCTTAATGTACGCAATAATATTAAACACTGAAGTATTAGTATCAGAAATGTGTTTGAATATACAATTAATAATCCAATAGCCTCTGTTGCTCTGAAATGAAAAGCTTACCATGCATCATCTTAAAATAAAACTTCATGTTCATACTGGATGCCTATGTACTGTAATTAGTGTACTTTCTTAATTACAGTAAATTTACAGTAAATATATATATATATAAATCAACAACCTACCCTTTTAGTAATCCAGGACAGGACAGGCACAAAGTAATATTACTACCAGACCACATATGCTGAACTGACAACTTAGAAAGGGAGGACAATGATGGATAATTAACACGACACACCTGAACACAATGACACAATTAACAGAAGCCAGAAACTAGGTCAAACCGAGACACATGGGACACATGGGGAATGAAAACAACAACAAACAGTCCAGGGGTGTGACGATATTATGCTCACCTGATTTTCCCGACCCCAACTGTTTAATAAGCAGAGGAAAATCCCCACTTTAAAAATGACCGTTTACATGCATAGGGTGTTTGCAGTAGAAGAATATACAGGGACACTTCGGATTTGAAAACGCGGACTTAGGTGATGTTTTATAGAATGATAGACTGTATGGGAACAGTGAGGAATACCAATATGGCGGCGCGGCGGCTTCACTGTGACGTCACGATCAGTCCAGTTTTCTATTATAGATCAGTGTTGCTGACACAAATTTCTAATGATTTTCAACGGTTGCTTTATCGCGTCCAGTGTAGGCAGACTTTAGCTGATAGCGATAGCGTTACACACGTTGTTACTTACCTAGAGATGAGCCAAAGCAATGGCGTCTGATCGCAGGCCTTCTGCTTCTTGAGTTCTCTCCAGCGCTGGAAAGCTGATACGATATTTACACAATATTTCCCGCTTATGAGCCTATCGTTTTCCTCTTTTTTTTGTTGTTGTTGTGTAATCTTTCTGTCGCTCGGCTCGACTCTTCGCTGAACCACTCTCCTCCACACAATTATTAGACACACCCATTACTGCTGATTGGCTAAAAGTTTGTTTGGGTACTAGGCCCAGACTCACTTTTCCAAAGCATTTTTGAAAAATCGCTTACCCTGCCTTTAATGTAACTGATTTTAGGGATATTTACTGAGAGAGAAAAAATTTACAGTATTTAGTGTTCAACTAAATTTTGTGTTGAGTGTTATTGTGTTGGAGATCCAATATAGTCAACTTATTAGACATTCTAATCACAATTTCAAGTTTAGAAATAACTTTGTATTTTGAGATTCTGGGAAATTCTTTCTCTCAAACACATTCTTTGTGCATTCTACAGCACCTCCCATATACTCATGTAAAGTTAATGTCTCAAACATTTGCAATGCAGCCACCAAAGACCTGTGTATTCGACAGAGAAAACTCTCCTCTTCCTTCTTTTATTAAAGTCTGCATGCATAACATCTACATTCTGAATGCAACCTTCACCCCTCTAACGTTATATCTGCGTCTCCCCCTCTCTGTGTTGTCCCGTGCCTGCTCACGTATTCTTTTAATCTCTGCTTGGTGCTGTTATAATTGTTTTCTGTTCCTTTCATGATTCGTAACTAAGACCCAGAACGATCGCAACACAGATGAGTCCAGTGACAGCTCGCATTGAGATTGTCATCCAAACCTTGTACGACTGGCACCCTTGATGTGTCTGAGTTCAACACTGATGAAAGACCTGAAACATCAGAGTGATGTACAGTATGTCAGTGTGTCTTTGCCTGCCATCATAACAGTGGCATCAGGTTACTGTTACTCTGCACCCTTTTACTCCATTTACACTACTGTCCTTCTACTTTATTTACTTATTTCCCATTCATACACAAAAGCAGAGGGTGCTTTTGAGTTTTTTGAACGAGTGAGGCTAAGAGATAAGCTGTAAGGTGATGACATGTCCTAAGTCATGCCACATGTCATGGACATTCTGAAAATTAATTAATGATCAAGCTATTAATTAAGCAAATGCTAATTCAATCATAAATCAATTATTTTCAAATGTAAAAAAAATAAATATAAAGTTGCTGATTTTTTTTTATTTGAACATGTAGTAGGCCTGCATGTAATATGTTGTAAATCATCCAGCCAATATCGACTTTTGACTAATCTTTCAGAGTGTATATGAGTACTTTTTGGACATATTGTACAAGATTAGAGAGCTGCTTTAATAAAGAGTCATGTTGTGATTTAAATTTCATTTTAAATTGCACATGATATTAACTCAGTTTTACAGTAGCAAAAAAAAATACAAACAAATACGTTATTAAAATAAACAATTGTTTGTTTTTTGTGCAATTCTTTGTGTAATATTTAGATTTGAAGAAGTAATACAAGTGTCTTCTTTCAAACGAGGCCAGCAATACTAAAGGATCATAGACTGCAAATTAGTTTTAATTTTCAGGCCTCGTGTGAAGGGTTTGTTCCCGCTGGATACAGGTTTTGCTTGCTGTACAGGTGTCATTGATTATGTCTATGAGGCCATTAAGCACTGAAACATCTCTCTGCTTTCCTCTTATTTAATGCAGATTAAACATACAGACACTTGCATGTGTCTGCTCAAATCCCCACGACAAAGCGTGAATACCAAAGCCCTTACGGTTTTGTGATTGAATTCAGTCAGCATGCAAACAACCATCCAAACGCACAGCCTAAAATACATTCACACAGTAGTAACTGTCTTGAGAAGGCTTACCCAATTTCCAGATAAGTCAAGTTGCTTAGACTGCCCCCTATTGGCTTTCATTATGAATTGCAATCCAAACTTGCTGGTTCTACAGCAGATGGGGCTTCTGACAGACAGCTGCCAAGACAGGTCAGAGTATCTACTGAAAGCAGAAAACAAAGTTGATGATAAGGGAAGCATTTCATAGCCGCACACAACCTCAACCAATGTGGGAACTGCTCACTCAAACCCAAACAAGCAATTCAAACAATAGTCACTTGGTCACTTGGATAGCATGATAAAAACTGCAAATGGGTAGGAAGACAACAAGTACATGATGGTCTGTAATACATCTAAATAAGTGAGCATGTAAAATTACAAAATGTACCTTATATAAATCAACACCCGCATATTACCAAATTTACACAGTGGCAACAATATCAAAAGCTATAAGTCTTATTTTTTGGCATTGCAATGGTATATACACTGTACTATGGCATTGCAACCTGATACCATCACTGCAACCCTTCAGAGAATCAAGACAAGGCAAGACGAGACGAGACAAGGGCCACTGGCAGGTGCGAGAAGTACAGAAACAAGCACCCACACGTACAAGGTGAGGGAGGGGTGTTTAATGGGACCTCTATGGAGGCAGAAGGGAACATCTGTGGTCATTAGACTGCATACAAAAGGAACCCCCCTTATTCAAACAGTCTTAGGGCCTCTTTGGACGCCCGAGCTCTGAAGCGTACCCTCCTAATTCAAGGCTTTCAGCAGCAATCATCATTAACATTTCAGTATGCGTGTGTTTTGTGTTCACCCCCAACCAGCATGCAGAAAGTGAAATAGGTGGCACGATAAGTCTTTTAGCGATTTGGTGGTTCGTCAAGTGTATTAACTGATCATAAATTATGCAATGTGCCAGGATCTTTAATAACTGTGCTAAAATCACTTTTGGAAATAACATTTGGACACAATTGCCTGAATTTATGCTCCTTATATTCATGAAAGTTGTATGCCTTGTATGCACATTGTAAGAATTAATTGTTCGTTTGTTTATATATATATATATTTCTAAAATCTATCTATCTATCTATCTATCTATTCATCCATCCTTTCTTTTTGAGATATATAATGCAATATTCATTGCAATATAACTCTTCAATACCTCCCTGATTAAAAAAAGTCATAAAGTTACTGTTTATGTGATATCGTCCAAAGCCATCCAAGTTTAAGCTGTAATCTAGGCTTGACATAGAAAAAATAGCTTGTCTTCAAAGATTAAAAAATAAGGCTCTGGCTCATTAGTATTTACTGTAACCACTGTATATCTCCTGTTTTTTCCATTAGGCTGTTGTGGGCTCAGGCTGTGGTATATTATAGATGGTGGATCATCCATATGGCTTATAAGTTATGATGTGTGCAAGACCACGACTGCACTCACGGCCATCTTTTAAAACAGTCTAATGAAAAGAGATTAGACTTATCAATATTTATCAGATGAGACTTAGACCCCACCCCCCACCCCCCACAGCAGAGAACAGTCATGTCTCACCTGACAGATTTAAACATCAAATATACGGATCTAATTTTAAAGGTTGCATAAATATCATACACAGTGTCACTTCTAAGGACAATATCACATAAACAGTGACTTTATGACTTTTTTAATCAGGGAGGTATTGAAGAGTTATATTGCAGTGGTTATTGGATATTGTATATCTCATAAAGGTTCAAATCTACACACTTTTGCATCACATTTACATGCCAGTAATGCTTTCCAGCAGTTAATGGCATTTTTTCCTGAAGCAGTTACATCCTTTCAGAGACAATCACTCTACATTTCAAGCAATGCCGAGCAGAGACGCTCCGCATGCTGGGACTGATGATTGTCTCTTTCAAATTCATGTGTGGCCTTTCTCAAATCAAATTACCGCTTTGTGCCTGAGAAAAGCTTAGCGACTTTCTGGGAACTGTTTGCAGGTTTGGTGCACCGCATAGCAAAAGAAATATGAACATGTCTCATATTAAATTCTGATATTTGTGAGCAGAGACTATTACAGTGGACACCAGCTATGATCGCTGACACATGGATATTAGCCCTGTACGACATGCAAATGAGGCCGCAGACATTAGCCCATGCTTGAGGAGGTACAATCAGTTATTATCAGCTCAATCAAGCACAGAGCTTCAGCAGTTATAATGACCCACACGCCACCAGTCAAATGCAAAATGGGGCAGATTTTTTAGCTTGCTGGAAGTAGAGGGCGGATGACTGAAATGTCTTTGTGTTCTTGTCTCCGTTCGGTTTTGTAGAACTTTTTCTATTGTACAAAATCCAAGCCTGTTTAAATAGTCATGATCTATTTGTGACGTAAGAGACTCCATTACCCCATTATCCATTTTTTTGCCATTGTGTGAAAAATTTTGTTTTCTACAAATCTGTTCAGATGAACAAACAAGCTCATCAGAATGAGTACATTTTCAAACAAATTTTTATTTTCAGGTAAACTATTCTTTTTTACTATTTTCACACTTACATCATTTGTACTAAACATGTGGGTTATGTCTGCTAAGATTATTCCACAGAGAACCTTCACTGATTAAAACTTTTGAAAAGAATGACTAAACAACAGCTTAAAAAAACAGAAATGAAGGAGATGTCCTTGCAGCCAGCTGTCTGTATCTTTAATGAAGACTTGAAACAGATAAAAAGTCTATATTATTAGACGTCCCTCACATCTGTCAGTTTGGCTTCACACATGCTCCTGTTATATCTCAGTATGTTCTGACGGTGGCTTGTGCGTGTCTGATGGCTTTTGAGAGCACCTCAATCATTCCTATGAAAGTCATAACCAGGGGGGTGGACAGAAATAACAAAAATGACGCATGAAAAAGCATTTTAACTTTGAATCAGCCAACACTATTATGCAGCTGCAAAACGAGTCATTATTTTCTAATTAGCAGTATGTAGCAGTGTCAGTTATAAAAGATGCTTAACAAGACACAGTTGTACAAGCATGTCATGAGCAAACTGCAGGTGTGCTGGAAAAAAAGAAAGGGAACAAGCTTTTTAAAAAAGGTAGAATATGGCTTATCATTGACAAACTGTTTTAGCAAAATACATTATGGTTTATGAAAGGTTCCCAAACAGCAGGCTGGAATGCATGCTAGGTCAAAAAACACTTTAATTTTCTTTTAATATGCATTTATTTTTATCTTATTTGTTCAATGACTCCCAAACAATTCCTTTAATGATTTATATTTCCAAACCCCTCCAATGATTTCATTTTCATTCAGAAACCGCAAAAAGACCAACAAGTGGGTGGGCATTATGCTAATGTTTTACTTTGGCGTTATCATATGGCTTGGGACTCGTTTCAATGATTCGGAGTCTATTTTTTCTTTTGAGAGACAATACCTTTACACATGGCGCACTTTCAAATTTTAAACTTTGCAGGATGTTTTCATTCACTTAGAGCTGCAAATGTATGCTTTTGAGATGTGTTTGTGATATTTTTGTGTGTGCAATTCTTGGATTGAATAAAGTAAAGTTGAAAAAAGGCAAAGCTTTGAAGATGTAAGCATGTTCTGCTTTCATAATTTATTTTAAAGAATATGAAGTTACTTACTAATCCTAAAACTTACATGGTAGTGTATGTCTGATATCAACAGCAGTCACACAGAGTTCAAGTGAACATGTGATAATCCTTTTTAAAACTTAAATTCTGATATATATATATATATATATATAACATTTATATATGTATATATATATGTTTTATTTTTTATTATTTTTTTATTTTTTTGATGCAGGACCCACATGTTGGAAGTCTCACTGTCTCTGTTGAAGTGTCACATCTAAGTGTCTATTAACTATTAATGGGAGTAACAACTGTCACTGAAATAACTGAAATAAGAGCCACTCCTCTCCGCTAATCACGTTCAAGATGTCAGTAACAGTCTGCGGTGAGGGTTAAAGGTTAGATATGCCATTCGGTCCTAGCAGATATAGAGCAATTATGAGCAGCCTGCTTTAACCTCGTGACCCGAACGGGCTTACTGGACAGCTGGGATACATTGGGATCGAGTCAAAGGCATCATTTCTGTAAGCAGAGGAGAAATGATGGGGCATAATTGACATGGAACCACCCCAAAAGAAGGTCCGTCTAGGACCATGGGTAGATGCTGAGGCTTAACCAGATGTCACAGACATTGAGGGCTGGCCCAATCTATTTCAATCAGGAGGGAATGTTTCACTTTTTATTACTTTTTCAATTCTCTCATTCCGATCAGCCTGGCCCAGATAACAGTACTATTAGCCCCTTAGATCAATGTGTTTTTATTTTCCCTGCCCCTCTTCCCCCTAATGCAACCCCCTCCCTCGACCCGTATTGGGTATCGGAAAACCAAATTACTTTATCTCTTCTCCCATGGGAAGCCTGCCAAGGAAAAGTTGATTTGCAGCGGCACAATGGCACTCCTTATCCTCTCATCTTCACCACACTCTTTCTCTCGTTCTCTTGTTCCTTCTTTCTCTCTCCTTTTTTTGGGTGGCTGAAGGAGCCAATCAAAGTACAATGAAAGAGGAAGAGGAAGATGAAGACAAAAAAAAATTAGAGTTTTGTCTGATGAGAGCAAGAGGAATCCCCACGGCTGAGCAGGGAATAGACATGGACTCGCAGCAACCAGCACCGCTTCGCTTTATCTTCCAGAATTACAGCCATTTATCAGTCTGCGCAGAAAACTGTCAGCCCATTACACAAGCTCGCATGCAGGCGGAGGGAGGGCATCCCGTCAGACGTGCTCCTAATGGCTGCGGCAGTGGCCCTGACTGAGGGTCACGGAGGACATTCATTAGAAAACTGTAACTTGGCTAATCGTAGCTCACTTAACACCACATCATGGATGAGTGCCTGCCAATGGCACAAAAAGAGCTCCATTGTGGTCTGGTTTAGGTAAACAGTGCTAACGCGCACCAAGGAGAATGAATGACAGTTTTGGGGGAGACGCAGGGCACTTTGCAAGACAATTGCGACTCCTGCTAATTCCTGATCTATTCTACTACAGCTATTATCCTACAAGTTCAATCAAGGCCTCTTAACATAATAGAAGAAAACAAGGTCTCTCCTGTGGTTCCTTTTTACATGGTTATCTTTGTCTGTTGTTGTGAAAAGAGGCCTTGTACAGTAGCAGTGTGTTGGAGGTAAACATGATCAGGCCAGTTTAATGAGAGTTCTGGCAAGATCGCAGTAACTATTTTAATGCCTTTTCAGTTTTAGCTGCCATTTTCATGAATTTAGGCTTAGTTTACACTGCAGGGGAAATCTTAGTTTTTTCCCCCTCTTAAATTACATTTTAACAAACTGCAAGCTAAGTAGGTGATAGATCTGATTTTTTTCTTAAGCAGATTGCTTTTTTTTTTGGCTTGCACATCCACATTGGGTATCAAATTGACAATGCAAATTGCATATAGATTCATCATGTGAAATTTTAGCAGTTTATGTTTGATTTTGGAGGGCAGTATCACATTCTACAAAAAAAATCAAAGCTGGGTTATTTAAAAAAAAAAAAAAAAATTAAAAAGGCTCTCCGCTTGTTAAGTTTTGATGTTTGGAATAATGTTCCAAGGTCCAAACCTCTTCTAGTAAAACATTGAGACATGTGATGTCAAACTTCACAATCAAATAGTTAAGTGCCTCAGATAAGTGGAATGATAAAAACCAGCAAAATGCATTTTTCAAAGCTAAACTACTTTTAACTTGTTTACAATGAAAAGCAGCACAGTGGAATGCAAAAAAACGGGCTTTGTGTAAACAGCTTCCAACATGTTTATGCAGAAAAACAATTAAAACAAAGTGCACTGGAACACAAAAACACAGCCCGTAAGCAAGGGATATGTAGTAGCAAAAAAAAAAACGACCAGTGGGAATGTGATATAACAGAACGTCACACTGCAAGTTGCACAACTGAAAAACGCATTAAATCTGATGTTTCAGACTCAGACCTTAGCAAACAATTTATTTTTATGATGTGTTTTGATGTAGCTATAACCAGACATTTAGCTGCCTGTCTGAAACATTCTGCATAAAGTGTAAATATGTTCTATTTCACTTATTTTCTATGGGTTTTGGCAACCTCTATCTCCTCAACCTTCGAGTATACAGCTGCTTATTAGGGAGCATTTGATAAATTGATACGGATGATTGATTCAATGACTGTGCAGAGAGCTTGTCTGCTTATCTCCATCTGTGTTTCGATCAAAAATCATTTGGCTTGGCAACCCTAAATGGAGGTATATGGATCCACCTGCTCCATTAAATTAGTTCTTCCCTCCCTCCAGGTGACCTGTCATTGTCAATACACCTGTATATTACCAATGCAGACCCCTCACCTCAGCCCAACTAAATAGTGTTTGACTTCTCCACTTTAACCGCTGTAATTGAGTTCATTTCACAGTAACCTTTTTGGGAAGAAGAACCATGAACCTCATTTGCAACTATTGATTGCATCACATGCTAAACAGTCTCTACAATATCTGAACGTGGTCTTCTTTAATGCCATTTCCATTTCTCCAAGGAACGTGTGGCTTTTTTAATAATCTCTATAATCTGTATTTGCAAACATTTGGATAATGCGATTTAAGATTTACTCTATTATTGTCGCAATGGGGAAATTTAGGTTGATTCAACAATTATTCTACAGAAAGACAAAAATTAATTATTAATTATGCTGAAATTAATTAAACTTCCCTCTTTGTACACAATTCCAATATTGTCAAGCTGCAGTTGTTATGATAGTTGTTATTGATCAATATAAATTTAAAATGCCTCAATGAGTGAAAATACACATATACAGCATACATCAAATGTACCTTTACATTCCAGTTGAAATGCATAATTTGTAAACAAATATATTTTCCTTCGCATTACATAATCAGCTCCAGTTCATTGCTTTTCTGACATAGTAAACTTGCTCAGTAGCACACTTGGTATAGCAGTGCACTTGCAATGCAATCATACAAATTAATCACAATAAAACAAAAGTGATTTAGTTTAGGTCATATACTACTTTCAACCACACTAACTTTGTGTTGGCTTTTTGTTGATCACATGCAAAACTAATGCCATTTTCATTTTTCTTTTTTATCTCATATCTGAGATATTGCATAATCAATAAACTCAACTAAAAGTGTCACTACTTAATAATGCCACTTCCTGTCTGCAGTAAGGCTAATTAACCCTATGAAACCCATTTCCTGTGCTTAATTTCTCTAAAACTACATAATTGTTCTGTTCGTAAAGCCTTCGGGCAAAAGTTGAGAGAAACATTCCAATGCTAAAGGAATGTTCCCCGCACCAATCATGGTCACTGTCCTTAGTCTCTTACATGCTAATGACTTTAGCATATGCTAAAACACTCTGTAAATCTTCTGTTTGAGAATGGTGGGCAGCTTAAGGAAAGGCCATGCATGACCCACAAATGAGATCTCCACAAAGAGCCCTTTAACAAGAACTTCAATTAGAGAAGGCCAATTTATCAGGCCTGGAATGATGAGCCAGAGGAACCAGCATGGCACAAAGCCCTGCTGAGACTGCAGTCTCATTATACCCTCCAGCCGACAGTCTAAACCTATCGCTCCACATTCAACCCCTGCTCTCTCGCTAACAGACATATGCAGCGATCCGTTTCACAGGGCCTCTTCAGATTTAGACTGGCTGATTATTCCAGGGGATTTAACAGAGCTCTGCAATGGTGGCAAACACACTTGACATTGGGCCTACATGTTTGGGTTGACTGTAGGCTTATTATGCTCATCCCGCAGGCTGAATTGCCTACTATTCTGGAATCAGTTTGATGCCGTCTGATTATTAATTCTTGTATATCTACTAGGGGTGGGCATAGATTAATTTTTTTATCTAGATTAATCTAGATTCATTTTGAAATGGCTCATTTGAATTCTGGCATTCAGAATATGTGTGCTACCTAAATAATAACTAAAAGTAAAGTCCTATTATATTTGAGACATCTGTGTGTCAGTACTGCCATCTTAAAAGTAGGGGTGTAAATCTTGGTTTCACAAATCAATTGAAAAAGATTTTTATTATTATTATTATTATTATTATGATTATTATATCAACACAATGGCCCAGTCTCTCAAACATGGCTTAGCTTAAGCCAGGACTAAGCCTTAGATAAATTAAGATATTAATGCATATTTAAAATATGTCAGAGCAAGATATTTTCTGTTGAAGCAGTTCAACTATGCATTTTAGTCTGTGACTAGCTTAAGCCATGTCTGTGAAACCAGGAGAACTTCACATTTCATATTCAAAATTCCTGCACATGGCTACATTTTAAATCAAATTTATTTTGTGCAAAATTAAAATTTTATCATTATATAAACAGGCTACTCTTTTAAAACTATTACTTGTTTTAAAAAGTGCTCTTTGAGTAAACGAAAGTTTACAGAAATAGTTTTGACTTTAAGAGTTGTAATTTCTTTTTTTCCTCTGCATTATTGCCTATTGATTAATACTGATGAAATCATTGACAGTGACAGCTTTAACGGGCTGGATTCAGACTAATGCACAGATTTCTTTCGATATATCAGATGTTTTGCTCTGCTCTGAAAACATAACTGACTGTGTGCACATTAGTTTTGTACAAAAGCATTTGAAAATGCAAGTGCATTTAACCACAGCCGCAATCAGTCGCTTCAGGACAAACAAACACAAAGCGCACGTGACTGTCAGGGACAAAGTCTGTCAACGCGCAGGTTTTGTGCATCTAATACCAATGCATTCCGGTATATAAAGGGTATATAAAAAAACATATCTAAAGTAAAACACGATGGATGGAAGCACACTGTCAAGCAGTTCACGTGTCTCAGCGCAAATTCTGTGCAATAAAGCTTGGTGCGTCTCGAGCGAAAAAAATCGATTTTGGAATATTCAGAAGATATGAATGACTATAGCAATGCACGCATGATCTCTGTGACGCCCAGATCTACAAAACAGACCCTCTCACCTGTATAAAACAAGGAGGTGTTAGTCCCGTCCAAAATGGTTCATGAAGATCACAGACGACACACACGTACAGTAGTTCTGAAAACTAGTCCTGTCCAAATAGGGCTACAGTGCAATTCTGCTAGGCATACATCCACGCTAAAATATCAAGGTGAATCTCATCATAGCTTGCGTAGCATAGACCCAGCTCCCAACACAACTTTTTGAATAGATTAACGGCGACATGTTCTTTTATCGCGCGATAAGAGGCTCGTGTTAACACAGCATGTTAACGCCGATAACGGCCCAACACTAATATGTACTTTACCATCACTCAAAGTGAAAAGTACCCTTTAAAATACTATAACTCCACTTTGTGCCAGAAATTTGTGCTCAGTTTCTTCTTCCAGGCACTGGTCCAAAACTGTATAACTGTACATGACAGATATGAATAACATGCACTCAATCAAATGAAACAATAGAAGGCATTGGAGGCTGAAAAACAATGAATGCTAATAAATACTGGCTGCTCCATCGATTTGTTCTTCTAAATTGTTTTGTTTGATTGCCTGGCTGTTTCTTTCCAATGAGAGCAGTGTAATAAGATGACTTTTAATGCGTCCAGCGTCAGGTTTGCTGACAAGGCCCATCTGCACCTTGTTCATGTATCAAATGCTTCACTACTCATCTGTTTGTGGATTTGTATTTCTATGAAAATCAATAACCTCAGACTAATGGGTTACAGAACAAGTCACAGATATTACAGATCTTGTTCTTGTATGATGGCCTCTTGCTACTGGGGCCGCCAAGGTCATAATTATTTGATCTTTGTCTACATCAAATGCATTTAATACAATTCATGTTCATAAGCTTACAGCCAAAATGTCAAATTGAAGTAAAAGCTAGTTTAATATATATATGTAATATATATAATATATGTATATATAATGTATATATATATATATATATATATATATATATATATAAGATAGATGTGGCCTAAATCTTAAGGTGATTTTAAGCTGTTTGTGCTTAGTTCACTTAAAAAAGAACTGACTCAGTAGAGTCATTCATTTGAGAATTAAACTACATTGGTAGCACTGTTTTTGTTTGATAGACTGAAAAGTCTTTCAGGAATAAAACTACAATAATTGTTCTCTATGCTTTTAATTTATTAAAAAGCACTGGTTCTTAAAGAGTCTTCAGTTGTGGAATCAAACTTCCCTGATTTTAAAGGTGTCCTATGAAAACTATTGTTCTTGCTGTAGTGTTGTTGCTGGCGCCATGTTCTGGATATGCTGTGTTTCATTGTGAAAGTGAAACTACTTTGTTTGTGTTTCCAAACGAGGACACAACTAGAAATGAGTGGTTAAGTTGTGTTTGCAAACTGTTCCAGAACAGTTAAACACCAATATTAGAGTGCGTTCAGCGGAATGATTCCTAAACCTGCAGAGCAGCCTATGCTGGCTGTGCATAGAGACTATTAATTGAGGCAATTCCAACTTTTTTAAAAGTTTTGAGCAGCGGAAATGGGAGGAAGATCTGGGCAACACTTATATAGATGATGATTGGCAGGGGGCTATGAAAAGTGTTAGATCCACTTTCACTTGTAACTGTCTTAGAGAGAACCAATGTAAGATTTTACACAGGCTGCACATAACGCCAGTTTTAATTCATAAAATTAATCCATATATACTATCTCCCTGTGTTAAATGTCCTACAGAGTTGGGGACATACTTTCATTGTTTTTGAAGGTGCAAACTCATCTCAAGATTTTGGAACTTTATTATGCCTGTGAAATTAGCACCATTCTTAAGATAAAACTGAAAGTGGATCCTAGTCTTTTTCTTTTGGGGCTTCCGTCTAAAAGACAAGCAATGTCACTGTCACTTAACGCAAAAGATTATAGATTGCTAGATAAATTGCTATTCGTGGCAAGAAAGTGCGTCCTTATTAGATGGATAAAAAATACTCCCCCCTCTGTCACACAATGGTACAGAGAGATTTTTGCAGTCTTGCCTCATGTGAGGCTGGCAGCTGTGCTTAGGGGTAATATAAATAGCTTTCAGAATGTATGGTCCCCTTTTATAGATCACTTGTACTGGATTTGGCGAAATGTCTCCTTTTTGTGTATATGTGTGCCTTTACAGAGGATGTGACTGTTGAATTTCGGGACTATTAAGACATCAATATTAATGACTGTAGATGTTATTATACTATTATTTTAAAATTTTTATTTATTTTATTTTTGCTTTGTATTTATTTGCCTATCCTTTTATTTATGTATCTGTTATTATTGTTTATGAGTTGCTTCTGTATTCTGAAGTGAAATTCATGTCACGTTAACTTAAAGACTTGCTGCTAAGTGATTGTACGTATGGAAAGCACATTGTACATTTATCCTGCCAATACTAAATGTACATGTCCAAAAAAAAAAAGTTTTGAGCAGTGTAGAGTAGTGCTTGTCGTTTGTCATTTTTCTGATTACAAATGCAGACATGGTGTTATGTTTATGAGGCACGATGCAACGTGACGCATAAAAAAATACATTTTAAGTCATTATAATCAGTAATTATGCCCCCTCTGGATGCAACAAATTCCTTATGGCTTTTATTGTTTTTGTGTCGTGTAGTGCAACACAATATTTCAATATGGTAAGGGGCGTAACATTTCCGTCACATGCTTGAGGTATTCGGCCAATCACAATGCACTGGATAGTTGGCCAGTTAGAGCACACTTCCCTTTTTTAGAACGATGAGCTTTGTACAAATTGACCCAAATTGTTTTCGGAGGCGGGGCTTGAGAAACAGTGATGTACAGTATGTGGAAAATACAGCCCAGTCTCACGGCACTTCATACATATTTTACGACATGGCTAATTCATACAAATTCGTATGACCTCTCTTGTATGAATTCATTTGATTTTTGCTAAATCGTACCTATTTTATGAGTTGTCAATTCGTAAAACCTCTAAACCTACCTGCACTGGGGTTTAGACAAATCTCTGGACTTCACTCTGGGGTTTAGGGTGAGGTCGTACGAATAAGCACAAATTTTCCACCTTGTATGAATACATACAAATTGGTTGTGAGACTATGTTGGAAAAATAGGGATTTTTTTAACCTTAAACCGCATAAAAACATTGCATTACACCTAATACACAAAATAACGTTCTTTTAAGCAGCATCATATGACCCTTGTAATGTGTCACTTAAAGTCACTGAAAAGACTCTTAAGAGTTAGTTGTGAAATCAATCTACCTTGGTTGTGCTGTATGTTTGACAATTTGTATTTCAGGATTCAGACTTTACTGGTCTGGTGATCGCAGATGACATACATTTTCCCAAGAGATTGTGTTTGTGCCACCACTAAATACTAGTTCATTCAGTCAATGAAAAAGTATAAGCTAAACTGCCATTTAGTTCCAGTAACCTGTAGGACTGTATGTGCACATAACAATCTCTATCTCATTGTGTTTTCATATGTCACACCTCGTACAATTCTTAGCTAGAATGTCAGCTTTACTCATTCTGAACCTGAAAAGTACAAGCATTGCAGAGGATGTCGAATGAGCAGACATTAACAAACACAGAAAGTGTGTATGCTGGCATGTGTGATACGTCCTGCAATCATACATGCTTTACTTTGGCAGCCCATAAGACGCTCCACATATGGGCTTGGCAGCTTAGCGGTGTGTCTCTCCCTCTGTTTAGCGGGAGAATACTAGCTACCTGTCTGCTGGTGCTAATTAGCCATCCCTTCCTATCACCCAGATGCCTTCAAGAAGAATCACACATGTACTGAGGGAACAGCCTAGTGAATATGGCAGTTACAAATTAAAGAACTGTATTCATGCCAGTTGTTATGTTTGGGGCAACATGGATAAACAGAATTCCCAGAGATTTACTATACAATGTTCTTATACCTGTGAAGACTTTGTACAGTACATGTTATAAATAATAATTCTTGTTCTTTATGTTGTAACACAACTTTGTCTCAAATGACACTGTCTGGGAGCAAAGTTAAAGAATTTGTTTGGGTTTTGGTTGGAATATGTTATCACAGAACAACTAAATTTTGATAGGCTTTATAGCCATGATCAATAATGCTCAGACATACGGAATAATATCTGGGAATAACAGCTTGCACTTGATTCTGTTCTGACTACAAGAACAGATTTTACTGTATGCTGTCAGATAAAAATGTTCAAAATTGACTCAACAGAAAAAGCTTTCAAAGAATGCTTCAGTGAGTGGAGTCTGAAAAGTTTAGTCATGCTCTTTGGTTAGGAGTTAATAGAATGCCTTTTTCTGACCCTGCGTTCAAGCAGAGAGCTGTCCACTCTTCATAGAGATCTGAAAGAAACAGAGAGAAAAACTTTTGCAATGGAGGATGAAGCTCAGAAAAGGCTGTTGCTCAGTTGTGTCAGTAGTATTTATTTTAGTATATTTTATTTTATTTTATTTTTTTTATATTTTTTTTTTCATGTGATGAAAGCATTTTTTTAATGGACTGATTTTAAAAATAATATGTTTTAATTTTTAACAATAATCTTACTATCAACAGCTGTAACCTGTTGAATAAATCATGAGGCAAAAAGGTTAAGCAAGTATTTATATTACGCATTTGGCAGATGCTTTTCTCTAAAGCAAATTACATTACACTAAAGGTATACATTTTATCAGTTCATACATTCCCTCAGAAATTAATCCATAACTGTGGATTGCTAGCGCTATATTGTACTGTTTAAACTACAGGCCATCAAACACAAGCCCTAGAAAACACATACAAAAACACAAGGTGTAAGCACTGAAAAATGCATTTGTGTGTGTAGAGTTTTGTACTAATAGTTCACCAAATTTGACTCATGTGTTAAAGCAGGGAATAGTGTTTATAGTTCAGGGAAATGGGTCTGCTTTTAGAAAAGTAGCGTTATGGTTTTGAAATTTTAGTTTAAAAGCTTGGTTATAGTGTTCTAGCAATCGAGAAAAACTGCAATAATTACAATAGTCATTGTAGTTAATTTCCATTGGCGTTCATTTTTTGTTCACTACAATTATTTTCTGTGAATGATACAGCTATAATGTAACCCCACGTACTCATAAACAAAAGTTTGCTGGAAAATTATGATATGCTATATGATATAAAACAAGCAATCACAAGCAATTTTTCTCTATGCAAATCAACATAATTTGCAACAACAATGTTCAATAATACCAAACATTTAACTTTGAAAGGCATAAAATTGATGTATTAGATTAATTAATGTAAATTTGCAGTGCGTAGAAAGGAAAAGTGACTGTTCCATCAACTGGTGTAAAACACTCCCTTCATTCTTACAGCTGACACCAAAACCAGACTGAAATGGGCATTTTGATGACCACTTGTAATTGAACCCACCATCAAAAACCTGTCTAACCTCTATATATCCACCAACAACCTACACCCGAAAAAAACTTTAAAACATCACCGACAGTCACATCATCATAAACTATAAATTATGTTGTGCCTTCGGCAACATTGTATCCTAGTCTCATCATCCATCCAACAGTAATTCTCCAATAACTCTTGTGCTGTTAGTTTATTGCTGAGTGTTTTATGCTCTATAACGGGTGGCAAATTTGATTTCAGATGCTGATAGTGATGATGTGATCATCATGCAATTTACTAATAGCACCAGCTAATAATTCATACCGCATACTGCATGTTGGGTGGGAGGGGAAAAGAAAAAAACTTTAGGTGTGATAAATCCTAAATGCTGAGACTGTATTACAGAGCAGTTTACTGGTGTGTATGTGTGTGTGTGTTTTAGAGAACAATTTATGAGATTAATATATAAACCACAGATACCCTGTACACAGGCTGTACACACTAATACATTTGTGCATCTCTCTCTCCTATAAAAGCTGATCTAGTAAAACTTCATTCTGATTTTCTATGGGAAGGGATGCAGGTTGATATTGGTTCTCTGCTGCTGGAGTTGACCCTGCGCCCAGCATTTTGCTGAGAGAGGTGAAGATTTGACACTCAGCGGGTTGTACTGTAACACCCCTGCTGCTCCTCTCCCCTTGGCCTGCTTCACAAACTCCTGCATCTGCTCTTTAAAGCAGTGGCTTTCGGACTCAAACATATGGTGCTGCAGTGTAATCAATGTAACCTCCTTCACTTTCTGCAACTCAAAGTAAAAATAAAGCTAGCTGTTATTTGCTGGTGCTTTGTATGTTATCTTTGCAGCCTCTGTGGAAACATGAAGGCTATTTAAAAGTGATCTCATTTTTTCCAAACTTTCTTCCATCCCCTCATAATAGGAGACATTTCAAGGTCAGCATGATTTCTATCAAAAGATACATGCTTGATGAGTTAAATTGTAAAAAAAAATAAACAGTAAAGACATTATGTACTGGATGAAAGAATTAGTTTTCAGGTAAATGCTGTTCTTTAGAATTTTATATTCATAAAAGAAGCTTGAAAATATTCCACAAAAAATTCCCATTTCTGCCTCAGGATAAAATAAATAAATTTAAAAATGTCACTGCAACTTTTTCTTGCAATATCTTTTTCTTACAGGTTTGCATCTTGCAATTCTGATATTTTTTTCAGAATTTTGAGATTTATATTTATATAATTATATAATTTTGAGACAATAACATGACATTCTACAGTGCAAATCTGAGAGGAACAAAGTCTGAATTGTGAGATGTAAACTCAGATAAAAAAAAAATGTAATCTGAACTGTGAATTTTTGACGTCAGGTTTCCATAGTTTTGTCCTTACAAGAATTACACTTTATAATAATATAATTTTATAATGCCATTTGAAATTGTATTAAATAATATTTCATAGTACTACAGTTTATCAAATAAATAGAGTCTTGATAAACATATAACACGTCTTTCAAAAACATGAAAGAATCGAAACTTAGTGTGCAAATATCATAATGGATTGCTATGAATTGAATTCATTATATTCACATAATTTCTGTCCATTAAAACAAAACATTACATAACTTAGGATATTAAAACTGCAACTTGACTGAACTAATTCAGACTTATAAATAAACACAGTCACTGCACCTTTAAAATCAATAAAGTCATTCTGGAGTGACTAAAGGCCGGTTTTGAGCATGTAAACTATCTGATCGAGAGAAAGTCAAACCCATTTTTGCTAACTCAGCCTCTGACCACAGCATTAACTGACAAGCAGTTGGACGTGGTGCAGCCTTGTACTTAGCATGTTAATTGCTATTACATTTTCCAATGGCTCAGTGAATTGTTCCCCGAGTGTGGCCACTGACATCTTGACCTATTGTAAATTTTCCTGTGATTTATTGGGATCGTCCGGCGGTCGCTTCTATCGTCATAATGGTAAAGCTCTGTGGTCGGGCCTCATGAATATTTCAGGAGCCCGATTAAACTACTGCTGACCTCAAAGTACTTTGGAGCTCCTACGGAGCCAGGTAACATCAGGACAGAGAGAGCTGTTTATAGCTATCATCTTACTTCTACATACCCAAGGCTAGCCTTTCCTCAGCTTGAGCGTTTTCACTTGTCATAAACTCATCAAATAAAGAAGCAATATTTTTGTTCAGGCTCACATACCCATTAGCTTATTCATATTGTTTGTGAGTGTAATGTGATGAAAATGCTAAACAGAAACTGTAGAATATTTCCATTGGTCATGGAACATGACTTCTGCTATTCGCCAACGTCTGTTTTCATTGTTTAAAGATGAAAGGAATGATTTCCATTCCGTAATGGAATTTAAATTCAAATGTCAACAGCAATTTCTCCTGCTGTACGCCCATATTTCTGCTGCTCTGAAAGTTTGGGTGCCCTTGCTTGCCTTTGCACTTCCAGCTGTGTTTTTTTTTGCATTTTCATCTCTTTAGTTTGCATCTTGTTCAGTTCTTCCATCACAGAGATCTACAAGCATTGAATTAAACAGCAGGCTGTCTCTACTGAAGGGAACTTTGAATAAATGGGGGCGCCATATTGGCTGAATTAAACTCTGTCGGTGATTTCGGTATAATTTCACTGTTTCACCTTAAGCACCTTGTGGACTTCTTTACCAAGTGAAATCACCTTCCTGCATACAGATGCCTGAGGAAGAGATGAGTCTCTGCAAGAGGTCACCTGGAAATGATGGTAGAAATGTTGACATGCCAGGTCAAAATAAGCTATGCATGTGGGTTTTTTCTTCAACTCCTGGCACTGATTTTTTTTTTTACATATATTCCAACTTTTTTAATGTAAAACGTAAAAACTTTTTCTATATTTGATTTATAAAACAATAATTAAATAAAATAATACAATAATAATTGTTTTAACCGGTGAGTCAGTCGAGTCATCTTCTATCCTGAAATCCACTGTGTTTGTTTTTTTATTTTTTTGTACATGTTGAAATTACCATTGAACTCCATTTTAACTCGTGGTTAAGCATTTATAAGCCACAGGATGGCGTCAAACAATCAACGACAGCGGAGTAATATAATTACTAATGGTCAAGATGATTCGTAGTACCCAGATGAGCCTGTGTTATTAGTTTTACCGGTTGTTATGTGGGAATAACAAACCTTGGAATGTGGCAACAGACCAATCAGAATCAAGGTGTGTAATAAATTGTCATAAAATAAGATTGTTATTACAGATAAATGCTGTTGTCTTTCCGTTAATTCAAAAGTTACAAAAAAAAAATAATAATAGTTGGTTGCCACTAACACTGTAATGATGAACCAGAGGACATTGGATCCATTTGCAGGCTTTATTAGAACAACAGGCAGACAGAGTCGAGAAAACAGCAAACAGGAACAATGTAGGCAATCAGGTCGGGGTATCCAGCAAGAGTCGTAATCCGAGAGGCAATCCAAATACAGGGAAATAACGCTGCAGAATTGTCACCGTGGCAAACAAACAAATTTTGCGATGTCCTGAAGCCTTCTTCTTGCTTTTAAAGAGGAGATAATAGTCAACACCTGTAGCGAAAGCAGTCCGAATATGCGCGCTAAAAGGGTCCAGGTAGGAACTAATACTCCCGTGAGGGTTCCCTGCTGATGATGGCTGGAGAGAGCCACAGAGGCCGAATTCATTACAAAAACAGTGAGCAACACAACAATTTTTAGCATTGATAATAATAAGAAATGTTTCTCAAGCATAAAGCAGCATATTATTATGATTTCGGAATGACCATGTGACACTGGAGACTGGATTAATGATGCTGGTAATTTAGTTTTGCCATCAGAGGAATAAATTACATTTTAGAATATATCATAACAAAAAAAAAGTAAATATTCCAAAATATTCGTTTTTAACTTCAATTGGTTCAAATAAATGCAGCCTTGGTGCACTTCTTGTAAAATCATAATAACATTTTACCACCCCCATGTTTTGGACAGTAGTGAAACTATTATACAATCATACAATATACATTATATCATACAATAAATCAATAATAGCTATTAAATAAGACAACAGATCAGCCATTCTATTCCAAAAATTTTTAAAATGTAATTTCTACTACATAATGCTATCTAAAAAACTAACTGGATGGAAATTACATAGTGGAAATATTCATTACCACCATTTTTTACCAAAAATGAAAAGAGTATAAAGAGTGTGAGTTTATTTTTCAAAAGCCCTTATAGTTAAAGAAACAGCCAAACTAAAACATGTCTGTTGTGATACTGGTCATTGGACTGTCTTTTATTTTAAGCTGATGACTAAAGTGTGGATGAAGAGGTTCACACTCTTTAAACAGGTCACACACAATCTTGCTCTGCACTCATTTCTCTCCTTTTTCTTTATTCGTTTGGTGTTATGCTGATGAGACTTCGCTCCCTGTGATGGCCCATTTGACCAAATTTCTCCTGTGAGGGTCATCGGAAATTTGATTCAGAGTTCCCGAGGGAAATAAGAATGGCAGAAGGAGGCCGGGCAGACCCAGGTTATAGAGCCACTTGGGAGAGAGGAAAAGAAGGGAAGTGGGGTGGTTTCCCATCAGGCAAAGCAATAACCTCACCTCCGTTCGGCAAGCAATAATATCGCCACAGGACCAAATAAAACTCCAAGAAGCTTATCAGCACCACTTGGGTTGAAAGCCCACTGACTTAAACAGTCACAAAACACAAATGCCTTTGGCATTTATGAGCTGCTGTCATACAAAGGCCATCGGTTATTCCACTGAAAATATTTCCTCCAGCCATGTTTCTGGACTCTCCTGTTGCTTCTATGGTCTTCCACCGCTGTACGGCAATCTAAAATGTAGTCCAAACAGACTTCCTGCAGTTGCATACAACTTAATGTCAGATACTGTTCTTCAAAAAACAAACACCATATACAGTATATGGCAGTTATATTAGCTTATTGTGAGTGCCTGCAGGTATCTGTGTACACCCAGACTGACCCTAAAACAATGATCATGTTTTATTGCCCATTATATCACAGACCCTGCTAATGTGTCCCAGTCTTACACTGCATTGTAATAAAATGCATCAATGTATTAAAAACAGACTTTACTGCCTCTCTGCCCACAAAATCTTATTTTGTATTTTATGCTGGCGATCAGTCTGTAACTCTGTGTTTTTCTTACATTAGGTGATATTAGAGATTGATGATGTGATAAAACTGTGACTTAGTGGATGTGTTTAATTATTATTCATGTAGAGACACAGACAGGACAGAATTTACTGCATCTGTGCAGGGCAGTGGCTTCGGCGCTGAGGTAATTTGTGAGGTGGATACATCGCACTCTTCTCTAGCTGTATTTTAACTTTATACCCCTTTTTTCAGTGCCTGCGATGGTACGGCTGTGTTCAGCATCTTTATGTCATAACATGCTGCCTTGGATTCAACAGTTTCAAGTCAATGAAAGTGTATGGTATGTCTAAATAAATTAACAATAAATAAATAAAAAATAATAATCACTGTTGTCTATACAAATTCTGACCAAGGCTGAATTTATTTGATAAAAAATACAGTAACAAAATTAATACTGTCAAATGTAATAATTTAAAATGATTGGTTTTTGTATTACAGTTTTTCTAAGTCGCTTTGGTGCATTTCTCACAACAGTACTTACATTTGCACAACAGTTAATGCATTTCCTCAAAAGAATTAGTCATTTGTGTGCATCATAGTACCAGTTTCTTATTCCTTCCAACAAACAAATTGCTTTCATACAACTCTCTGCTGTTTTATAACATTATCATTTGCTTATGTCATGTCAGTCAAAATTAACTACACTTGTGAATGCTCAATAGTCATTCCATATAAAACTAATAGTTTTCATTTACAGTTTTTTTCAATTGTTTACACACAAAATATAATCACAATTATCCAAACACCACACTCAATTCGCAGAATTCCTAGATTGTTAGCAAAATGACACATTTCAGTCAAAACATATACAAATATTTGTGAAAATGCTATTAGTTTTCATTTAACCAACACAGTCCTCAATGATCAGACACTATTGCAGACAGTTTCACACTGCTGTGATAAATAAAAAAAACACACATTTGTACAAAAAACTAATTTAAGGAAATAGCATGTGCTAGATGGGCAGACATTGTTATGTAAGGGATCATTTCGATGACAAAACAAAATAGTGACAAACCCACAGCATTCTTCACGATTAGAGATATAGGGAGAATGTACACAAATAGGCCTACTATAAACTTACCAAGCACTGTACAACACTGATGCTGCAGATTGAATATTTATTTCAATTCAAGAAACATTGTATTTCTTACCATAATCAGTTACAGTAATCAACAATTAAATCAATGAAACAAATCAAATCTGTAGACAAATAAAAATTACTGCATGAAGTACAGTAAATACAGTTTGACTCTGGCTGGATGAGGCCCTAAGATTTCATCCACATCACAGGCTATGTCTTCATTGGCAAAGCACCGTTGGAAGAATCGCCTTTAGTGACGAATCCACCCCTGCACAGAAGCTGCTTCGATTTGATCACATGCCTGCTCCATGGCCTGAATGAGGGGTAAACGGTCATAGGGCCGCAGGTTGTATACCTTCCACCGCCATGCTGAAAAAAACTCTTCGATTGGATTCAGGAAGGGGGAGTATGGGGGAAGGTATAACACTTCAAATTCAGGGTGATCGTGGAACCAATTCTGGACCAGAGCAGCTGGATGTTATTAAAAATACGGTCATAGTTGATGATATTGGCTTGGATTTCTCGCAACCTGATACAATTATTGGCCATAACCATGTTCACAATGTCGGCCTCTTGTGCACGGGTGAACATAGCCCCTTCCACCTTGGTGTCCTCGACCCTCAATCCTCAATTTACTGTATATATAAAAATTATACACATGCAGCCTACTGTCCAAAGGTCACAATAAACAATACTGATGATAAGTACAGCAAGCTTAAGTTTCAATGTACTGTGTGGTTAGCTTACCTGTTTTCTCGATGAAATCTCCGAATTACTGACGCTACAGTATTTCTGCTGAGATTTGTCCAGCTTCCATCAGTGTCAGGCAAGTGGCACGCTTTTGCAGGTTATCAACTAGGTTTTGCAGTTTGTACTAATTGTTTTGAGAAATGCATTAACTGTTGTGCAAATTTAAATAGTGCTGTGAGAATGCGCAAAGTGACTGAGAAAAACAATAAAATGCAATATATTTAAAATGTAATTTATTCCTGTAATGGAAAAGCGGATCTTTCATGAAAAACATGATCCTTATTCATGGTTATTTGATAGAAAGTTTGGAAGAAAACTGAAAACAGAAATCCATTTAAAAGTATTCATTTATAAAACAAAATTATTATTATTCCTTATTTACATTTTACTCTTTCTATTTCTATTGTAATTGGTTTATTTACAAACAACAAAATTTAAAAACATAAACTGACACTCTAATGCTAATGTTATCTATTCTTTTTTGTTTTTTCGACTTTTCTTTTTATTTAATATTAAAAAAGAGGGCTAACACTAACATTCTCTATTCTTTTCTATATCAGTTTTTTTTTCTTTTCAAACTATGATTTTATGGCCAGAGATAAGGTTATTCAACAGTAAAATCAACAGAATTTGGTCTGATTCCTCTAATTCTCTGTCTGTCTGTAAATAGACTAGACTATCTCAAACTGCTCATGTCTGACAATAACAATAAGGCAGTCCAGCTCTGAGTATTAAGTTCTTTTGATCCAGGTCCTCAGCACTGATGAAAGCGTCCCTCACTAGACTCATGAAGCGCTCTTGTGTTCAGTCTGCCCCCATCTACCTTGAACACCCACACAGAAGAATACAAAGTAACTGATCTCTGGATCTGGTCTCACTACTGCCCTCTTATGGAGGCCACAGTGTCATCGTGTCACTCAACACTCACTGAGTCTTCAGAAAGTGGGGCATCGCACATGTTTGTGTCTTCAGTGAACCTCTGAGCTCTGACCTCACAGTCTCCCATCCTGGAAGCTGAAAAGCAGGTCACTTCTGTTTAACCTCGGGGCCACGCTACTCTGTCACCTCTGAGGATGAAGGGAGAAAGCCATTCAGCCAACTGATCATGCACACAGACAAGTGAAAGAAGCATTCATAAATAATGTAGGCCATGCTGGGAAGAGCTCCGTCAGGTTCACAGCCTGCCGCTGTAGCTCAGATGGAAAACGAACACCTTGAGAAGCCGCGGTCGCTTGAATCGGAGAATGACATTTGCAGAAACAGAGGGAGGGAAGCTGAGGACGGAGAAGGAAGGGAAGCTGAGAGGGAAAATGACAGCATGATAGAGAGAGACTGAAAAGTGGGCAAAGTGAAAGGAGAAATGGGGATAAAAAGCAGGGGGAGGGAAAAGGCACGGGTATGGAGGCTGATTTAGCTCCTATTGAAGTGTTCCAGTAGTGCTCAGGGTTAAAGAGCAAAGTGTGATGGATACGATCTCATTAAAATGGGAAAGTGAGGCTTTAATTTCCTGCGCATGTTCCATCTTTATTAATGTCAGAAGCAGCAGGTAGTCAATTGCATTAGGCCTTCGATCACTGCCTGTACGATGCCCCAATGACAAATATCAAGCCAGGGCATTGCTCTGAAGGAGATCGTTGTGAGTATCACTCGAAACAAATTACTAACACATCACTGGGTCAAACCCAAGACACACAGACAATTGCCATGTCCAAACTTATCGAGGGGCACAATCACTTTCACCCAATATTGACAATTTTATCATAATTTACTTACCCTCATGTTGTTCCAAACTTGTATGACTGACTTTCTTATGTGGCCATACAATGGAAGCCAACAGAGTTTTATATATTATATTATTATTATTTACTCGGGACAAAACAGGAATTTTCACAAAACATAAACAGCCACTGATCATCAAGAAAGCTGACTGCCATATCGAAAACCCAGGGGATGAAATATTTAAAACAAATATTTTTGTCAATAAAATTCTTGTGTTTTGTGGAGTATGTATTTGTAAATTATCTAGCTTATTTAGGACAGTATTACAAAACTAAACTGAAAACCTGAATGCAACGGTCTTACAAGTCACATGTTACAATAGCTTGTATCATCTCAAATATCTGGTGTTTTGTTAAATTAAAATTGTAGTATTAAATTATATTGTAAAATATCATTTATTCCTGTGATGGCAGTGCCCAGTGTTCAGTGTCACATGTCCCTCAAAAATAATTTCAAAGCTGACTTCATAAATTAAGAAACTTTTTGTAGCAATTTGGGAACTGTGATGTTCCAAAGAAATGCATATTTTTGTTTGTTTCATGAGTAAACCAACAAAATATTGATTCTCGTATGTACCAATATTTTGTTGTATAGAAAGTTATCACCCATTTCTTATTATCATCAGTGTAAAATACAGTTGTTTAATACTTTTGTGGAAATTGTGATACATTTCAGGACTCCTTGATAAAAAGAAAGTAAAAAAATAGAAATCTTTTGCAAGATAATAAATGTTTTTATTATCACTTTTGGCACCTCCTTGCTCAATAAAAGTAATAGGGAAAATCCTACCGACCACAAACAGTAGTGAATCTTTTCAGTTTTTAAAATAACCAATTTTTCACTGTCATTACAGGATCAGTTTATTTGTTCATTTGCAGTGACGATGATACATCTTGTCCTCATAGAAGTGGAGGCACCTTCAGATGCCCTGCCTAGCTATTGTTTTATGTAAATGTAAAGAGCGAGGTGAAGACGGTAGAGGGAAGTGCCTATATGCAGCCACTCTTCTGGAACATTGAGACTGCTTCTCATTGAGATGTAGCTAGCCTGTTAAATCCACATGCTTTACGGCACTTGTCAGTTCGATTGATAGCCACACATTCACTTCTGCAGGTGAGGAGAGGGGTAAAGCGTGAATTTCACGCACATATTTAATAACGCTGGTCACAAATCATCGGCATGAACATGCATCACAGTATCCTATACAAGAAATCCAGGCAAATCTGATGTTAGAGAAACAAGCAGCAGTCATCTGAACAAACTCATTTCAAACGCCACATTCTTTTTAGAAACAGGGGACTAAACACCACTCTTCCAGTGCAGGGGATGTCATCCATTGAATAGGCAAACACAAAGTCCTACATTTGAAATGCAGTACATTTACACTACATTGCTTGCTAATGTTTATATAAAGCTGTTATTTCACGTGGTTAATATCATTCACAGTGAATAAACAGTGTTCAGAGAAAGTGTAGGGAGCAGAGTAACACGATTTTATTGGTGTTGGTGTTTTTTCTCTCTCTGACGCTGCACCATCACAAAACATACTCAGGCTCATGACAGGCTCATGTTTGTGTATTAAACATCAAAGAATTTAATTTTCTTGTCTGCCAAGACAGTCAGCAGTATACAAATGTTTTTAAATTTAAAGAAATTAATATCATGTATATGATTAACACTTGGACACTGGAATTCAGTGGCAGTTCATTGACAATAAAATGGAACCAAATGAATGCAAGAACAACAACAAGCAAATCATTGTGTTTAAAAGGTAAAGGACAACTATAAAGTATAACATAGGATGTGGTTATTTATATATATACATTAGTGCTATCAAACGATTAATCGCGATTAATCACATCAAAAATAAAAGTTTTTGTTTACATAATATATGTGTGTGTGTGTGTGTGTGTGTGTGTGTATTTGTACAAACACATGCATATATATTTAAGAAGAACATGTTATGTTTATAAATTAAATATATTTATATATAAAAAGAATTAGTGCTGTGAAATGATTAATCACAATTAATCAAATTCAAAATAAAAGATTTTGTTCACATTATATATGTGTGTTTATCATATTTTTTATGTATGTATAAATACAAACATGCATGTATATATAAGAAAAATATGTAATGTTTATATTTTAAATATATATATATATATATATATATATATATACATATACACACAAATACGTGTAAATATTTTCAAAATATAAGCTGTATGTGTGTGCTTTTATATATACAAAATATTTATTTAGTAAATTGCTTGAATGTGTGTATATATATATATATATAATTTGTCTATTTTAATCAAATAAATAGATAAATTAGGTTGTTCAAATGTTGATTTTTGTGCCTTAAACAGCAACTTTTTTCATGAGCACACCAGATATTTTCAGTAAATGGGACAGCTTCTACCACGAAAATAAGAATTATCCTGCTCCATCGAATCATCAGCAAGCAAATCAGTAAAGGAAATGACAGTAGATCAGATAAAAGAGCAAGTAAGACTATAAACTTGCAGAAGGTGGATTTGTGCAGATTCTGCCAGCTAGAAGGCATTTCTTGGAGGATGGCGTCCCACAGGGGAGTTCCCGTCAACTTCTAACACATACCTCATTGATGAAGCACCACCATAAAGGCTTCATAAAGGCTTCATAAATATGTATTATATTAGATACAGCTGCAGCCTAGATGACATTCTGCTCCATTTCGGGTCTCTGGTTTGAATGATTGCACGTCTTGTTTTAGTAGATGACTCCTCAAACCATGACAGTTTTAAAATTGGGCTCAATCACAAATAAAATATATATTTTTAAATTGATCAAATGTTGTTTTAGGTATATTTTTGATGTCAAATATTATTGTTTTTTACATAAAACTTTATGGTCTTTAAAAAAAAAGACCAGCTATAAGCAATACATCAGAACTATGTCACATTTTCACATATGAGAGTGAAATTACTCTAATTTTGTAGCTTTAGAGTCCCTCAGGAATACCTGCCAAACCTGACCTCCTGCATTACGATACTATACAGACAGCCCATAGAGAGAGGTCAAAGGTCAGGTCCAAGCTCAGGGTTGACCAAGCAGTGAGAGTTGAGTTTGTGCAGCTGCCGTCTTGTCTGAACTGGCTTTTATCACACCCGTGACCTTTCTTTGCAGAGCCAGAGAGAGCAATGCTGCTCTACGTGAAGGACTAGGCCACCTCTGAGACTATAAAGAGACCAGATCTGCACATATCAGTCTGGAACTACTGAAATATACAGAGTGCAAAGTAAAGGGAATAGTTACCCTTGAAAATGAACACTCTGTCATTATTAATTTACCCTCATGTTGTTCCAAACCTGTATTACATTCTTTAAGCTAAAGAAAACAAAGTAGCAGAAGATTTTCAGAGAATAATGACTTAATGACAGTCTCACTTTGTTTCTTATACTACTGAGAGGGTTTTTAAAAGGCTTATAATGCATATGGAAATCATATGGAATACTTAATGACACATTTGTGGTGTTTTGTGCCTATTTTCATTGTAAGGAAGAGAGCAGCTTATATTTTGCTAAATTTCTCCTTTTTGTATTTTACAGAAGAAAAGAAGTCACATGGGTTTAGAACAATGTAAAGGTAAATAAATTATGCCAGAGATTTTCAAACTTAGATCTATTTCCATTAAACAATTTTAATAAAACAAGATCAAATATGAAAAAATATAAACTGTGTGTGTGTGTGTATTAGTGATTTTGTTTACATAATTATGTATATATATATTGTGACAAGACAACGTGGTAAGGTGAACACAAACCCCGGAGGGTGGATTTATTAGACAATTAATGTAAGTAGACAATACGGTAGGGCGCACTGATCGGTTCCTCACACTCTCCTGACACACTGGGACAGTACGGCTCCGAGTCCCGAATCGGAGACATCGGTCTGCTTCCTGGTCAGGTGGGTACATCGGTAAAAACATCGGTAATACCCCGCCAACCCCAAGAATGCACGTACCTGGGACTTCGTGGTGGATTGCAGGGCCTCCTGGATCGCCCGGACATTGGCTTCTTGTGGCTTTACTAGTTCTCGTCTGATGACGAAGCCCAGGTACTTGCCTTCGGATTTGGCAAGGTGACATTTGCGGGAGTTGGCGGTAAGTCCAGCCCTCCTGAGCTCAGACAGCACCCTCCGCAGCCCCTCGAGATGTTCCTCCCATGCCTCCGAGTGGACCACCACGTCGTCGATGTAAGCAGCAGCATTTTCTTGGTGGGGTCTTAGGAGGATATCCATGAGCCGCTGGAACTTCCCAATCGTTCCAGCAGCTCGTCCACTCGGGGCATGGGGTAGCCGTCGAACTGGGAGACTTCATTAAGGTGCCGGTAGTTGTTAGTAGAAGCGAAGGGTACCATCTGGCTTCGGGACCAGGACGATGGGACTGGAACATGGGCTCCAGGATGGCTGGATTACCCCCAGCTTTAGCATTTTCTGGATCTCCTCCTCAATAGCCTGCCGATGGCCTTTGGGGATCGGATAGGGCCGCTGCCGGACGATGACACCAGGTTCCATAACAATGTCATGGTGGAGGGCGTTGGTGCGGCCAGGAGTCTCCGAGAACACATCCTGGAACTGACCAACCAGATGCCGCAGTACCATCTTCTGAGCGGCCGAGGGGTGGGGATCCATTTCAACAACCACGGGCTGTGGAAGGGTGAAGGCGGCTACCTGGTCCCGACCCAGCACTTCAGCAGGTTGATATGGTAGATTTGGGTCATGTGTCTGCTTCCTGGTTGCCGGACACGATAATTAACTGGGCCTCTCCGCTCTTCTACAGTATAGGGTCCCTCCCATTGTGCCAGGAATTTACAGGCGGCATTGGGGACCAGGACCATCACTCCATCACCAAGGGTGGAACTTCCGCGGTTGGGCCGCCCAATTATAGTGGCGTTGCTGGGCTTGTTGGGCTCTTACCAGGTGTACCCGGACTAATGGCATGACACTGCCATAAAAAATAAATAAATAAATAAATAAATAAATAAATAAAACAACAAATGAACCTTTCCTTTTCAAGCACATACATTCACAGCTTCACCGAAACAAGTTTGTTCTTATTCAATATTCAGAAGATCACATTTTAACTCCTCCAAAAAATAGAATGACTTTGATTGTCTAATCAAGGTGCATCCATCCCTGTCCTCAGGCATGAGAAGAATGCTTTTGTTGCGTAAGCGCAACAGAAAACCTTGTACCCCCAGCTCTGATCAAGTTCCAATAATGGATATATGTGCTTGAGTTCTTGGCCTAAGGTTTATAGAGGACCATTGACTGGAGAACAATACCAGAGCTCACTTCTCTACTATGCTGGTAAAAGTAGCTGCTCTCTATCCACGGTGGGCCCCTGAAGAGGGTCTCTGGAGAGCTTCTCTGTGTTTGGACACCTGTTTGCATTTGGTTTTCCCTACAGAGAGGGAGAGAGGGGACTATTGTGACTGGCCACCCACAAGGCAGACTGCGAAATATCCGCCACGCAAAGCAGAAGCGCCCCCTGTATGATTACATCCTCCCTACAATAATGTAGGATGTTTTGAAAGAGTTTTGTTTGTTGGAAGCCACAGCTGGAAGCCTATACTGCATTGTTGTGTTCACTTGGAAATATATTCAAATGTGAAAGAAATCAATACAGCCGTGGTCAAAGTAAGCGTTCTTAATTATTGGACGTGACAGAGGAAGTATTGAATTTCTCCTGTTCTGTTGACCCAACACACTGCACTGACATTCTGCCCCCAAGAGAGATTGGGCATCACTAGCATTCATTCTCAATACGGGAAACTTACAGTAGCTTTTACAGTTGTTCACAGCATTTAAACCTTTTCTGTTCATTCATAAAGCATTCAAATATAAATACATTTAAAAACCACAATTCCCTGTAGTCCGTTATATTCACAGATGTTGTTTCTCTAAAGGTCAGCCGTTTAAAAAACACACACAAGCATTCTGTTATGTGCGGCTGAGATCCAAAAACTAGTCAGAGAAGTAGTATTTTAAGACACCTTATAATAAAAATGAGGAAAGAAAGCTGATTGTAAATACAGATTCGGTAAACATTTTTTTATATTTATTAAAGTGTGTAATTTAATAATAAAAAAAAATGCTGTAAAATACAATAAAAGGTGGCATTTATTTATACAAAAATACAGCAATATTGTGAAATATAACAATTTAAAATAACTATTTTCTGTTTTACTATATTTTAAAATGCTATTTATTCATGCTATGGCAAAGCTGAATTTTGAGTGTCATGTCATTCAGAAATTTGGCGCTCGAAACACATTTGTTATTATTATATTCTTATTTGTTATATGTTGCTGCTTAAGATTTTTGAGGAAACCATGAAAATCTTTACTTTTTTCAGTTTTTATTTCTTTTAATGTATAGAAAGTTCAAAAGAACAACATATTTGAAAATTTTATATTCTGTAATATTATAATTTTTTTCCCCAATTTAATGTATCCTTGCTAAATAAAAGTATAAATTTCTTCAACTGTTCAATGATAAAATATTCTAATATAATATTACTATACTATACATTTTCTCAAATATTTCTGCGTTATAAAAAAAAAAGATTTCTAAATAATACTTGTGCAAGCTTTTACACTAGAATTGTGTTTACAACAAACTCTTATTAAATTAATTGCATGTCAAGCTGCCCACTAATGTTGTGGCACACAGAGCTGAAGTCAGTGTTTCACATCAGAGACTTTTAAAGTTATTACGGTTATGATGCTGCCTAAATAAGGAGCAAGACAGTATGGCAGTATTCTGAAAAGAGCTAGCAACTTTCAGTCAAACTCATATCGTGTTTCTCTAAAGCACAGAGGAACAATAAATCCCTGAGTAACACTGTTTCTCCATCTGCTTAATGAGAAAATCCATTTACACGTTACCAAACTCGATTTCAGCTTCCAAATATAGACTCCACTACTGACTCTTCTCTTGAATCAAAGCAGCTGATAAGCATATGCCCAGTCATCATTTTTCAACCTAATCTAACTCTGACCTCTGTCCATGTGTTCATTCTCACCTTGTCTTTAAAGACCTCCTCAGAGAAGCAGTGCTCTATCTTTAGCAGCCTACACAATACAGTCTCCTTCCCCTGAGAAAGCCCCCGCAACTGATGCCAGAGCCCCTCAGCATTGTCCTCACGTTCACTTCAGACTCTGATTTACAACCGGTGTCAGGTAGCCAAAGCTCTAAATCCGCATCCTGCGTGGGGAGTCAGAGGAGGAACGCTGCTGATTTAGGGTCTGGGGAGAAAGGCTACAAGCGAGAATATTGGTGTCATCGCATGAATGTGATCCATCCTATTGTTATCTATGCAAGTTCCTACAGTGTGCTGAAAATGTCAAATGAGCTAACTGTTTCCATTTCAGGAGTCAGTCATAAAAGATATAAAGTACTAGTTCACTTGTAGAGACAATGTGACTTTATCATTAATCTTCTCTGTAGTAACAAGGCAACATCATCTGCACGGATTATATCACCCAGTACACATCAGTAACACATAGTGGGGTCCAAAAGTCAGAGACCAATAGTGAAATAGTAGACTAGTAGATAAATAGTAGCTTCTAATTTTTACTTTTTTATGATAGAAGAGTACTCGGACAGGAAACCAAGTGGCAGAGGGGGACGGAATCAAGAAAGGTCCGTCTAATTCAGAACACCCAAAGTAGCCTACATTGGAACTTTATGGCACTGACCACAAGGTTGGTGCCAAAAAATTGGTTTTTAATTCATTTCAGAATGTATTAGTATTTTGTTGGCCACTTTTTTTAATAACAGAAGCGATCTAAAGATGCTGCTTTATTTTACAATTTTATAATATAACAGAACTACCAAAATAAATAAATAAAAATGTATTTAGGTTTTTTATTATAAAAACATTAAACACATATTCATTAATAAAAAAAAAAAAACATTATATATATACATGCGCAGTCCTAGGCGCTTGTCTCAGAACACTAAATATAATAACAGCATAAGCTAAACAAATAAATATAAAAACTAAAATATTATAAAATAATACAGATTAAAATTAAATTGGATAGGATGGTTAAAAAAAAACTAAAAAAGTAAAACAGTGGGGGGAACTAAGAATGTTTTCTTTGACAGAAAAAAAACACTTGATAAACTTCCACAGCCACACTTATCTGATGCAGTTTGGTCAGTCAAACCTTTTGTAGCACTTAATTACTAATGGCGGTTCCACTGCATATAATCAACACCTGACTGTGTGCTTGTTTGTGCTTGTTCAATATATTTTTGACATTATCGTGAGTTCAATTGCTCTTCTCCAGTAAAGCTAATCCAGTAGCACCTGACCCTCCTCTAACATTGACATTGGTTGACCTTGTACCTAAATGCCTGTTATCGTCAAACAGAGATAATGCAAGTCTGCACTTCCTTCAGGGGTCAAGGCTTCTGATAATGTTTTATGACCATCACCACTTCTCTCAGTGATTGGAATAATTGATAGAGAACCTCATCAAAGATCTCACAATAGCTGAAGCATATTGTGCTCTAATGGGAATGTGCTTTTGCACTTGAGCACACAATCACACACACTGATGCTTTGCCTCTTGTGAGTTGGGCTACAAATTGAGAGAGAGCACCAGTAATACCCAGAGAGCAGAGAGGCTGTGACCATAACTGTCAGCAGCTAATAAATGTGTGAAACTGTGGCCTCTAATTTTCTCAATGACATGAAATAATGGGCAAAGCTTTCACATCTGTGAAAGACTGTAATGTACCACTCATGACTTTCAGTGTAAACCATTAGCACGACAGGCAAACCACACACGCTCATATGTCTTCAGATAAACTGAGCTGTTCGGCCCACCATCATTTTCACATCATATAAGATTATGGAACAAATATGTCACTTTTTCAGCTTTTTCACACAGGAAAAAAAATTCTATATCCTTGGAGAAATTTTGCATTAGATTGCATCTGTTATTATGTAGTTGACGTGACAGGTCAAAGCACTGGCAGCAGTACTGCAAAGTGACAAACTATACTTTAAAGTGATTACAAATTTAGATATTTTTAGTTCTCAGATCGATATATAATTGAAATTTCCAATGTTTAGTATAATGTACGACAATAGTTTTATCATACTGTGCTACAGTAAATTGCATGTAGACACACAATTTTGAATGGTAAAGACTGCTCAGAATTAAATTGAAGCAGCCTTATTCTCTTAAAACCACAATGACCTGTATTTTTATCGAAATATCACAGAAAAATATTTTCCACAAAACATTAAGTAACACAAACCTTTTTAACACTGATAATAATAAGAAATGTTTCTTGATTATTATATAAAAATTATTTCTGAAGGATGTGACACAATGTTTTAAAATATTTAGTCATTTAAATACACATTATACAGTAAAATATAATACACATATTTATGAATTAACATAAAAATATATTTTAATATCCTAAATATAATAAAAGAGAAAATAATATTTCAAAAACATGGTAGTAAGTGGTAGCATACGGCTTGATAGGGCAGCAAAATACAAATAAGATTAAGGATTGCTTAAACCTGACCATTTATCAGGCAAAAACAAGATTTTAGTAAGGTTTATCATTTTTAAAGGTTGTCTTGTTTTTCCCATTTAGATCCACCCCCAGCCTAGAGCTAAAAACATTAGCCACCTTCATTTTCTGCTTCATTAGGCCTCTGCGAGTTTAATATCGATAGAAGTGTACACACTGTAATTCTTTTGAGTTAACTATCATTATGTTATTAGTTGATTCAGCTCACTTTTAATCAGCGAAGTGATTTATTCCCCATTAGAACCCTGGACCTGCTCCATCTGCAAATTTGCTGAGCTAGTCATGCCATTAACTTTGATATTAGACTTAAAAATCAGTTACACAAACACACACTGAGACTGTATTTCACCTACACACACCCACACACAAACCGACCAAAAATTCACTACAGAAGCAACCTAGAGAAAAACCTCTGTTGTGAAACTAGCCAACACATGCATCCTAATTAATTAAGCAATCAGAACAGTCCGGTCCCTGGTTGGAAAACTAAATAGTGGGAAATTATTGTTAAAATTAAGCAGCTTTTATACACAAATGTTCCTTTTTCATATAAATGTCAAATATGCTTTGCTATTTAGCACTTTTGCTTAGTTCATAGGTGCTCTAGACCCCAAAAGAGCTTTTTTATAAATAAATCAAAATAAATAACCGGTAAGAGTGCACTGCTTCAGTTTGTAAGCCAGTCAGTTACATTCATTCATGTTACATCTTATTCACCCGAAAAATTTTAATTGTCAACATTTCATGTTAACTTTGTGTTGTTCTAAACTCATGCATCTCTTTTTCTTTTGAAGAATGCTGGGAACCAAGGCCAAAATATCTCAATGTTCAACAAAACAAAGTACTACAAGGCCTGGCCCCATTTCCACTAGTGCGTTTTAGTTTTAAAACTGTGTTTACACTAGCGTTTCCCCTGGATTTCAGAAATGATCTCTGTTTACACTACACCAGTGCCAGTTGTGACACTCTCATATTTTTTTTTAAGTTTTTAGTCTTTCTGCGATCTTTCTCTCCTTGTGTCCTTGTGTTTTTTTTTTTTTATTGGGTTAAATTCCGTATTTCATAAAACAATACTGGGATGTGGGTATTATTGCACTTTTTAAGCTATTATAACTGCACTACACCTATAACGCATGTCACATGACCATTCATGCACGTACAACCCTAGATATGTATATGTAGATGTATATGTATGTGGGAAGCGTCGGAGTAGTGTAAACGATAGGCGTAACCGTAGCAGTTTTAAAACTAAAATGCCTAAAAAGTCATACAGGTTTGGAACGATGTGAATGCGTAAAATCAAAGTCTCTTTAAGACAAGTCATGTCACTCGGCGGCCATCTTTGAAACGCCTATGAGGCATCCGAGTGCAACTCATAACTCTTTGAATGGGGAAACATCCAATTCTCCAAAACGGTTCACTAAGCTTACGATTAAATTTCATATTTGAAATCAATAAATACTGACAACAACTGTGTAATAAATGTTGTTCCTTTTTCTCAAATACCGTTATTTCTCAGGCGAGATCAGTCAGTGCGCATGCGCAGGCCTAGGTGCTGGTCTCAGAACACTAAATGTTTCTATGACAACCGGAATTTTTAACGCCAGATGCGTTGATGCACTGACTTTACACATCAGCGATTGGCTATTTAATTCAAAAGGCAGGGCTTCCTATGATTGATCAGCCATGTTAAGCGTTGCATTTTCCCCCATTCAAAACTATACGAGTGACATGTCTTGGGTATTCTATAGTCTTTGGTAAAATATGACGGGATTTTCAGTTTGGCATGAACTATCTCTTTAACATGAGTAACTTTTATAAATGATGGTTGAAGCATGTCAGTGCCTTAAAACTAGTATAAGGTTAGGAGAAATCAAGCTAATACCATTTTTTTTAAATCTATTGAAAGCCTGGGGTCTCTGAGAAGAAACAAGTGGGTTAAGCTTTGAATTCCTTACATCCACAGGGACAAAATAGATGGAGGACAAAAACAAAGACAGGATAGAGAGAATAAATGAGTGCATGTGTTATTTATGTGAGCTGCTTGGAAATGCTGCTTATCCGCTTGCGATACTATAAAGGGGAATGTTGGTTCCAGAACACACTGAATAAGATTTGTTGGGCGGAGAGAGAGGGGGAGACACATGGAAGGGTTTTAATGCTAAATTGAGTTAGATAGGGAGCGGCCTGTCGGAGAATGCGTACAGGATGATGAATTATATATGAAGTTAATCTCAGCATGTCTTGCAACCCTTGATGGCTGCCTGGGGGAAAAATAAGCAAAGTGTGGCGGCAGTGGACAAGCCTGACACATTCTCAGCCTCTCCGCTTCACACTCTGCATCCGCATCGCTGGCAGGCCAGGCGACGGCATCTAATGAACAGGGGCAGGGATGGATGGCCGACCTGCACACACTGTGGGAAATGGCAAACCTGTGATATGCATCTGTGATGGCTTTGGGTAAAGCAGAGGAGTTTTGATCATGTGTGTTCTAGATCTGCCCTGACATGCTAGACTTAAACACAAGCTTACACACACAGTGAGGTCCCTTTAATTTTGCAGTCCATGATTACTGCATAGGCATTTGTAAAAACTATTTTTAAATTTTTAAAATTACAAAGAAACAACAATAACATATTTATATATATATATATATATATATATAGAAAGACAGAGAGAGGATTTCCTTGTAAACACACACACACACTCCAATAATCTCTAGCGATCAGAGTTTTGCTGGACATTATATTTCTATAAATATAAATAGTGTAAATATTTTTATAATATATACAACTATTTAAAATATTTGTAAATGTTTCTGAAATAAGTCTCTTATCCTCAACAAGGCTGCATTTATTTGATTAAAAATATGTAGAAATATTTATAATATAATGTAAAATCTCAAAATATATATATATATATATGTGTGTATAATAAATTTGCACTTTTGATCAATCAAAATTCATTGCTAAATAATAGTATTAATTTCTTTAATAAAAAAATAAAATGTAAAAAATACTAACACCACAATTTTGGAACTTTTTAAAATATAATTTTAATTTTATATCTGTATGTTTTGTATTACAACTTAAACTGAGGAAATGATCAAATATGTTATTTTCAACATTTGAACTACATTGTAAATAAAACAAAAATTCATAGAATATGTTTTTAAGTAAATACTGTTTTAGTTTTTCTACTTCAAAATTTCATGTTAAATTCAATGTGTTAATTGCCATGTAACTGTTTGTTAGAATTTCTGAATAATGCACTTGCACAAGATTATAAAGTATAAAAACAACAACAACAAAAAAAAACAATAATAAAATCCCCTTACATTTGCAGGCTCATATAAAAATGCATTAAGCTTACGTCTGAAACCATTTCTTTCTCAGAATCAAAGAAGGAAGTAGAAACACAAGCTTTCTGACCCGTGCAAAGTCACTGCACTCTTGACAGTATTTATAACATAATGTCAGGAAGATCTTCCACATATTAATGACATCCAACTCTTTAATCAACAGCAGATATGCATACAGACCTGTGATTTACAGCAGTAAAACCTCAATGAGAGTGAAGGGCATCATCATGTGCGCTCTGTGATATACCATATGAAACATGGAGCCACGACAACACCATCCAAGTGTGTGTGTGAATTTATAACATTCCGTGATGACCGAACGCACCTTCTTCTCTCGTCGTCAATCAGTGAGTTTTATGAGTGATATCAGCAGACTGGCAGTGTCACAGTAAATTGGCGGGTCAGCGCTCACAGAGCTGATGACTGCTGAAGGGGAGACAGCGCACCAAGAGCCGAGTATCCTGTGCTCTCGGCCCACAACAAAGAGAATCTCGTAAAAGTGTGGGAGGCGTGTGGTGTTGTTCAGGTGGAAAGTAGTAACTCAGCGTGGGCTGTCACTGGTAACCCAGAAGTGGTAGGGCAGCCATAAATCCACTTTGTTATAAACGAATAAATTAATGTGAAGAAGATGTGACATTTTCATTGAGGGAGGTTTCATTGGAGTGGACTGCGGTTATGTCTCTTTTACAGGGCAGAAGATTCCGGACCACATGTGAAATATAGGGAGTTACGAGATTTGGCTTTTTTATGAAGACTCTTTAGGAAAACAGAGTATGAAGATAATATAATTGTCAAATTTAGAACATCAGGGAGTCAAGTCACAATAGAAGATAATAAAATCAAATAAGTTACAGTCAAAGCTATAGTTAAAAACCAAAATGTATCATTGTACATCCCACATTAAATGTAATAAGTAATTAAAGACCTCAGTAAGTCTGTATATCAATAATGAGTTTTTTTAATAGGTTAGCAGTATAAACATTATTAAGTATTTAAATACTGGAAAAGGCTGAAGAAAATTTAAAAGATGAAACATCTACACTACTTAAAAATAGTTAATAATTAATTATATTACAAGTATAATATATATTTATAACTATATTACTGCTATATTTTATGGTAAGGTTTTTTCAATCAATTTGTTAATGTATTTTCTTTCAATATAAATTTTTATATAATTATATAATGTATAATTTAATCAGAATCTTAGTTTTCTGGCACAAAAAATAGAGTTTTTAATTGAACAAACATTTAAATCTGAATAAGTTTAAATATGTAACGCCGTTGGCGTTCTGGACTTGTGTGTCTTGTCTGTCCTTGTCTCCCCTGTCTTTCGTGACTTTTTGGTTTAGTCCTGTCTCGTCTTGAGTTAGTTAATCCCGGT
>JAUMHI010000065.1:11589270-11624720 GCA_032359435.1 Enteromius unitaeniatus
GAGTTAAATATATGAGTGTCACAGCAAAGGGTCTGAATACTTAGGACCATGTGATATTTCAGTTTTTCTTTTTTAATTTCTGTGTTTTTCTGTACAAAAGTAAAAAGTAAGAATTTAATATAATAATAGAATAATAATAATAATAGTGCTGGCCAAAGATTAATTGCATCCAAAATAAACATATTTATTTTTTTACACACACATGCAGTATATATTTAGAAAATATTTACATGCATATAATTATATTATTAATATATAAACATATTTTTCTTAATTATATACATGCATGTTTGTATTTATATATACATAATAAGTATACACACATATATTATGTACACAAAAGCTTTTATGTTTAATAGGATTAATCACATGTAATCATTGCCCAGCACTATAATAAATGTTACTGAACCCATAATGATGTAATAATACTATACTATGATGTAATAATACTAATAATATACAACATTTATATTTTAAAATAATAATATAATATTTATATTTGTTTCCAAATAGGTTTCACAAATACTGCAAATGCCTCTTCAGTCCAGTGTTTGGAGAAAAAAAACAACATAATTATCTCATGCATGCATGTTAAATTAATATATAAAAAATAACGCACTTCCCCTTTAAATTAAATTTACATTTAATCTGCTTTCAGACTGTTATAAACATCATCATATACACCAGAAAAACAGACAGACTCTTTAGCACTCTTGGTTTCAGACAGATGACGCAGGTCATTTTGAGCTCTTTAACCTTGCATTCATTCACCTCTAAACACTGTGGGCAAGAATCTCACACACAATCAACAGACTGAGTCAGCGGCATTACCACAATTATCCAATTAGCCACCGCATGTATTAGTCAGTGTGCACCTACAGCTTTTGAGCACATATGGCTATTGAATGAGACTCCATGGTGCTGCTTAAACCTTCTTCACACATAGCAGACAAACACAGGGAGGGGCTCGAGAGCTTAGGGTTAAATTAAATATATGCTCCAGGCTTTATGCAAAATGCTTTCCTTTTTTTCTGTAAATTTTGCAAAACAGGTTGAATGTAGCCAGCGCTTGAAACTAGCACAAGCGATAAGAGAGTGTTGTCTTTCTTACTCCAGATCTTCTGAAACGACTGGCATGTGTTTTGGATAGTGGACAAGGTTTAGAAATGAGAAGCTCAGAAAAGGCATGTTCTTGACCTGAAGATTGTTACAAAAATCTCATGAAAGCCACCCGTGCTATTTGTATATGGAGTGCAGAGTTGTTGCCTATGCAGGTTTAAAAATATCACCAAGATGGCTGAGATTGTGGTGTGCCTTGGTCAATCATCTTCATTAGAAAGGTGATGCTGGTGGACCTGCTTTACCAACAAAACGAACAACATAGCTATGACAGTCCTACAGCAAGACCAGCCTTGAAATTCATACTAGTCTATACAGGTCTTTACAGTAGAGAACTTATAGAGGAATTTGTGTTACAAAGGTGACAAGGAGGTGCTGGATAAAGCAGCATTCATGTGGATGCTTGCGAACCATCTGCGCCCCCCTCCCCTCCTCTCCAGCTAAGCGGCTGCACTGCAGACTGTTAAAGACCTGGGCTTTCTTCTCATATCTGAACCCTGCACTAACGCCCTTTCTTTCTCTCCCTACCTCATTCTCTCTTTCTCGCTCTTTCCAGCTTTGCTTTTAACTCCACACTGGTGGAGACTGTTTGTTGACACTGAGGCATATCGACAGAGATGTGTGAATGACAAACTGTGCTGTGGGTTTCTCTGCTTTCCTCCTCCTCTCCCTCTCTCTCTCACTCTCTTTTTCACGCTCCTTTTCTCCCTCTTTCTCGCACTCATTTTACTCTCTCTCTCACGCCTCTTAGCCCCCTCTTCGCTATCTCTGTCTCTCTCTCTCTCTCTCTCTCAGTCTCCGCGAGATACATTATTCAAGCCAGGCAGTTAAAGTAGGTCACACCGCCATAGCCTTCAAACACGCCTGGATCGGGGAGGTAGCAGAGGCATGTACACACACACAAATATACACACACAACACGATCTCTCACACACAGAGGTGTTGTCTTCTCCAACTCCCTTCTTCTGAATCTTCACCAAACCACTGATTGATGTGTGAAGTTCAGTTGCACAAAAACAGGGCAATAGTGCAGGCATGAGAGACAGAGAGAGAGAGAGAGAGAGAGTGTGTGTGTGTGTGCATGTTTATGTGGTTTATAAGGACACAAATTTGTATAATTATATGGGCATGACATAGGTATTACAATATGAAGGTGATTTATGAGGACATTTTTCCTCCACTCCATAATCCATCCATACATTTCTATGTACTGCTCTTCCATCCATCCATCCATCCATCCCTGTCTATCTATTGTTCTCTTCCCATCCATCCATCCATCCCTGTCTATCTATTGCTCTACCTATCCGTCCATCCATGTATCCATCCATCCATATATTCATTAATTCATCTAGCCATCCATCCATCCATCCATCCATCCATTTGTCTATCCACCTACCATTTGCTCTGCCGTTGACATTGTGTCAGTCTGTGTACATATACACATACTGTATGTGTGTATATATACTTCTATATAATGTATGTGGGAGTGCATTATATATGCATGTACACTTAAAATAAGAACACAGACTGAAAGAAAAACTTTCCATTCTTCCACAAAGAAGACAACAATTTGTTCTGTCTAACATTCACTTCCTGTTTACAAAGCTTCATATGCTTTCTCCAATACCATTCACAGTATAACCGAGCCAACGCAAGCTATAATCGTAAGAAAAACGCAATATGGTGGATGAAACAGACATAGGAAGACACTCACACACATTTCCGAACACGCGCACACACAATGGAATGCTAAGACCAGCACCTGTCACTGTCACATGGTATCCGAACCCAAAGCTGATGATGGCAGTTCGGTGAATGGATCTGAACCACCCTGCCTCAGCCAACCCCTCACACCTCTGACACACTCTACCCTTTCTCTCCACCTCTCTGCAGCAAATGAGTGTGAGAAACGCTCCCTCCTCTCTCCTCCATCATCATCTCTCCAGCAGGCCATCTGTCAGCGCTAATGAATGCACACTCATTTGCATGGCTGATGAGCGCTCCTCGTTTGGCGCAGCCTGAACGGAAGGTCGCGTTCTGTCGCTTCTGCAACAGCAAATTTTGGCAGCAAGCGAGGAGAGAGAGCGAGAAAGCGAGGCAGAGACCTACAGAGAGATTAATGATGAAGGAGATGGCGAGAGGAAAGAGAAAGAATCGTGAAAACAGATCCGTAGAAAGATCTACATCTTTTTATACGCCTCCGATAATTTATATCCGTTATGCGAATGTTGTTTTCCCATATACTTCATATATGTATTTTTATGCATGTGTCGCTGCGAGCAGGCCCATGTGTATGTGTGTGTCTGTGCATGAGTGTGTCACAGCCCTACACCGTCTGTGGAAATAAATCAGCTCCTATGAGGCTTCCCAGCCTATCACAATGCATTTGTCTCTTCCACTAGGGAAGACATGTCTGCACCCCTCCGTTCCTCTCCCTCGCTGCCTCAGCTCTTTCCCTTAGCGTGTATGTGTGTGTGCGTGTGTACATGTCTCCTCCAGTCTCCTCTCCTCCCAGCCTCCCCTGCCTTTCTCCTTTAATTACCGCTCTTTCCTCCCTCCACCCACCCCGACCCCCCCTCCACCCCCAAATCCCTTGCTCTCCGTGGCAGAGGCTGCTCTCGTTCCCCCTGCCTCTTTCCGCCTGTCTCCTCATTTCCCACCACAAAGCCTGTTTCTCCTGGTCCTAGAGCAGTGTTTTTCATTTTCTCGGGTTTAGGATTAAGAATTTGATTCCTGATTCCATCTCCTGCAGAACGTCAAGATCTGTTGGATCGGAGGGTCCAGACAGGCTCCTCTAAGCACTGCGGCTACGAGAGCATTGTTATTGGTGTGATTCGCATGTGCGTGTGTGCGTGAGTTTGTGTGTGCACTCACGACTGCGTTCGGAGTCTATCGATCGGTCTGTTTTTCCAGGCAGACAAGGCGTAGGCCATTCTAAGAAACCCACTACGGCACGTGCACATTGCACGACGCGTGTCGCATGTTCCCCGCTTTTGAGAAAGCCAACTACATGCATTCATAGTCACAATGGTTAGCCTTGCTCGTGAATACTCAAAGAGCAGACATGAGTTCTGGGATATCAGCCAAGTACATATGCATTTTGTCTAATGGGAGTCTGCTCTCATATGCGTAATTGCCACAGGGTTGCGTTTCACGGCGGCCCCACTCGAGCAATGCCCATGAGGAACAGCACCCTTCACGCCTGTCCCCAGCACCGGCATTTTAGACACTCTCCCTTTTCATTAATTAGCTTCTCCATTTTCTGTTGGCCACTCTGACATTTTCCTGCTGCTAATTCACTGATTAAACCTATTAACGTGATTAGGGAGGCATTTCCAAGACAGCTGCCATTATATGCGCCACGCCGTCGAGAGTCAACCAGGCTGCCTTGTTTTTGTGGGGTTTACTTGCATGGGTAGAGAGAAGACTGGGAGGGAAAAAATTCTGAGATGAACTGCAATCTCTGCTTTATTTCAGCACCAGGAGCTGTCCAGTATGTTGTGCATTTCAGCACCAGGAGCTGTCCGGTGTTCCCCCTTGTTTCAGCACCAGGCACTGTCCGCTGGTGCTTCAGCACTTGGGGATCTCCAGATTCTGCAAAAAGAGAGATATAACAATGTTGCAATGTTGTCCTAAAATGCTTTTAAAATCCTGTCAAAGTGGTTGAGCGGTTTTGAGAAGCACTGGAATTTCACGCTCATCCTTTTTGTCTTGGTTTTTGATTAAAAATAGAACTCAGCTAAATCAGTTGAGATTTTATTGAAAGTGTTCGTAAATGAAGCCATTGTCAGCAGGGATTTAAAGCAGACGTAGCCGTTGTATACCACAGTGTTTGCTTAATTTTCAATGAGGCACATTTTACTGGCACATAATTCATATTCTATATCAAATACAGACACCCACACTGCTGCACACGCTAGTGCACTCATATGGCTTTGTAGACTCTGTAGTCAGTGGGGAAAGCAGAGCAGGGAGTGACTAGAAACAGACTGTCTACGGCTGAATTAATATGGGAGACACTGATTAAGGTTATACATTTCCAGCCTGCCCTTTGTTCTCTAGCTTCGGGCAGACAGGGTTTATTTATTTTGCGATACAGTTCCTTCTTCCTTTTGTGTTTTGGCCCAGCAGCCTGTGCGTCTCCTGAGCCAAGGGTCCATGCTGTCTGTTTGTCGGTCAGAAGAGGTGGGTAAGTCTGGCTCTGCATGCTCTACACTCGCTGCTGCTGCAGTGTCGCGTCGCTTCTGGAGACCGGCTCACACGCTTCTCTCTCTACCGCCTCACACATTCTGCTCACAGCTCCCTCCCTACGCTCCAACTCTCTCACTCCCCTCCTCCCTGTCTGTCTGTGTCTCTCCCTCCCTTACTCTCTCTCTCTCTCGCTCTCCCGCTCTTTCTACTGCCTCTCCAGAGCGGCTGCAGTTCCCTGCTTCTCCACTCTCTCTCCCTCCATCTCTCCAAGTGCTGGCGGAATACCGAGCTCAGACAAAGAAAGCTCAGGAGAACAGAGGAGAGAAGTGAAAGAGTGTGCGTTGAGGGACAAATAAAGCATTTTAAAGAGAAAAAGAGAAAGACGGGTGCAGACTTTCAGACCTACGGTGTGTGAGGAGACAGAGAGAGGGAGAGAGAAAGACAGTGTCGCCATTTCAGTAGGTTTCACTTTGTTTACTTCTTGTTCTTCTTGTTTTGCCATGCTGGCATGTCGTGGCCTCATAATCTATGTTCCTTTACGGACAAGGAGTGTGCATGTTTGCCTGCTTGTGTGTGTGTGTTTGAGAGAAGAAGACATTCTAATGTGTTCATGAAGACATCACTTTTGCATTCCAACACACAGGGCTGCAGAGTAGCTGTCTGACAAAGTAAGCTCCGCTACCTCTTTGCCTTTCGAACTGCAATGCTATAGCTATCTGACCGACTAGTGGTTGTTCCCAACTCCATATATGCAAGACAGTCAATAATTAGCGTACAAAAAAATTCATTTTTCACCCAAGCCTGACAGTTTACTCTTATGTAATACTTTCAAGCAAATCGTGATTTGGAATGCTGTTCCATTTTGGCTAATTGTGCATGTTTATTAGCAAAACAGGAGCGACTTACACATTTTCACCTCAGCAGAATGACTGTGTGACTCTGAAAGTTGAGTGATTATGAAGTTGAATGTGAGTTGCGGCAGGGCTTTGCTGGATGGGGCTGTTGTAGATTTACCTGTGGAACAAAGAGAAGAGAAGTGTTGCTTGTACAGTTGGGACTCATAGTCGCTTATAATGCAGCCTATAGGTGTGAATATATTATACACAGTATAATATATTTTATGATGTCAACCAGTGACACGCCATAAGGAGATTTAATTAGGCATGCACTGGACTTCCATTATGAAGAGTTAGTTTTTTCTGTTTCTGGTATTAAAAAATGTTATAATAAAAATAATAATAATTATTATTATTTATATTATCGACTTTCAACCTGGAAAGTTAATATTTGTTTCCTGGAATAAAATATTGTCAAAAATGATTAAAACACAACAAATTATTATTATTATTATTATTATAGCTGCTATTTGTTATTTATATTGGTTAACTTTATTTATTACAATTATAATCAACACTATAATCAATAAAAAATTTAGAATAATGTATAGGACCAAACTTTATGTTGTTTTTATTACTTAAATATAATAATTAAGCATAATGTTTATCATAATAAACAATATTTTCATGTTATGTTTAATTATTATTATTATTATAAAACCAACTAATATTGCAATTAAATATAATAATTAAAATCTAATTTTAAAATAATAATAATCATTCTTCTTAGGTGGTTGTAAGATTTCCTAATGATACTAATTAAAACATTTAAGCTGTCTTGCATAGGTTGTAAGTCACTTTAGATAAAAGCACCTGCTAAATGCATGAATGTAAATGAATGTAGATTATCTGGTGTGCAAATCTCACACACAATGATAGGCAGCAGCGCATATCTGCATCAGTGATGGAGTATAGTTTTAGAGAAGACTTTGTGCATTATTCATATGTACAAGCATCTGAACACATGTTTATGCAATGAAGGGTGATATTGTTGACTGGGGGTGTTGTTGCACTTGCCCTTTTCAACTGATCAGAAAGCAGTCATATCTAGTCATAATAATAGCTCAGGAGAAGTTCAAGTGGGAGGTTCTGATCCTGGATCAGCAGTGAGACATCTCAGCAGGAGTTCAGGAGAGAGCTGTCACACTTATGAATACTGTATATGTTCTCATGACTCTATAGATAACGATGCTTGTTGGTTAAGTTAACCTTACCTTAGCAATATTTTTAGAAATGCTTATGCGACTTGTATACTGCGTTCCTGCATTTCTTCTTTGTATTCTTGTTTTTCTTTCAGCTCCCGGGTTGGTTTGGGGAACTAACTGGCTAACTAACAGAGATGACATTAGACCGGTAGAGAAATTCCCATTTAAATTGGCCTTATTTGTGCGTATTCCTTTTTGCAAAGTGCCGCATTTAGGATCAGAACCTGAGCAGGCTGATGGTAAGCTTGGGTTTGAGGAGAGGAAAGGGTCCTCAGGAGAAGATGTGATTTGTCTAGCTAGAAGCTCCATGACCCCAGAGGGTTTCCTTGCTTCGGTGAGCCATTTACACACTGGGAAAGAGAAAGACAGTGAGAAAAGCAGTGGGAGAGGGAAACAGAGAGAGAAACCTTGCCCATTTCACAATCTTACAGGTTTAATGAGTCGCCAACCAACCCCCAGCACCCCTTAACCCCCCCAACACACACACAAACACTAACCACTCTGTCTGATGTGTGGCAATGGCTCAGATAAAAATAGCATCATTGGTGAAGGCAGCTTGGGAAAGAACTAAATTGGATAGATTTCATTTACGTGGATATTACATTTAATGTACATGCACATTATCCTGACAGCATTTACTTGCTTCTATGTTTTGCTCATTTGTCTGTGGCTTTTTTACTGAGTTTGTGTTTTGAGAAATGATTGAGTAGATTTAATTTTTTCAAGTGATCCGTCAATAGCACCTGCACTGATTTTTGTGTTGCATTCATTGGAATGCCAAAGCCGCCCGTGCGGGAATCACATTCTACTCATAATAATTTCATCGCAATTCTAACAATGCACAGTGAGCGTGTTTATATGTACAACAAAAATCAGATTATAAAAACCAGATAACATTTAGGTGGCACTTTTTAGCTTTTTTTGGATAGTAGAATGTTAACAGACATGAGTACATTAAATATGAATTGAAATGTATAATGCAAAAATATAGGCTATGTATTTAGCATAATCGGCATAAGATTGTGTATGCAAATGCTCTCTTTTGTATACGTAGTCTTATACCAACAGTGCTAGTCAGTGTTTATGCTATCAGCGTGAGTCAGATTTTCTCATTCTTACCTATCAAACTCATGCCATGGTCTGCCAAACTCTTTTCAGTTCCCCTCTGGTTCCCGCAGATGTTACTTCAAGCTGGAGTAAAACTCCTGGGCTTCTTGGTGTTAGCATGACACTAATCAAGCCGCTTAATAATACATTCATAATCTACTGTGTTCAGTACCAAAAAGTTTACAGAAAGGTTAAGTAGCTCTGATTAATGGTGGAGTTTTGCTGAATCGTGTGGTGATGCAGGAATGTTGTCAGGCTGACAGACAGGCTTTTATTGGCTGATGAGCATGGACACACACATACACACGCAGCGGGCCATTCAGTGTTCATGCCATGCTCATTAAGACTGAAGAACCACAATATCTCAATTGCTTTTTTTTTTCTCCAGTTTATGAATATTAATATGGGAACTTTTGGCTGAATCAATGAATTTGATGCTAGTGAGCACATGATTCACTCTGCAGTGGCTTGTGATGATGATATAATAACACAAAAGGATATAAGATATTTTCTGACCTCCTCATTCGTGGTTTGTATGCAAATGTATTTCTGCATATACAAAAATGCAACAAAAAATAAAGTATAATTGAATTTCAAATATATTTCATATTTAGCCAATGTAAATATCAGTGTCTCATATATTTGCTTTCTAAATACTTTACGTACTTTACTGTAATACAGACATGAAACTGAAGATTCAACACCTATCCTTGGCAGACTGCAGCAGTGAATGGCAAAGTATCATTATATTGAATGCTTGAAAATAAGCATTAGTAATAGTCCGCTTGAATTGAAAAATATTTTTTTATTCTAAGAGCAGAAATTCAATTTTACATTTTCCAACTTTTTCACTATTAAATTGTGTCTGTGTACAATGCCCAACACTATTAAATACAGAAGAGATGGAAGGAACGATGCAGGCACTGAGAAAGTCTACTGTAGCTCTGAATCAACAGTTGTATTATGAATAAAGGTGGATTATATATATATAAATAGGTCACGGTGTAGAGGTTATTTGTTATTTGTCGGAAACCTACCATTCTTAAGAGAGTTCATCGTATTCAAACAAGTTAGTGTATATGAAGGCTACCACTCTCTTTTAGATTATTCTGTTGCCATTTTCATGGGAAGCCCTGATCTACATTAGATGCTGCTGTGACCTAGTTGAGTTGAGAGAGTGAGGGAGAGGGAGGAAAATAGAGAGAGAGAAAGAGAGAGAGAGAGAGAGAGAGAAAGAAACGAAGACTGAGACAATCTGAGAATGAGAGATTTCTATGGAGGTGAATAAAACATTCAGGGGCAGCCCAGGTTAGATCCCAGGATTCAGGATCAGCAGGCATGCAGTGTAAACAAATCCAGCCTTACCTCTCACCCCTTGTAAACATTTGAAGCCCAGCAGTGTCTCAGGCTAAATTAGGACTGTAGTAGTTTTAAATCACATAATATTGTTGCAAAAATCTAATTTTCTTTAAAAAATAAAATTAAATAGGAGTGTACTAAAATGTATAAGGCTACTCAAAAATTTGAAAACTTAAATTAAAAACTATAATTGAACCGTCTCGTCCGACACAGAAATGCTGACTCAACCAGTGGCATGTTTTGAGGGTGGGATGCAAGATGCAAGATGTGCGTAATGCATTTGTATTTATATTCCACAAGAGATGATACGAGAGTACTGTAATGCCAGGTTCAGTTATCCAAATGAATATTTTAATATTGCCCAGCTTGTGGACCTTTCCCAATCCTGCCCCAAAAATACAAAAAAAAAATAGAATAATAACTAGGGTAAATTAAAATTGTATCTAGATTATATAAAACATTAAAGCTGTAGTCCGTAACTTTTTTTGTGTTCAAAATTTAGAAGAATTATATAATAAGTGAGTACACCATGAATCCATTTACTAAACCGTGTTATTTTGTGTTCCAAATGTACAAAAATTATATAATAAGCGAGAACACAATGAATCCATTTTCCAAACTGTGTTCTTAGCTTGTGCTGAATCACGGTACACCTATAATAAGTGTTTATATTCAGACTCTTTAGACAGGTTCAGGTAGTAGCCCAGTACCTGCGTGATTCACCTCAGACCGAGAAAGAAGTAGCTTTGGCTACTATATTCTTCTGCAAGATGCGATAACTGAGTTCTGTTTATTAACCGCTAAAGCGCCAACAGTTACGAACTGCTGCTTTAAATATAGGACAGTGCTGGATGTCTAATTTAAAACTGATCCAGTATGATTTGCAAAGAGGTGCCATATATTGATAACAGTATTTATCTGGAAAAAAACAAAGGGAGAAAAGGACGTTTTAGATTCTCCACAAATGATGTAATATGCACTCTATGTAATCTAACTCTAATTTTTCAGGATCTGTCTGTTGCATGCAAGAATGGACCAGTGTGCCACACTTTCAATTAAATGTCTATCATCTGTGTATGTGAAATGTAAAATCTATAGCGAACACACTATTTGTACTAGAAAATGGCACGGAATAGTGAAAATTGTACTGCACATTTGTTCTCCATACAAATGCATGGTCAATCCAGGAGTCCTTGAATCATTGAATTCAATTCTACAAGAGAATCTGATCGCCAAGAATTGCCGTTGAAAAGAAGCATTGGTATATAAACTCCCTATAGATCCATATCACCACAGACCGCATCCACTCTCCAAATCAGTTCTGACCTGATTCGCCCATATATGCACAGTGACTCAGGAAAGCTATCGAGTCTGTGTGTTGAAAGTGCAACGCATACACACGGCTATCCGATAATGGCGATGATTCACTCCAATCGGTGAGAGCATCTCACAACATGAGCTGGGGCCACATATGGAGGCCTATTTCCTGTTGCATTTGCAGACCCGTGTAAGGGAGGGGGGAGTAAATGGAGGGGCCTCATCATCTTTCTTTTTGAATGTGAAAAGGATTCCTTTTGTGTGTGTGTTTGTGCAGCGGGGGCATTTTCCTTAATAACTAATCTGGGGTGATTACACGAGTTCAGCTCTTAAGAGATCATCTGGTTTTTGCGCAGTCTTTTTTACTTTATGTGTTGTTCTAAAAAGAAAGGAGGATGGAGTACATTAGAGAGCTCAAATGGGCATGAGTGGGTATTTTGCGTCTGCAGACATAGACACGGGTTGCCGGGGTTGTTGTTGCAGGAGTGTGTTAACAGAATACAAAGCATTCTAAAGAGGTGAACAGGTTCTGCTGCCTTGGCATCGGATGAAGATACGGCTCTCGAATTTCCAGAAGATGACAGAAGGGTGTATTTTTGTGAAAGCGCTGTCTTAATTGCTTTTTAATGTTTATATAATCAGTCACGCTTCCTATTGTGCACAGCAAAAAAAAATCACTGCGCTCAATCAATCAGCATTTTTGTCTCGGTTTCCTGGAAAAATATCTAAACATCCTTTAAACAAGATTAAATTACTTTTAACAAAATCACATGGGATATTAAAAAGTATTTTCTAGTTTATTTTTCTTTCCTTATTTGCAAATCTTTTTGTTGCTTTTCTCTTACAAAAAATGTACTGGTTTAGTTAAATTTATGCTTAAAACAATTTGCCAATGCGGTAATTAAACTCGACTTAAAGTGAAAATTCAGCTTATTTACTTTCTAAATGCATGTGAATGATTCATCTTTTTTAATGTTTTTACCTTAAAATGTGCTAAATCAATTTTGGTGAAGCTTCACATAGCGTATGTCGGACTTATTCTATAACAAATTATTCCGCTTAAATCCTTTCTTCTAATCACCTGCAAACCCACATTCAGACTGTCCTCCATCCAATTAGCAAGCGATGGATAGAATCAAGTCCAAGAACGAAGCTTTTAGAATCTGTTTCACGATCAACATTTTGAGGTTAATAAGATGGTTTTTCATCACGTGTGTGCATTTAATGACGTCCAGGATCAATAGGGCTGCTTTCTTCATCTCCAATATTTTGCAAACAGGTCTGAAATTATAGATTTTAGCAGTTTTGATAGTCTGCCACAGTTGGTCCGGTCTCTAGTCTGACTAAATCATGTACGCACTGGTGGCATCTGTGTTCCATCTGTCGTTCTCACCTTCGGTTGTCATTGTCAACCAGCCCTGTGAAAAGTTACATAACAACATCATATAACAGGGCTGGCACGAAGCTTTAGTGGAGCATCGTATCTTGCATATACCAGCTCACTATAGGGATATTTATATAGAACGTTCAGCAGCGAGCACACACATAAAGATGGTAAGGAATGACCAGTCAGTAAATTAAGGAGTTGGCTCTAGGGTTTCTTTCCAGACACTGTTTGGGAGTGTCGGACAGAGAGCTCATAGAATGAGTCATGAAGTGGGAGAGCTGTTATTTTTAACACACGCGTGCTCACGCACACACTCTGCCGTGCCTCACACAGGCTGCTATGCAATTGGCTCACTAGGGACAGTCCTGTGATGGAAGACGTGAGGCAACACCTCCATTAGAGTCCAGTGCAGGCCCTCCAGCACAGTGACTCAGCTAAAACACACTGCTAATTATTCATTAGGGCCAAATGTGCCTACAGTACACAGCCTGCGCACGGCTCGAAGCACAACGAACAACATCATATTCCCTTTTCCCACATACACGTTGCGGTAGATATGGGTTTTTAACAAGATGAGTAATTTTTGTCATCCTTTGGTAAAGGAGAGCTAGATGAAAATGGCTCATTATTGCAATTATTCATTTTAGGGAAGAGGGAGAGAGCGAGAGGGAGAAGGAAAGGGAGAGAGAGAGAGAGAGAAAGGGAGCCTTGGCTGGTGGTAATTAAAGCACGTCCTTCTCGATAGGACGCAGCGGAGGTCTGGCTGATTGCTCCATGGTTTCTCCGTCTCTGAATGTGTTGTGAATGAGACAGACAGGAGCACGAGCGCTGCATGCTGATTAAAATCATATTTCCTCTCCATCTCGGCTCAATCCGCGCTGATTTGCCTCACTGATTAGAATTCGCTGGTGACAAAGCTGGAGACAGAACCCAATGCAACATATAACTAATCACATTCCGCCACTGCACCGAGCTCATAAAGATGGGAGAATTAGTACCCGTACGCTTTTGGACAGATGTGCGCTGAACCGAGTCTGGAAAGACTCATTAGTTGACAAAGAGTGCTTTGGACAGCCGTATGGGTTTGGTTTTAGATGTCAAGTTCTCGTGTGGTTCGGTTGGTTGTAAGCTGATAAAAGCTCAAGCGCAGCTCCAAAACCTACTCACTGCCTATTGCTTAGATAGGCGCCTTAACTGTAGGCAAGTTGTTTGAAACACCATGTAGGAAGCAAAGAATGCGCCGCATAGATGGCGCTATATACACAGATTCAACTGTACAAGAGGCTAGTCTCACAGCTGATTTTAACACAGGCAACGCTAATGAACAATCTTAAAAAATTAGGCAAAATCGTGACTTTTGGTGTGGAATCACTTCTATTTATAATCAAAATATTTCGCTTAATCTGCTACAGTATCTTGATTTTTTCCACTCACAGTTGTTTTAGCTACATTCTGTTTTAGCTACTTTCTGTCAGGGAAATTATATTTTTGAGTTTCCAACATTTGATCGATTAAGGGAAGTCATATTAGGAAATACTCGAAAAAATGATTCTAGAATTGCAGAGTGGAATGATGTGCCGATGTGAAAATGGCTTTGTGACTTTCATTAAATGCGTTGTTTTTTATGCATTTATGTGTGAATGTTTATTTATGGAAGTTATTATAACCAACTTTAGTAAAAATTTAATATATTTAAAACACATTTATTTCATAATAAATATAGATCAAATATTTTATCATATTTACTGACATATTGCTTGAGAATTGATATAAAAATAATCTGCAAGAAGAGGTGGGGTTTAACGTGTGTTAAACGACACCTCTTCTTGCCGGTTGTTTGGCGTAGTTTGTTTTTGTTGTGGTGCCCAAAATGTTTCTTTCGGTATTTCAGCCTCTGTGTTGTCTTTTGAGACCTGTTTTTTTCCCTATGTATTCAGAGGCCAGACAGCAAGACGATCAAGGGGTGATGCATAGGGTTTGAGATAAAAATAAAAATCGAGCTAAAATCCTGCAACATCGCTTAGAGCACCTTTAAGTATACTAAAGCAAGTAATAGTAGTAGTAACACTTTGAAATATATATATCTTTTTAATATATATATATATGATATAATATAATATATATTGATATAATATATATATATATATCTTTTAATATAAATTTAGTTGAATTTCAACACTATTTTTGCATAATTAAAATGTGGTTAAAGTTTAATTTAGCAGTATGTAAATGTATTTATAGTATACTTGGCATGAAATAAATGTATTTTGAATACATTTAGTATATTAAGTATAGTATATTAATTTTTCACTATGGAACAAGCTTTTTCACGGTTTGCATTTATGAAGTCATAGCAATATATTTATTATATATATATATATATATATATATATATTCGGAAATCATACTTACAGTAAAACTATGTAAAAATACACAATTAATTGTGCAGTGAACATCCGCAAATTTATCTTAATCTAACACATACCAATTTTGTCTCGCAGTAGTTGGCATGACCCCAGTTGTCTCGTTAAGTCTGACGTCACGCATCATGGTGTTTGGGTCTTAAACAGATTCAGAAGTCTGGGCTCTTAGAAAGTAACTATGTTTATATGGCAAATTTTTAAGGACTCATAAATGCAGTCGTTCTGGCATGACTTTCTACATAAGCTTGTCACAATGCATTATGGGAGTGCTCCTGCAAAATGTGGTGAAAATAAATCTACTTTTTGGAATGCGTCAAGGATTAAAATGCAGCCTTCGTAGGCAGCAATAGGTTTTGGAAGCGTTTGCCTTGAATTGTCAGTGGCTTTAGAAACCGAATGGCGCATTTAGCTTCACAAACCTCTTTGACGCTCTTTGGAATAGTTCCTTTTTTAAAAGACGTGGGTTTCCAGGCTCTCTGTGCACGACTACATGTGTTTGTGTGCGAAAGACACCTATCTACGTGTAAGAACTGGCCGGGTTCTGCGCAATCCCAAAAGTGCATGAGAACACACCAGCTGCAGAGGTAAGGCGTGGTGGAGCCCAGCGGGCTGCTGAAGTGTAGAGGAGGAGATGTAATTAGCAGGTATGGTGTGAAAGCGGCCAGATCAAGCTGCAAGGTGCCCCGCATTGAGAACAAGCTAAGCGCTGCAAAGTTCATCATGACATTTTCACCTCCGTTATGTGTCATGGGATGGCATTTGTGCTGTATTTAATCAAGGTTTGTGCTTTAATTTGGGAAAATGCTTAGACTACTGAATCTGATTTTTTTGTAATTATTAAATAGACCTTAAATAAAAGCGACAGAAATTCGGGGTGAAATTAGGACACATCTTCTGCAAATCCTGGAATAAGAGTTACTGGAAAAACCGAATGCATCCATTAGCTCTCAGCTAGTCATTGCTGGTATAATCTGATGGGTAACATGCGATTTCTTCCTGTCAGACGATTCTGGCAGTCTGGGTGCCCACGTCTCCTCCGGGCCTGGCACCAACTTAGGATGTCGAATGAGGGGCCAAAAGCTATTTTCCGCTGAACTGCTCCTCACTCTCTGAGGACGTGAAGTCTCAGGAAGCCTTCGCCTTTCCCGTCGCTGGGAGAGAGGACTTCTGGTGCCTCCGTTGCCATTGACGACGTGTTGGTTGGATCCCACGCGGTTGCCAGGCATCATTAAGACCTGATGGCACGGGTTTCTTTCTCCATAAGCAAGCCTTGAGAATGGCAGGGGCAATTAAAGCTCTTCTCTGCCTGATGGAAAAGAATGAGGCCCCAGGAGAGAGAGAGAGAGAGTCAGGAGTCAGAGAGGTAAAGAGAGAGAGAGATAGAGGAGATGGAGAGGGAGGCATTGTTCTCCAGCCTTACCTTTGATGAGGATGCGATAGAGTGCATCAGGGTGGAAGATGGGTTTGTTTCATTGTTTAGCGCCGAGTGTCTTTGTGGATCACATCCATGCCATGCACTATATGGGTTGAGTCAGACTCTGAGAGCCCTCAACGCAAGGCCATTTGTAGATTAGCTGCATCTGGCAGATCGAGAGCGTTTCCATTAGTACTTAAATTACGAGAAACGTCCTTAGAGCTCGGGTGCTGTCTCAAAACGGGAAATGTGCCAGTCTGTGTTTTGAACGCAAGGAAGCATTCTTCTCTAAATACCCACAATTAGGGGCTGCTGATGTAGTTGTGATTTCAGGCTGATCCAGTTTTCTCACTCGCATTTTGCTTATAACCTATGGCTTCGTGGCTAGTCATGTAGCTAATAATGAAGAGCTCTACTGTGCATGTGCTCTGATTCTAAATGAGGACTGGAAAATGCGAGCAGCCCACACTCTCCACTCTGTGCGGTGATTGGAATTCTGGCTAGACTCTTTGCAGGCATCTGCATTACATGTGCACACACATACACGCACAAATTTGCATTACCGTCGCATTCACACCGAGTGAGTCACGCCGACTGATAAGGTAGAGCAGAAGTCTAGACTCTTTGAAGCTCTTGACTAAATATACCACCGTATTGAGCCGCCAAATATTTTCAAACACTGACCATCGGATTTTATTCTCCAGCAGACAATAGGATGCCTTTAAATACAATGGATGTAGAATACTAACATGCTGCTTGATAATAATAGTAAATGTTTCTTGAGCAGCAGTTCAGCATTACAGAATGATTTCTCAAGGTTCATGTCACACTGAAGACTGGGTTAATGATGCTGAAATTCAGTTTTCCATCACAAGAATAAATTACATGTTTTAAAATATATTTAAATTATAATAATATTTTACAATGTTGCTCTTGCTATTACTGTACTTTGGATCTAATAAATGCTGAGCATAAGGGGTTGCTTTTAAACTCTAAACTTTTGAACAGTAGTGTAGGTAACAATTTTAATATCCTTAATTATCACTCATTATTTAATCAAACTCTAAATGTTAAGAATTTTATATTAATTATGTATCATACTTTTACATTTAAGAGCTGACAACAATGAAAAAAATATTGAATGAATAATGTCTACGATTTCTCTTTCTATTTGGTGCATCATTGTAAGCAAAGTATCCCATACTAAACATAGCCAACATTTTTTAACATCAGAGAATGTGAAATGAATAATGCCTCATGACGTGATTGTTTCAGGGCTCTTGTAGACATGATGCCATCTGAATTGGGGCCAAGCAACAACCAGCCAAGCAAATCTGACCGGTCACACCACATAAATCCGCACCAATCTCAGGGTCACTGACACCAGCGCTCTAACGTAACAGACAAACATGTGTCATGAATCGACAGTAAATATGATTTCGGATTTGTACATGCAGTGATTTTTTGGACTGTCCGGTGGGGTGAGGTTAGGCAGGGTTGAGGGGAAATTAGCTGGAGACATTGCATGCCGAGCCTTGAGGGTTGTAGGGTCATGTCTCTCTGACTAGGTCACTCTGTTCCTGATGACTGGGCGTGATGCACACTCACACAAACACACATGCACACTCTCATGGGGGTGGAGAAGCTCACAGTGGTGCTGTGCATCTGGAGCAGTTTTTAGATGAATGGGATGTGACAACAGCCCTGCCAGGCGAATTTTTTTTTTTGGGGGGGAAGAGTTCGGTCTGATGCTAAAATAGTGAAGACTCTCTACTCTACTCTACACAGTGATTGTGGTCTGCAAAATAATTTTGACATCCTGATAATTTATACTGTAAAAAAAAAGGTAATTTCCGTAAAATTAATGTTTCAGCAGAAAATGTTCTGCTTTTGTAAATTACAACAGTTTTGAAATGTAAAATGTACTAGGTGTTTCGTAAAGTTGTTTATATTTTTACTTTTGTTTTGTTTTACATAATTATTCTATATTTGGAGTGTGGTAGTCACACGTTTCCATGCAATTAAATGCTTGTAAGATTCACAACAGATGCACCATAAAAATATCAAAATGTTTTCCATATGACTATACTTACAGTGTTTCAATTTATACAGTATAATAGTTTTGTGTGGAAAAGACAGTATTTAAGATAATTTATCGACATTTTCTCTGCAGTGAACTCTTAATGCTGTGAGCAAATCATTGAGTTAAAAAGCTGAACTTTCAAACCGATTCACCTTGATTTGTGAACAGATCATTCAGCCTTGCTTTGTGAACTATGAAAGATCTTACTAAAAAATAGGTATAGCTACTTTTTCCTAAACAAGAAAACAGATTTTCAGGAATTTGTTAAGTCATATGCACCACTTTTTCCCTCTTGATGTTTCTTAAAAGAAAAAAAGGAATGCCTCAGTGGCTCAGAACAACTTTAGGGTGAGAAAATGACGTCAGTATTTTCATTTTAGGTGAACTAATCCTTGAAAATCAAAACCTCAGATAAACCTGAGGCTATCTGCTGTCATAACTGAAACTGCGTAACGTGTGCAATGCAGCCCACAGGTATGCAGGGTTCACATGGGGAAATGTTGCTTTTGGATAGGACATGCAGATCTCTGAGACTGCAGACTCTTCTAAAAGAGCCCATATTTCTCCTCTCAAAAGACAGAGAGAGAGAGAGAATTAGATTTTGAAGCTTTATGTCCCACTTTATGTGAGACAGAAGGGTGTTGGGCATGAATACTAAACAGTGTTTTCCCCCAATTACAAGCAAGCTGGGCCAGATCGCTGCCACTGGGGGACAGCTGGAGCTCATATGCTTTGATTTGACCAAGTGAAGTTCAGATGAGAGCTTCCCATATTGCCCCAGTGTGAGTGATTGAGCGATCTATCAACGGAAAGAGGGGCAGCGTGAGAGCGATTTTTGTGTGTGTGTGTGTGTGTGTGAGGCAGACGTGAGAAGGTGTTACGCACAAAGATTCTTCTTTCTAAGGAAATTTGTTTAAGTCTGTATTTCTGTCATTGAAAGGTTTTCAATAGACATCTCCAGCTTTTGGAGAGCACCCTTTGTGTCACTGGCCTTGGAGCTGACAAATACTTGCATGCACATGCGAATCTGTATCTGTTCCTCTTTCTTTTTTTCTCTCTCTCTCTCACACACACACACACACCAAGTGCACCAACAGCACACACATTAACAGGATTTGCAAGGAGCATGAGATAGAAGTGTTAGCTTGTTGACAGAGGACTGGAGCACTCAATATGTTAGAGTGTGTGTGGCTGAAAAACTGTTTTCTGAAAGAAAAGACATTGTTTGTATTATTTTACGATATATTATTATACTTCATTACACTATTACTTCATATTATATTATAAACAAGCACCTCGGAAAATAATAGTGAATTGTTTTTTATTTTAAAAAGTTCAAAAAATAAAAACTCCCCAGCGATTTAGCTTTTGTACACAAAGACACTCATATTTCTCTCAAAACAGAAAAAATAAATACAGGTGACTTTATTCCTTATGAACATGTCCCTGTTCCTAAACTTTAAAAAGCTGCTCCTGTCACTTATTATATTATAAAACAAAAGCAGAATGACAGATTTTTGCTTGTTTTTTTTCTCGCTGTGATACTGTGATAATGGAGGCCCTGAATAGCTTCAGACATCTGTACGTCTTTTCTTATAAGAGTACCGCATATCAGTTTGCAGATTTAACACTACTGCAGTTTATGACAAATGACGGCACATTCTTTTCCTTTAACAGAAAATGAGTTTTGAGGAACAGCTTTGAGGGACACACAGCGGACGATTCTGCCTAATCGCACCACACAGGAGGCGCTCCTCACAAAACACACCTGTCCCACCATCAACCAGTAAATATCAGGTAATACGCTGTACTTTTAAAGCTGCACTTTGCATTACTGTTCAAAAGTTTGGAATCAGTACCTTTTTTTTTTGGAATGAAATTAATACTTTTATTCAGCAAAGATGAATACATTTATCAAAAGTAAATTTGAAGACATGTAACAAAAGATTTCAAACAAGCGCTGTTATAACTTTCTATTCCGTCATGGGTTCTAGTCTCAGCCTCAGACATCACGTCCACGGACCGCTGGCTAAACGTCAAATGCATATGGCACACTTATCTGGAAACACTTGAGGAGTTTTGAAGTTGTCGTCGGACTGCTTCAATTTTAAGCGTGTTAAACCGCACCTCTTCTTGCCGGTTGTTTGGCCGAAGTTTGTTTTTGTTGTGGTGCCCAAAATGTTTCTTTCGGTATTGCAGCCTCTGTGCTGTCTTTCGAGAGCGGGTTTTTTCCCAATGTATTCAGAGGGCAGACAGCAAGACGATCAAAGGGTGATGTATACAGTTTAAGATAAAAATAAAATCGAGCTAAAATCCTGCAACAACGCATAGAGCACCTTTAACTAAACACTGGTTTTTACATTTGTTAAATATTTAAAATTCACAGTGTAGAATCTTTAAAATACATCAGAGAGTTTTCCACGCCCCTAAACATGATGCGCCACAAAACGAACTGCGGAACCTGTCAGTGAGATGCCCCTTGGGTGGGTCTTGGCGAACCAAAGCAGACAAAGTTCCCATAACTTCTCCTGTTACTCTGAAGGTCTGGCTATGCAAGACTGCATGGGTTCCATAAAAATATAAACCACTTTTATATTAACATTAATGGATGATAATAAAATAAAATGTTTCCTTAGCAATTAACAAATTAGTATATTAGAATGATTTCTGAAGGATCACTGAAGATTAAATATTCAGCTTTGCCTTCACAGGAACAGACTGCATTTAAAAATAACTGTTAAAATAGACAACAGTTGGTTTTAAATATTAATAATGTGTTTACAATATTAATGTTTTTATTTCAAAAACAGTTAAAAATCTTACTGACTTCAAACTTTTAAATGACTTTTAAACCTTATATATATAAACCATTCTAGCCACTAGAAGACTAGAGTGTGTCTCAACCTGCTCCTTGGGACCGTACTAAATCCAGTACACTAACCAGGGAATTGTTTTTTCTGTCCTATTGTCAAAATCTCTCCAGGGCACATTCATTCCCAAAACGCACCTAGCATCAAATACTTACTATATTCATGTGTTCCAAAATCATAAGAAAGTCATAAGAAAACACAGCCTTATTTCTTGCTTTTAATTATCCTTCATCCCTAATGAGCAAGAGAAGCAATCTTTCAAACTTTAAAGTATTACAAATAGTATAGTATAGTACTTACAAGATTTGTTTTTGTTAATGCGTTTTAATGCCTTAATGACATTATGCATGTAAATATTTATTTTTAAATAATTATTTAAAAAAAACAAAAAAAAAACAAGACAAGTGCGCATACAGTATTTTTAACATTTACAACAAAAAGGTAAAATTAAGTTTTCTATTGTCCAGTGGATCAAATCCCATGCAAATGCCCAAATTTGTGTTCTTTATTAACTGATTCACAACTAGAGAGCAGAAAAAGAGTAAGAAAATCTTTATAGCATACAATATAAACAGTGATGCATTATGGCCACATGTACTGCATGACCAATAGTTCGTTCACAGTCTGTATTTTTCATAATAAACATATTCTTTTATCATCTATGATCTGACACATGCAGTTCAGTGCAGTTCATAACCATGCTTGCTGCAGACATGATTGCCCTTTTACACTTGCTTTCACAGTTGCTAGTAGATGGAGGTCAGGCTAATTGCTGCTTCTTTTCTCCAGATGGAGGTGGATGCAGCCGAGAAGCGTCATCGAACACGATCTAAAGGTGTGGGAGGTACAATGCACTCACATGGTATTAGCTATAGTCTCAACCTACAGTCAAATCCATTTCCCCATTTTCAATCCATAACTCAGATTTTATTGCCTTTCACGAATTATCACTGACGTCAGTAGTGATAAACATGGACTATCGATTAGACAGGTTACCCGAAGAGTCCAGAAAATTAGTCCGCTCATAATAATATGATTTCATTGTGTGGTGAAGCACATGTTGAAATGTTTTTATTGTTTTTTGCAGTTGCTGTGGAGACTGCACAAGAGTTGTTCAGGTCAGTCTGCATACATTCACTTAAAGGCAACACAGTTTGCTACCATTATACTTTAAATATGTGATGCATTTATGAGCTAAACATGATGTTTAACTGGAAAAAAACCTCAAATGTCATTTAAAAAAGACAGTAGTTTTAGAGGTGAGGCAAGTTTGATATACGCTATTGGTTAAATGGTTTGGGTCTGTAATGTTTTTGAAAGAAATTTTTTATGTTCATCAAAAAAAAATTCTAAATACAATAAAATAATACAGTAATATTGTGAAGTATATAATTAAATGCAATTCATTCCTGGGATAGCAAAGCTTTCTGAAATTATTCAGAAAAGCTTTTCTTATTATTATTAATGTTGAAAATATCTGTGCTGCTTAATTTTTTTGTAGGATTTTTTTGCATTTATGTGAAACATAAATATTTTGTAACATTATACATTTATTTTTCTGTGTCACCTTTAATCAATTTAATAAATTTCAATCAATTTTTTCGTTTTACTACTCCAAACTTTTAGTTAAGTTTAATGCATTTTGTTTTATAGATCTTTTTAGAAATGTTATTTTGATTAATTCAGAGCAGAAAATGTGTGGCGATTTGCTTGATTTTGATATCATGTTGCTTTTAAAGAAGCACAGGATTGTTTTTACATGTCTAGTTTATAGTTACCTAGTACATGTGCCAACTTAAAAAAAAGCTGGAATCTTATAATTTGCTCACAGATGCTTTCTCACCTTGCAATTTCTGTTTTTAAAGACTAAATCAAGTGTATGTGCATTTCTGTTTAAGGTGGCATCCAAGTATAATTTTGCTAATTGATATTTTTTTAAATGATTTATCCAATATGGCAGGTACTACTGGCAGAACCTATAAATAGACCTTTCAGACTAATTGCCTTCAGTGAGAACATATGATTCTCCCAATTAGTATTAGTAAATATCCCTGCACTCCTAATGAAATCATGCATCATGATGAGAGTGAATGGCCTGTTTTTCCTCCAGGGCAGTGAGTCGTTTTACTCAAATCTGCCCGTCACTTTTCCCCCTGCAGATCTTTCCCTTAAGCACAATTTACAGGCCTCCTAAATGGCAGCATTTTCCTCATTAAGAATGGTTTAACACCCACGCTGTTGTTAAAAAAGACTCTTTTTTTTATATTTCCTGGCTACGTGTCCAATTACAATGACAGCAGCAAGGACACAAGGGTGTGTTACTGTGGGAGTGTGCTATGACCGCTTTCCAGAGGCGGCTCTCTACTATGTCATCTTTATTATGGTTTCAGATTGAGAGGAGAAGTGAAATTCCCTCTATTGTCTCTCTCTCCTTCCCAATCATCGGGGCAATCTGCTTCATCAGCAGGTCCAGGCCTGTAGCTGCAGGCATCTTTAACACCAGTTACACTCACTGATGGGTCACCAGCTTGATCAGACACAGATCCCTAGCCAACATGATCAAGGGGAGATGCAACTCTTGTGCTAGGCTAGACATGTTCCCACTCAATTATGTTTTCTTTTGCTAAATTTTAAGCTTAAAATATCACCATTGACTTCAATTTCGAGACTAAATGCAGTTTTGGGGAAGCTACTCGAAAGCTTGCTTTCCAAACTATAAGCGAATCAAAAAGTAAGAGTAACATTGTTTTCAATATATAGCCTCATATTATATTATTTATTACATGATATTTTAAAAAAACAATAATACAGACACATTTAATATGATTTTATTATAATGAAAAAATTGATTTTTTTCTGTGACTTTTCATGCTGAAAATGTTGCTGCTTTTATTTTTTAGAACATATGTTGGAAAATCCAAAAGAAATCTGTTGAAACTTGATTAGTTTTCTGTGTCCTTGCTAAATAAAATATTTTAAAAAATGTTACTGACCCCAAACCATTGAATGGTAGTGTATAAATACTTCCATTAAATAATAAAAATATTACAAAAATGTATGTTTTAAAAAAGTTTATTTTGTGTGAATGCACAATTGAAAGATGCTGTTGAACTTAAGCTGCTGCTCACAGATGTTACTTTTGATAAATACCACTGCCAATAAAAGTAACTGCTTAATGATTACTTTAGGTTATCAGTGACACTGTAACTAATGTGGGTAGTATTATGTTAATGACTAGGATACCGGTATGCTTTGACCCTGAGCTCGAGCAGGGCAGGAGTTCTAAAAATGGATGTTTTTCCTCATGGCTTTTAACTGGCTGTGGAGCTAAAAGGAACAGCCAGAGAGAGAGATACAATATGAAATATGGAGCCTGGTGAGTCATCGGCCTGGAGGACACTGGGAGCTCACTAAATCTGTAATGACGGCTGATGTGCCACGGTTCGAACATAGTCAGCAAGAAAGAGCGTTCGTGTTTGTCTGTGTGCTGATGTCTGACGTCAGTCTTGTATTAATTATTTCTCTCGTCTGCAGCTGTCCCACACCTGGATGCGATGGCAGTGGACATGTCAGCGGCAAATACGCCAGACACAGGAGGTAAGAACCAACCTCTCATTCATATGAATGTGTGCCCAGCCATGAAAGTGTCTTTAAAACAGCAAGAAAGAAAGCTCTTACCCACTTACAGAAAAGCTCAAGACCCCTAGCGAAATTAAGTCAATTGAATTTGAATAAGGCCTACTTTCTTTTCTTCATATACACCCTTTAACCAGCCAAAAGTTGTGAAAGTGCCATTAAAAGATGTGTAACTGCAATGAAACAGTGCTGGCATTTACTGAAGTGAAGCATTTTAACAAAGTATGATATGTTTTCTGGGTCGTAAAGAATTAAATAATTTAAAGGAATGGTTTACTTCAGTACTTACAGTCTGAAGTAAAGTGTGGAAGTAAGGAGTGCAGCTCAAAGGCTTTATGGAATGAGTAAATGAAGACAGAATTTTCATTTTTGGGTGAACTTTCACTTTAAAAACAGATATAAATGGACAATGCGTCGGTTGCTTTCTCTCATTAGCATACATCAGGAATACATGGAGGCTATCTGATGATAGGCATGACATCATTAATTTTGTAATCAGCTTGCCAAGTGTCTAGCAAGATTGTGTTGTTTGTTTCTTTGACAAAAAACCTTTCTGAGGACAGATCGTGGAAGCAATACAAAAGGCACTGTATCGTATCGTAAGGCAACTTGAATTAATTAATGTGCATACTTTAACACTGATATAAGTTTAACTATTTCGCTTTTACTATTACCAGTTTCTTCGCATATGAAGGTAATAACCTCTGATTTGACAACTGCTGTCGAAGTCACTCTCAGTCTGTTCAACTTCCATGTTTAACTGTCTCTGTTCTTGATGCTATTTACTGTACCTCAAAAGAAAGATACAAAACAAGAAAAGCAGAACAGAAAAGATTGATGGATACGTCTACTGTGTCACCTCATCAGCCAAGCACTGTGAACCACCAACCAGAATTGCATTTCTTCAACAGACAAATGGTACCTCCAGCAGACCTCTCACTGAAAAGGCAGAGAGAGGGCGAGAGAGTGATGAATTACCCCCAAATGAGAGGGTGGGGAGAGAACGGCGCTCCGACTGTGCTGTCAGAGCATGCTAACATTTGGGGGGCATTTGTGGGAACATTGTGGGAATGGCAGGGTTGTAATGAGGACACTGTGTTACCTGTGCAGGCTACACAGCGTCTGCCGCCCTTTACCACTCCATTAAAAAGTAATAATGACAAAACAACAACAGCGTTTGTCTCCTGTGGCATACATTGAGTTATATCACAGCAGAGGCTCACACCCCTAATGTATAGCTGCTCTGATGGGGGGGATGAACAGATGTAATGTATACATTGTAAGTTTATGTATTGTAATGACCTCTCAGGGCAAAACATTATAGAAAACTGATGTGTACATCAGCCTTTTGCGCTTCATAACACACACACAATGTGCAAATATTCTTGCAAAATGGCTTCTTACTGGGGTAGTACTCTTAAAGGGATGATTTTGTACAGTTTTTACCCCTAAAGGTTCATGGGAGTACCTTAAGGGTGCACATTACTATACCATAAGTTACTAATATGCACCATTTAAGGGTAGATAAGGTACTTGTGGCTTCAAGGGTACTGTCCTACTGACAAGCTGTTGTACCCTTGAAGGTAAAAATGTTTGCATATTTTTCTGACAGTCTGCGTAAGGGATTTATTTAGTAATAAATCACTGGCTTATTATAAGAGTCTCACAAAATATGATATGAATATTACTTTGAATTAAATTATTCAATAGTATATTATTGTAATGCTTTTGTGAGTTACAAAATAGTACAAAACAACTGGCCTAGCAATAAGACAAATACCCTGACAATATTATTGTAACATTATAGTTATAGATATATACTGTATTGCATTCGAGTGTCTGCGGAGAGATATGAAAAACCAAGATTATTGACCTAACGTATGCAATGCTATAGACAACATTAGTAAACAAAAGTGTTTGCAGTGTTTAATTCAAACTGTAAGATTGCTAAAGGTGCAGTCATAGTAACAAAATTTCGACGTATTTTCACAGGACTGTTTTAATAGTGTGCCATGCATGAAGCACAGATCACAAAAAATCTGTGCTGCTGTTGTGGCCAGTGGTGTTGCATTCATGCTAAAATGTTAGAAATAACATAAGAGGTCTCAAAAATCACCTAAAAATACCCACTTTTACTTCCTCAGTGTTGCAGTCCATAATAAGAGGAGGTGTCAGTATAGGTGTGACTGCTCTGATTTTAACAGGGTTTAGTAATTGCTTTGTGCAAATCATGTTTAGTGCCCCTTTTCTCTCTCCTTCTCTTTCTTTCTTTCTGTCCTCCTCCTCTCCATCTGTGACTCTCTCTCGTTCCACTTTCCTATTTTCTATTCCTCTCCGCGCTCCTCCTTCTTTTTATCTTCCCCACATCCTGGCTCTTTGTTCCTCTACCTTTCCCTTACTCCTTCTGCGGCTCTCTTTCCATCCCTCTTTCCAGTCTTCTTTCTCCTCCTCCCTCTTTCCCTCCCTTTCTGATGGATGACTCACGTAGGCTGAAGCCCAGGGCTGTATAATTCAGGGCTTGACAGGTAGCACTCACTAAAAGAATGGGAACTGAGCCAAGAGCTGGTGGCAGCGGCCAGAGAATGGTATAGCCGTATGCTCGCTCTTGCTCTCGCTCTCTCCCTTGGTTTTTTTTTCTTTTTTCTCCATCAATATAACACCCTGCCTCCTTTCCCTGCTCTACACAAGTCTGTTCTCTCCTCCTTTGTGGTAGCCACAGTGCACTGATTTTAATGCCAGCCTCTTTCATCCACCATTGTATTTTCTCCCACCAGAAAAACAAAGAGACAATGTAGATGCAGTGTTTTGTAAAGGAATATGTGAAGTGCGAAAGGCCAACATGTGACTTAGGACGGAAAAAGCATGTTGTACTAAAGCTTGTGGTAGAGACCACGAAAACCAGCAAATCTATGCATTCAAATGAAGCATATATTGAAGTATATATTTCTGATATTAAACTACATACCTTTAGGAGTCAGTTCTTTCTTTTTTTAGAAATGATGCCATTAGGAAAGATAAAATAGCTCTCAAAGCGTAAAGTTTGATTCAGCTGGGGCACTGTTGTATGTTTTCATTGAGAAATGAAAAGGAAAGGAACATTAATGACTTACGCAGTTCAACTTTGCTCTCAAACAGCTGTTTGGTTGTGCCACAAATTGTCATTCATAAAAATTCACAACAGTTAAAACTAAACAGATGTGTTTAAATGCTAAAAGAGGTTTGAATCGAAGAAGGGACTGCCTAAACAGCTTCGAAAATGATCAGAGTACATCAAATGTCTGCTGTTTTGTAAATACCATAGCATATTTTTAGAGCTGCCATCTCCATTTTTAGTTGTTGTTTATTTTAGTACTGGGAATAGTGCCACTTTCAAAAATTTGCAGTAACAAAGTATTCTGAGGTAAAAAAAATAAAGAGTCTCTGCAATGGTTACTTAAGAACCACTCACATGTAATATGCTATTTGCACTAATGGAGTGTTTTTATCAACATTAATGTCTTCTGGCTTGAATGGAAGTCAATGGAAGTATGACCACAGCCATTCGATTGTTGAGACAGAGCTGCTTATGGATTCCTTTGTCTTTTCCCTTCTCAAGAGTTTACTGAGATGTAGCATGATCGACGCTTGCAGACGGTGTTCATTTATAGCCTTAGGCCATAATTTACACCTTCATTCTATGTAGCATGGAGAAATCATATTTGTGTGCCGGTAACTCACCAGCAGAATGCAAACAGATGGGCTCTGGACTGTGTGGGCGGCACATGCAGTTTTGTCCTCTGTCTTCTCTTCTCACTCACTCGCTTTTTTGATGGGTCTTAGGGATGCAGTCTATGCGGTCTGTTGGCTTCGTGCTCGTCAAGTCATTCTAAATTATCTGAGCTATACATGCCGAGGGCTTGTTTGTTATCTGTGAGGGGTTTGTAATTCGCCCAAACTGTTAATTCAACTGTGAGGTTGAGCCAGATGTATCTTTCACATACTGCATTTAGACAGTGCTAAACAATATACAACAGGATATTTCCAACTTTTTTAAACCATGGGACCTTTCATAACCTCAAAGTGTAAAATTGTGTATTCTTAACCACAGCTGTTGTGTTGGAATGTTTCATTTTTAAATATTTTTGTAACTTCTAATATTGTTTATTTCATATTGTGGTCAGTTCTGGTTCTGAAATTGAATTGTCTGATCGTGTAGTCCATTGATCCACTGTTTGTATCACTCCGCTTGTCTGCTTTTGCACGTTCCAAAAAGACAGTGACTGTTTCCGCGGGTTATGTTGATATGGCAGTAGGTGGCATATCTTGTGTGTGAGTCATTGGTTTATTTGGTTGATCTGTTTAACTACACTAATTAGTTTAAAGTGGCTGAATTTATAAGTGAGTCACTGAATCATTCATTCAAACGATTTATTCATTAAAACTGATGCGAACACAAGAAGCGACTGGTATGCTAGCATACCGTTCGAAATTCAGTGATTGTCTTTGTGAGTCATTAATTGATTCAGAAATTTAAAAACACACACTAATTCTGAATCCAATCTGTATTTTAACCTAATGCTACTCGTCTTAATTCTACCTTTATACAGCAGAAATAATAAGGACAGTACTTTACCATGCTCTTCTAAATTGAGCCACATTATGAGAAAAGTCATTGAATCAGTCACTGAGTGATTCAATGACTGAATGGTTGTTTGTGCATGCCTTTATAACAGTGTCTGGAATTTCGGTCAGGTATTTTGTGCTTTCAATATAATGGCTTTGGTTTGTGAAGAAACTTCACAAATCACTCAGAAACCCAGTTGCACTCTCAAATATTACTAGCACTGCAATTTTTTACATTTTCCCTGGCTATTTTAGACTGAGTCGAGTTTGCTATACACACATAAGTTTCTGATGTGTGTATCCGTGCATCTGTGTGATGTTTACCCATGCAACACATCTTTATTACTATCAGAGCTGCTTTTCCCGTTGGATAAATCCTGTAGTCAACACAAAAGTACAGAGTTTCCCTCTGTCTGCATCACATCTGAAATCTTGCGTAAATCCGAACCTGTGTGAATGGCAGACTTATGCCTCCAAAGACCACGGTGAGATGTAAAAACCCCGCTCCAGGGTCAGACTTGACGAGCCTCTGCGGTAAATTGAACCGCCAAGGACATAATCACCACAAACAGCCTCTCGATGTGTGTGTGTGATTGCACGGCGTGTTTTTAGGCAGAGGGGAACTGAGCTCCGCAGTGACAGAGAAGGCAACTGAGCTGCAGAAACAGAAAGAGCCCTGCAGAATGCACAACACCAGCACCTCCTTTGTTCTGCTTTTTGGGAGGGCACAGAATGAAGGGAGGTTAGCAGGGAGATGTCTGTCAGGCTCAGAATCACTGATCTCTCTCTCTCTTTCTCTCTTTCTCTCTCTCTCTCTTTCTCTCTTTCTCTCTCTCTCTCTCTCTCTCTCTCTCTCTCTCTCTCTCACTCTGTCTGACTGCTCAAATGGCAAATCCCACTCCTGAGGGGGAGATCACCATGGTGACAGCGCCTTGCCACGCATGCCTGTGGATGCTGCAGTGTAGGAGCGCAGAGGAACCGCACGCTCCTATGGCAACTCGAACACGAACAGCCAGCTGAATTCGCCTCCATGGCCCTATAGTGTCACACTCTGCGAGAACGTACCTGGTGCCACAACAGACCTCAGCCTGAACGTGCTCTTGGTATTCAGGCCAATTAAAACCAAAGAGCATTTCTGCTGGCTAATTTGAGGCCCCTCATTGTTACAGAACGACTATTTGAAGACTTTTAATTAAAAAATAATCGCATGTTTTTAGAAACAGACAAAATTATTCTCGTTCATCATTCCGTCACTTTGAGAGCAATATTTGCAGCGTTATTATGACGGTTGCTGTGGAAATGATCAAACGGAGCAGGTCTGGGCTAATATTCTGGCCATTGCTGGTATTAGTCAAGTTCATCAGAGGATTTGTCCACCAGGAGCTGTCTGACTGAAGTCATTATTTCTCCTGGCAGTTCTGAAAGGCTCGTAGATCTCTCTCTCTCACAGTCTCTCTCTCTCTCTCTCTCTCGGCCATAATTACCTTAGTCCCACTCAAAGCCTGCCTCCGCCGCTCCCGTATTCAAATGTGGTTTAATTACCTGTGGAATTTTAATTGGCGTGGCCTGCCAGTGGGAAACGTGAAGGTGTCCAAGGTCATTCCGAGTCGTTCGCGAAACGCTCTCACCCACACAGACGACGCTGGCTGCCTGCCCGCACAACACACCATCGCATAGAAGCACAGCCTCTATTACCAGCACCTGCTTCAAACAATAAAACAATAAAGAGAAAATGGGCAAATCACACCAACAGGCTGACTGATGTATTGCAGGGTTATGAGGTTGAAAATGGGATTTTATGGACTCTTTTAGGACAGAGTAGAGAATGTGTAATTGTTACCACGGTTATTATTACTACTATAAAAGAGTAATTAATAGGGCTGGTTTTTGACACACATTTCATGATTTGATTTGATTGTAATGTTCAAGCTTTCAATATAATTTGAACTCCGAATCTATTTGGTTCAATATCGATTATTCTGGATATATATATATCAGGTACAGTAAATGCCAAATTTCCTCACGGGGAAAAAAAATTCAAATAATGCTGTAAAATATACACAAGAATCAGTTGGTACTGATTATAATTCTAAATGCTCTGCTCTAGATTTATTTTTTTAGATGACTAACAACTTTATGGTCACTGCATATGTTTGTTTCTGAGGTAAATTACCTTTTGTGACATTGTTTACAAGCTGTTGTAAACACAAATTTACGAAATACATGATAGGATACAGATTTCAGTTTTTGAATACTGAAATAAAAGGGTAAGAATTTCAAATCTGTGGCTTGTTTTGTAAAAATGAGAATTGATAAAAAATTTAAAATCAATATTTTTTTTACCCAGCCCTAGTAATTAATTATTATTACAGTGCAGGGTTTAAGAATTGTATTTGCTTTAATCTTTGCAATATTACACCATATTTTTACATCTTGGTTATAATACTGAAATTTGAAAAATAGTGTCCAAATTAACTTCCATAATGTGACTGATATCAACCACAGGTTTATTTTTTTCAGACCAAATCAAAAGACCTTATTGTTTATATAGTACTATTAGTTGCATATAAATCTTTATTGCCAACAGCCCTCGCTCCACATTTTCTGGCTTGTGCCATTAAGGCAGTATATGAGAATAAAAAAGATAACTGTCTGCAAAAGGATCTGAATTTAAAACGTTTCACAGTCCAATGAGTCCTGACCAAGCACAAGAGCCACAAGAACAGGTTATAAAAACACAGCTCACGTTTTGATTGTCCTCTCGTCATTCTAAATGTGTATGATGGCTTGTTTTTTTGATTCTAGGCAACCTAGTTTATCTACAAAACCTCACTCTACGGTGAATCTCAACTCTCAGTTGTTAACTGAGCTGAAGGTTTAAGGCTATGACCTAAAGGAATGAACAAATAAAAGTACAAGCGATCAGAAATACACTTTGAAAAAAGATCTTCAATGTTCTTTCATCCTTGTAATAGCTGAAAATCACAGCATCATAGATATGAATATATGTAAATATATAGTTGAATTTTTTTGAGATTAATAGCAACTGAAAAAAAATAGACAACTCTTTGCATTAAAGATTTGTTTTTGTTTTGGGTATTTTGCAGTTCAGTAATAATTGTCCCCAGGAGCCAGATTAAGTTCAGCAACACAGCACTTTTCGTTCTTCTCACATATTACACATTATTATAGATTATACATCATTGAATCAGTCAAAAACTTAACTCCTCAAATTTCTCAAATGTATTGTTCAGGTATATAAGCCTGGGGGTCAACCTTCATCATAAAGCCACAGATAAACCTATTTTGTATGAAAACTGAATAATTGATTCAAAGGATACCACATTTAAACCAAATATAATTGCACATGCTGTTTTAGTGCAATTAAAGTGAAATTTCTGAAAATCTAATGATTATTATGGGATTTGTATAATTGAGGTCTAAGGCTAGAATGAGTTTTGCCTTGTTTATATTTTGGAGGATGAGTCTCATAAACGAGTCTTGGCGGTTTAGGAATAGCACTGTCTTGTGGGACCAGAGTTCAAGCAGCACACGCATTTACATGAATAAATGTGCCAGTGGTTATTAATGCTTTGTTATGTCTTAAACAATTCTAATACTTCTTATCTCTGAGGGCTAAGCTTTGGCACAGACCCTCTTCGCAGATTTAAGGTAATTTTTCAGCACTGTTGCACATAATTCTCTTGGTTTTTGTTTTCTATTTGTTGTGCAGTGTGTATGGATGCCCCTTGGCTAAGAAAAGGAAAACTCAAGAGAAACCTCCACAGGAGCCAGCTTCCAAACGCCGTCCGTTTCTAAGCATGGCTGATGGAGAGCTTACAATGTATGAAAGCTATGATGCCATGGAGGAGGGAGAGGAGAGGGAACAGGAAGAAGTAGAGGAAGTGGAAGAAGAGGAGGAGGAAGGGGATGATGAAGAAGAGGAATGCTCGGATGACAATGAGGAACCGGGAGAGGAAGAAGAGGATGAGGAAGAGGAAGATGGAGAGGTCGAGAGAGAGGAGATAGAGCAAATGGAGGAGGAGGTAGAAGAAGATGAGGAAGTTGTGGAGGAGGATGGGGATGACGAAGAGCAGGAAGATGATGAAGAGGAGGACGATGAAGATGAGCGTGAAGAAGAGGAATATTATGAAAATCAGAATCATCAGCAAGGTGAGTAGTTAGTAGTTCTGTAGTTAGAAAGATATGTTTATTTAAAAAAAAAATTTGAGTGGTAAAGTCTGATATTGTTAAAAAATATTTATGCACACAATTTTTCAGAGGAGCTTTAAATTTTTTTCCTTGGTTAAACAAACATACTGGAAAAGGTCAGTAGGAAATGTAATGTTTAGAATCTACAGAAAGACATATACTTGCGCTGACACACAGAATGCCTCATGAAATATGAATCAAGGGCAGCTTATTGCACGTTAGCCGACATTTCAGGGTATAATTGACAGAATATGCAGTCATTAAAGTCAATGTTTTATTTCTTAAATTGCCTGTTTTAGTTTCAAGTCATACAGTATGTGTAATTTGCTGAATCAGAATGAAATCTACATACACCCTGCCGAGAATGGCCGGCCTTCGCCATCCTAATTAATGTGAATTTTTACAGCATGGAACAATCCAACTTCCCTTTCGAAACTGAGGGAAAGCAGATGTGACTGCTTCCTTAGTATGCATCTCACCCTCATTCTCTGGTGTCCTCAATCGCTTGTGACAGTGCTTGCAGAGTAATAGAGAGAGGAGGCTCTCTGAGTTATTAACTTTGGCCCCCCTCCACACACGCACAACGCCGTTCCAGGAGGTGTCAAATACACTCAGCCCCTCACCCCTCCCTAGTGAAAATGGGCTCCTCCTGAGGATATTTCTGGCTCCAGAAACAGAGCACCTCATCCGCTGCTTATCCCTGCAGTCTCATCCGCCTCTGTCCCAAATACTAGCAACACTAAAATCTTTTCAGTACAATTGAGAGGCTTTCAGAGCAGCCTGTGCTGCTTACATGTTATTGAACACGAATATGTTTGGTGAAACATTTAAAAGGCTGCCTGATGATTCATGTAACATATTGCAGTTTCTCTAAAATTCATCTGTTTCTTTTGCTGAATACTCATATATATTTTAGCAGCATAGTGGCAGTTACCATCCTGCTAAATTGCATTTGATTATTTAAATCAATTTGTACCTGTGTCATCGATCTGTACGTGAAACCCTTGCATGACATTTGTCTTAGATTTGCTGCATCGACGCTATCGTTCATGAGACGTTACATTTTCATAATGATAGTATTCAGGCCGCTTCAGATTATAGAGACGACTGACATTTCGTTTGTGAATTTATCATGCTGCACAAGCCGCTTGCTGTTAACAGGGTGGAAGGCCCTAGTGCGCAACACATTTGAGGAAGGGGTTTTGAAAATCTTAAAGGGTTTGTGCACTTCAAGAATAAAAAACATTCCAGGATTTTTCTCCAATTAGTGGAAAAAAATTGGATTGGGAAAAATGGGGTGAAGATTCAAATTGCCTGTTCAATGCATGTTTCAAAGGGCTCTACATGAACCCAAATGGGGAGCAAGAGTATTATCTAGGTAAACCAACTGTCCAAAATAATATATATATATACTTACTTATATATATATATATACAGCACAGGCCCCCTTCTCATTCAATGTGTTTTATTTATTTTCATGACCATTTACATTGGTAGATTCTCACTGAGGGCATCAAAACTATGAATGAACACATGGGGAGTTATGTCCTTTACAAAAAAAGGTGAAATAACTGAAAACATATTTTATATTCTAGTTTCTTCAAAATAGCCACCCTTTGCTCTGATTAC
>JAUMHI010000065.1:11638293-11703900 GCA_032359435.1 Enteromius unitaeniatus
GAAGGCGATGATTCGCCGACGAGGCCGTCTGCCTCGTCACAATATATATATATATATATATATATATATATATATAATAGTACTCTTAATAGTATCTGCCAGTAGATGATCCCAGAAGGCCCTATATGCAATACATTAGCACCTTCTTCTCTTCCCTCTTTCCATCCTCTGTGTTTCTGAAAAGCATATGGTGGCACACCCAGTCTGTCTTTCATGTGGTGCCTGAGTGGGTCCCGACCCCAACACCCCTCCCAGTGAAGACGCCTCTGTACAGAGACAGCGATACAGGCATGATGGTGGTGGTTGGGACAGGTCTGAGGGGATCTCTCCAGAGTGATTCCACATGTGCCGTGCAGAGCTCCGTAACGAGTAGGAGGATTCCATCTCACAGACCCACCTGGAACCCATCAGAGATGCCAGTTATTTTAACGGTAGCTCTGTCTGTGTAGTATTTTGTAATTGTACATGTCCTACTTAATTGGCAACATGGATGCCAGAAAAGCACAGCTGAGTGCCTGAGCCTGATTTGAGTTACATGAAGATTAACATTAGTGCTGCACGATTAATCATATCGCAATCGTGATGTCAGCCTATACGATTACATTATATTAAATAAACAAATGCATTCGTGGATGTAACAAGACATTCATTCTTGCGTTTACACCAGACGCGAATGAAGCGTTAAGCGCGAGTGATTTACATGTTAAGTCAATGCAAAGACGCAATTAGACATTCTGCAGCGCAATTTGCGCGAATTAAGTGGCGTGTTAAATTGTGCTACTGGCCGCACGGCTTGTATTGCAGCAGGCTATAGACAAGCATCTTTCTGTTGTATTTTCCAGCTTTCTTCTCCGAACACTGTGTGCTTTGATTTATGTTCTCAGTTGAGAAATACAGATTTCAGCATTATTTGTAATCTGTGTGTGCAGTTTCCTTGATAACAAGCAAGTTGAGTCAAACCACTTGTTTATCATATCGCAATCCCAAATCACAATTTTGAACTTAATAATCGCAATCTGACATTTTTCCCAAATCATGCAGCCCATTTACATTTTTCTTTGTATATGACAAAATATTTTATACAAAATATTAAGGATGCTATATTATTAACAGAATATTAAGGATGAAAAAATTTAGTAAATTTAATTCCGTAAATATTGCAAAACATAATTTTTTATTAGTAATATGCATTCCTATGTACCTAATTTGGACAACAAAAAGGCAATATTACAATTAATTATTTATGTTGTATCCCCAGATTCCGCATTTTTAAATAGTTGTATCTCAAATATTGTCCTATCCTAGCAAACAAATATATATATTTTCAAAGACAAATGTTTGGCCAAATCTGACATTAAATGTTCCGTAAATGTTGTTTTTTTATGCTCCAATAGTGTTAAAAATGATAGTTTATTAAAATTATGTAATGATTGGTTTCGGTTTGAATCCATGTTATCAGATATCAGCATAACAGGTACGTTATTGCACTCAATAAGCGCAAAAGAGTTAATCAGCCAATCAGCCGTCTTAAAAACCATCACATGATCCTAGAAGACAGGGACCCAACCCACGTCAGTTACTCTCTGGGCTCCCGTTATATTAAATGAACGCTATTGATCTCTCACCTCTGTCCCAGAACTGGGCTTGGACTCATTCTGTACACTTCCTTTCTGTATTCTGTCTATAAATAGGTACTCATTCAGTGGCATCAAGGATGTGAGGTATACAGGGAGCAATAAGCTAATTTGAGACACTTCCACACTGTATTTTCTGTGCTCAGGGTTGACCCAGGACTGATGTGGGCTGGGTAGGCCAGAGCAGCCCAGTGCTGGAGTTGGAGTGGGTCTATATTTACATCCCTCAAGCCCACACCCTAAACTCTCCAAACGCTTGCAATTACACTTTGCTTTAAATTGTGAGACTAGAATGTGTGAGATTGGTGCTGGTTAGTTTGAATTTGGGTGAACTTGACTCACTGTCTAGCCTTCTCTGTGCCTCTGTGATTTTACACTACAGTGAATTCCTTTGTGCAAAAGCAAGGAGTGGCAGCCGTACGGTCAGACATGTCACTGATCCTCATGAGATCTCAGTCACACACACAAACACACACCAGCATCTGAGAGTCTCATGTCACTGATGCCAAGGCTAAATACGTAGTTCGTTTACCCAGTAGTTCGAAGAACAGTTGTTTGGGTGGCCCCCATCCCACCTATGACATGTAAATGGCACTTGACCTATAAACTGTAGATCATTCTATCATTGTTCTCCTCTCTCGCTTCTTATCTCGTTGGGGCATCGGTTTAATATTTCCAAAATGATAGGTGCCTGTTCTGCTTGACTCATGTAGAAGAGTCATGAATCTGTTAGGTGTGCCTGAGGGTTTTACAGGATCTGGGATTGTTGTACTGAGATGATAATCTCAAACATGCTTCATTACATTCCACACATCTTTTTTAATGCTTAGCTTTACAATGAATGCACAGAAAGTTTTTTATCTTTTGGACGTTGGCCCACACAGATGAACAATACACACAAAGTTGTAATCTGATTGGATTTCAACGCAAGTTCTGGGAGATATACATTATAATTTGAATTAGGGATGCACTCATCTTACAATTCTGACTAATAACAATTATTATTTTCATGTTATGACTGATTAAAACTATTTTGAATGAAAAACTGGTGCTTATTGAAGATTTAAAGGTTAAACTAAACAGTTTGTTTGTGTTTTTAAAGATTGCCTTCAAATCAGAGTAAGATGATGCTAAATGTAAAAACTAAGGAAATTCCCATATCAAGCAATTAAATAATCTTAATAATCTTATGTGATACATTTTACATGTCTAATTTGGTAAGTAGGTTCTTTTCAGCATTGTTACTTAACAAGCCAAATAATCTTGGCTCACAGATTTGAATAGTATTTTCTTCATGGACTTTGTGTGACTTATTTTTCAACTATGTGTGTAAACCGTCTTTGTGCATCATTTTCCCAAGCTGCCTCACAGCAGAGTCATCAGTAGTCATAAACAAATTATCTCACAGTGAAATCCCTTGTTGCTTTGCGGGCAGTGATGGGATGAGATGTAGAGTCTTCCCATGTTGCCGCTGGCCATAATGAGACCACAGGCACTCAGGACTGTGTGAGAGCTGGTGCCATCCAGCATGTGGCAACACTTTTAGATTCCCCAAATCTTGTCTCTGCTTTAAACATCACACAGCACTCTGTATTAATCTCTCATGGGCATTACAAAAAGCAATGCAACTCAAGAGATTTTCTGACCAAATCTGGCTACACTGGTGAACTGAAAAATCTTTACAATTAAGGATTTTGCATGCAAGGGAAGACATAATAAAAAAATCTATCTCCTTTAAAGCTATGTAAATAGGTATCTATCTTTAGAGTCTGGCCTTGGTCATTTCCCAGTCCTGTTCAGTCTCTCTCCCTGTACCTTCTAGATGCTTCCACACCTGTCAAAAATAAAACCTTTTTTGCTTGTTTGTTTGTTTTTCTTGATGAAGATGACTTTGAAAGTTCAGGTTTATAAAAGCCCAGTGAGATTCTTTATTGGAGTCTAGTTCCATGTGAGGAGCCTTTAACATTTGTAAAATCTCTCCATTGCGCAAAAGGTTCTTTAGACGATTCAAATATTCTTACGGAAAAAATGGGTCTTTTAAGAACTATTCCCTGAACCAAAAATGGTTCTTCCATAGCAAACCCGCTTTTGAAACCTTGTCTGGTCAAGTGTCTGATCTGGTGTGACCCATAAACCCCAAATAACTGATTAAACAGAACCTTTCGTTATACTTTTACTGTATCCCTAATTCCTCTTCCCCTGCAATTAGCTATTAAACCTTTAAGCTTTTTTGAGAGCCAAGTGTCCCTGTGCTTCTGTCTGAAGCAGCCTCTCCAAACGACTAGATTTTCTTTTGTCAGTTTGTTTGAGGCAAATTACATTATGAGCTCCATCACCCTCTTCAGCCGTTTTAGGATGTTTAAGCGCTGCTCGCCTAGCAACCTCAAGCCTCTTCAGATGGTGCGGCATCTCCCTGGCAACCTGCCTGGCAGGGGTCACTGCGGTCAGGCTTTTGTGAACCCCCCCAACTCCTCTCCCCGTGCGAGGCGGGCCCTTTACACCGGGGTGAGTGTGTTTAGAGCACGTGTGCCTTGGTGTGGAGGAGGTGTGTGTGTGTGTGTGTTTGGAGCAGCAGTGTGTTGAATGTTTGTGGAGCTCAGGGAGGATAAACGGACACAGTCATGCCTGTCAAAGGGATCAGATTCTGGGGCGACAGGAAGAGAAGAAACCCTTACTCAGGTACAGCCAGTGAGAGCATGTGCTTGCTTTGTCTCATAACTTGAGTACTGAGGCTGTGTGTTAAGAGTGATTTACTTTTTAAGTGTATCGTGTTGAGCATCTGTCTGCGTCTACATATTATATATTATGCATTATAGTTGGATATATTGCAATTGGAATTATATATTATATTTGCCCAAACTGGCTTTGTTTTTTTCTTTTTTTTCTTTGGTCAGTATTATTGTCTTTTTTGCAGCCATTCCCTAGTGTATTGCGGTATGTTATTAAAACATGCATACAATTCTTCATGCTGCCCTGCAGAAGTGGATTTGTGCACCTCACTGAGTCTCTGACTCCGCCTCTTCTTTGTCCATGACTCCTCCTCTGACTGATTGACAGCTGATCCCTCACAGTGCATTTTTTGTGAAGTACAGATTAGGTGCCACTTTTCTCTGTGGGGCAGAACAAAATGACCAAATAAGATTTAGACTATCAGACTTTTTCTAACCATCAAAAAATCATTTATGATGTTTGAGCATATTGGAGAGATATGTTCGTGAAGTTTATTTTCCTAACCTATACAGGCCTTTTTTTTTAAACAATGGTTAGGGCAGAATTGGCGGGCTGCTGTGGAGGGGTATGAAGAATCTTTTGTGTGGTAGGCTTATTCAGCTGCATACCGCATCTAGAGGTTTTACTCATTCATCCTTAAAACACACACTGGATAGAGACCCCTCCTCCAGCATTCCCTGTGTTTTACACACACGCACACGCATGAGCGTTCTGCCAGTGTTCATTATCAGGTTTGCATGTCCAGCTGGGTCTTCAAAAAAAGTGTTAGAGTTGCTCTAATTTATTTTTTAGAATTGCTACAAAATGAATTAAGAGTAGTAAAATCAGCTGTTTTTAATTGCTATTTTGATTTTATTATTTTACTTGTTTTATTTTTTTGAGTGTATTACTATTTTTTATTCTGACTTATGTCATTTGGAGGGCTGCCGCAGTTAAATAAAGTAAAGACACAATTGTGTCAGACAAAATTAATACAATATACGTTTTGAAGAGTTTATTAACGTTGACATATAAAATGCATGTAGTCACAAGTTAAGAGACCCTTTCCAAGTGTCCAAGATGCACTGTAATAACAGGTATAAACAGCCATCTGTCTCTGGTCACTACTTATCATTGCATGAACGTTACTTGAGATGAACGTTATTAGCAGGTTAGGACCTAAATGATTACATGTTATTCACTTAATATTGTAGACATAAGCTATTTTATGAGATAACGATGAACAGATTGGTTGTAAACAGGTTTTATAAGGACACTCGCTAATTAGCATTTGAGAACAATATGTCCTTTCGAATAATACAAGAAAGACATTATAATGTGTAAAATTAATCAAGTTTTGTTCTTCATTTCTTTTACTTGACTAATTAGTCTGTTTTGTCTCTTTTCTCTTCCTTAATGCTGCTGTTTCTGACTCATGCATTTTCTTCTCCAGGTAAGTCTAGTCTTAATTTATTATATTGAACATCTGAAAAGAAAAAGTAAAGTACTTTCTATTCTTAAAACGTTTTGTTAAGTTAACTTGTATGACTTTATAAATCGTGTTCATGACATACTGTAAATGAAGGGATATATTCAATGGAGTCTTAAAGGTGGAGGAATTTAGCATTACATCACTTGATGACACGTGGGTCCGCTGCAGTAAATGGGTGCCGTCAGAACGAGAGTCCTAACAGCTGATAAAACTAATCACAATAATCACTTCGTAATCTATCCACAATAATCCAGTCCAGTTAATGCCTTGTGAGCAAAATGCTGCATGTTTATAAAAAATAAATCCAGTATTAAATTGTTTTAACGTTAAATTGTCGCTTTTGGCAAAAATATCCAGTAGTGTATAATAAAGTTTACAGTATGCAGCTTTGTAGCTTTTCACTTCACAAGATAATAACTGATGGACTGGAGTCGTGTGGATTACTTGTGGATTATTGTGATTTATTTTTTTTTTATCAGTTATTTGGACTCTCATTCTGACGGCACCCATTCACTGGTAAGCAAGTGATCTTGGATGGCCTGAAGGTGAGTAAATGTAACTGATGCAGATGAAGATTTTGTGTGCCAAAGCAAAGTCTGTGAAAGTCTGGCTCTACTAACATATATCACATGACAGGATCCATGATGCACTGCTCTGTGTTAATGTAATACAGGAAATTAGCCCTCATTCCTGGACCTCACGGGTCACGGTGTGCACGATGAGGCCTGCTCTCCGTGAGTGGCTGTCTGTGCTGTCAGGGCTGTTGATTTACACCCTGGTGTTAAACCCAGGAAACTGGAACGGAATGGAGAAATGTCCTCAGGGTTGGGACAGTCTTGGAGAAAATGGAACAGGGTTCATCAGTGTTTATTTGTGTGCAAGATAAATGCCAGAGTCTTTAAAGAACCTTGCAGTAGTCTAGCCGTTATTCCTGGTGTTTAATCAGCCAATCTAATTAATATTCCCTTCGAGAAAATGTGAGGTTGGATGAGAAATCATCCAGGTATGAGGTCATTATGAGAAAGTGAAGCTTGTGCCCCTGTGTGTGTGCGTATATGTGTGAAGACCTTCAGGCTTGTTTTGTCTCATAGGTTATTAACTCTCATATATTACTGTTCACATTATTACTCCTTGTTTTTGCCTGAGGAGAGAGAAAACTATCCATCTCTGTTCATGGTTTCTCTCTCGCTTTCCTTTCTTCCACCTTTCTCATTCCTTTTTTCAAACTATTTATTTGCTTTACTGTCCAATGGGAATTAAGGGATGGGAATAGGAACCTTTTTTCATATATATTCCCCTTGTCCTGCTGGTAAGACCACCAAACCAGTAACATGCTCCTATGAAATCATATGCATATCATGTAGCATGTATGACATTACATGTGATATATGTACAGTACACTACTACTCAAAGGTTTGGGGCTGGTAAGTCTCTTATGCTTAATAAATGCTGCATTTAACTGATCCAAACACAATAAGAACAGTAACATTGCTTATATAAAATTTCTGTTTTTGTTTTTTATATTGAAGTAATTTATTCCTGTGATGGCAAAGCCATCAATGGTTTTCAGAAACCGTTCTAATATGATGATTTGGTGTTAAGAAGAAATATTTCTTATTGTGCTTTCTATTTTCTGATTTGTTTTTCAGGATTCTTTGCTTATTAGCAAATTCAAAACAACAGCATTATTTAGAATAGACTTTTGTAGAATTTTGTAATATTTTGAATGTTTTTTGAATTTGGAATGTAATGCCTCCTTGCTAAATAAAAAAAAACTACCTACAGTCTCCAAAATATTAATGGTAGTGTATACCATATTTATATATTTTATGATATTAAAAAACACAATCAGTATTTTTGATCCTGAGACTAATTATGTTATATATGTTTAACAAATTAATGTGAGAAATATTTGAAAGAATCTACATTTCTAAAATCAAAAGTTAATTGCTGCAATGAATGTGGCCTTTCATACAAACTTGAGAGCTTGCATTGTCAGAAAGTTAATGAACCAAAAAACTTTCTCAGTTTTCTGGCTCTCTCTTACACCTGTAGACAGATAAGGACCTGTCTGCCTAAAGTCATGTTTATAGGAGATATATCATGGAAAACAGGATTCCATTCCTAGGGAGGCACAGCCAGGAATGTTATCATGGGCCTGGGAGAGAGGAGGCCCATCCATAAAAACGTTGTCCCATAAAAGCTATATAAACCTATGATTTACATATAGTCTTAAAGATGTAGTAGAGAAACACAAATAGCCTGATTAATTACAAGTGAGTGTATATTTTTTATTTCTTTACTTAACATTTGTATGTGTACTTTCAGTAAAATAACATGCAAGTGCAAAATAGGGCCTATTTAAGTCCTTTGTGATTATGCTCCTTCTGTCACAACTTCTGTCTCTTTCTCTTTCTGGTTGACTCTGCCTCTGTGTCTGCATCTTATCAGTCTATGAGGAGAGTGGTATGCCCAGTGACTGGAAAACATTCCTCTGCATGTAATCTGTGCAGCCTTCTGTCTTTTTACTCTCATCATCTTGCTTTGCAGTGATAAATCCTTTTTGGATTTTCCATAGCAAATAAGTCATTCAGAATCTACTGATTGTGTGTATATGCATATTTTGCATAAGAGTGAAAATAATCGTCTCTTGATCAAGCACACACGCATACAGTCATTGTCTAGTATTGTGATATGAATCTGTTCTGAGAAATGTGATCATGTGGCCTTGATTTCTCCTAGATATGGCACTTCCCATAAATCTGTTATTGTTATTAAAGCATTACAGGCACAAACCATGTGATTTCCTTAGTTTCTTAAAATTGTGACGCTCCTTAAGTAATATCATTTGGACTCTTCTAATAGCATGGCAGAAAATTATGAGTTTCAAACGTCATATTCTATTCATGGAAACTGCCCTATACTGTATACTCCTCAAAGTAAAAAAAGACTGTTACGTTGGGAGTGTCTATAAATGAAGAAGATATTATCACTAGAAGTTTACAGCCCATTGGTGAAGCAATAATAAAGCCTAAATTGGTCTGTTGTGAGGCCTTTTATTAATCTTTTTATGGCAGGTCACAATCTGACAGACTTGGGTCATTCTTACATCAGGGTCGAAGCCGCATCCCTCATTGAAATCCCAGCGACCCTCTGTCATTCACTTCAGGCTGCCGTCTTCATCGCTGTGCGTCAGTTGTGTCTGACAGCTGGATGTGTCTGCGTGTGTGAGTTGTCTTGCTTCCCGCTGCAGAGGGCAGAGTGCCAGCCCTGTGTCGGCCGCCCTATTGTCACGGTAACAGACGGCTCTCAGCCATGCGTCTGCCTGATCAGCATAACACAGGCTGACTTTCTCTCTTGACCCCTCTTTCTCTCACCTCCTCTTAAATCAGACAGTAATGGGCCCACGGAGAGTGAGAGCGTATGGTTCGCTGACAAAGAAAGGTGGGAGAGAGTTGTAGGGATCTGCTCTTCAACTTGGTTTATTTAAACAGAAAGGAGACGGCTGTAGATTAGCTGGAGGCCACGGTCCCTCACACTTCAGCGGCTCTTACTCACACTCTCTGCTTTTCTTTTCCTTTCTCCTTCAGTTAGATTAATCACCTCAGTCTCAGAGCTGAAGAAATTATCCTTTTGGGTGACAAAGCTTTTTTTCTCTTCTATTGGAGGCATAAAATTGTACCTTTCTGAGTTAAAACGCCTTCAAATATCTCATAACTAAATCATAATATCAAAACTTTATCCCAATATTTCCTGAATATAGTGTGTATGTATATATTTATATAAAATACCTTAGAATTAATTTAACACTAAATCAGCTGTTTTGATTGGAACATTTAAACTCACTAAATTAGACACGCCCCTCTTTCCAAAGCTCCGCCTTTTTTCACATGATGCATGACTGTTGAATACATGACAAAAATCTTGAAAAATTTTATCACCATTTCCACAAACATATTAAGCAGCACAATTTTTAAATAATAATACTGTGATAATCATAGGAAAGGTTCACTAATTAACACAGAAGGATTTTTGAAGGGTCATGTGACTGAAGACTGCAGTTATTGCTGCTAAAAATTCAGCTTTGCCATCACAAGAATAAATTACACATTAAAATATAGTAAAACAGACAAGGACAGTTTAGCACTATAAGACCAATATATGACTAAATAAACCTGACTATGTTAGTTTACACAAACAAAGTGTTATTATTATTTTTTATATCAAGTAGAACTATACTTGAGGATATTTTGCTGCTAACTGACTGAAACTGAAGTCTTGAATATTTATTGAACCATTTAGCAGTAGTTAACAAAGTGAATCTGGCACTTCCCACTAAAAATCACTGTTTTTCAGGCTCCACACTGGTGATTCTCCTCTCTGGAGAACCGTTGGGGTTTGTGGCGGGTTGCCAGGTTGGCTGTCACCAGATCAATGGGACATGTGAAGTCCATGCAGTTTAATTCTCCTACTGATTGTGACTCTTTTCTGAGAGGTTCCCTGGGGGGCTCCAGGTCTCTTAGTATGCTAATCCAACAGCATTAGATAAGCCTAGCTTTGCTCTCTGTTTTGCCATTGCACAAACATTAAGACAAATTAGAGATTTTGTTGCCAACTAAAAGAAGTTGTAAAGTCCAAAAGACTTTGCCTGCTTATACTACACAGTATTCTTTATCCAGGAACTGTAAAACTCAACTAATTTTAAGATCAAAGTATTATAATAGTGAGCTTTACTATGTTATATAACACCAACAAAAGTAATTTTGTTTCTTTTTTGCTAATTCATTTCTTAAATGTTTTAAAGATTTGATGTAACAAAAAAAGTTTATTTTAGAAGTAGTTTGCAGAGAATCATTTTGTTATCTTGGATAATCATGTATAAATATTTTTTTTGTACATTTCTGGTTAAGTGTGGAACTACTATTTTTTGTAATATATTATTTTCATAACATTTATATGAATTCTTTGGTAAAGCAGAGAGTCTGGTCTTGCTAATTGTGGTTATATTTAAAAAGTTTAGATGCGTTTTCATTACTGTAGGTGTTTGTAGAGCAGATCTGCTGTCCTGGTCTCATTCCAGTCCTGTGAGCTCACTGTGATGATCCTGCACTTCTTCAGGGTATGCCCTGGGCGGTTCCGGCTACACACTGTCTTTCTGCATTCCCATGCAAAAACATTTGAGTGATATTGACAGTATGTATGTGCATGTTTATGCCATTTCTGAGGACACAAATTTGTGTTCCCATAATTCGAAAGGCTTAAAAAAACATACTAAATGAAACTCTAAAAACGGTTTCCTGTTAGGTGTAGGGTCGGTGTAGGGCAGTAGCACATACTGTTGGGATAGAAGCAAACCATTGATATGTTAATGGATGGTTTTCCAGCATTATCAGTGCTAATATTCACAAAAATGTATTATTTCAAGTGGACGAGTCGATTTCGTGTGTATGTTTAAGGCAATGTATATTGCATAATAAAAAAAAAAAGTTTTTTTTGTCCTTCAACACTGTAAAATATGTATTTGTTATTTTATTGAGAGACACTAGCTGGTCTGATGAAGACCAGAATTTATGTCACCACATGATGTAAATGTATTACATTTTAAATTTAACATAAGCTTCATGTAACATTTAGCGTAAATTCATTCACTGCCACAATCCTCATGGCTGTCGTTTTAAAACTTGTTCAGCAGCATGCCTTTAAAACCTCGCATAAAGCATGCAAACATGGCAACATTTAAAACACACCTACACATACGCACACACACAGGCCAGCTGTCAGGGTGGAGCAGAAGACTTCTGCTAATGAGTAATATCTCTAGCTATACAGTATATGATTGATGTCATAATACATTAGTGGGGTATAAGCAGTTTCTGGGAACCAAACGAGAAAAAGCCTGACTTTGTCAAGACCTTTGAAGCTGATATCTTGAACGGTATGTAGGGTTTCTTTGACCTTTATAGGCGTAGCATGCAGGGAATATGTGGAGGATCACATACGACCACTCTCACGGTAGCCTACAGCTTCCTCTTTTTTCCAGCAGAGCAAGATAAAAGGAGGAACAAGGAGCCGAGCAGTGTTTCTGGATATACGACACTTCTCTTTTTCCTTTCCTTCCTTTCATTCTCTCCCTCCCTCCCTTTAGCAGTGCGACCCATCAGTGACGAATGTTAGCAAAGCCACTCTGTCGTGACATGACACACACTTACAGGAAGGGGAAAGGGCTGCTGACAGGATGGCCCAGAACAGATGGAATCTAGACATCACCCCCACGTCACGTCACTCCGTCAGACATACACACAAACATTTACTCTGCCTTCCAAATCAGGACATGCCACAGACATGCATTGTTTTTTTCTCCCCCTAAATTTAAATGAATAAAATAGAATTAGGTCATCTCTAACCCTACATTTCACTACAAATTCAAAATGTAGGATTATTAAAAAAAAGAATAATGCTTACATTCAGCAAGGATGCATTGCAATGAACAAAATTAAAAACTGTTCTATTCGTCATAATTGTTTTTTTTTTTTTTGTTTCCAAAAAATATTAAGCAACATTTACATTTTCTGCATTGATCATAATAACTGCTTCTTGAACTCTGAATCAGCGTATATATAAATATCATGTGACACTGCTTAAATGTGCCTAAAAAGTCTGACTGGACATGAACCTTTGGCGTAAGTGTTATATAACAGACAGAAGACATAAATATAGTGATTTTATGATTAGTTGTATTTTATCCTTGCTGTGCGCAACTCTGTCATACCAGCCCGGCAGTCCGTTTTATCTTTGTGTGGGTTATTTCTTCCTGTGTTTTAGCTAGCAAGTCCTCTAGGTTGTTTCATTGTGAGCTAAAGTGTGTGTGCACAAGGTCTGTATTGTGTTTGTCTGCGTGCATTAGTCATTAGGGAGTTTAAGCTCTCTGATAAAGGCTGTCGTGTTTTAGAGCTGACTCTATCAGACCATCTGACTGGTTTTAGATGGCTTTTGTTTCTATTCACTGAAACGTCAACATCCTCCATCCCACATTGAGCATGCAGAGGTCACTGTTCAGGGGCGAGGGGTCAACACCTGCCTTACTTCTTGCTATAACATGTTTGTAATAGGTTTTACAGGGATTCATGCATTTTTAATTTGCGTTTTAAATAATTGGCCAAGAAAAATTTTCTGCTGTTATATGCCAATTATTAGTATTATTTATCTTTAAGTTAGATGCCTTTGCTAATGCACATGACAAAAAAACAGTACTTGTCACTGCTTTGGATAAGAAACATTGTCTCTCATGTGGCAGCTGGCAGAGTCTTTTAATGCTTAGTTTAGTCTGTAGTTTAAAGGAAAGGGTTGTGTCCTCTGTTGGGCCCTGTTTCTGTTTTTTTTTTAAGATTTTACCGCCCCCTAGTGGTCGGTGTCCAAACAGGCTCAGTAGGGTCATGACTGTATGTTTAAGTTATTGGTGAATTATTTACAATAAGGTCAATGCATTATCTAACAATGAGTAATACATTTGTATTCATTATAAGTTAAATAATATTAACGGATAAACCTTTTTATAACGTAGGCCTATAAATACATTTGTTTATTGAATTTAACATTACCTTAGGATTTAATTATTAGTTTAATCGTGAAAGGTCTTTGCAGGTTGCAAGTTCAAAAATGTTATACATTGAGATTCATGATCTCAATAAAGTGCCTTTTTCTTATAACCAGGTAGAACATAGAAGTACTAACAGTAGGCAGTGGATAAGCAGGGCTTGTCCTCAGCAAACGCTGAACTCTGTTACCTGGAAACTTCCTCCTGAGGACCCTGACACCCTCTCAGGAGGGATGCAGCTCTCATCCTAGTCACGATGCTTCCTCCCAATTATCAACTACACTCTTAAAAATAAAGGTGCTTCACGATGCCATAGGAAAGCCTTTTGTTTAAATGGTTCCCTAATATCACTGAACATATGTTCAGTAACACAAAAGGTTCTTTGTGGCAAAAGAAGGTTCTTCAGATTAAAAGAGATGGTTCTTTAAAGAACATTTGACTGAATGGTTCTTTGTGGCACCAAAATGGTTTTTATATGTCACTGCTGTCAGTGTAGATGGAAAAGTTTTCAGGGCTGTAGACAGAGAATGCTTTCTGACTTAAAGGAATAGTTTACTCAAACATTCTGTCATTATTTTTTCCAAAGTTTTATGGTTTTCTTTCATCCGTAAAACATAAAACAAGACCATTGTTTTGAAAAACCTAGTCATTCAAAAATGTTTGGTCTGTAAAAAATATATGTATAAGCGTCAAGGTCAAAATAGTAAATTATGACAACATTTTCATTTTTGGGTGAACTATGCCTTTAATGACAGTGACGTTGGTCTAAATATACCACTGCTTTCCACATTGGCCAGAATTGGAAACAATAAAGCAAACTTTTTTGGGGAGTTTTATGGCTTCTGGTTTCACAACGCACACGCACAGAGACATGCTTGGAAAAACATACACTCGTGGACAAACATCCTATAGAATACCTGCACGGTATTCTATATATATATATATATATATATATATAAAATTGAATTACATGCACAAGCTAGCTGATGATGAATGGCACAATATGATATAAAGCCCCATTGCTATTTAGTAATAAATCATTAAAGTCTTAATTACATTTCAAGACAGAGTGTGACAGAATTTATAGTTCAGTAAACTTTTGATCTATGTGTAAAATTCTTTCTTAAATGTTTATTGTTTTACTAACATTCTATAATGTAAAAAAAAACACAATGGGCGTGCATGACATTAGATGCTGTTGGATTGCATTTTAGTGTCTTTTTTATTAATATATTGACCAAGGTGGACTTTATGTAAGTGAGCAGTAAAAAGCAATGGCCAACAGGCTTGTATTACACACAGCAGGCCTGGTGTTGCGTGCAAAGGCAGAGCAGGTTTAAGCTTAAGATGATAGATCAGAGTTCCTCCGTTCAGTCCTGTGCAGCATACCAGAGAGAAAGGAATGTGTTGAGGAGGTCACCATGGGTCAAAAAGTATTTGCAGGACCTTGTTCTGGAGGTGATGGCCAGCCTCTCAGGTTCATGAGAGCCAAAGTTCAGGGGTCAGCCGGAGGGTTCTATTAGTAATGGGTCAACTCATGATGTCTCTCTGAATAAGAAGTGATGAGAGCACTGATAGCTCAACTTATCTTTAACGGCTTCTTCCTGCTCTCCTCTCCTTCTCTCCAGTGCTTCTGTTCTTCATTGTCTCCATGTTTCCAGTATAAACACAATTCAGTGGTCAGACCATACTGAATTAAACAAACACGGTTTAGCAATATTCCCTATGTACCCACATATTTTATATAGTCCTAAAGACACACACACTTTATACTCACATGGACAAATGAACCCAACTCGTAAAAATGGGGGGACAGAGCACAATAAAATCCTTCCCTTGGCGTTTTGGTAAGCACTTACATTTTTAAAGCTTAATTAAAATGGTTCCAAATTGGCTCGGCCAATTTGGAAGCCACTTCATTTAGTAAACAAAGATCTCCAAGCAACACGTGAAAGCTAACTGAATGAATGTAAATGAGAGAGACAGTTTTGACTGAATTAATTTTTGAACTTTCATTTTTAGATGTATATATTTTTTCATATTTTTGATCATTATAAAAGACGTGTGTCCACATTGGTGACTTGTCTTGAGTGCAAAACGTAATTGTGAATGTGAAGCCTTTACCTGCTTTTAAACAGAATGCTCAGAGCATGCGAAGGCGTTGATCGGGTGGAGAAAGCTATGCCTCCTCCCCCTATTTTTGGGTTAGTGATTATATGCACAGATTCATGACATGTCTTCTTTGAGAACACTGCTCAGGTTTCCTGCCGTGTCAACAGGCAGAAACGTTTGTAGCATCAGTCCCGTTCTAACTCTAGAAGACTGCTGGTTGCTGCTGATTGGCTTCTGTAATCGACAGCAAGGCCAGAAACATACCATATAGTTGTGCAAAAATGCGTTTTTGCTGTGTTGTGGACATAAAAGGCTTTGTACTCAAGGGGGCGATAGAGCTAACTTCAGGACAATTGTGTACTTTTATTTTCCTTTGAAAATTCAAAAAATGCTGTTCTTCCAAACTTTCTATCCTTCAAAGAGTTTCATGTCGGTTTCATGTCTTCCACAAAAAAATATTGAGCAGCACAACTACTTTCAACATCGATAATGATGAGAAATGTTTCTTAAGCACCAAATCAGCATTTTAGAATAATTTTTGAAGCATTATGTGACACTGAAAACTGCTGATAGTTTAGATATGCCACCACAGGGATTAATTACATTTTGAAATATAATTTTAAAAATGGTTATACTATCAGACATTCAGAACCATAGTAATATTTTATTAAGCAAGATTGATTTTTTGAATTGTAAAATGACATTTACATAGCTAAAAGAATTTACATTCATATATTTGTATAATGTATGCTCATTTGTTTGACGGTTTTTGATATGCCTGCTGCATTGCTTTTGCTGCAAATAGCAGAATTAGCTAGTTTTGGTAAATGCAGGAGCTATTGGTCAGACTATATGTCTTTATTCCAGATTGATTGTATGTTTTATCTCAGCAGTTGGGCGCTTGGCCCTGGTGAATTATTAACAGTGTTGAGGGCGTGGAGGGCTGCTGATTGCACTGCTGAGGATAAAGGTTGGATCATCTAGCTGTGTGTTTTATGAGAGGTTCTGTTTATTATTACATCTGGCTGTGTGGACGGATGGAGGTTTTCTAGGACAATTCAAGCACTGTGTCGCAGGCTGCTGCGGGGTAAAAGTCTAATCATTAATTACACACACTGTATATTTATGGCCTGAATTTGTTTGCTATTCCCGACGTGAAAGCCAAACAACCTGATTGATCTTACTATGTAGTCAGGTTTTGAAGTTGCATGGACAATGGTCATTCTGTCATAAATAGAAGGAAGTCTATTTGGGATTTTCGCTGTGGTAAGACAGATAAATTTACACATAGAGCTGATTCAAATGCAGACGCTCATGCATTCAGATTTTGGCATTTGGAGGGGAAAAAAAAAAAACCTTTAACCAAAAATACCATGGTATTAACATTTTTTAGGCATGTACCATCCTAATTCCATGGAATTATGTACCTGCAGATCTCTTAACCCCTTCATTTCCTTTGCCTGAGGGCTGTGTGATAATGTTTGTGTGTTTGCTTACACAAAACACCTCTTTCTTTCATTCCAGTGTTTTCCTCCTTCACACGTCGCTGGCATAGTTTGTGCATGATTAGCTGGATATTCTGGTCTGGGCAGGTCTAGCAGGCTCCTCAAATATGTGTGGGTCAACGCAAATGGAGGTGTTGGTCAGGGAGCCTTTATCCTGGAAGGAAAATCAGGATCAGACTTGTTTTGCAATTTGAAGTTGTTGTGTTTTTTACTTTAGCTTCTTAAAGGGTTAGTTACCTTGGCGTTAGCCCTCATGTCGTTCCAAACCCGTAAGACATTTGTTCATCTTCAGAACATAAATTAGTATATTTTTTATTGAATCGGAGAGCCATCTGACCCTCTAAAGAGAGCATCACAACTGGAATGTTACCATCTCCAAAAATGTAGTAAAAACATTGGTAAAACAGGTATTCATCAAAAATATCTTAATTTGTGTTTTCGGAAGATAAACAAAGGTCTTAATAGTGAGTAATTAATGACAGAATTGTTATTTTGGGATGAACTAACCTTTTAATGGGAGAGATTTGTAAATATGATCATCTTCTTGTGAGGGGACGACAGTCTTAAAGTATAAATGTAAAGATAAATAAAGTATAAAATACACTGATAGCGATAGTGTACCACTATGAATTATTCTTACAAAGATAATTAATAAAAGGATCATTTGTATGACCTATTTCTTTCTTTCTACCCCAGTTTGAAAGCCTTTGTCTTAGAGAATAGTAAGAGGAGCGAGGTAAACCCAGAGGAGGAAAAAGAGTTGAGAGTCCAGTCGCCTTTCCTTGTTTGCTGTGCAACTGGAGGGGAGGGGCAAAGATCAGAGAAGAGTAAGGGAGTGGTTGGGGGCTGGTTTAAGGTCATATTTCACCAGCACTCTAGTTGTTTGAAATACTAAACTTCCAATCCCACAGTCAGTGTTATGTGGGTGCTCTCTCTGGACAACTGTCACCAAGAGATCAGGGGAACGCCTGCCTGGTTTGGCACTCTACGAGACTGACTATTCAGCCTATGTGTGTTGAAGTCCCAGGTGAGTGACAAACACTCTCGCGTAGTCAGGAGTCAGGAAGAGTATCCGGTGGTGGCTGTACTCAGCGGCGGGGAGATAGCACAGTACATGGCAACAGAGGCACCTGGTCCGGTTACCAGCTAATGGAAAGGAAAAGGACATTCGATCTCATCCATCATCACGCATGAAACTTATGCTGCCTATGTCTTTCCAGGTGTGCTTACACCAGAGTCACATGGATGTTGTAAGATTATCACTAGTCATTATAATAGGAGTATTTACAGCAACTAAAACTGGACTTTGAACCTTCTTGAGTCAGATTTTTTTCGGTTGAAACTTGGTGTTCACCAAAAAACAGTCTTTTTGTCAAAGTGGTGTGGCTTTTAAACCGTGTCTCCTGGTGGACGTCAAGCCTCAGTCGGGGGAAGACCGGTGATTTTTTTAGTTTGCTGCTTGAGTTCATTAATGCTTGTGGATTGCAGTACTCGGGTTGGGATTTCCAGGACTCATTGGATGTTTTTTGTTTTTATCTAGCGGACCAAAAAACTGAAAATTGTCATCCAGGTTGCACCTGTGGATATTTCGCTGATTGGGGAACATACTTTATTTTCATTCCGCTGGAGCCTCATGGATTTAAAAGACAATTGCTTCATGATCTTCAAGCGTAAACCGTGTGAACTTTTGATCCCAGACTTGTGAGGAACAGTTGCTCAACTCATATTTTTAAGTGACCACGATCATATACCCTGCTTTTAAAGAGGGTATGATGAGGGACAAGCGTTCTGGGTCTTTTAGGGGAGACAAGGCAGAAAAAGCCGCCCCGATCTCCCGCGCTCTCAGCTGGCTGAGCGTGTCCTCGCTGTCACAGCAGACCCGTAAACTGTTCCGCAGCCAGACCAGCCTCCATAGACACTCCCACACTCCACATGGAGTGGATGAAGATGATGATGCCTGGGTGTATGAACCCCAGCACTATATAGGTGAGGGTATGCAGTGTGTGTGAGCGTGTGTAATTTGTGGTCAGAGATCTGAAAGGCTCCTGTGGTTGCCTCTTTAAAGTATTTGAAAATTAGTGTAATAAGGTACACTTCAGTTCAAGATTTTTTAAGCTTTAGTTTTTTAAACTCCCTAATGCTACATTTATTTGATTAGTACGTAATATTTTAATTTTGATTAGAAAGTAATATTTTTATTAAAAAGTATTATTTTTTGTTGAAAAGTATTATTCTTGTGATGAAAAGCTGAATTTTCTGCAGCCATTGCTCCAGTCTATTTGTCACATGATAAGAAATCATTCTAATAGGCTGATTTGGTACTAAGAAATATTGCCTTTTGTTATCAATGTAGAAAACAGTTGTGCAGTGGGATACATGTTTTTAGAATTAGAACAAGATAGTTTGAAAAGAAAAGAATTGTTTAATCTATTTAAATGTTCTATTCAATTTTAAGAATGTAGTTTCAACATCAAAGGGACATCATAAAAACTGCATGTATTGTACAATATTTAGGCAAATTCTGCAACAAACATGTTAGAGCATGCAAGTTTCGCTTCAAAATTTGCAAGAGGATTTCGCAATGAGATATTGGGAAATGTTTTTTTATTTCTTATTTAATTTAAAATATTTAATAAAAATGTATTAGATAGATTTGCACGTTATTCTCTTATTTGTATTTCCTGTAAAACTTTAAAGGTTCATTCAAATGTTATCATACTATTGTATGTGGTTGTGCACAGCAAACTGGTGATCAAATTGCTCCATGACATATCTGGTTTAACAGTTAATAGATTCCACCATTGTCTTTGGATTTATTGCTCTTGCAGGAAGTGAGAGAGTAAATTGTTTACAAGGAGGGAGAACTTAGGTCACTGTCTTTTTTATTGCAGGTCTGTCTTTGTTTGAGCCATTAACACATCTTCCTTATCGACAGGTTAAGTGAGGTCTGTATGGCTGAAGTAGAAAGGGTTGACCAAAGGGCTTTAAGTTAGGAAATGGGAAGAGAGTGCTAGAAAAGCGGGGAAAGCAACTAAAGATGAGTCTGCGTAAATGGGTGATGTCACTGGCTGGTGGCGATAAGGGTGTGAGAGCCAATGCCAACTGTGTGTGTGCGGACACAGGAGCAAAGATACCCTCATTGTGCCTACTGCAGTCAGTCCGTCAGACGCGGCTGAACGTCTTAAAGCTCTTTCAATAACCATACTCTATCTATCTATTAAATGAAAGTAAAATCTACATAACTGAGGCAGAGTTGAGTTGAGGTAAGTGAACAGAATTGCTTAATTCAGGTGTATTTAGCTGAGAATTGCAGGTTGTTTTTAAGTATATTGGTAAAATCAGAATGTATAAAAGCAAGTTCTATGAAATCTTTCAGTTTTGAAATTTTCTAGGGTGAGGCTGAAAGCGATTACCAAAAGCAGATCACATCAGTCGGTCTCATGCATATCTCTTTGTGTTGCTCTTAATGTCCAGTGGCACATAGTTTGCTTTGTAAATCAAATGACAAATCTGCCACTCCTGCATGAAAGCAGAAACTCCACCCTGGTATCTCTGTAGGCTTGTTGTTTATTGGTTGACCTGTTTGAGCGTGGTGTGTGTGTGTGTGTGTGGAGTGGGGCTGTAATTCTATGCTGATTCTAATGAGATATTCTATCAGGGTAGAGTAAAGTTACTGTAGGGGTGATCCCAGTGCTGGACTCTTTCCTCAGCTGTCACTGCTGACTCTGTTGACTCCCACGCTTCATTTGGCATGGCTTTTGACAATCAGATGTTTTGTAGAACAGATTTGCCTATTCATTTCTGTTCCAGCATGAGTGACTTTCCAGCACAGTAATGCTTTATCAGTGGCAAGGTGGGTTTACATTGCATGTGAACTGTGCAAATACCAGGCACATTTTAGTTCTGAATTGTTTTGTGTAAAGTCATAAATCAGATTTTATCTATCAAATGACACTCCTTTTTTCAAGAATAAAGAAAAATATTTTATAAGAACATTTTGCTAACATTCCGAATAAGTTAAGGAAACGGTACTCTGAACTTTTAAAATTAACATTTAAAAAATAAAAAAACAATTAATAATTTGTAGCAAGATTAACTAATTTTTTTCATGTATCATTTTTATTATTATGGGAATTTTATTTTAGAATGTTCTCTAAACATTCTGAAACAAACATAAAATTTTAAATAAAAAAATGAATGCCCAACTAACATATTAGCGTTTAAAACATTTTAAATAGCATTTTTCCCAGTGTATTTAAATGCACACAATTCTATGTATATTCATTCTTGAAAGTCTACATGTTTTCATTTGAAATATGAAACATTTATGTCATACTGCATAATTTAAATAAACAGCAAAACAAAGAATTTATGGCTGTTATATCCAAAAATATACTTTATATAACCAGTAAATTCTTATTTTTGTTTTTCTGTCCTTTTCTGTTTTCATATATCTTCACTCATGCTTTATGTGTTTCAGACACACATGCATGCCTAGTTTTTTCCCCCTAATGCATAGCAGGAAAAACACTGTTTTCCCAAAACAGGAAATTTCTCCAAAAGCACAGAAATTTCGAGTCTATGTTAAAATCGTGGCATTAACAAGCATACAAACTTCTAAATTTAAAGGATAAATTTGGCACCTACGCTGGTACATGCAAGCCTAATTAAACTGCCCTAACTGCTGCTCCTGTGCTCTTTATTTAAATGCATCCTATAATTTTGGGCTGTCAGGCCCTTGTAGTAGACCCATAATTTTGGAGTGTGGGTTGCCCGGCGACAGGATGTTTTTGCTGGTTGCTATGGGAGTGAAGTGACTGATTGTGTGGCTGTCCTGATTCTTCCTGGGACAGGCCTTCCGGACAGAAACGTCTGTCACGAAGACAGGCTTTGAACAGAATCTGTGCTTTTGATGCTTGTGTATTATTAATGAGTTGATTTGGTTCAAATATTTGAGGTAATGTGGGTTTGGTTCAATGCCGTAGAAATAAACTGAGCAAAGTACTTGTGTCTGTACTTTTACATTTACTTAGCTATTTGCTTAGATTGCTGTTATTAATACAGAAATTAGCATCATAAATCAGCGATAACTCCATCTCTGTCCCATGTACTCTTGAGTTAAAAAATGAACCTTCTGTTTAATTATAGCAAATTTTTAAACATTTTATAGATATATTCAGACACAACCAGACAGAATTAGATTTCACAAACTTTCGGTAAGCTAAAATTAATTAATTTCTGCTCTTTTTAGGCATTAAAAGAACCGGCTCTCAAGAGTGATTTGTTGTAAACGCACAGTTTGCGCGTACAGTTCAATAGAAAGACGCATTCCTTGATATTATTTTGCTGCACGTGTTATTTTGGATCTTGGCACGTTCGTTTGAGTGTGAACTCATTCACAACTCATTATTACAGTTATTTTTCTGATGACACTATCACAAGTGTTAACAGCATCGGACTACTGCATTTAAAACTAACTTTTTTCACTCTCTCTGGTTTTTATGTGCTGTTTGCGATGGGCTGCGGTTTGTGACACACAGGTAAGTTAACATCAGTCTCTTTTTATAATGACTAATTGTTTGAAAAAGTTTTTGGCACATTTTGAGCCACTAGGTGTCAGTATTAAAACATTTAGCTAGTTTAGCTACATTATTGTAGGCTAGCTTGTTTCTCATTTTCTATATCAACAAATTCAGTATGTTTCACCTGACATTATTCAGTAGGATTTGTACCTGTTTCATTGTTTAAGCTATTATTCTTAATATTATACATTGATTTGAATCTTTTATTTGGCCTAAGGTTAACGACAATATAGTGCTGACCCAAGTCTTTCAAAATATCCTGTGGGCTGCTGGCACAAACCAAAACAAACTATTAATGGAGCATGTAATTGAGTGTAACTTGTACCAAAATAGGACATGCATGCATTCACGAGATCATTAGTGACATGGGTTCATACACTTCCACAGAAACACACAAACATTTCTCATTCATGCATGTAGGACACTTTCGAGCTGTTTGCTGGGTTTTGGCTTTTAGTGAGCATTGATTTTTGCTCTTGCTAAAGTACTCTGTTGTTGTCACCTATCAAAAAGATCTGTGATGTAAATTTAATCTTTAATACAAGTAAATAGTTTTTTTAGTCCTTTTTTTTTTTTACCGGTCAGTTGTCTCTGTCCCAAATCATGTCAGCATTTTTTGTCTGTTCTTTGTTCAGGTCATTTGACTCTTCCATTGGAAATCAATGAACCTTTATAGGTTTTGGCCTCATTGTGGGCTCACCATTTCAGTGCTCACTAATTTGCTTTAAGCCCACCTGATGTCATTTCCCTTTTCCCCTGCTCTAATGATAATGATCCATAGTGATCCAACCTGCACGTTATAGTGTTGGCTTCTGTAAATAATCAGAATCTAAGCTACATCCACCCATAAATGTTGATTAAAGCTGACTGTGGTACACACAGCTGACATGTACAGTAAGCACATAGCTTAGAGAAGTCAAGGATCTCTGTAAAACCGCATGTATTTGGCACACAGTCACAAACAAACGGGACTGTCTGTGAAGAGGGTTGATGCTGAAATGGCTAGCCAGCTGTTAAGCTGTTGCAGGGTTTGATAACATAGCCACAGTGTTTTGAGGGATTAAGTGATTGTGGTCTATCAGAGCACAGTTCAAAAAGGGGGTAAGCCTCGGCCCGCCTGTGCCCGGGAACTGCTGACTGTCCAAAAACATTCACAGATGCACACACACCTATTGAAACTAAACTAAACTGTGCTGTGAAGTGTTTGTATTTGCCTTTAACAGGACAAAAATTATTATTAGGCTTGCAAAACTGCAAATCATGTACACAGTGGGACTGCATTTGGTGATGATTTCTCTCCTGGCCTCATTAGATGGCAAAATAGGATACACGTTTAAAGGAATAGAATAGGTCTTTCAATGAAAATTGAGTTTGCATGCATCTCCATACATTTCTTTGAAAGTGGGAAATACAGAGAGAAAAGAAGAGGAAAGAGAAAAACAGGCAAGAGATGGTACTGAGACGGCGGCAAAGGGGGAGTGTCTGTGGTGGGAGAACAAGCGAGATGGAGAGAGAGAGTGACAGAGAGGGAGTGTCAGTGAGTTTGCATATGTTCCCCATGAGCAGGCCTGTGTGTGTATTTGGATATGGGCTCGCTCACGGGAGTGGGACTGACATCTCCTGGAATCACTAATGGACATAGAGCCAGAGACATGTCATGCCTGGAAGGTGGGCCATTTGTGTGTCAATATGAATGCTGTTTTTTGTTGAATGTCTCCACATATCTGTCTGCGTTTGAAAGACTAACAGCATAAGGAAAAAATGTTTGCTTAATATTAAAAGAGAGGGAGGGTCTTTGTGGTTGGAAAAATCCCTTCCCTATATTTCTGTTTCCTTTGTTTGTTGGTTTCCTTTCCCCTTTCTGTAACTGTTTGTCTTTTTATCTTAATTTAACCTTCTGTGTTTTCTTCATATATAATGCTGTATATTATAGAATTATTTTTGTGGCAGTACATGAGTCTGTATGAATTTAATATGTTTCAGCTGAAGATGTAAATGTATTGATTTAGTGTTTTATAAGCTAGTCAGCTGTTGAAGGCACAGTTGTTGCAGACATGTGTCGTGGCCTGGTGCTGGCCCGTGTGCAGTGGATACCAGAAGTGTGTTAGTCCAGTTCTGTTGTTCCCTGGCGTTCTCATTATTATGCTTTCACTCTGATCATTTTAGCATTCTAAAATAAGATGTAAATGATTTTTCAGACCAGTACTAGATCACTTTTTATGGAAAACTCCCTTTTGCATTACAGTATGATTGGTCGGCAACTTCATATTTGCTGTCATAAAATACAAAAACAAAGAAAACAACTTCTCTGCTTTTCTGTGTACTTGTAATACAACATGATTATTATTATCATTTTTTACATTTTGCCAAGTGTTGATTTATATATATATATATATATATATATACATACATACATAGACCAATATGTTTTTTCTCTGGCATGCAACAACACATGGATTTCTGAACTCATCGCATAGATGTTGTCCTACTTCTGCAGACTTTTAATGATCAGTGAGTTTTATATGTTAAAGCAGATCAGGCAGAAAATATGCTGCAATGTTATAAAAAGGCATAGGTTTGTTGATTGCGTAACTCTTGATTTGACCCAAGATGCTGCCTCCATGCCAATTTACTGGATTTTTATTTTTTGGAAGTTTGAATAAGTAGTGAATAGTAATGAAGGATTTTATTTTATTTTTTTTAGATTTCAGCATTTACTCAAGCCAGATAAACCAGATGTGGACTTGTATATGTGTGTGTTAAGTGTTTGTTTGTGTAACGAGGGTGAGCTCCAGTCATGTATGCAAGTTGAACATTGTTTAGATATAACTGAGGCAATGTGGGTATGCATTGGAGACCTACATAACCCCTAAGTACAGAGTTAACCTATATATAAATAAACCAGTGCTAAGACATGTTAGACACTTATAGGGGACATGTGAAGCAAAGCTTTTTAGACAAGGTCACCTGCACTTGGGTGTTAATAGCTTGGGTTTTGTTTCATTTTGGTTTATTTGTGCATGCTAATCAAATCCCTTATTTTTAATTGGCTGACCAAATACTCTAGTACTTTCCAAATCAGGCTTTGAAGATTTTTAATTTGCATTTTATAAGTTCACCTTTATAGTATCCATTTTTGTTTTTTGTTCTTATGTAAACTCCAATTTTTTTATTTATTTAAATATTTTTCCAAAACAAATATTTGTACTATTTTAGCTCATATTTATTTGTTTTGTTATGATTTGTGTATATAATTTTTTTTTATCTTTATTGATTAGATCTCCCCTTGTGAGAACAATTTACAAGATTGCGAAACATAAAACACTGAGTAGCAGTGTGTTTTTATTTTTTGCAGCCTTGTTAACCTCCTTGTTAACCTTGATACTGTTTTAGTTATGACCCTCCATGACCTCCACAATCCTGTTATATTTCAGACACCTGTGCTAGTGGTATGTATGAGAGACTGTGACTCTCAGGTTGACATCTCCTACACTTTTGACCCTCCACGAGGAGTTCTCACGCTTACTATCTGCCACATTCCTCACTGGTTAGTTTACAGCAGGCTTAGTACTCCCACGTCAAAGTGCTGTTACTTCAGACATTCACACATGACATTCAAATACTTCTGTAGGATCAAATGTTTTCTGAAGAGCATGATTTTTTGTCATTTTTGAGGATCTCTAGCATTGTGACTCTTCTGTATAAAGGAATGAGGCAGTGTGTTAAGCAGTATGGTTGACCTGGTTATTCCTGCCCCACTACCAAACAAAAAAAAGTGTTTGAAAAGCTTTGTGAAGTCACTTTATGGGACTATAATGTAGCTTATTATCCCATCCACAGCTAGAGGGCGCTGTTTGTCTTTTTGTAACCTTTTCTGCTCATTAAAGCTGTCAATGAATGTCAAGTCTACACTATTTGCTGCCTCTGCAGGTTAGCATCACCCAGCACAATTCACTTTAATCAGATTGTATTTAGATTAGCACACGTGATTAAACAAAATATTTAACAGCTACTCAGTGGACTGTTGAGCAGTGAACTTTGATATATATACATGCAGTATGATTAGTATTTTCCTTGGCCAGAGTTTCTGCTGAGTCTCTGACTGGGAATGTAATTTGACTAAGGAAATGACTCAGATTCCTTTTGAAGGAAGTTTATGCCTCTTTTTTAAGAAAGATGTGGTTTAATGTGCAATTTAGAATAACTAAATCTGGTTAAGCAATTCAGGGCATTGCTAGCTCTGTGTTTGATATTTACCCTAAAGCCAATAGACATCAACCTGTTTGTGTTGGCAGAGGTACTTGAAGTTTAATTACCTGTAACATGGGCATCTGTGTGACTGTGTGTGTCTGTCTGATAATCCGGGTTAAGAGATTACCTCAAGATGAGTGAGAGGAGCCAAACACACTGACCAAGACACCAGTGGGACAAAGAGGATGATAGTTAGTTCTAATTTCTGTCCAGAGAGGTGGCGAGATCAGTAATAACTTCACACAACAATTGCGTTCTCTCACAAAACTTGATATTAGATCCTAAAATAACTGTTTGAACTCATGAAGATGTGTTAATATCTTGTGAGATGATTACTAGTATATGAACGAATTTTGATCTCCAACGGAATAGCTTGAAACATCAGTTCTTCAACACTTGAACATTTCAAAACTGTGAGTTCCTGCAGAGTAGTAGAGAGCTTGCTTGCTTTATTTATTTATTTATCGCTTGCCTGATTTGGTAAATATTTATAATTTTATTCTTGTTTTTTTATTTAATGGTTATTTTATGTTCCGCTATATATTATTCTAATATTTTTAGTATATAACACAAACTTGGGATGGAAAATAGGTAATCGTTAATTAGGCTCAGTTCATGTTGATTGCAATACAAATACATTATTAAAAAATATAAAGTTTTATGCATTCTAATTATTTAATGAATCTGTACGCAAACTAGTTGTATTTTTATTAATTAACGTTTACGAAGAGTAATGAATACTGGGAAAAAAAATGGATTGACAAATATTGGCCATTGTTAGTCAATGTTAGTTAGTGCATTAACTTACAATTAATGGGACCTAATTATAAAACCATATTATTTACTAACCAGTACTCTATATATGAGAAATGTTTGCAATTTACCAAAAAAACACAAACAAAAAATTCATTTACTTTGTAGTTTTCAACAACTGGATATTATTGAGTTTTTTTTTTTTTTTTTTTAAATTTTGTGTGTAATCTGACACTCTGTGAATTGTGGCTTTTGTGAGCGCAAATCAATTCAGCTTCATTCAAGCAGACCAAAAGAAAAGAGTGTGGCGAGGAGGAGTGGGGTTTGTTTTCTGGAGATCCACCGAGAGTCCCTTGTGTGTTGCAAAGAACAAGCCCTGCCCACTGCCTCCCTCCCCCCCCCCCCAGGAATGAGGACAGGAGGGCAGGGGACAGACCTGAGTTTGGCCGATGAAGGGGTTGTGTGAGAGGGAGGGGGGTCAAATCAAGGACCGCCCCCAGGACAGCTCCAGGCCTGAGAATCCTTGAGCATGCTGACATATGCTCAGCACCTCTCCACAGTGAATGTAGCTGACTGCTGCTACCTAGTACGGGATGCTAACCTTTGCACCTGCAAGATGGGCAACAATCCACCCTCACAACTCCAGTCTTCGGCCCTGGAACCGGCCCAAGCCCCTGGCACCAGGAGTGAGTGCGGTATCAAGCGCAGACTGCTGGCCTCCAAGGTCCATCAGAGACCAGAATCACTGTGGACCCCTAAACCAATGCTAAGAGTGGAGGGAAAAGGATCAAAAGGAGACACACTTACAAGATCTCAGTCTTGTTGCAAGAGGAACTCATTATTATGCTTTCCCAGTGAGTATACAGAAGTGTTTAAATGGTTTTGAATGTAGTAAGAGCTTGGCTGGTGTCATTCGGGTGAATTTAGTAGCTAGTTACATTTGATTTCAGCAGAAAAGTCCAATGACAACTTAAGCACAGCACTAATATGTGTTGTAACAGTTGTTTAAAAGAATAGTTCACTTAAAAATGAGAATTCTGTCATCATTTTCTCACCCTTATGTCATTGCAACACATTATTTCTTCTGTAGAACATAAAATAATGTAATGTCAGAAAAAAGATCTGTTTTTTTTGTTGTTTTTTGACATTCATGGAAGTCAATGATAAGCAAACCTTAGTTGCCAACATTTTACTATTCTGCTGAATAAAATAAGTCAAACATGTTTGTAACAACAGGAAGGTGAGTAAATGATGACTGAATTTTCATTTTTGCATGAATTATCTCTAAGAATAAACTGTTTAAGCACTTTTTCTGAACTTTTCCACGCCATTTACGTTGATTTCAGTACCTAAGCTAAGTCTCAGAGCACGCCGTGTCTGCTGTCATTGTCTTTGGCGTGACTGCTTTTATCGAAGGCGTTCAAACCAATCAGCACACAGATTGTTCTGCAAAGACTTTGTGCCCTTTGACCTTTAGAGACGTGACTGAACCTTTTTGGCTTGACCCCTTGGGGCCTCTTCCCTTCCTGTCCTTAATAAGGTTAGCTTCATTCACTCAGTATCGCACAGGAGGCCATTTATTGATCTTTCATAGCATCACACATATGGGCCGTTGGCCATTCATGATTACCAATATGCAATCAATGGGAGACTCTAAAGGTTATGGTATGAAGTGTGCAGAAAAAGTCAAGTGCAAAAGGTTAGAGTCTGATGGATGGGGATGCATTTATGGCGTAATGATAAACATAGGCCATTTCAAACAATGTCTTTAATCACGTGCAGTGTTTAGTTGTCTAGATAGGCTCTTTTAGCACGTTATTGATTGTCTGTTTGAGTCGTATCAGATGCTCAGATACAGTAGAATGATAAGAAACAGAGGAGATGGGACCCAGCTGCCCATGGGAACCCAGAACAGAACAATAGGAAGCAGCTGACTGATCTTTCCTGATTCTGATGGAGGAGACAGAACTGACCCAGATACAGCGTCCCCATCACCTCACTGAGCCAATTATTATCTGATGAAACTAGTGGAGAGGAGAAAACGGACCAGAGAGGTGTAGAGGGAGACAATGAATGCGTGTGAAAGAGGCTGAGATTAAAGACTGAGAAGATGGCATGATATAAAAAAAGAGGATGGATATATTTTATAGTGCAGGTTTTAGGAGGTGTTGTATAATTGATATAATGCCTAATAGAGATAAATGGAGATGGTAGTGACTATAGAGAAAGAAAACCTTAAAGCATATGTATTACCTAAACTTCAGAACATTGCTTTTCTTCTAAAATAATGCAAAAAGAAGAAAAAACCTGAAGTTTCTTGCATATTGGTATATTTATCTGAGTGAAACAGATTATTTAAAATAAGACTAGGGCGTCACTTGGTTCTGTGCATTGTTGATTGAATATTAAGATGTGTCTATTACACTCATAAGTGTGGACAGTTGAATGTGAACTTGGAATTTTTTTTCAAAAGATGAAATGCATGCACAGATGAAATCTATAATGTACATTTAGAAAGTAGTTTTAGAGATGAGACTTTTGACATGGGCAAGTGAACATCCACCTAGTAACCACCTTTTAGATTTAACTTTAATCAAAAATGTGTATAAAGCATAATAAATATAATACATATAAATTTTGCAGCAAAATTAACATTTTTGTTTCATTTCACATTCATGTTTCATTTACCCCTTAACCAGGGTAAAATCACCGTACCACATGGGCTGTTGTGGCTTAATGGTTTTTTCCTCATTGGCAGGGTGCTCAGTGTCTGTAGAGTTTAGCTTAAAGTTGATCCATGCTGCTCTAGTGTCAACACCGAGCTGATGGTCTCTGCCCTCTCACGCTGGTCTGAGCTAATGTGTTGTGACAGCTCAAGATGCTCCATAGATCAGCTCTGCTTTGTGTTCAGAACAGTACTGTCATGCCCTGCTGAAGTATATAGTTTGAGTGTGAACTCACAGTCTCTCTTTCCCCTCATGCGTTTTCTTTTTTTCAATTATTTCTTTCCTTCGCTGTGTGTTGTATTGTTCGGTGACACTTGTCATGGATGAAGCAGTGTTACAGTTTTAGGCACTGAGCAGGTGTTTCACAGATCTCTACTAAGCTGAGCTCAAGCATTGTGGCCAGTGTTTGGTCAATTCTTCTGTATATCCTCTCAGGGGACTGACAGAAACTGTCAGGAGCAGACACTGAATAATAAGATGTGTTTGACCAAATTCATTTCTCAAGGGAGTTGGAAATTGGAGCCAAAATGCATTGTTGGCTGAGCCAATGAAAAAAAAGCACAGAAAATTGATACTCTGGAGAATCTGAGAGCAAAATACTGTCTGTAAATTGTTAACGGAAAAAGCTAGATGGATAATCTAAACCACCGATTCAACAGTATAGTCATCTTCTAGGTTCTAGAAGATGATTATGATGAGGAAGGAGTACCTGGTTTAATCCAGAGTTAAGCATTGACTAAGGTTCCAATTGAAGCCCATTTATTTCCATCATTATCATGCTTAGTCTGACCCCAGCAGCCATCCCAGGGATGATTGACTGCCCTGATGACCATCAGACCCCTAAGTAGGCCGAAGTTATTTTGGTCCGTTACTATTGTTTGCATGCTCCTTGTATCCTTAATCTCAGTAAGGGATTGTGGGTAGCCTTAGCCCCTTGCTGTGAATTGTAAATACAAAAGGCTTCGTCTTTACCCTGCCTAACTAACTCTTACAGTTCAGTCCCGCAGCATGACAAAAGCACTTTGTTAATCGTGAATCCCCTCAAGCATGCACACATAACCCCTGCTGATGGCAGGACGGTGACAAAAGAAACCTCGCTGCTTATGTTACCATTCCTTAAAGACAGGTGGATTCTCTTAGTCCTTTCCTCTTTCCATCTCCCTCTCTTTCTGTCCTATTCCCTTTCTCTCTTCCTCCCACCCCCACCCCCTTCGTCATATGTTCATCTCCTTCATCAAGACTTGGGGGTGGAGCTGCTCAACTGTAAAGAAGTGTCACTTTGTGTGGGGTCAGTGTCCTGTGTTTTTCAAGGAAGACAGAGGACTGTCAGTCATTGTCGAAGGCTGCTACTTTGGATTTATTTATAAAATATATTTATATTTATTTATTTATATTTATATAAATATATATTTTTAGTGCTTCTTAAGTATACGTAGGGTTATAGCAATAACTTAAAACATTGAACTTTGGCACGCTGTTTTTTTAGACCATGAATGATACTTTATATTTGTTGAGTTGAGGGATAATTTTCCTACTTTGTTTCCATATATTGAACAATAAAACTATATATTGTCATATCAGTATTGGTTCATTAAGTAAAGTGCTCTGATAAAATGTAGCCAAAAGATTGTGGAACTTCACATTATTAGCACTAGATTGTTAAAAACAAATAAAATATGCAAATATATAAATTAGTTCTATTTTTGAATATATTTTTTCTGAAATTTCCAGCGTTCATTAAAAAGAAATTTAGTCATAAGCATGTATAGTTTCTTACTTCATAGCAAATAAAAAACAAACAAACATTGTTTTCCTTTTTAAATTGAGTCATAGATTTAAAATATTTTTTAGCGGTTTTACAAAATGTAATGTTGGGCAATATATTGGTGATCAGCTTTGTTATATGTATTATTTTATATCAGTATGACCTATGAACCTAATTCATTTCTAAAGACTCCCAATTAATTTACTTTAATTTACATAGAGTAACTGACAGATTTGTGGGGCTCTTTTGACCAACATCTTTAAAAAAAAACAAAAAAAAAAACTGAACAACCCACAAACACCCTAGACATCCATACAGCTGTGGTTGCTTCAGTATGTCCATTGTGGCAAGAATTTGAATCAAAATATTCAGTGGTCTATTCATCACACTCTCCAGGCACAAGCAATGCTTCTGTAACGGCCCTAATTAACTTTAAATAGCATCTTTATGTGGGTCTTTACATTGTGTGTTGGCTGAAGGTGGCAAGAGGTCCCTACATATGAATATAATGGTGTGTGCATGTGTGTGAGATTCCTGCTCTGCATAAACTACTGTCACACTAGTGCCTCTCCATCATGTGGAGACTGGGTGTAATTGACTCTTTCGGTTTTGTTTGCTTTAGTTTAGGCACTAATTGGGTCTCCTCTTCCATCATGGCAGCCATAATTAAGTTTTGGTTGGTGGATTAATCTCTTTAGGGGATTGAGGGTTAAGACTGTTTTTATTTAGCGCCAGAGATCAGGTGTTTGCAGAGCAGAAAGGGAGATAAATGATTGATTTGTAGTTGAAGTGATGTGGTTTCCAAGATTGGAAAACTCCGGGAAATTCATGAAATATTTCAAAGTGGTTGGAAATTCAACAGTCGTAAGGTGTGTGGCTCCCAGAAAGTACTGTGTTATCTTGCATTAATTGACCAGGTTTTACAGTATGTCTTTTAAACCTAAATGTTATTGTCAAAATCATTTTGTTGTCATTGAGTTTGTGAGACTGATTTATAATTGTATTGGATGCGCATGTGAAGTTATACTTTGTGTGGAGATGCATTGCAGTTGTAGAATTTCTAATTATTGCAAGTGAAAAACATTTTCTGTAAAAATAAAAAAAAAATTAAAGAAATAAAATGAAAAAATAAAGAAATAATAATATTTTATTTATATTGTTTTGGTGGGTCCTAATGAGTGTTATGGATTTCTCCAAAGATACATACACTGAACCCCACACTGTTCTATCTATCCCTACTTGTATCTTATTTCAGGTTTGTTACGGTCATCTCACCGCAAACTACAGTGCGTTTCCTCTCTGAGCTGGGTGTCAGGTAATTGGGTTACAGGTCATCTCTAAGCAGAGGCTCAGATTCAGAGCGAGAGGTCTGACAGGCGTCACATGCATTGATCAGTTCCTCAAAGCCATATGTCTTGAAAGAATTGTGCTAAATAACATTAGTCCAAAGGTCAGGGGGTTAAAAAGCAGGGACAGGCTAGTTTCACCCAACATTAGGTATCATTTAAGTGAATTATTTTAGATCACTTCCACTGTGAATGCCAGACCAGCCATCACGGCCATGCCTCTGCTCTTTAGCACTGAATTGACATTGTATCTGATTCACTTTTCCATTCTTCACTTTCCATTCAGCTCCCGGTTAGGTTGTATTACAGTAAACCGTTTCCAATTTACATGTTGAAGACACAAGCACACACCTTAGTAACAGGATTTGAATGTAGCAGATGTTTGTGATCTTGAAGTGGACAGGTAAAACAACAGCTGCTGATTTAGCTTGAGCTTTAATTAAGTCTCATTAACTCTGATAAATAGGTCTGGCAGTGTTTTATTTGTCTGGCCACATGTTCACGCTGCGCACAAATCCAATTCAGTTCTTCAATGTGATCTTTAGGACTGATTGTTTGCATGGTCATATTGTATGTGATGTTCAGACAGGGTGTCTAGTATCTGATATACAAGCTGTGACAAACATAAATGTCACTTACAAGTCTTGAGCTATAAAATGAATGTATTCTCAGAGCGAGAACTTGCTTTGATTATTTGCTTTGGCACTGGAACCAGTGACCACTGACCAGAGTCCGACTCCTCAGACACTTATTATGATATAAAATGAATGGAAGGAATGTAGCTAGAAGGATTTAGGCAGTGACAGTGTCAAAGATGTGGACAGAGGATGGGATGTTACAAGGATTTAGTGTTGTTAAGGTTCTATTTAATGTTGCACTCTTAATGCTGCTTGGTCAGTACAGATTCACAAACAATGGAAACTGATCTAGAGTAGTGGTTTTTAATCATCTTCCTCAGGACCCACTGCTCTGCACATTTCTCATGTCTTCCTTATCTGACACACTCATTTAAGTTTATGGAGCTCTTTCTAAATGAGCTCAAGATCTGAATCAGGTGGGTAAATTAGGGAGACATGCAAAATCTGCAGAGCTGTAGGTCCCCAGGAACAAGTTTGAAAGGACACTGAACATCCAGTTTGACAATCAGTTGTTCAAACCTGTTGTAACCACTAGATGGCGCTGATCATACAGCGTTTCACAGCCATATATAAGACACTTTTTGCAACATACTTTGAATCTAAACAATATTATTATATTATATGATATTTTGAATGAGGTTTTGACATATCTTCTTGTTAAAGTTTTAATAATTGTGTGTGCTGTTGTTTTTTGTTTGTGTGTAAGTGTATATTTATATAGCTTTTAGTAATTTTACTACTTTAAATGAAACTTATTTCACTCATTTGCAAAGGCAAGTTTTTTATGTTTAAGATTTTGCATCTAATAGGCTATGTTTATTTTATTTCAGCTTTATTTAAAATAGTGAAACATTTTGCTATTCACATTTGCTATTGCTATTGAGCCGTATGTTCTTTGGCCTATGATATACTAAAAGCAACACAATCGTAAATGCCTGAGCCTAGATTCTCCTTTTCCAACACTGACCTCAAAAGGATTTTCATAGTGCTTATAGTTTTTAAGTTCATTGAAAATTAGATCCACCTGCAGTCCTACACACTAACAAGTCTTTCAAGATTTAAGATCTTTGTTGTCAGGTGTACTGGACAGAACGAAGTTCTTATTTTAGAAAAATTGGGTAGAAGAGGAACGTACAATAGTTTAGAAAGACAATAAATGTTAAAAATATTCAGTAAAGTGCAAGACAAAAAAACTATTGAATATGTGTATTCTACAAGTCTGCTATTCAAATACTGTGTTTTAAAGAAGCGGACATTGGGAATTTCTTTTGTCATTAAAGTGAAATATGTAGGCCCTTTCAGAGTTAATCCCAGAGGCATTTTAAACTTCAATATTTGATCAGTGAATTACCCAGACTCCTTTGGGAGTCCTCAGGGGAAGAGGTACGTATCAAAGTGGTCTTAGGATCTATATGAAATGAACACTTTTTTTTCATCTGTGGTGCTTCATCATATTGATAGGACACAGGAGAGGAGGAGGGGGAGATTTGAGTGATTTCAAAACCCCACTTCCATCTTTCCCTGCATAATTCAGAGAGAGAGGACAGGTTTGTGGGATAGGGTTACGGGATATACAAACCCCCTTCACACAACCCCTCACCCTTGAGCATGCACTTGTGGCTCTATTTGCCACTTAAGAAAATGAGTCTTTCCAATTCCAGGTGCCCTCAAAAATGCCCATTTGAATATTGTCTATGCTAGCCATATTGGTAAATTAGTCTTCAGGATAATTATGGGTAATTAAGCACTATGCGTTTTAGTGTGGGATGAATGTCTGCAGCACCATCGAAGCAGTTGTCACATGTGTCTTCCTCATTAAAAGCCTGTTAATTTGCCCATGTTCACGCTTCAATTAAGAGAGTCTGTGGACTCAACCAGATTGTTATTGCTACTGTTTCCTTCTATGTACTTGGATATATGCTCATGGATGTGTGTTGGTAATAATGCCTGTATATGCTCTGTATCCCCATTCTCTCATGTTAATGCCAAAAGGGAAATATTGATGTCCTGTTGGTACATCCTGGCATTGTCACATCCTGTTTCCACAGCAACGGTGACTCTATCTTGTCCCTGAGGCTGTTGACTCAATGGAAATCTGACTAAAATTATGTTGCAAATCTCTCACATGGTTGCGTTTAACTAATTAGCTGTTATATTCCCCAGTTTCTCCCATGCAGCTTGTTCGTTTTCGCAAAGTTAAATCAGTTTGAAGTGTCCCGTAAGAGTTCTGTTGCATGTGACATATCTCTTCTGTCTTCTGTAGCTTAACCATGCACCATTTCTCTCCATACATTCGGTCTGTAGTGGCAAATATGGGTCAGTTTGCTCCAGCACATTGAAATCATACATATTTACCCCCCTTCACCAGAGATCTACCCCCACCATTATTACAAGCTCCATGGGAAATCTAGCCCGCATGCTGTTTATTGTCTCCTAATCAGGCCCTAGACTTCCTGCAGCTCATAGATTGCTTTTGACGCTCTTCGATTTGGTCTCACCCTTTTTGGGGTCACTTTTGATTGGCCGAGCAACACTTGCTAGTTTGGATGAGCTGTGACCGTGGTGGAGCGAAGTGGGATAAATGAAACCTCTTCGATACAGTAATGCAGACACTCACTAACTTCTGCTGATCCATTAATATGATGCAGCTAATTACTGACAGAATTGAATATTGAAGGTGCTGTTATGTTTTTAAATATACAATTTCATACAAAAAGTGTGGCGTCCGTGTGTCGTCCATTCAAAATCAGTTATTTTGAATTCTAGTGTATAATATTTGACAAATTATGTTTTGTTTTCTAGTTTGTTTGTATCAATGCTAATAGCTCTGAATGTTTTCTAGCAATGAAATGTCAAATAATTCGTACATTGATAATTATTTATTATTACATTTAAATAATATAAAATCATTTTATTAGACTTTTTAATACAAATCAATCATTTGAATGATACTGAATTAAAAACAACAACAATAAAATAACCACAGTTTTATTGAAAGTAAAACATTAAAAGTGGACAGCAAATATATTAATATAAAATGTCAATATATTATTTTCATTCAGTCTTATGCAACTGAATCAGGGCAGGTTCTGCACACCGTTTTTGTCCAGAAACTGAAATTGCCATTTTCAGCTGTGCATATACATTGTGATTATTGACATTATCCTACTGTAAAAAAAAAAAGCCAGGCATCTTTTCAAACACACTTTTATCTGAAAGAATAGTCTTGATGTTTTGCGTGTTATTAAATTTTTCAGATACATTAAAGCAAATGTCATATGCGCATTTGCTGGATGTTTTTTGTCTCAACTATTAATATAAATGGGGCGAGACAGAACACACAGCTTGTCCGCTGTGATGAATTCAATGAGCTGCATTAAAGGTTGATCATGTGAGGAGACAAGCACACAGTCTTCGAGACATTGTATTGACTTTCTATGCCCGTGACCTTTTACAGCCAGCATGTGCATATTTTGCATTTAATGCACAAAGGGTTTGAGACAAAGTCTGCGGTCCAATTACTACTCTTAACTAATGTCTGGACAAAACCACCTCAGTGTCCCAACAAACGACTGTACCTTTCTGAAAAGACTTCATGTGCGAGGGGGACACATTATCAGCTACAAACCTGGCGTCCTTAAGAAAGAAAAAAAAACTCGCTGACGCCTGTCGGTGGTCTTATTTATAGCCAGCCGGGGTGGTTGTTCTCCTTTAAACAAGAAAGCAGAAAAACTAACATGACACTGCCTGTAATGCCGGAAGCTTGGTGAAAGCCAAAAAATCCACACTATTATAGGAATACATATGGATTTGCTGAGTAATTGCTTGTTATAAGTTTGCATTGCGAGTATAACTTTTCTGTTAAATCTCAGTTTAATATTCTATGCACAAATCTTAGTAATGGTCTGGTAGTAAAATGCATTATTAATTTCATGTTATGTTGTATACGTGTTATACAGGTAATTCTATGCAATTTATCTAGTTATAATTTTTCTTTTTCATTTATTTACTTTTTGATCATTTTAAAGATTGAGTAAGAGAGTGACACTTGTGTAGCTGCATTTTGACCTAATTTCTCAAAAGGGTTTCCCCACTTTAACTTTTGATCTGAATCAATTTTCAGCTATTCGTAAATCATTAAGAAGCTGACTCATTAATGCTTTCGCTCCAGTTAGATGAAAGATCTGACTGGAGCGAAAGCATTAATGAGTCAGCTTCTTTATGATTTACAAATAGCTAGGTTTAGAGGTTCAGTTCACATTCTCTGTGAATGATGTTTTATTGCATCTCTTTCATGCCCAGCTTTTCTGTGTCCTCACCAAGGTGTGGCTTGCTGAATGACTCTACTTCAAAGGGAATTATTTTTCTCTGGTCTTCCTCTTTTTAATTGTCGAAACTGTATTCATCTGGTCAGATCTGATGGTGTTTGTAGTCTCTTCAAGGTTCTCCTCCCTCAGCGAGTTTCTACATTTTATGTGTTGTATTCATTCTAGCTTTAACCATTAGACGTTCACGTTGACGATACAATAGCTTGGGATGCCTTCACTGAGGGGCCCAAACCTATTATTTAACACAATGCCTGACCTCTTATACACACACACACAAACACTGACGCAGACACGCTACGGCCAGACATGGCTTAAGACTTTCCTTTCAGGCCAAACACAGTATGACACAAAACAGGCCTCTCTAAACCTACTGACTTGAGGAATCTTCACACAGGATCGGTGGAGTGCCAAGCGCTCGAGTGCTTCATCTACATGCTTTCTGTCCTCCTAGCAGCCCATTTCTCTCTTAACAAGCTTTATCTGCAAATCAAACTAAATGCTAATAAGCCCAGGCTTGATTTCAAACAGTTTCCAAGCCTGCAAGCCTTTATTGCCTTTCTTTCAAGACCGAGTAGACGATGTTTGTTTTTATGCTGATTTCTCTTGTCTCGTGTGTGGCAGTAGACGGTTGATAAGTGTTTTACAGCTACTGGCTTTCATAGTGAGGGATTGAGTGATTTGTTATGGGTAAATACAAAGTGTTTGGGGTTTGGAGCAGAGGTAGTGTGTGTGTGTGTGTGTGTGTGTGTGTGTTTTTAACTAACAAAAGATTGCTCCTTATTCATGTTGGTGGCCTCATCAGCTCCACATCAAGCTTTTTTGGTACATCTTTATAGTTATCTTCTCTAATTTAAATGTGGTTATCGATAAGTCTATATAGAGTGATTATTTTACACAATATATTTTTTTTCAGAATCTTTGTTTCCAATGTTATTAACACTAATAGTAAACCATTCCATATTTAATATAATGTAGTAGCTGTACTGTAGTATGCTATACAATCAAATACAGTTAAAATAGAGAAGCAAAAGTGCCAGGTGTAGTTTCTGTAGTGACATCTGTCATTTAAATTTAGTATAGTAGTGTGACTCTTGTAGTAAACATAAGAGACTATATGAAGGGTGGATATTTTGATCAGTTGTTGATCGGTGCATGTGCAGTGTAGGTGCTCATTTTCTCGCTTGCTTTCCATGGAGAGTCGGTGATTGCTGACGATGCAATGGGATGGTCAGTCATTAAAATTCTATAGACAAAAATGAGAAAGAAAGAAGGAAATGTATGTGTGTGACTGTCTAAACGAGTCTCTTGAGAGTTGTGTCCGGGTTGTGTGGGAAAGCAACCTTGTGCCCTGTGTCATTAAGACTGACCTTGAAGAAAAGAAAACAATCTTTTTAACTAACCTGCAATTATATGTGGATTTTGAGCATGTGCTTTTGTGCTTAATCTCTAACTTCTCTGAAATCCTGATGTTTTTCAGTGTACTTCATTAATCCTGTTTGCTTCCCTTTAAGAAGTAAAAGGATTTAATGGCATGCAATGACACTTATTTGTTGATCAAATGAGGCTACAAAAACTGAACACCCCAACTTTCTCTCTTCACTCCAGACTGTCTAAATGCTGATTGAAAATGCAGAATATTTGTGTTGGTGGTAACAGAGACAGCTGTGTTTGTGTTTAGTGTGTGAGAGCTGACCTCGGTACACTGAACAAACACTCTGAACAGGTTCAGAGCTGGCCGGAGAGCTGCTCTTACCTGCCACACACTCTGTGTTTCTCTTTTTCTAGGATAAATCAGACGAATGCTTTTAAGATCAGACCAACAAACCCACAGAGAGGGTATGGAGGGGAAAAGAGGAAAAATCAATAGGGATTACTTTAATAAGCATCAAAAGCAATGGCAGGAGAGGGAATGAGAAATGGGGAGGACTGATGTTTAGGAGAGAGCAGAGAATTAGAGTGAAGAAAAAGGTCATGAGTGTTAAAAAAAAGTCTAAAGTTGTCTGTGAAAATCAGCAATAAAGTTGCATTTTTGATTAGCGACCTAAAAAGTTGGCTTATGTCCAGGTTGAAATAAGATTTTTTTTTTTTGTTGAACTAGAACATTAAAATGAATGTAATAAATTTGCATATTTTATTAGTGACCTAAAACAGTCTTAAATCCTAAATGTTTCTTTTTTATTTCTTTTAACTCAAAAAAATGCTTTATCTTCTGGTTTAAATAAGAACATTTATATATACACACATGTGTATTAAGAATTTTAATTGGACAATAATATGAACGTGGAAAATGTTTGGCGACTTAAAAAAATAATCATAAATGCTTCTGTTTTATGATATTACATTTTGTTTTTATTTAAAAAAATTTTATAGTACAACCTTTTCAGTTTATATCCAGGTTTAATAAAAACAAAATAAAAGATTTTAAATCTTAATGGTTTTTATATCATTACTTTTTGTTTTTATTTTAATTTTATTATTATTATTATTATTATACAATATTGCATTTTTTTGTTTGCATCCAGGGTTTTATAAAAAAATTATAATAATAATAATAAATAATCACATAATAAAAGGCCAAATTATATAATAATAATAATAATAATAATAATAAAAGGCCATCCTGAGTTGGATTTCTCCTGGAAAGATACATTTTCAGAATAGCAGGAAATGGTTTAAGAAAGCATGCGTGTGAAGGGGGAGGGATATGACAACAGCTCCATTACACACACACAACACGGGTGAGTGTGATCTGTCGGATGCAGACAGACCAGACCAAGTGTGAAAAGTGACAATGTTCAAGCTCTCTGATTGGATGTTCATAAGCTCCACTCTGGAATCTCATGAATAGATTTCTGGCACTTATGAGCAAACATGTGAATTGCTTTTACCAAGTTTCCCTCATTCTTGGTCAAAATTTGTCATGTCTGTTAAAGTGACTAACCATGAGGTATGTATATATTACACACACACAAAAAGCCAGTTGTCTGAAGTGACTGTAATCCTGCAGTGACAGACAAAGATGTTGAGCCATCTGTGGAGTGAGAACCGAACAATAGCGTGTTAATTACTGCAGCCCACATGAGCTGCATAATCCTGATACTGTACACGTGCCAGACAGCGTGGATTCAGCGAGTCTGGAATACACACACAAACACGTGCAGAGAGAATAGGCCCGAGATATAGTGGAAAAAGGCCAGATATGGGCTGTACGCAGAGAAAAGCCTCACTGTTCGAACTTGGCAGTGAGTAAAAGAGAGCAGCAAATGCTTGTTTCCTCTTTCAGATTCACTTGATACACATAAAAAACATTTCAACAACCAAATATAAGCAAGTAAAAATTAAGAATGGCCTAGAAGGGTGAGCGTGACTCTCTGAGGGGTCATTGGGATATTTTAAGGGGGAGGGGTGTTCAATGCATTACCTCCTCTAGTTCAGTAATCATTTGCAACCCCATTCAGGTCCAAATTCACCCACCCGTCATCCCCCCCTTCCATTCAGATCCCTCTGCACCCCTCCTATAATGAAAAGAAACAGGGTCATGGTGTGTGTGTAGACAATGGGGCAGATTGTGTGTGTGGTGATCTATATTCCAGTGGTCTAGATTCAGCGGCTGTGTGCTAACACGGCAAGCCGGCTTATCAGTGGGAGACCTGCTCCTTCTGTCCTCCAGCAAAGACTGAGACGGATACGCACATATGTGAATGTCCAAAGTGTGAACACACATGCCCGGTTACAACAGATGAAGCAAAACATCATGGTCTGGATTGAGAGTTTTATCGCTCCAGTTGGTTTATCTTACCCCAGGACACTTACCTTTTAGACTTAGACTTTGTTTTGAGTATCAGTTGTCTCTGATGAAATCTATGAAATTAGATATAGACTATTATTGACAGTTCCAACACTGAGGGAGGGACATCCCAAAATCTTCAGATTAATTGTTGGTCATTATGATATTTTCCAATGGTTTATTCATATTTTTTAAGATTTATAGTTTTATTCAGCATAAATGCATTTAATTGATCATTTAAAATGCATTTAATTAATCCAAAGTGAAAAGACGTTTTTACATTGTTACTAAAAAATCTGATATTACAAAATTCTCACTTGTCATTTTTTCCCCTTTAGGCTTATGTGTTCTAGTAGAAACAAAAACGTTGGGATCTTAGAAAATCTGTGCACATTCAGACCATCCTTGACATAGGAGGGGACTTTTCTTAAAAGAAAAATCTGTAACTTTAGCAAAACTATGTATTTCTTCTAACGGCGGCCTAAGATAAATAATTGGAAGATTAAAGAGATCTCATTTGCGATTTGTCTATCCAATGAGCTTGTATTAGAGGAAAAGAAGCAAGGCGGATACTTTGGATGAGCTGTGCTGGCGAGCTCCTTGGTAACCGAAGCATAGATGAGCAGAGGGGCATATACTACACCCCTCCCTCTGAGCCCCAGGGAGTGTGTGTGTGAGTGTGTAAGGGAGGAGGAGGTGTTTCCCAGGGTTGGGTTGAGGGTGTGCGTGTATATGTAGGAGGGGCTCATTGTGGAGGCGATAAGCGTTGATCAAATGGGGAGAGGCACATACTGACTTGTTGGCAGGAGGACACAGGTTTATGGACACACACTGCTGGTCCAGCGCTCCTGTGTACTGGGAGGCCTTGACAATTGTACGCCGGATCCACCTGCCTCACACACTGGAATAATGGTGTTTATTGGGACTTCGCTCAAGTCAGTCATTAAATACTTTAAACGCAAGGGTAAGAACTCTTTGATTATGCTCTTTCAGCGCTGATGGAGATCAGACAGGTTTCTAGTTAGTTTTGTGAACTTGTTTGATTATTATCAGATAGTGGCTTGTTGTAGATTTAAGAGATTTCATTAAATGTGTCAGATTATGTGGCAGGTCAGTACTTTGATTGTCAGGTGTGTAAGTGCAGAGTTCATAAAGAGCTGTAAATCTGTATATCTACATGGACAGATGAGTCATTTCCTGTACACTTCGTAGACAAACCTGTTAAGACCTTGATGCTACTTATGATGTCCAGAAAATGACCAAAAATTGTGGTTGTCTGCTTCTTTTATTATACCTACTCTGGTTTTACATATTAAGGCATGTCTCAATATATTGATACCATATCAGTTATCGGTCAATACATTTTAAAATAAAATATTAGCTATCTAATTTATCTGCATTTGTCTATATTTAACTGTACAGTGTAACTTTGTGCATGTTTAATATAAACTGATACTAAAAATGTATTAATGATTAACCTACTTTTTAAATATTTTAAAATAGTATAGAATGTAATAGTGTGTTATTAAAAATAAAAATGAAAAACACACATTTAATGTGTTAAGAAATGTTATTAATCAGTATGTATTATTACTTAACATAGATTCAAAATTTGTGGAAGACACTTGAATATAATTTGTACTTGAACCAAACACTGGTTTATCTATTAAAACCTTTAGTTCATTGACATTAAATGCTGCAATTAATATGCCTGCATTAAACATTTTGAAAGGGCTTTTATAAAACATAATCCAGTGTTAATTGTTTGTATTTTTGTCTCAGTAGTACAGAGCATACCAAGCCATTTTTAAAATTGTGATTCATTTTTAATTGCGATCATTTATGTTCTAAGCCAAAATTCATTGGGTGAGCTCATCCATATTCCAGTGTTAACACGTGGTGGATGTAAAGTGTGTGTGTTTTGTATGGGTACGAGCAGGACCAGAGGGATTATGGGAGTTTTGAATAGGCTGATTCTGAGTGCTGAGCTCAGGCTGATGTGGAGATTGATGTCGGGTACAATGCAGGTTTTTGTTCTTGCTGCCGCTCTTCTCTCTCTCCATAAGCACACAGACAGGTTTAATGGGTTGTGTACTGCGCTGTGTGAATGTGTGTATTGCCTATTCTGGAATTATCTGATATTTATTGTAGGCACTTCAAAGAGCTCGCTCACTTTTATCTCTCCCACGGAGTACGAAGGTTGTTTAATGCTTTTTGTGCATCTGGTTTTGTTGTCCAGCAAATGGTCTTGTTGATCGAATGAACAAATGTTTTTGGGTGTCCTTTTTTTTCTGGGATGTGTGCAGAAAGACCTTTTGAAAACAAGCATTGGTCAAATTAAGTGTGCACTTTACACCCATGCCAAGAATTAGGGATATGTAGAACTCAAATTGCAGAGATTCTGTGTTGGTTTGTTATGTGACAGAGTCAGCTGGTTGGTAGATTATCGACCTGTTTAGTTGTTACCGTGATCAAATGAAGCCATGATCACATAATAGTTAGGTACTAACCCGAGGCAAACTTAACACATCGATATTTCCGAATGTGGATAAATTCTTGGGACGTTTGATTTCTGTTCAGAATCCCTTTAGCTTGATGTTTAGTGGCCTCACAGACTTAAGCAGTTAATGCATGGCCCAATCAGAGACATCTGTGAATCTACAGCACTTGTTAGATGATTGTGTCATTCGCTTCACAAATGGTAGTATTTGTGCTGTGTGTTTTTCTGCCATGCTAAATGCACTCTGCATCCTCCCATGTGTTTGTCTGCTTTGTCCTGTCTGATGTCTGCACATTCACAGATGATGCCTTTGAGGAGAATGTGTCCCTTTGAAGCCCAGAATTGATTTGAACAACAATAAGTTCAGAGGCTCAGTGTTGTGGTTAATAAAGAGAGGAAAAACCTGGAGAGGGAATGAAAAACATGTTTTCACACTTTGATTGCAAGTTTGATTCCCGCACCTACCCCTAGCCCCGGTGTCTTTTCATATTGTACTTTTGGATCCAAACTGTCTGTTAACTAACAAGTTAACGTCACTCCTGCTCACCAAGGATAGGTTGAATTAATCAAAGGATACAGTGACATTATTGTTTTCAAGACAATAAATAGTATAACTGTTTTGGTAACCAAAACTTTAAATTTTAGAAAAACAATTATTTTCATTAATACTTTATTTTTTCATAATCATGTCATAATTTTACTTTTTACTGTATTTTTGGTCAAATAAATGTAGCCTTACAGGCATACAAGGCTTCTTTCAGAAACATTAACAAATTGATTACAAAAACATGTAATCATAAACTTCTCAGAATATTGATCATTTTGCATTTTTATTTAATTTAATCTCTTTATGGCATTAGTTTAGGTTAGTTTTAGGGTTATAATATTTTTGTATTTTATTGTAATTTTATTTATTGTTGTTTAATTAATCCCTTTATTTTTTGTTTATTTATATTAAAATTGAGAGCTAAATGTTAAAAAATAATGCGTTTGGTCAGAACTTGACCAGAAGCTGTCCACAGAAGCCCTTGGTAGATTAATTAGCAGTCACAAATCAGTATCTGTTAGTCCCTCTGAAGAGTAAGAAATCACTTCTATATTGAAAGTCCTGATGTCTCATGAATAAACACAAAGGCCTCCCGTGGGCTCCGCTTGTCAGTCTAGCATCTCTCACATGATGGGCCATCACAGCCTAACGGCCCGGTGCCACCTGTGGACACACAGCTCCTCACACCTGTGAGAAAACTCCCACCATTGCTCCTCTGCTTTCCCTTCCTCTCACTTTAAAACAGCCAGCCTGTTGTTTTTGTTTGTTTGCTGTTGGGACAGCTGGGGGTTCAAGCTCCAGGGGTCTTTCCTTGAAGATTCCCCTTTATGTCGTGACCAGTTTACACCTCTGCTAGCTTGTACCATATTCTTGTTCTCTTAAAGTCACTCTTTGGTTCAGGTGTTTAGGGTTCACTTAAGTTTAAGCACAAGAGTGTAGCCAACTTTAAAAACAAATGAAATCCCGCAGTAGTCCTTTTGACTCACAGATGGTCACATTTGGTTGCTCTTACTTGGATTTGGTCACATGTGCATGTTCTTTGCGTAAGTAAATAGGTATGTTAATTATTTATTATGGCATGTAAATAATTGTATTCTTTGTGTGTGTGTTTTTTAAGCTGTATCTAATCTGGATGAAGAGAAAAAGTGGACTGTGCACTACACGGCTCCATGGCACCAGCAGGAGAACGTCTTCCTACCAGGCTCCAGACCAGCCTGCGTGGAAGACCTGCATCGCCAGGCCAAAGTGAACCTGAATACAGCTCTCAGAGGTAAGAGACGCACACCGTATGCACCAGATTCAACATCACACTCAGTGCTAATGACATCAGCATTGCTGTGAAACAAACACTGAGCAGCAGGTAAACGTGCTTATGATGTCATTCATTTACTGAAATGGCCTGTTGGTGACATCCAGGGGTCGCTTTAGCAGTGCGGCTCAGCTCAAAGGTTTGGTTAGTAAATTTTGGACTAGAAGCCAGTTGTAACCCGAGACCGATCTAGCAGTGCAGGTGGCTGATGTGAAGCCTGATTAATTATGCAGGCACAGGTGTGTAGGTCATATTACTATAATAGAGACTTCTAGCCTTCAGATGGCAGAGGAAGACCAGTAGAGCTGTACCATCAATGCAAGGGAAGATTATTTATATAGCACATTTCATACACAATGGTAATTCAAAGCGCTTTAAATAAAAAGAGGGAAACTTTAGAAACTAAGAAACTTAAAATTCTTTCAAAAATGTGTTAAAATGAAATTAAAACCATTAATTATACATAAAATACAGTGCAGTTGGTGCAGATCATTCAATAAATGTGATTTTCACTTCTTCACATTTTCTTTTCTGGCAGTCTTTTTGATGAAAAAAAAGTCAGTGCTTAAAACTTAATCTGCCAAGACAAACAACACTAAGCACACACGCAGATCAGAGGATGTTTGCAGGTGCCTTGAACATGTTTTTTTTATTTTTATGGCAAGTTATAAAAACTTGTTCTCTTTAAAGTCTAAGCTGACAAATAAGTGTTGATGGAAACCGTCAAATGATTAGCAAACAAAATAAAGGCTGTTTTATAGAATTAGAGGAAGTCTTTGGTTTTATTTATGTTACACTGTCTAGATTTGTTTTTGTTTGTTGCTTTTGTGCAGGGGTACCCAAACTTTTTAACGTAAAGGGACACAAATCTAATTTGATCAGGGCAATGGGCTAAAAGCAAATTTAGCTTTCTCTGCAAATATATATTTTATTTTTGCATTTATAATATAGCAAACAACCTACCTAAAAGAATTTAGATTTTTCAATGGCATATTTTCCCTTTTTTAGTGTGGAAACTTTATGTGGTGCTATTAAAACATTGTAGGACAAAAGCAATGAGAATTAGTTTTTTTTGCCAAATGGCGAATGAGGGAATCGTTTGGGAAACCTGTTTGTGAAACAACTTTTGCAATGCAGTTGTTGCTGTTAGTGGCACAGAAATGGCACACACTTTTTAACAGGGTGGATCACCCAGCTGCAGTTCAGTGTCATAAAAGAAGAGTCAGGAAATAGTCAGGGAAGACATGCAGCAGATGAGCGCATGTTTGTCAGCAGAGGGACTGCTGGATTCAGCTGACTGGATGGCTGAAGGGATTGTGGGATGTGTGCCAAGGGGATGTAGCTGCCATCTGCAACAGTTAGCTTAAAAAGCCAGTATGATGCTGTCTGCACATTGTCAAACACGCATACACAAACATACAGAGCGGAACACATCACAGTCTAATACGGTTTTAAAATGTCTTTACAAAGTTTGACTAACATCCATCCAAGTGTAAAGGTGCAAAATAACATGTTAATAGATTTTTTTTAAGTAGATAAAGTACTACCTCTTTACATCATTTCTCATTTTCATGATCTAAAAATAGTGCTTTCACTCTCGGACCACTAGAGGGAGCCAACTAAACACTGTCTGTGTATATAGTTGTTCATGTTTGAAAGTTCTTAAAAACTGTGCTCTGTTCCCACAGAATGTGATAAACTGAGGAAAGATGGCTTCCGCAGCTCACAGTACTACTCACAGGGGCCCACCTTCTCAGGCTCCACAAACTCCCAAAACGAGGATGAGGATATAGATGATGACGAAGCTGATAAAAAGGTGGGCATATTTCAGATCATAGCTTATATAAGTTTGTTTAATATATAGTTTAAAAAATACTCTTTCATCAATGCAAAGGTTTCAAATGTACTAAAACATTTGTTATGAAATCAGTACAAAAAGCTGGTCTGTGATTGCAGTGACTGCAGGATTTGGCTACCCTCTGCTGGGGAGAATGTTTATCTGCAGATGGGTTCTGGGTACTGAATCAAGCCTCCCACATGTGCCTCTGTGGAGTTCCTGCCTCAGTTCTTTAGTATCTCTGCTGGCTTCATTAATGTTGTCAGTCAAGTGTGGCCCCATTATGAGAGCTGAACCCCAGGAGACTGACACTCTAATGAAACTGTTACTAATGAAACATTACTGTTACTAATGTTACATTGTTAATGCTAATGTGTTAGAAGGCAACAACTGCGCTTGTGTTATTTACTAAGATTTTTCATTCTGCAAAGCTGCTGTTCAGCCTGGGCACTTTAAAGACAGGATTGGAAGAAAAGGACTAACTGATTGAATTCAGTTGGACAATCAGAAAAGTTTTAGCAAGAAATAATAATGCAGTTTTGTTTATAGATGGCACATCTTACACTTGCCCTCATTCTCTCTCTTCTTATAATCACACTGCGTTCAGGGGCCCTGGAAAGGTCAGACCCTGTAAAAGCAAAGATTCAGGGGTCCTTTTGTCCTACTACTACCCCTAGCCCTCCCTAAAGGATCCCATGCCCTTTTAACCTTTTTTACCACCCTAGACCTGCTTTCTCAGCCACTTTGGGATTGAGGTTAACTCAGGTTACAGCGCTAGACAGGCCTTTTAATTTCCTTTTACGTGTTCTTTCTTTTTTTTATCATGGACAAACCTTTTGCACATTTCGAGATGTTATTTCAATGCCTTAACATCATTAAATATAAAAATGGTTTGCTGCTTTTAAAAAAGGTTTCTGCTGCTGGATTTGTATTTTGAAAATTGATGGAATTATTTTTATTGGAGAAAGCTTTTGTAGAAGCAGCATATTTTGGAAGTACGATCCCTGTTTTTACACTGAAAGTCATTCCAGTCCAACTGAGGCAGGACAGGTAATAAAATGTTGAAACATAAAACAAGACCTCAGGCAGCTGTGAATAGGTTTTGCACTATAGTTAGTGACCTGGATGGATAATTAAATGTATTACGGTGATTTAACTACAGTTGGTTTGTTAGGGAGGCTGAGGGAGGCCCAGGTGTTGGATTGAAACTTCAGATGGTCCACTTGTAACTCTGCTGCGAACAGCGTTCCCATTTGATAATCACAATGCGTGAACAGAGTTTTAACGCCTCACTGGTTTTTCCCCTCTCTCAGCTCCCGCTCTCTATTCTTTCTCTGAGTTTCTCAGTGTGTTTATGAGAATGTGTGGTTTGGTGGTCAGTTGCCCGTGAAACTGCTCTGTATACTCCTGGAGCTCCAATAAGTCGGGGCACAGAACCCTTGAACAACCCTTAGCTAAAGTTAAAGAGAAATAAAAAGTGTATAAGTTTGAAACTCCTTTCTAGTCTCAAAAATGCTTTATTTTAAAAAAAGATTCCGCTTGCTTATCTGTATAAGCCCCATGCAGTCATGAAATTCACTGTGTTTTCACCTGTTTTCCAGTCCACAGCATCGTCAGGAGAGGAAGAGAAAGACACCTGCCAAATGAAAGCACAGAGTCCAGCGCAGGTGGAGGGGGTTGAGGTTGATGGACAAATGTCACGGTCCAAAGCTCCACCCCTACCCACTCCAGAAGAGAAGATGAGGCAGCAGGCCCAGGCCGTTCTCACAGATATTGTTCCCATCAATGTCACAGGTAAGAAATATAGCTTTCAGTCAAAGCAGCCAGCACTGCAGTAAAAATTTTGTTTCCATGTTGTTTCTGAAGAGTCTGTATGTTTGTCAGTCTTGAATTCATATAGTTGATCCGTTACACTCGTAGTTTGTTTCATGTGGATTTCTAAACCAAGTTTTATCTGTAATTCCTAATAACCTAACATTCGAGCACTGCATGTTTGACCACTACTTACTGCCTGTTCTGGATACATAACCATGTGGGTAGATCTAACATGAATGTGTATGAGTGCATTAACAATTCTCATATTAACAGTTCTGTCATTTCTTCTATCACGTTGACCTTTAAGAGTTATCTTTTTGAGCATTAAGTCTCACAAAATCTTCGCTGTGAAGTACACACACACCTTATCCAAAAGAACAGTCTTGCCTACTCACATAGTCTGTTCTTCAGACAGAATAAGCTCTCCCTTCAAAATAAAAATCTGAACTTCACTATGACTCAGGAAGTTGCATTAGACTTTAAAACACACACACATACACACCCCCACACTAATTCACTCTGTCAGCTCCGTGACTTAGTCAGACATCCCAGCGTGCTGAAGCTTAGTCAACAGTGCCCAGTCTCTGGAGTTCCCTCGCTTTTGCAGCACTACAGAACATCTTACAGCACAAAAGTGCTTTTATAGTTGAAAATCTCTTTCTGATATTATATTTCAAACAAGGGTCACTCTTCATACACTTCATATAGAGTAGGAACTTTCTATTTGGATATAAATTTTCTCCCAGTATACCGCAGATCGGAGCATTCGTGCATATGTTATCCACCCCATCTTGAACATGGATACATTCTTGACCCAGACACACTTGAACATAATTGAGTGTAGATAGATATGCAGTTTTGCCTTTGTCTTTGGTTTTCACATCATTTGCTTATGCAGAATGTGTGTGGCTATGCATGAAAGTTGTACTGGTACTATATGTGTGTGCGCTGCATGTGTGATGCATGTATGTTACTAACTGGCCCTTTTGCCTGTCTGCCTTCGTCAACTGGTCTCCAGGAGAGACGTTTGACAGGCAGGCCAGCATCCGCCGCTCCCTAATAAACACTGACACTCTGGTCCGCCGGCCCAAGAAGGTTAAGCGGAGAAAGACTATTTCAGGGGTGCCTGACAGCGTCCAACAGGAACTAGGTATGGTATGGCTTTGCCAGCTCTCTCTGCTGCTGCTCCTGCCTCACCTGTTTCCATTTAGTTATTCATGTAGTACTGTAGCTATCATGACCATCTAATGTAGTTTCACATGACCATGCCTCATTCCTATCTCAATGCATTTTCTTTGCATTGATTTTTGAATCTTCAGCTCTTTCTCTATCCAAAATAAATGTATTCCTATTTAAAATAACTGTTTCATAAGTGTACTCTTAAATCATTGCATTGATTTGCTAATTTAGTGCCCTAATTGGGGATTAGTTTTACTTCTTTTCACTGAGATTTTGCATGCATACTCTCAACGCTCTGTTATATAATCTCAGCATCAAACAGCTGCATCCAGCGGCATTCCATTTCCCACTACTCCCCTGGGTCACGGTCCCTAATTCTGTTTAGTTTGCTTCCTGTTAGTATATGTGAGAGCTGATTTTGGAGCCATTGTTGGAAGAGGCATGCTACATTTTGCTTTGCAGCCAACTGTAGCCACTGCATAATCCCCTATTCAGATTCCTCTGGCAAAACACTTCATATTTTATCAGAGACGTAATAGAGGGGGAGGGGGGGAAGTAGAACGACATAGTAGAAGAAAGAAAATTGCATCATAGTTGGGTGTGTATTATGAGCAGGTTTCATACATATCCATTTTCAATAACTCTAGCATACTATTAAAATGCCATTTCTGTTTGCGCACATGCAAGATTATGGGGATTGTGGAAAGGGCATTCTGTATCACTATTTGTATTTTCTATTTGTAGATAAGCTTTTAATCAACCCTTCTTTGTCAGAACAGATGGGTGTGGGGGAGAAATAGAGCGCCAAGCTCTTTAAAGATGTTTTTTTCTGATAGCGATGCACAATAAATCTACATTTAAATCCCATTGTGTTGTTTATATAGGTAAGGACCAACTTCATCCACCAGTGTTATATCCCTGGTTTAAAACTAACATTGATCTGATGGAAATGCTTTTAAGACAAGTCTGTCTAATGGTTTAGAATATCATAATTCCGTTTGTATGGTAATTTATTCTCTAACAGTGAGTGTGGCATAAAGGAGATGCAAGGTTGCGCTCTGCAGTGTGCGTATAGTAACAGGAGGCATAATGCTTTAACGGCCTGTGGTTTTCAACTAAACTCTAAAAATGTGTTTACATGCATATATGAATAAACCCATAAATATGTGTGTTGCTTGGTGTGCGTGTCTGCCCTCCTAAGATGCTTGATTTAGTGCACACACTCTCATTGACACTTAGGAAGGGACAACATATTTGGTACCAGCCAGTAAGATATCGTCTTAATCAAAGTTTCCAGAAATCATCAACATGCAACATGTGGCTGCAGCTAATCAAATTAATTTGCTCTCACTTAAGAGGGTTAATCTGATTGGCAGCTGATGTCACAAAGAGATGGACTGGAGAGAAACAGAGAAACAAGCCGCCGTAGTATTTGTCATAATTGTCTCTTTTCTGTTTTTCTTCACAGCGGCTAAAGGGCGTGGAGGAGAGCTTCGGCCACAGTCCATGTTTATCCCTGGACAGTATTCAACACTTGGTCGTATCATAAATGGGAATTCAACTCTCCGTCGATCAATAACAAAAAATACTGGCTGCCAGACTGAGGATGTAAAAATCGTTCCACCCTCTGTGAGGAGAATACGAGCTCAGAAGGGCCATGGAATTGCTGCTCAGATGGCCGGCATCTCCACCTCTGCTACGAACATCTCTACAGTATCCGATGGGAGCTCCCCTGGAAATTCAGTTGTTGTAATGGCACCACAGTTTGGCAATGATATCCAACGTTTTCACAGCTTGCCACGCGGTGCACGGGTCTCTCTTAACGCAGAGCCCCTTTTCAGTAGCACCCCTTTTAGGCAGGAAGACTCCACTGCAAAACCAACTCAGCAGATTGGAAAATTACAAGTAGATAATACTGTGGTGCACATGAGGAATGCCCCCAGGCTATGCTCTCAAGCACGGCCAAAATCTCAGGAGGTTAGAGGTACTCAAAGGGAGTGGGGATCAGTCTCAGGTCCAGCCTGTGTAGTTTCTCCACATGCTGCCTACTCAACCTCCATTATACCTAATGCTACTCTATCATGTTCTGCTGAGGTTATCGCATTTCACACCACGTCAAGCCCTGGCCAGAGCCCACTTGCTGGCTCATCGTACACTAAAGCTAGACCCCTTAGCATGGTCTCAGCTGTCAACAGTGAGAGCACCATTAGTGTAGGCACAGGATCACACACACCAGAAGCAGGTATGAAGGATACCTGCAGTGAAACTGGCCAGTCCGATAGCAGTTTGCACAGCCATAGCACCCTTGCCGCAGGAACACTGTCTTCAGATGAGCAGTGGATTTACGACACTCCTGAGAATGTCTTGCCCAGAAGGACACTATCTTCCAGCTGCTCAACACCCATAAATCATCTCTATAGTAGCCTTGAACGCTCATCAAAAGGCACGGACTCTAGTTCGCTCTATTCTATGGACAATGATGGCTACTACACTTCCATGCATCTGGATTCAGGCCTTAGGTCAAGGAGCCAGGGAAGCGGCCATGGTCATGGCATAGGAGGAAGAGCGGCAAGACACAGTATGTACGAGTGCCTGGGTCAGCAAGAAGACCGAAACAGCTTGTACAGTGACCGGTCGTTGTCACGTTCCATTTCTCTGCGCAAGCCTAAGAAAGCACCTCCTCCACCAGCACGCACAGACTCTCTACGACGAAAACCTAAGAAATTCAGCTCTCCAACTGCCAGTATTGGACAGTCAGATACTAGAAATGGTCCGCTTCTCAATGAGTCATTAATTGCCACGCTCCAACAGTCACTTCAGAATGGGCTGAAAGGCAAAGGGTCCTCCACCTCACCATCCCATAGTCCTTGTAGTGATTATGAGGACCCCTGGATGCTTCGTTCCAGGAGCCAGAGCAGCATCAGTGCAGGCAGCAGTGGGGTGTCAGCTACAGGGATGGCTCACGTGTACTCCATTTGTCAAGTCACACCCTCTCATAGTGACACTAGTAGCCTCCGTTCTGATTATGCAGACTCCTGGGGCTACTACATGGAGTACCCTCGTCCATCTGGGGATCAGACACAGTCCAATTGCACCAATTCACTTTCTGCTGGACAAGTGGTTGAGATGGCAAATGGAAAAAGCCTCCACAATGGTAACCAGGCTAATCTTTCTCATTCTCAGGAAGGAAGTGGTGTGTCTGTGAAGCCAAAAACAGGCACCTCATCACCAGATAGGGTACATCGGTTGACTTCTCCATCAAGTGGATACTCAAGTCAATCCAACACGCCAACAGCTGGTACACCTGTACCCTCCTTCATGAGATGCATGTCCCCATCAGGCAAGCCCAAACCCAGAGTGCCTGAAAGAAAATCATCCCTGCTTTCATCTGTATCTATATCATCGTCTTCCACTTCTCTTTCCTCCAATACCTCTGATTCCAACAGGAACAATATTCCTCCTCCACCTCCTCTTCCACCTGGTCCAGTGGCTCTTAATCCTCCATCAACTCCTCCTCCCCTTCCGCCCTCTGGGCCTGTGTGCACTATAGACCAGAAATTTCCCCCTCCGCCACCTCCTTTACCCACAACCCCCCATCAACAAGCATCCATGAGCCCTCCTTACATCAATTCCTCCCCTGAATTTCCACCACCTCCACCTCCGGAGGTGTTGACTGACCCTGTCTCTTCAAGCCACAATAGTTCTTTCAGCCCTCCTCCACCTCCCCCACCACTTCCTGCCTATTCTCCGCCCCAAAATCAACACCTACCCAGCTTGACACCAGCTACACCTTCCTCTGCTTGCTTAAAGGAAATTAAAGGTTGCCTAAAGCCAGTGAACCTAGAAAGAAAACCAGTGTCGCCTCACTCTGAGGAGATTAGTAAGACTGGCATGCCTCTCGTCACTCCTTTGGCCCTGCAGAGTGTGCAGCTTCGGCCATCGAAACGACTAGAAAACAATGGAGTTAGCCAGTTAGCTAGACCCCAGTCACCAGAGAAGCCTCAAAAACCAGGGCATCCCACAGTTCCTCAGGGCATCCCTTGCATACCTCCAAAGCCATCATCTCCAGAGAAAAAACTGCTCATTCAGCATAGCCAGGATTGCCATGTTGAAGCAAAACCTAACCATGTAATATCACATTCTGAACAGACATCCTGCTTTACAACTGGTTCCATAGATTTAACTGAGGTTAAGGCCACAGCTGAAGTAGATGGTCTCAAGACTGCCGTTGCATCACCTGCGAAAACGCCTCAAAACTCTACACCCAAGAAGAAGCCCCCTCTGATTTCCAAAAAGCCCAAGTTTTCTCTCACATTTTCCTCTGTGGATCATGTCAGTGATTTGCTGAGTGCTCAGAATGATGATAAGATATCTTCGACTACAGCTGAAGATCTGGACCACACACCTGTGCCAGAACAGGAAAAAAAGGCAACCGAGAAAGATGGCATTGCCATATCTGCACCTCCTGAGGGGATAAGAGACATTTCTCCTACAAATGGTGAAGCTCAGGAGTTCTCCCCCACTCCTGATACCATTACTTCTGATGCAGACAAGGGCATCTCTGAAGCAGAGGATGAAGAAAGAGATGATGAAGATGTAACCAGCAGCACAGGATCTTTTGGCTCTAAAGATGATGACAGTGGTGAGTTAGATTTTCCTAATTTTACTCTGTGGGGTGGAAGATCATTTATAAAACTGGATGACATAAAATCATACAATTTTAAATATCCTGGCCTTCTTAAAGCGTCAGAGACACTATTGGATGACATTATGATCTGAAGCTCTAAATTACATAAAGAGAGATGGTAGGAACAAGGGGTACACATTAGCAGCTTGTATTAAAATAGCATAGGAAAAAAAACACTTGTGTATGAGTGCATTTAAAGAAAGAGGTGGCTGATTTTGCTCACCTCTACTCGTAAGTGCATCAGGGCTTATAATTGGAGATCACTGTAGCAGCCTTTTTGTTTCAGTACTTTTACTTCTCTCTCTCTCTCTCTCTCTCTCTCTTTCCCAAACTATCTATATTCATATAGTCACCCCTCCTCTCACCATCTGTCCCTCTGACTTTTGATTTTTCTATTCCTACATATCCTTCTATTGTTCATTCTTTAATTCATCCATTCTCACTAGATGTTTAGATTAAATTATTATTAATAAATTAGAGCTAAACAAAGACATCTCTTAAAATATGGTAATCAAGGCAGTGGCTGTTAAATGTTGGTGAGTAGCTTATATATCAGGACTTTTCAGGATATATCAGGATATTTTTAAAATCAGCTAAAGAGAATATGTGCATCTCTTTTAATATCATTATTGTCACAGTGACGGCACTCACACTTCTAGCCAGAGTCAGGATAGAATGGGACAGCATTCCCTAGGGAGAGCTTTTAAACGGGATGGGGGTGGGCGGGGGGGTGGAGCTGACAGTGGGTATAGGAGGAAAGAAGTGAGGGAGGGTTAGGAAAGAGAGCGCGTAACGTGAGATCACCCTCAGCAGCTCAGGCAAGTGCAGATGTGAGATGAGAAGGCAGCAGAGCAACTGAACTCTGGAATATGACCAAAACAATGTAAGAATCTTAAACATAAAGCGTTTTATCGTCCTTTATACATGTTATAATTGAACAGCGTGATGCACATGTACATGTCCTTGGATTTATTGACAGCTGTGTGATGTGTCTTGGTATGAAATGTAGGTTTTTGATTGACTGTTTTAAAATCTTCTGCTTTCTTGTATTTTGCATAATCCAGTGTTTTAAATCTGCCTAGGAGGTTTTCCTCTCCATTCTTTGAATGTTTTTGTTAGACAAGTTTGTCCAAACATGTCAATGCATTTTGACGTAACAGTATCAAGTTCTAGAATGTATGGAATGTATTTATGAGCGAGACAGTATCGGCTTGACAGCTGAGTTAGTTATTATCAGAGCACATTTACATTACATATATGCATTTGGTAGATGCTTTTATGAATATTAAACACTTTTGACCTTGGTGTAGGAAGCGCTATACTTTACGATAACACTGTTAATATAACAGCGCTCTCTCTCTCTCTCTCACTCTCTCTCTCTCACTCTCTCTCTCTCTCTCTCTCTCTCTATATATATATATATATATATGTATGTATGTTTATGTATTTAAATATAATATTATGATTATTATATGAGTTTAATATATGAATGTTTTACCAGGTGAGGTGTTCGAGTCCAGCCCGTTGGACGTCACTCAGTCTCCCAGCATCAACAGGGACAGCTGTGGGGACATGGTGACCCCCACACGGCCCCGCACCACAGAGGACCTCTTTGCTGCCATTCACAGGTAAATTCCCACAATACTTTGCTGCAATCCCTTTTACAGTCTGGTCTACTTCCTTTCCACTCCATCCCTCCATCACCCTGTAAACCGCATTCATAATTTTAAAGCGGGCTGTCTTATCCAATCTCAGATACATTCATCAAAAGATAGAGCGTGGAAGGAAAGCAGCCTGTAAAGAGTATGGCTTCTGTGGTCTCTGTCTGTCAGATTAAAAAATGCCCCAGGCTGAAGTATTACCCCACTGGATGCTTATATATATTTGGCTGTATTGAAGAAACATGCACTCTCTTCTAATTCCATCATAAAACACTTTCTGCAGTCCTGCACATGAAAACATAGCTCCGATGCAGCAACGGTGCATTATTCAAAATTCATTATGTTGTTGTGTTTTAGTTCACACAGACGTATTACGTATGCAGGCTTGCCATAGTCACGTGTAATGGGCAGGTTTTTGAAGTTCTTCAGCACGTCACACAATTTCATTCGAGAGGATTTGGTTTCCTCCGGTACAGTTTGTGTGTGCGCGGCTTTGCTCTTCCTTCTGCTCTGGACCGCTGCAATCTCACACAGATATTGAAGCAAAAGATATCCTTGAAATGGAAGACCAGTTTAGATGTAGTGTGACAGAAGCACCAGATGCTATGTTCTCCGTAAATCCTGCGGTTTGCCCCGCTGCCACTCACAAAGCACTGAGCTTTAGATAAATCAAATAATAAAGCTGGAGTGAAAGATAGATTACAACCACAGTGTTTATAGCATTTATCTCAATATTTGACCTACTGTATTTTACAAGGACGTGACACTGCAAAAAAATTGGTATTTATTAAGTTTTTCAAAATAGATAGGCTTAAAAAATGTACTCTTATTACAGTTGTAATCATGTAATATGTCACTGTGTTTAATATATCAAATTTATAGTCTCTACACCTTATGCAATTAGGATTTTCAAGGAAATGTATCTAGTATATATATAATGTATACAGTGGGTACAGAAATATTCAGACCCCGCTTTATATTGCAGCCATATGCTAAAATCTTTTTTTTTCTCTCATTAATGTACATATAGCACCCCATATTGACAGAAAAACACAGAATTGTTGACATTTTTGCAGATTTATTAAAAAGGAAACTGAAATATCACGTGGTCCTAAGTATTCAGACCCTTTGCGGTGACTTTGCGGAAAGCCACACACCTGTCTATATAAGACCTTACAGCTCACAATGCATGTCAGAGCAAATGAAAATCATGAGAACTGCCTGAAGAGCTCAAGAGACAGAATTGTGGAAATGCACAGATCTGGCCAAGGTTACAAAAACATTTCTGCTGAACTTAAGGTTTCTTAAGAGATGCAGTCAGGATATGGGAGAATGGAGCATGGAGTCCAGAAAAAAAAACATCTGAAGGACTCCAAGATGGTGAGAAATAAGATTCTCTGGTCTGATGAGACCAAGATGGAACTTTTGGCCTTAATTCTAAGCGGTATGTGTGGAGAAAACCAGGCACTGCTCATCACCTGTCCCAACAGTGAAGCATGGTGGTGGCTCATGGTGGGGGTGTTTTTCAGCTGCAAGGACAGGACGACTGGTTGCAATTCAGGGAAAGATGAATGCGGCCAAGTACAGGGATATTCTGGAAGGAAACCTTCTCTAGAGTGCTCAGGACCTCAGACTGGGCCGAAGGTTTACCTTCCAACAAGACAATGACCCTAAGCACACAGCTAAAATAACGAAGGAGTGGCTTCACAACAACTCTGTGACTGTTCTTAAATGGCCCAGATCCCTGACTTAAACACAATTGAGCATCTTTTTTAAGGGGGTCTGAATACTTTTCGTACCCACTGTATATGTGCATATTGAAGAAAAATGTGAAGTTTCTATATTAAAAATACTTGATGTAGAAACGAATTAAACGTAATAATATATTGATAATAATAATATGAATAAAAATATATATGTAAATATATGTAAATGTTTTTAAAATATATGCTGTATGCATTTTCTTTACAATAAATATACACAGTTCACACACATGTATAGTATGTAAACAAAAATGTTTTGATGTCATTAATCATTTGACATGCGCTATATATATATATTTTTTTTTATTATTATTTATTTATTTTTCTTCTTCTCTGGTTTAAAAGATTTGTTTCAGATTTTTAGATATTGTGTATCTGACACTTTCAACTCTTTCTTCCACGTGTATCCCTTGTAATTTTCTCACTATCTGTCATATGTTCTCTTCGTCCTTGGTCTTCCCTGATCTCTTCCATCCTCCTTTTTCTTCTCTTTCGTTCAGCCTGGACCAGTTGAACATGAACACCCCCCAACATATGAGGTGCGGTCTGGCAAGTAATTAGCCGATGGCTGTTCGTCTCGTGATGATGCTAGGGTGGGATTAGCTCTATAATCTCCCAGCACATCTCAGACTTGGGCTGAATTTCTGCTCCACCCCGCAGATAATCCCACGCTCCCTAATCTGCAGCAGTTATGCCTTGCTAATGAATTTGATTTGATCCTGGGCACACATGCTAGTGTTCATTGACCCAAGGTCCCCCTACTGGTTGGGTAAATGAACAGCCCTCCGGGTTAAAATGATGCTGGGCATTTTGCCCAGTTTGCTTTGTTGATTAAGCTTCCATTATGTCTGCACTTCCATGAAGTTGCAACGCTTGCAGTATTCCTCTTTGGTTTGGCTTTTAAAGCACTGAATTTGTATTAAACAACCCCTCCCATTCCCGCTATTTATATCCTGCGTTAAGTTATTCCAATTTTGCAGTGAAGCTTTCGTTTGCTGGGGGCTAGCTGAGTTTAATGAGAAAGTGGAACAGAAATCAATGAAGGGGATAGGCTCGTCAAAACTCAAATCTTATTCAAGTCATCCAGCTTCAGGAGTAGTTAGATTAGTTGTTAACTGAAGTGAAGCATTTTCATTAAGTGGCAGCTCTGTCAATAAAGTTTTCTTTAAATAATAGTTTCAAACACACAAGACATCAAACTTATTTGTTTGTACTAAATGATCTGATGTTCTACTGCCTACTGCTAACTAATATAAGCTTTAGCTAATGTTAAAAAAAAACAACTTTTGATTTAGGGATGCACAATTTTTTAATTCTCAATTTCAAAGTAATTAATAAATATTAAAACAAATTGTATTAAATGCAGATGTAAATTTCGGCATACCAGCATTATAATGTATAGTATTGCTACAGATTTGCTAAAAATTACATTTAACAGTGTTACTAATTGTAAAGTGTTTACTGATGTTAAGATATTGCGCATCCCTTTTTTGCCTTTAACTGCTTTATTCTCGGTTACACTTTATTTTGTGTCCTTGTTACAGTGTAATTACACATTTAAGTACTAAGTAACGTACATTAACACATGTACTTACTATATGGTTAGGGTTTGGTTTAGGTTACTTATAAGTAATTATGCACAATTGTTGTTACAATAATATTAAGGTATGCAAGGGCACCTTGAAATAAAGTGTTACCTATTTCTCTTTTGATGATCTTGCAAACAACTTACCTGACATTACTTCATCTTTATCTCCAGGTCAAAGAGGAAAGTCCTGGGCCGCAAGGAATCCGAAGAAGAACGTTCACGAGGTTCTATATCCCCACCGGCCACCCCTACGGGAACATCCCCCAGCTCGACTTCCTCTCTGCCGCGACAAACGGGCTCCATCCAGCGCAGCCTGCGCAAATCTGCAACCAGCAGCGACACCTTTAAGGCCCTCCTGCTGAAGAAAGGCAGTCGCTCCGAGACCAGCTTCCGCATGTCTGCTGCAGAGATGCTGCGCAGCACCGACCCACGCTTTCAGAGAACTCGCTCTCTCGACGACTCATTCGACCCAGCATCTCCAGCGGGCGAGAGTCCCTGCTCTTCACCAGGCCGGAACAAGAGGACGCCCGAGGACTGGGCACGCAATGAGGGAATGTTCTCAATGTCCCCGTCCTTAATCAGTCCAAGGTACGGCCGGTCTCGCACACCGCCCTCGGCTGCCAGCAGCAAGTACAACGCCCGCAGCCGGATCCTCAGCAGCCCCATGACTGTTATTTGCGAGAGGGATGGGGAACTCACCGACTGTGAAGACCCATGCCCTGTTCCTCCATCAAACATGCCCCTTCCCATCTCTCAGGACTCCAACAGCACTTTCTGTGAGCATAGCAGCAGTTAGGATACCGAACGGCTCCTTGGCAAAGGCAGAACGTCTTCTCGGCACCAGAGACTTGACCAGGAGAGACTGGACTCTAGGTCTAGGTCTACGACCGCTAATCCAGGCAGCGTTGTCTGCTGTTGTAGTGTGGGCTAAGACACATCTAGATCTAAGGTAGATCAAGCAGTCAGCTCAAGCAGTAGACGAGATACTGCTGTATCTGTAGCTCTTCAGAAAAAAAAAGTAACCGATCTAATCCAATCTGACCTTTTTTTGGGAGGGGGGAGAACTTCACTTTCAGTGGCAATACTAGACTCATCTTTCCAAAGCTTAGCAATTACTTCTTTTATGTTGTTCAGTTCTTTATTTCCATTCTTAAGCAGGAACAGTCAGATTTGTGTGTGGGTTATTTTTGTTGTTTTTTGGTGAAGCAGTTAACGGAAGTTGTAATGAAGGAATGACTGCTTGTTTTGGCTGTAGTAGTTCAAGTTGATGGATATTTTGTGGTGCGTCACATCTCGAACTTCACCGAGGCAGCTCTGTCAGCGCCTTACCGCTTAAGTACGCCGGTCTTCAAAGACCAAGATAAACAGCACACCGACCGATTCCTACAAGAAGCTATCTTTCCATACTGTTCGGACCAAAGGAAGTGTCTGGAATGGAAAAGGAATTGGGATTGGAGTAACGACAGGTTGTTTGTAGGGTTTTGGTGTGTAGGTTTGCACTGTGTTCTTCATCGTCTCTTCATTTAAAAAGCATTGTGTTTGTGATGGTTATTTTAAAAAAGTGAATTCTGACATCTTACTTGAAACAAATGACCGGTTTACTTGTAATTGTTTTGGTTACCAAAGATCCAAACAGGACTTAACTTCTTCTGTTCTGTTAACATCTAGTGAAAGTAACCGCTTCATTACTAATCCTCCTGTTTACCTGTCAAGCGTTTGCTTTTCTTGTGCAGTTTTATAATGTTTTTTATGTATATACCTACAGAAATGTTAAGTAACACCTGATCTTATTTTCAAAAAATTTGTACATTTTAGAAACTTTGCTAGGAGTGGCTTCCTTTTGTAGAGTATTTATTTTAGAATAGCCAGAATGTGGTTTGATCATATTGTATCTGGAGGTGAGCTTTTCGAGAGCAAGGGGAATGAGGTGTGATTAAACCAGACCCCCTACAGATTTGTGGTCTTTAAATTCAGATGCACCGGTCACAGAACTTCTATTTTGTTCCTTCACCCATTCTACTGATAGAAACACAGGTCAGAAAAAGAACGATTATTAAGAGGAAGCAAGCTGCTAACCCTCTAGAGTATGTCTCTGTAATAAAACATGGTGATATTTAAAAACTCCCCATCTGTCTGGTCTCTGTCTCTGATTCACTGCCACCTGTCAGCCGCCAGCCCAAACCACAATCTCATTAGCACCGTCACTATAACACCCACATCAACTCCAGAGGCTCTGCCTCAACCCCACTTTCTGTCCTACTGACCATCATTTAAAGCTCGATACAGTGACCTTGACCAGTCTGAGCTTCAGAGGTTGTTTTACAACAGAGGTTATGAGTCCTTGTTTATGATTCGGCTACAATAGAGAAATGGAGTTAAGCCCTTTGTTTCTCCACATGCCATCTTTTGTGCTGAGCTTGTGAACATGATATTCAGGCAAACATTACCTCAAAAATAAACCTGATGACGGTGCAGAGTGTGTTTGGCCTTGTAGGATTTCTTTAGCACCTAATGTCCTTTACCAGATACTTTTTCCCTCTTTGTCTGAATCTGTTAGTTTGAAATGACCAACAAAACAATTCACAACCTTTCTGTTATATATATATATATATATATATATATATATATATTATATATATATATATATACACATCACATCCAAAAATAGATTTTTGTTTACATAGTGTGTACATTTTGTGTGTGTGTGTGTGTGTATATATATATATATATTATTTTTTTTTTTTTATGTTAACATGTATTTACATGTATTTATATTTAATGTAAATGTACATACACACACGTATTATATATACTTTGTGTGTGTACTGTGTTTATGTATAGATACAAATGCATGTATATTAAGAAAACGTGTGTTTGTTTATATATATATATATATATATATATAAATAATATACATGTAAACATTTTTACTGTTTGTGTGTATTCATATACAGTACACATGCAAAACAAAAACATAGTCTTGGATGTGATTAATCACAATTAATCATTTAACACCACTTATATATATATATATATATATATATATATTTTTTTTTTTTACAGTAACAGTTTTTGTGTACTAAGATTATTTCTCAATGTATTCCTTAGAACTGATACAAATACAAAAACTCCTAGGTCCTGAAACTGCAGTCTCATGTGTGGCAGCATAATGCTTATTCAGGCCAGCAGAGCCAAACAACAAAGACAACCTTCTTTCGCAAGATGCATTCTGTTTTATTTTTAACCACTAGATGGCGGCGTTTAAAAAAAGTTATTTTAAGACCAAAACGACAAAATACAGGTTGACACAATGATATTGTTCCCTTAAAAGATTAGATTTAAGATTCAGTGGAATATAAATAGTTCAAAATCCAGACGACATACATATTTCACAACATTTAAACAAGTTTAATTCAGTCAATCATGTAGTGCTTTGAGATTTTATGGAATTATTAAACTGTCGGTACCTAGAAAAATGTTGCTGTAAAATATTGGTCATATGCAATTAGTACAGTGTTAAATTCTCATACAAAAACATTCAGGCACTTGCGGTACATAGTAAACAAAGCATCTGCACAATAACTATTGTTAAGTTCAAACAAGTAAGTCGACCTCCTCCTTCATTCAAATCATTGTAATGCATGTTCATGAAGACTTTTATTCCTCATCTTTGATCAGCCACACCTCATTCCTGCGGTTGGTCAGTTTGAAGGGGCTATCATATCCAGCTCTGTAGAAAGGAGCATCCTTGAATTTCATCCCATCCCTCTTGAGGCTCTCTATCAGTTTCAGAAGCTCTGCATGGCTGCTCTCACTGTTAGTAAAGCCTCCATAGGTCCTGCCAAAAAAACAAAAAACAAGGTCAAGCTAGCATGAAGCTATGACTGCAATATTATCTAAACTAGAGAAAAGTAATTTAATCTGTGTATGTACAGCGGGGGAAATAAGTATTTGACACATCAGCATTTTTATCAGTAAGGAGATTTCTAAATGGGCCATTGACACAAAATTTCCACCAGATGTTGCCATCAAGTCAAATATTGAATTCATAAAAAGAAATCAGAATATTTAAGTATACAATTTGAGTCAGAATAAATAAAGTGAATGACACAGGGAACAAGTATTGAACACATGAACATAACAAGGTGCAAAATGGCATAGAAAGCCAAGAAATCACCTGAAATCTGTCTGTATTGAGAGAGAACCCCTGCCCTCTATCAGTACTAATTGATATCAGCTGCTTTGGTACTAATTGATGGCCTATAAAGGCTTCTCATTACCCAGGAGGCACACAGGAAAGACTTTATGATGGGTAAAAGCAAAGAACTCTCCCAAGATCTTCGTAATCTTATTGTTGAAAAGCATTCCGATGGAAATGGTTATAGGTGCATTTCCCAAATGCTGAATGTTCCTGTGAGCACTGTGGGGGCCATTATACGGAAATGGAAAGAGCATCAGTTCACCATAAACCGGCCACGATCAGGTGCTCCACGTAAAAT
>JAUMHI010000065.1:11712878-11746074 GCA_032359435.1 Enteromius unitaeniatus
CTTCTTGGGGGTCCGGCCCCCAAGTAGACTGTCTGGTAAAACTCTGGCCCTCTGACAAATATAGTTGATGACCCCTGATGTAGGGTGTTTTAGGATAGGACACTATTTGGTTTTTGAAAATGTGGAATCTGAGGGTGCAAACAAATATAGAGAAAATGTATATGTTTACAGTAGAAAATGGACAATATATCTTCATGGAGCATTCTTATTTACTTAATAAGTACTTCCAACGAACTTCCAACCCTTGCCCACACTAGGGTTCATACCACTAGGGTTCAGGGTTCGCCGTTCTCCCGGGCTCGCTCCCCTGACAGCACATCAAACCCGCTAAAACTATTAATGAGGAAAGCGTGAACTCTTGAATTCATTTTTACAGTCACAAATTAACTGGTTTAATGAATTCTAGGCTTGTATTCTATTTTCAGTTTAGTCATTTTTCAATTATTGCCATTGTTGGTATTTGACAGTGCCATGTTAAGTAAATGTATGTCAACATCTAAATGCAAAGAATTTAATATTAAATTGATTTCACCAAACATCACTGGAAACAATAATGGTAAAACCAATCCAATATCAGTCAAACAAACATCACCACATACTGTAATTTTTGAATGTATGCCTAAAAGCTTTTCATCAGGAAAATTTTTTTCATTTGCATTTTGAGATACAGTGGAGCTTAGAATGTTATAAATACAGCTATAAACAGTAAGTGACAAGGGATAAGATCCCAAGGCCCTGTGGGAGGCTTGTCACCATGGTGTGCAGGTGACGCACAGGACACATAACCTCGCTGTCCCTGCTGACAGCAGCTTTTCCTGGAGGAGAGGCTGGGGGTGGGGAAGAGTGGATAATCTCTGAACACTGCACCACATACCTACTGTCACAACAGTGACTGTTTTCGTGATAGAGAAGGAGACAGATGATGGAAGAGACAGATGGGGAAGAATGCAGGGAATGAGAGCAGAAGATTAAGTAGAAGAGGAGATGGAGGTTCAGAGTTGAGGTTCATAATCCAGGTCATCATGAGACCTTGCTGTTTGACTGAATATAAGTGTATGTGCATGTTATTGGCGAATGAGAGCCATTAAGTTTATTTGGAGACACAAATATTCAGACAATACGGATGGACTGATATAATGGTATTTGAGTTTACACTTACTCTGAAGGTCATCACTTTGGACATCTTGAATAGCATTTCTGGCAGTGCCCACACATTCAAACAGCTGCTTGCTTTGTTCCTCCAGCTCTTTAGCAAACACCACGTAGATGGCAAAGACATCCCTCAAGCCCTGTTTCAGCATCTGAGAGCAGCACAGGGCACATGATGATGATGGATTTGTGAAACATTGCATTTCAAATCATTTGTAGTGTAGGACTTGTTTCAATGCAGTGTTTTTGCCGTCACCTGAACTTCAGACAGAAGTTTGGAGAGAGCTGCATGTGTGAACTTCTGCACTTTCCTCTGCTGCTGATGTTTCTGTCTCTGGAAGTGGATTTCCTCCTCCCTCTCATGGCGGAGTTTACCCAGACACTTGAAAAGGTTAAGGAAAGGTCAACGGGGAACAAATACAAACTGATCAGAGCATTTACATTTTTGTGGAGATTTTGATACACACCACAACATAAAAGTCTGAAGTCTTTAAAGGCTGTATTTATATATATATTATATATATTATGTTTAAAAATCTATTTTATCCTTGTGATGGGAAAGCTGACTTTTCAGCAGCCATTACTTTAGTCTCCAGTGTCACATAAACCATAAATAAATATTTAAATATGCTGATGTGGTGCTTAAGAATTTTTCTTTTATTCTAATTAATGTTATAATAATTTTCAGGGAGTGTTTGATGAACATAAAGTTGAGGAACACATTCATTACAAATAGACATATTTTGTAACAAACATGACTTGCATTTTTGATTAACTTAATACATCCAACTAATTAAATGTATGTTTTTATCATCAATTCTTTATCATTATAAAAAATGATTAGCATATTTATATACCACGCACTCAAATATAATATTAGAATATTTTTGTGGATCTCCAACCAAAGGTATATTTCTGGTCTGTAATTCATACACAGATATTAAGCATATGAGTAAATTAGGTGAGACTGGCGAGCACCTGTCGCCTGTCTGCAAGCCACTTATCTTGCAGTGAAACCATCTGGCAGGTCAAACTCTTAACTGCGGCGGAGGGTTGAACTCCATTAGTGGAGTTTGATGCATTTTGCACAGAATTTGCATAATCCATACCTCAGCGAGTCTCAAATGAAGGAGAGCGTTCTCGGTTTCCAACTCCAAAATACGCTCCTCTTTACTCTAAAACGAGAAAGAGTGGGCCTTATTGTTACATTCAGGCATATAACTATACAGAAGAGATGCAATAGTACAACATATTTTAAAAATAAGAATGACTAAATTAAACTGATCATCAGTCATACTGATCATAGTGAGTTGCCTACCTAGACAACACATCTGGACATCATAGACATAATTCAAATTAGCCTACATAACACATTACATTAACACATAACACAGCCTATTACAACACAAAAGACTGTCTAATCTAGGTCAGCAGCTCTCTAGAAATTGAGACAGCCATCCCTTATGAAAATACAGTAATCGGCCACCATGGTACACTGATGGTCTGGGAATGGGATGATAATTTTTGATACAGGCCTATAGACCATGGTACTGATTAATTACCCTATTCATAGCTTATACTTAGGTATGTATTTTCTGTAGTATTCAAATGTATTACCAAATTACATCTATACTTCATAATAACATGCTCATTTTTGTGGGACGAATATGGAGGTCATAGTCTTTTCTATTCTATATTATAATAACAAAAATAAGAATGTAATTATTTTTTTTAATTATTGGCGGCTAAAACAAATAATATAGCAATAAACCATAAAGACAGTAGACATGTCTGTAAATCAAATGCAATCAAATCGACGCAAACAAGAACAGCCAATATAAGAGAAAACTCACCCGTAGTTTGTGCTCTAGAAGATGGACTTGGTGTGCAAAAATCTGGTCTCGATTAATAAAGAGAGGCATTGTGAACGAGAGTTAGAATAGGACGTTAAATGAAGCATTTAGTGTTCAGTGGGGACAGTACATGATGAGCTGGTGTGTGGTTTGTCGGAGGTGTAATCCGATTACCTGCCCGCGCACACTAGCCTATTTGGCGTCGTCCTTTACGGTGATCTATATTTTAACATATAATAGTGTGCCATTGCTTTATGTACAATGTATGATGATGTCTGTGCATTTATTAACAACGTGGGCTTGGTATGTGCATTTTGCCTGGTTTAAAACCCTTTGACTTCATGACAACAATCACACCTGTGCCACACTGCTCTGAAAGTCAACAACACGCAGATGAGATTGTTGTCTTTGGCGCCATTGAGGTCTGGCGCCCTCTACTCGTTCATTTTGTTAATTGTCCGGGACAGCTAAGGTGATGTCTGGTAACACGAGGCTGATAAGGTTTAAGTGTTATCATAGTCGTTTAAATGAAGCTTACAATTCACGTAAAGCGATTTAAATAGCTGCCATGCAACACTTTTAATATTAATATTAACACAATATTATTTTATATTATAAATATACATGCAAAAAGCATGATAGCAATGATGGTAAAGATGTGTATAAACATTTTTAGGTTAAAAATGTATCTGCATTCACAGTAGGACACGTGGCTCTCCGTTATATTCTTTATTAAGCAGTAATCTTAAGAGTACAACACAGGCTAAACACGTAAACAGTTTTCCCCTGAGGTATAATTTAACATTGGGAGAGAGTATTAATAGCAGACTACTGGAAGCACAGGATAGAGGCTAATTTAGCCTTTTTGGCACATTTGACATTTTCTAAGGCAGTTTTCTATTGCACAGTGTAGACAGGTCTTATCTAAGTACTTGGTCCAGTTTACAATTTGCTGGAAACGGATCGACTACATTTAGCAGATGGATTTAAACACACAACACAACATGATTTTAATAATCAGGTTATCGTTGATATGCTTGTGGACAGAGCCAGTTTTAATACCAATAAAAGCTCTACTATAAGAGTAAATCAGCAACCATAGATGATTAACACAGAAAAGGAATGTCTGGTATACAATACGTCCGCGTTAATTGAAAATGCCCCAGAAACACTGTACATAACGATACATTAGATGGTTTTGCAAAAGACCTCCCTTCCTTTACAATATATATAAGTACTGACTTGAGTATGTTCGCACTTTAGTCTCATCATAGCCGGTTTAGATTTTAAAACATCTGTTTTGAATTCGACAAACTGGGTTCAAGGCCTGATTAAAAGCACATGATTACAGTGTGGAAGTAATTTGTCTATATCAGCAGTACTCAGTGCTTATTCTCTCTCTACACACATGGCAATACCCATTCCACCTCCAATACACAATGAAGCAATCCCTTTTCGTCCCCCTGTCCTCTGAAGCGCATGAAGCAGGGTCACTAACACTCTACAGCCGGACATACCGAGGGGGTGTCCGAGAGAGATCGCCCCTCCACAAATATTCACCTGAAGGAAGAGACAAATGAAGTAGTAAATAAAAGAATGGAAAAATTAGACAGAAGAGTATTTCTCCTTTCTTAGGTAAGTGAACAAAGGTTGTGTGTGAGCTTCAATATTCTCAATAATGGAGACTCATCATGATATTACAATCTAGTTCCTGTGCTACAGAAATCATTGGGTAACTGTGTCAGTATAAGATTGTGTAAAGCTGTGCATGAAGCCAAATATTTATAAAGTGGAAGAATTAACACACCTTATCAGGGTTTAGACCGAGCTCCTTTACCACTGCAATAGACTGAGCAGCAAACGCTTCATTTATTTCAAACAGATCAACCTCATCCAGCTTCCATCCGGCTTTATCAACCTGTTTAGAAGCACATACAATTCATTTTAAAAGTTATGGAATCATTGTTGCTAGTGAAAACCAATTTCTTGTAACAATAGATTGGCAAGGACTTTTATTGGATTATACTGAACTGTTATTTTAGGATAAGCACTGATTTAAAAAAATTCATTCATCATTCATGTGAATGAGTTAGGTCCTGTGATGACTCAACAGATACTCACAGCTTTTCTAATGGCTGGAATTGGCCCTGTGCCCATGATTGAAGGGTCAAGGCCTGCCTGAGCCCAGGACGTGATGCGTGCCATTGGTTTTAAACCCCGCCTCTGGGCCTCTGATTGGCTCATGAGAACAGTAGCTGCAGCGCCATCATTTATGCCTGTTAAACAAAGACCAATGGGGAGAATAACATTACCTTCTCTATGCAGTGAGAAATGACAATTAAATGTGTCATAATGGAGTGTCAAAGATGTCACCGTGTACCTGATGCATTGCCAGCTGTCACTGTACCAGAACCATCCTTCACAAAACAAGGCTTCAATTTCGACATAGCATCAATATTACTGCCATGCCTTGGAAACTCATCAGCTTTGACCGCCACTGGACCTGATATGGTAATAAAGGTACATGGAGGTTTATTCTTAAAAACAAGAAAAATATCTCATTAAACAATAAAAAAAATCTCATTACGAAAATATATACTTATTAAGAAATGTATTTTTGCAGTAAACAACACTACCTTGAATAGGGCACACTACTGTTCAAAAGTTTCAGGTGTGTAAGAAAGTAACTATTCAAAGAGTCCTGAATTAACTTATGGTTTTTACCAAAATATTAAGAGTACGACACTGATATTATGAAATGTTCCTTAAGCACCAAATCAGCAGAATTTCTGAACAATCGTGTGACACTAAAGAATGGAGTGATAAAAAGAGATTTGACAATATTACTGGTTTAATGCACCAGTTCAGTCTGTGTGACATGCCGCTGTCAATCAACTATCGTGGGAGTGGCCTCTGTCTGTGTGACGTTACACCGACACGCATTTGAGAATGGCTTGATTTCAGAAGGGGCAACTTATTCTTCTTTTAATTTGATAAAAAATACCTGTGGATCTTGATCATTGTAGGGTGGTTGCGTAAACACACTCCCAACACACATTTCATTTAAATCATAGTTTAAATATTTATTGAGACACTAAAAACTAAAATAATATATAAATATATAAAAATAAAATCAGGTGTCTAAAAACAATTAGCCTCTTACCTTTCCTAGACGGAACAGTAACTGGCACAATCTCCTGGTCAAAATATCCAGCCTTCTGAGCTGCTTCAGTTCTGTTCTGTGACGTCACAGCAAACTGGTCCTGAGCCTCGCGGGACACCCCCCACTGCTTGGCCACATTCTCAGCTAACACACACACGACCAAAATTAGATCAGTTGCACAATTACGGTACAAGGACAAAATAAAGGTAGCCAATCTGCTTTAAGAAATTACCTGTGATTCCCATGTGGTAATTGTAAAAGGCGTCTGTGAGACCATCAGTCAGTATGGAGTCCTGCAAAGTAGCATCTCCCATCTTCACCCCTGACCTCATCTGCATTATATGAGGAGCCTGACAGACAAAGTGCTGCATGGTTATCATCACTTTTTACTTAAAGATAGAGACTTAAAGAATAAGACTTAAAGGTCTTACCCGACTCATGCTCTCCATGCCTCCTGCTACTACTATAGAGGATTCTTTAGTCATGATGGACTGAGCACCAAGACACACAGCCTTCAGGCCAGATCCACAGATCATCTGACAGCTCCAGGCTGGTACTGAGTATGGGATACCAGCAGCAACACTTGCCTGGCGGGTAGGATTCTGCCCATGACCTGTAGGAGAAGACAATTAAGTAAACTTGAGCTTTTCTGCGTTACTCTCATTGATGACTTCTTTATTTAAGTAGTATACTACATGCAGTGCTATACCTGCAGTGAGGACATGACCCATGATGACTTCTGAGACTTCTTCTGGCTTCACACTGGCTCTCTTAAGCACATCTTTAATGACTACTGTGCCCAAATCATTGAGAGGTACACAGCTAAGGGCTCCATTGAACGATCCTGTCAATAGAAAAGCATACATATTGATACTTTTGTTTCATCTAGATAATATATTTTATGTTAAAAGTCAAATAAATGCCCATATACTGCATTTATAATGTCAAAATCATAAAGATCACGCATGTATAAACAGTCAGATATAGTTAGTATGTATATATTTATATAAGTTATATAAATGATAAATCATTTAGCAAAGGTTTATCTGGACAAATTAAACCAAATCAATGTCCTCGTCATGGCGCTACAATAACTGGGCCAATCAGAGCACGAGAACTCTGGTGAGAACATGGGTCAGAACAACGAGCAACCAATCAGAGAAGCTTTACGTTTCTTCTGCACCGTACGACACTGCCGTGCTGCTCAAGCATTAGCTAACTAAAATTAACAAGACATACTTTAACGATATACGACTAAAGCAAACAAGACTGTTTTTCATTAGCTTCATCGCGCATCTTATTATAATATTTGGTCAGCTCAATAACTGCGGAGTTAATGGCACAAGAGATCAAACTTTCTAGTATAACCTGCTGTCAACAAGCTGCCACTTTGTAACAGCTAACGTTAGCATCGTGTGGAAAATACCACCATGATATGAAATGTGAGATTTTCAGAGTTTACCTATAGGAGTCCGTGCGGCAGAAACTATAACAATCGCGTCCGTGTTCATCTTAGCCGTAATGCTGACAGGTTCCTTGTTATGTGTCCGGTAGGCTGGCTCTATATATACATACACAGGTTGTTTCGAGGAGCCTCCTACTTCACGCTCATTCATTCAATAGGAATGGCATCATAGCCCAGATCTCAGTCTGATGCACCGGTTTTATTTTGTTGTTGCGCCATCTTACGGTGTGGATGGTTAACAAAGGGTAGCAAGGCGTTGCTTATGCATACTAGACTAAATCTTAAATTAAAAAGCCACTTTACATCAAAAACATGTCAAACATCACTTTACAATTGAATTAATGACATGTTGATAAACAGATGGGACGGTTTTAATATAATTTATTCAAAGCAGAAAATCAAAGCAAGGTTTGAGTCATATTAAAATTCTTTATTGATATTTGGTCAGTACATGAAAAGGATTGAAATCAGAATTTAACAAGATACATCTCAAAAAACTACACACAAGTCAAACAAAACGTTTTCTCTCGTCATGTAGAGGAACAAAAGAAAAAGTTCAACATCAGGAAACTAAGGACTCTCTGAACTTGCAGCTTCAAGACTTAATTGAGCATTGATACATCACACGTAGCTAAATGATTTCCAAGTTCTAACAAGTGAGCAAATGAACGGTACAGAACCAAGTGTTCATATTACTTTGACAGAGGAAAAATGGTTTAAAAGTCATTCATTAAAAAAAAAAAAAAAATGAATTCAAATATACAAACGCAATGTTGCTCATTTTTTATAAACGTAATCAGCTTTGAGCATGTTGCAAATGTACTGAAATAGGTTATGATGGAAGGGCGGGTAGAAAACAAAAGTGACGCATTTGACTATTTCTCAAACAAGAGCTAACTGGCCTGAAGTTGTGTGATTTCCTTGTTTGTCGTGGTAAAAAAACAAAAACAAAATGGTGAAACTTTAAGAATGTTACAAAACAGACCCTGTGGAGGCATTGGTGGCAACTGTTGCTGCAGATGAGTCCAGGCCATTCTGAGTGCTGTGCCTCATACCCACAGTCCTGCTGCCTTTGGAGATGGCAGCGGCCTCATGGGAGTCAGCATTGGAGTCTGTATCGTTCGAGTGCTGGGTCACTGATGTCTCGCTGCCAGTTGGTGAGTCCACGCTCTCATAGCCTGCACTTAGTTGAGTCACGTACCCTTCTCCGCCCCTCTGGCTCGCTGCATCTTCTGAGTGGTTGGACAGTTTTGACATGCCACCATGAGTGGGGCTGGAGACGGATGGCGATGGTGGGTAATCTTCATCTGCGCTGCTCGCTTCCCTGTACAGACTGGACCCAGACGCGCCCCTCTGAGACGAGCTCCCGTTGGAGGGTCCGTTGGACACCCTTCCGCAGTCTTTCGCAACATTCGAGCAGGAGGCTTTTGCGGGTTCGCTTTGAATGGAAGGTTCAGAGGCCACAGATGGCGAAGTTCTGCTTGGACCAGCTCCACTAGAAGTGCCTAGGGAGTTCATCTGAGACAACTGCTGTCTGCTCTCCCTCAGCTGCTGCTGAAGAACCAGGATGGTGCTCTGCATGCCCTCCACCTCCTCATCCAGCTGAATGATGAAGTCATTAAGCTCTGGACCACACAAAATGCACAGGTTCCAAAAAAAAAAAAAACCCGGAGTGAGCTAAAGTTCCATAACAATAAATCATGAATGAAGAGAGGTTTTGCTCACCATCTTGGCTGCTCTTTAGCTCTTCGCTGTACTTCTTCTGCAAGGCGAGCTCGGCCTCCAGCTGGGCGATGCGCCCCTGAGAAAGCTGCCTGCCCAACTCCTGATTCTCCTGGATCAGCATGCGACATTTCGCCATCAGCTTCTTACCAGTCTGGCTGCAAGGGAAACAAGTCTGACATCACATGGTGAACATGGCCACAGGGTCGACACAAGTGGCCACCGCATTTACAAACTGGGTGGAGACATTAGCCAACCAGAAACCGCTTCCAACAAACACTCCAATGGCCACACTGTTCTGCAGACTGGTAAATATAGTTGAACAGTAAAGTATGTTTACATGCACTTACGAAAATGCAAAAGAAAGCGGTATTATGAAACTAGTAGAAGCAAAACATGAGGTTCAACACGACCAAATTTCTGCGAGAGATTGAGCATGTGAGTGGAAATTATCTGTAGCAGGAAAGCCAATTACCAATCGTGCCACATATATATGCAGCAGAAAATGCACTGCTAACATGGCACATGTAAACACAACAGCATTTTGGCAGCTCTTTCGCAATAAGGATTTTCCTTGTGTGCATGTAAACAGTCAACGACAGGGCAAAAAAAAAATTAAGTAACAGTTCAAACAATTCTGGGAAGAGATGGTTGAACAGTTGTCAAACCAAACGAAGTTAAACCAACAAGTGCAATACATCTGAACATTTCTGGTATGGTAGAATTCCAATAGGCCACTGAACAAGTTGCAAAACTAAGTTCATTTAAAAATCTAAAAGCAGAGATGATTACAGAGCCATTGAAAGTACCTACCTGTTAATCTAAAAAAAAATAATATAAGACAGCAGCTATGAGCAACCAAGCAATTAGCAATAATATTTCAATTAAAGTTATTTTGACTGGTCTTGTACTAAATAACAGAAAGTAAAAAAAAATTGTGCTAGAAATTTCCCAGACAATAGACAACACAATTTCTCATATTATCAATGAGAGAAAATAACTATAAAACTGGATGTGCTACTGCACTTAATTTAAATCAGCAGCATATTTTACTCTTCTATTTAAGGTTAGGTAAATGCAACCAACATCTACTGGAAAACTCTTGAGACTGTACTGATATATTGATATACTGCATAAAGATGTATTCAGGATCATTCAATTTTAATGAATTGAATGGTCACTAGGGTACTTTGGTGCCAAATACAATAGTTAGTAATACTACCGTCCTCAAAATAAATGATTTTAACTCATTTCAGAGCAAATGAAGACATTTAACATCAAAAGCAGACTGAGATTAAATGTGAGGTCAAATATAGAATATTTCCTTAAACTGGTTAACCATCTTTTCTGGACAATCTGCTGCAATGAAATCTCTGTTGAATTATATAATGCCACTTTAGAGCAGACAATATTTCAAAAGACACAGAAAATTGCCTAACCCAAATTGTTTTCACTCTCTAAAACTACTCTTGAATCACTCGGATTGTAAAAGCAACTAGATAAAGTTAAACTGTAAAAATTGCTATAAAAAATATCTACCGAGCAAAAAACCTGCAATAGAATTAAACGTGACCCAAGGGTAATGAACAGAACCATTGAAATCCTCACTGGGTGACCGCAAAATAAAAAGGGGATTAGAAAATGTACACAAGGTAAATACAAATTATTATACACAAACATTTAAACAGCTTGAATCATTTCCTCTAACACACATTGCACATTTGCATTCACATTGAAAAACAAAACAAAAAAACAATTATGTTTGCATCTGCAGCAGCGCAACAGCCAATTTAAAATGATTACCAAGTCAGTCAATTCATTTTGAACTCCGCTGCTGTAAACGCAAGGTGCATTTCCAGAGCAAAAACAAAAGTATAATGTTACGAACACAAAAAAAGAAAAGTTTTGAAACACCGTACCGTATGTCGCACCTGCGAGATGAACATATACCAAAGTCTTTGCAGATCAGAAAGTCTGATTCCTCCCCCAAAGTCTTACATCATAACAAAGGCTTCTGCCCAAAGTCTTAAGATTGTTTAACTCCTCCCCATTTCATTGCATCACACTACATTCCCACCTCCCTGTGTTAACATTCTAGATTCTTAACCAGAGTCTCAAGGCATCTACGATGGAGTTTAAATGGGGGGCATATTCCTCTGCAACACATTTAGTAGGGCCATGTCGTGTTTTAAATGTTCAATCAGTGATCTTTAAACTACAGTTCAATCAGCTCCAGAGCCAACGCTTTGCTCAAGTCTTTCATAGGCCGCCTTTTTTGTTACAGGAAGCTTTCTAACATGGGCTGGAAGGGGGTGTTTCCGACGTGACCACCTCTTCAGGAACAGTCCCGATTCCTTCAGGCTTCTGTACCATGAGGGGTGTGGGGAGAGAGAGAAAGCTGAAACAAAAGTGTCACCTTACCAAAACTGCTGTGTTTTGTTCTGATTTTACATTACGGTATTTGTAATAGCAGGGCAATACGAAAGAAAAATGTCTTTTGTTCTGAGCTTTCGCTTTAAAGTCTGAGTCTCGTTGTGAGCAAAACATTTCAGTCTTCCCCCACCATTATCTGCACTCCTGCAGAGGAGAAGGTGGGGGGTGAATCAGGAAAGTCTTGACTTTTTGTTTGGAGGGGGAGTTATTTTAGTTTACCTATCAGGTGTAAATTTCCAGGCACTCAGTTCATTTTGCGCTTGCTCCAGTTTGTCTTTAGTCTGTTCCAGTTCAGCCTTCATTTTGAGGAAAAATAAGTTGATGGCTGGGTCCACCATGGACGATCTCAGCTGAGCTGCGCTCGGTTGCTGGACTTGCTTCAGGTACTGGATTTGGGTCTGAAAGGTAAGAGAGACCATTACAATCTCAGCATGCACCCAACAAATAATAGTGTGAACGTAGGCATGTATACTATTATGTAATGGTTTGAAAAACAGGACCTTTACAAAAACTGGCTAATAACTATATATTACAGTAAGCAATGTTTCCCTTACAAACAGTAGCTTAAACAAGCAAACTGTGTAATGAAAATCTAAATATAGGTTAACACTTCAAACTTTCATTTGTAGAATTAGTAAAACCCACTCTAAAAGCTGCACTTTTACTCAGGTGTTTCTATGTTGAAATGCTGGAAACAATATTCTCTTTTCTGCATACGTCCACCAAATTTGATGAATTACAGTGATCATTTGCATGATAAACATTTGGATACAGATTTGCCTGAAACAGCAGCTATTAGGTAAATATTCCCAGATGCTTCACAGACAAGTCAGTACAAAAGACAAATATAACTCCTGTTTGAAATCCACATGGAAACCAAAATATCTTCAGTATAAGCAGACTTAACACACTTACCGTACACTCTTGCATTTCCTGCTCTTTAGTAGCAAGCCTCATCACTAGGATGTTTTCTCTGCGTGCAGATTCCTGCTGTTGCTGCTTCAACTTTTCCTCAGACTCTTTCAGCCCCGTCACATCATTGGCTGCAGACATTTCAGCATGAAAAAGATGCATTAGTTATAGACATTTTATTTTCTGCGCAACATTACACCTAGTACTTTTGCTTTAGCAAACCACTCAAAACGATGAATTATTCAGAATATCGGGGATGTGCAAACTTACAGTTTAAATCAGCATATTTTGCCTCAAGCATCTGGACGTAAGCTTCATGCTGTTTCCACCTACACCCGGAACAAAACACAATAGTATTGGAATCGGGAAAGCTTCAACATATATGCATACTCTGAACGCTTACTGCACAACAGAATGGCTGCACACCTTGTACACAGCTCCTCTCGAGTCAGGGTCTTCATGTCAGATTCACTAAGGCGAACCTGCAAGGACATAACAGGGAAATAAAGACTTATAAAGAGAACACGTTGGCGGAAAGAGTCTTGTATAATCAGATTAGACTGCGACAATGAACTCACCTTCTTCGGGAGAGGTTCTTCATTGGTCATTCTGATCTCTGTGGAAGACAGAAGTGGACAAATCAAGCATCCAGTGAATGCCAAGGACTCAAAGACAAGCAGACATCCAAAGCAATAACATGAAGCAAAGACCTAACGTTAGAGAGAGAGCAGCGTGGATTTCACACGCCTACACATGTGCTATTACAAATACAGGCCGCCAGGCGAGAGATTCGCTCGTTTATACATCAACGCAAACAATTAGAGGTGAAAAATGTGCCTGTTTGTATCACCTCGCACTCGTGCATTTAAAAAAATAATAATGTTCAGCTGACAAATCCAGCTGCTCGAAAACGAAACCGCTCCACTAACTTAACCGGGAAATTACAAGGGCTTACGGCTCAAGCTTTTTAAACATCTACACATTTCATCTTTTAGAAAACGAAATATCAACGCACGCTTATAGTTTGTACAGTTAGCTTATCTTTAAGCGGGAAAAACAATAGCCTTATCTTTCAGGGGAAACGATTTTAAAGAGTTGACATGTTAGACGGTCTGCGCTGCACACCACCGCGCCATTCTGATACAATCTCCTGATGCTCGTTTCTGTCGAAAAACAAGTGAAACGTACGTGGCCGACAACGCATGTTCATCTTAAAATAAAGTCGATAAAACCCCCACCAACAGACGTGGAGTAATAATAAATGTGCCGGCGCCTTCTTGGAGCGTTTTCGCTGTCACAAAATGGCGGAGAAGGAAGAGACTCTCCCTCTCCGAGAAGCAGCACTTTATCTGAAATAAGAAAATATCACCCTTAATACTTACCAGACCCGATTCGCCTCGACCAGAAGGACTTGTATTCCTTTCAAGATGAGATCTTAAGCAGTTATGTTAAATTGTGAGTTTCTCTCGAGGAGGAAAGACTACGTTTTTGATTTAGACGAAGGGGAGCTCGGCCGCCATGACCAGCGTGTGCGCGATGTTCAGCCGCACAGCATCAGTGGATTCGCGCGAGCGCCGAGGAGGAGGAGCACGTCACCGACGCAGTGTTGCCATGTTGACGCTGGAGTAAGCGAATGCGTTTACTGATACTTACACAGAGTTTACACAAACTTTTTATTCATTCATATCTTTATTATAAAAAATATAAAATATGCATAATATCGGTTTAGAATATAATAAACGGTATTTATGTAATAAATAGGTTATTTAGAATATAATAAAAAGGACGATAAGCTGTTAATAATAGCAGCAACAACAATAGTAGGAATAATAATAATTATTGGCTTATTATAAAAATTACTGTGTTGTGTTCAGACCCATAATAAAGTGCCTTATTTAAACCCACGTACTGTTCGGCCACATATTTTAGACATGGTTCTATGCATGTTTATCTTGCGGGATCTGGCAACACATACATATTAACGTTACTGTTCTCTTTAACGTGTATATTCATCACGTAAAGTATTATATTTTACTTTACGCTTGAGCTAACTGTGTATTCATTTGTCGTAACATGGTTTGGGTAATTATTAAACCACCAGCTGAATTTCTCTCGGAATGATTGCAGTATTCATCCAAATCGAACAATAAATTGTGCTGTAAAGTGAGATACCTTTACAGTCGTTATAAAACACGCATTAAACGCTCTGAACCGAAGCTCACTGTAAAAGTAAGGCCTAGAATGACTGGCGGAATTATACCAGTTGGGCACAGGGGTTGCTCGTTTTTGTTTTACTGTTTAACTTAAGCATAACTCTTTCTACTGAGATATATAAACTACATTATTTGTGAAACGGACAAATAGAGTATTTTATTCGTGAACAATATGTATCGTGTGCTCCGTAAATAAAGAGAAATGTTTGTGTGTGTGTGCGTGACCCCTATTTTGAAACAATGGTACGGTCTAGTCCAAGTTGAAATTTCAAGGGCAGGCTGTAATGGAGGAAGCTTAGGTTTGCGAGCTGCATGTGTTGCTGGATGACGGACTAGAGCATGCTGTGCAGAGTCGGATATGTCCGCAGGTAACGATGAAGTCTAAATCAGCTCTCAGTCTAAACCAGGCCTTTTAAATGATTAAATCAAAGGCGGTATGATTAATCAGCGCACTTTTATGTTTACCATGTTACCAGGCTAACAGCATCAAACTATGGTAGTTTGCGTAATTGATATTGCTAGTTAAGGTTTATTCGCTTTTCTAGATGTGCATGTGTTGATTTAGAGTTTTGTAACTTACATGCAATTGCATTTAGCTGCTGACAAACAACAGCTTAACCTGTTATAAATATCTAATCCATTAATTAAATGTGTTCAGCTAGATTTTTTTTAACTAACCTGTACAAACCTGTTGGGACAATAGCAATAATAAATTCTTCAAATCATATTCACTATAGCACTGGTGGAAACAGGCCTAAGTTACTAAAAATCACATGTATATTCACACACATTATTATTATGATAGATAGATAGATGAGTCTCTGAACCAGAGGTTTTCAAAATGTTTAGACACCCACATATTATGATCCCTTTTATATTAAGATGTATTTATATTATTTGTTAAATTTAAATACACCTAAATGTTTTAATTTTGAACCTCTTAAGTAACATTTTTAATTGTGTGAGGGACATGTTTTTTGTAAATGCATGGGGCCCAGTTTGAAAAGTATTGTAGCATGTAGCAGCAATCCCATGTGAGCTCACCACAGTCATCCAACATATTGCAACACATTCACAATATACCCCTGCCAAATTATTTCAATACTCTGATTGCAATGCTTATTAACTGCTTGTGTTTAAATAGTTAATAGTTTCTATTTATTATTGATGATTCCAGGTGCGCTGCCACCTTGATCCCTGTCTTGGGTGCAGTGGCCTCCAGACAGAAACACACATTGCCTGACCTCCCATATGACTATGGAGCTCTCGAGCCTCACATCTGTGCTGAGATAATGCAGCTTCACCACAGCAAGCATCACGCAACATATGTCAACAACCTCAATGTCACTGAGGAAAAATACCAAGAGGCACTGGCCAAGGGTGAGAACAAATTTAATAATTGTAACTTTTTTTTTTAGCTGTTCTTTGTGATTGTTGTCAGATAGAATAATGGTTTTCTAGGTAAAAAATTAGACTGCCCTACACCAACAAACATCTTAGGGCGTGGTCTGGCTTGTCAGTGACTTTATACGAGGATGCCTTCATTATTGTTTCAAATTGAAATATTATTGCACAAATTCAAGCAAAATTATTAATCATTTTTGGGGATATTCTTCCTGGTGACTTGGAGGTATGACATTTTCACACATTAACAAGAAGTAAATGCACATTGTGTCAATCATGTTTACACACTGCCACTGAAATGTATGTCTGTCATAAAATTCAGACCAGGATTAGAAAAAAAAAGATATGGAAATCTGTGCAATGGCCCTTAGTTGACAACTCCGTTGTAGCTGGACAAAATAAGAATTTGATAGGAGGAACATGATGGGAATGCTAGTACACATTTAAGTTTAATTTCTTTACATGCACTAACACACGGTTATGCATCTATTGGTTTTTAAATGGTCAGCCATTGTCGGAGGCATGTCACACAAAGCAGTTAAAAACTTTTTTTGTGTGTGTATGTTTTTTTTTTTTTTTTTGATGGTCATGCTAAAGCTTTAAAGTCACATTTGTTTCCCATGCCAGTGTTATTATTAAGTTAAATTATAAATTACCTTTATTAATTGAAATCAAGCTAAAATCAAATAAATAATATAAATGTATAAAAATGTAAAGATAAATGAGAAATGTTGTCTGGCAACCAATTAAAAAACAGTTTGCATACTAAAATTTAACTTAATAAATATTTAACTAAATAGGAATATTTCAATTAACTTTAAATATATATATGTATATGCACACAAAGTTACTAAAATGTAAATGATGATTGAAAATATAAAATTAAAAACCAATTCAAAATAAGAATAAATGCTGGATTAGTGTATAAATATTACTGAAATTACACTGATTCACACCTCATTCCCTCATTTATAATGTAGATGAGTATATGTTTCATTAATGGTTCAGTAGTAGCAGTATAAAAGTTCATTTACTTCTGCTACAAACTGAGGACATGGCATATTATTTGAAATGTCTTCAACAATGAGAAGTGTTTAGGTTTGTGTATCTTGTTGTGTTACAGGTGATGTGACAACTCAAGTCTCCCTTCAGCCTGCACTGAAATTTAATGGTGGTGGCCATATTAATCATACCATATTCTGGACAAATCTGTCCCCGAACGGTGGAGGAGAACCACAGGGTACAAGTCATTGTACAAGTGAACAGATGTTGAACATATTTATACTGTTATTTCATTTGTCATTTACAAAAAATATAGTTCTGTGTAATGAGTCTTTTTGTTTTGTGTGTGCTCATTTTTTTATTATTATTTTTTTTTCAGGTGAGCTGTTGGAAGCCATTAAGCGTGACTTTGGCTCATTTCAGAAGATGAAGGAGAAGATGTCAGCTGCCACAGTAGCCGTTCAGGGCTCAGGATGGGGCTGGCTGGGCTTTGATAAGGACAGTGGAAGACTGAGAATTGCTGCTTGTGCGAACCAAGACCCTTTGCAGGGCACTACAGGTAAATCTATGAATAGTACAGAATAGATCTACTTTGGTAGTAAAGGTATTATTCCCTAGAGTTCACACTGTCATTTTTCATACACAAAAACCCCAGTGAATACACCAGCTTATTTACAAGCGTCATCCATATGTGTGTATAGCAGTTGTATCTATTTCTTAAGCTAAAGCAATATTCTGCTTCAAAGAGAAAGAAATAATCTGTTCTTAAAGTTGTTAGAGTTTTTGAACTTTACTATACTCTCTTTCCCTTTTAAATTCAAGGTCTCGTCCCAATACTTGGGATAGATGTCTGGGAGCATGCATACTATCTTCAGTACAAGAATGTTAGACCGGACTATGTCAAGGCCATCTGGAATGTTGTGAACTGGGAGAATGTCAGCGAGCGTCTCCAAGCTGCCAAGAAATAAATTACACCACACTTGGGGTGGAAAAAAATCAACACAGTGTCCGTTTAGACCTTCAGAGCGCACAAATAATCAAACCACATTACAACCACCAAACCTAAGCGAGAGAGGTGGTATTTTTCTTGACAAGCTCATTTTTCCATGCAGAATTGTGCATTGTAACTCATAGCTTGAATTATCATTGCGTCAAAATCAAATAATATGTATGTTCATGCTTTCAGTACATTAAAATTAAAAGATAATTTAAACTTGGTCTTTGTTGTGTGGTTTTTTTTTTTCAAAAACCTGAATTACATTTATAAAATATTAATCTTCTAAAATATTATTTTAATGTTTATTGTAACATCGCTAATATCAAATATGAATAGTATTTCAAATATTGTGTTAAATTATGGATGATTGCAATAGTCTTTCAATCCTGTTTATAATCTGTCTGATTTTTAGAATCGGATGCATTTAATAAAGGAGTCAGTAAGCAATGCAGGGCTGGTCAAAATAAAAAACAATTTTAAATATCCCAGTAAAAGTCATATCAAACTGTCATGAATTGTTTAACAGCTTGCCTTTCAGTGCAGTAGAACTGGGAATTGATAAATTACTCGGATAGACTGACAACATGCTCTTCCTGTGTGGTTTAGTTAGTACAGTCCAAGAAGTGTCTTCTCTTTGTAGGAACAGCAGAGGGTGCCAAATACCAGCAGGTTTAAAATGTAAAGAGGGCTTCGTACTTGAATGGATTCTGCAGTAAAGGAACTATGTGCCATAACTATTTTTCCACCAACTGAAGTGATGTGGCTGTAGACTTTTTTCTTCTTCTTTAGAATATGATCAAAATTGCCTCTCAAGTTACTTTGGTGATCACATTGTTGCATTATAGTTATTTTCAGTTGAGAATGAATATACAGACGCCATTTCACCTTTATAAGCCGTTTTCGGTGTGATTTGTGTCTTCATTTAATCATTTATATTGGGAGACCGCAAATCACGAGATGTCCAAAACGCATGCGCACACAAAAAATAGACAAACTGATGCATGAATTTACTAATGAAATAAAAAAAAACATTTGTACATGTTTGTTTTTACTGTTTTTAATTTTTTTTTGTCTCATACAGTAAAAGTGTAAACGTCTACTAGTGGACAGATATTTTTTTTCTGTCGTAGAAAAATATGTATAAATCTATTTCTGATATCCTTATTTAACTGAAAAATATTTTTGTACCTGTCTGGTTTTCTGAGAATAAAAATATTTAACACTTATTCCCAAGGTACATGGTGCATCCCCTCTTCCCGCCACCATCCTTAATATATTATACAATCAAAACAAAAGAATTGATAAAAATACAGTACAACAGTTAAACAGAACACTTCAGGGTTCACCAGTTGGTGGTTGGGACATGATGCTTACATCCTAAATTATTGAAAGTGGCTTCCAAATAGCTGTCCACTGCCGTGACCACGATGCATCCGAGGGTTAAAGCAAGCTTGCTATGACCGTTTCCTGACATTCTCCTTTGAAAAGCATTTCAACCGTTCTTCCCATAAAATGAAAATAAAGAGAAAAAGTGTTATGGCTTTAGAGTCTTCTCCAGTAAAGTGCCTTTATTCTTTTGCTGCAGGTTTCTGCATTTTCTTTTTGGCAATATTGCATTAGCAGTTGACAGTTTCCCTTTGTTATGGGCCAGCAAGCGTTTTGATCCAGAGCACTTCCTTTGAGTCCATGTGTTTTGTGCGGTTTGAAACTTTTATTAACTTAGAGCCCCAAAAACATGACCCGTGAGGCTGTTGAACACAAATTGAGTTTCATACACCCACTGTCAACCCCTTTTTGACTCCGGTTTCTCTCACCGATGTTCCCTTTCAGAGCCAATTAAATTCACCCTTAATGAAACGTGAAATTTGCTATTAGTAACTTAAGACGATTAGGTTCTGAGTCATACTGTCGAGAGTAAGATTGATCCAGAGGCACTGACTTCATGTTGTTAAAGCCGTGTGATTTGCCAAAGCTTGATGTCATTCATCATCCATTCACTGTTAGGCACGCATTTGATCACTTTAGAAGATTCCTAGGTTGTGGTTTGCATGAGGGTTAAGGTGCAGCAGAAATGTCAAAGATTTTGTTCTCAAATTCTGCCTGCTCATTGGAAAAAAACTTTAATATTCAGGGTTTTTTTCCAACTCGGACTGATGGCATGTTTTGGTGTGGCCTACTTTTTTCCTCTTAAATTCAGAGTGCCAGAGTTTGCTTCCTTCCACCATGGCTCGTAAAGTAGACAGGCTTGCAGTCCAGAGTAGAGTTTCTTCAGCTTCTGGAAGGAAAGAAGGAAAATACCAACATCTATTCATCAAGCTCAGCCCTCCCTTTTTTACCAACCTATCTGTCTGCTACTCATTTTCTAACACCACCCTCTCTTTTTCCAAGAGCGCTGTGACCCCCTTTTCCTGTTTTCTCTTATTCACTGCTCTTTATTTTTACCGGTCCTTCCATCTTTCTTGTCTCCTTATTTACACCCCATATAAATGATCAGTTTTAGTGTTTCCCATAATAATTTGCTAGATTTATTGTGTTGAAGACAACCTTTGCCTGCTCTCCTATATAATTTCCTCTTCTTATGCTTACTAACTTCACTTTCACTCTCTTTGCCAGTGAAAACATTTGTCCCTGATTAAAGATAGCCTCTTATAATTTTATTTAAAACTCCCAAGTAGTAGTGAGGAGTGATGAGATGCATAGAATTTCTCTTCTGTTGATGATTATGACACGTCGACACATTAAAAGGGAGTATTTTCCACTCTTGTATTGCTGACAGATTTTGAGTATATTTGCTTAATTTAGATTATTTGATTAATTTAAAATATAGAGGATAAATATTTTATATTTATATAGACTTTTATATGCTGTTGATGAAAATAGTCTTTCATTAAGGAGTATTGTGTATAAATGGAAACATGTCTGCTTTGAGACCACTAGTCTGTAATCATTACAGAAGAGACAGAAAATGAATCTTTTGACCCTCAAGTTGTAGTTGTTGTCTATGTTTTGTACAGAAAGCAAATGTTTTTTCCACATGATCCAGTGATGCTTTGAATGGTGCCGCACATCGTGTGGCTTGTTTCTTTTCACCATTTTCTATATTTGTATTGTTGATAGATGAACAAGGCGCGTTTGCCCAACCACAAGTGCCATTATGGTACTTTTAATAGAGGGTTTGGGTTAGGAAAAGGACTATGTTTTCTTTGTGTTACATAAAGCGCACCATTATTATTTCTGAAAGAAATGTGGTTGGTAGACTGGGGTTGGTATTGAATAAATTGTGTCTGTCCAAACAGGTTACAGTTCAAGATTCTCATTCTGGAATTAATTTAGTAGAGTTCTCATATATAGTGAAGCTGACTAACAACATGTTGTGATTTCTTGTTATGTGTTCCAAGATCAAAGAAACATTTAAGAGAGAGATTGTGTAAGTGCTATACTTCAGTGTAATTTCAAGGGCCGCGTTGATTTTGTCATCCCAAATTTTACATTTGGCAACCAAAAAAAATGTTAAATGTTAATATTATTTTTAACAAATAGTAGAATCAATAAATAAAATGATACACTGATAAACAGCCAATGTTATTTTAGTATTACTTACATATAGTATTACTTTTAGCTGCAAAGGCAACAGTTTTGATTCTTGTTTTGTTTAGTATTAGTAGTATTTTTTGTTGTTTTAATTTATATTTCAGCTTTATTTCAATTATAGAAATAGTTTTTGTTTTAATTAATAAGAAAACTCCAGATAATGCCTGAGAATTGTAAATACTGAAATCTTATTTAATGACCAGAAGCCTTATGTGCATATTTATTACCATAAACACTGTTTGAGAACAGTCTAGCTGATCTAGTTGGATCTACCCTTATCCTCAGCTAGTACAGAGACTCACAATTCCATGAAAAGGTTTGTATTTTCATATAAAATTATCCACATTTTTTTAATGCACTCTGCTAGTATGTTTTCAGCAGCAGTGGTATGAAAGAACTGAGAGAATACGTTGGCTGTTCACAGGGTGCTTCCCACTTTCTTCACCTAACCAAGAAAGCTCTCATCATACTAGTGATTTAGCCAAGTTTTGATTATAAGTTTATAATTGAATAAAAACAATAACCTGTCATTTCCTCCAGTTTCTCTTATTGCCACATTAATTACTGCTTATGCCAATGGGCCTTTGTGTGAGAAGTCATGAAACACAGTTTCACAGTTTAGCCAGTAAAAAAGCAAAGCATTATGTTTGAAATAAAAACCTTTGGTTCCACCATGAAAAATGTATTTAAAAAGATTTCTAAAAATGTTGATAAGGACTGAGAGATTTTTTCTTTATGCCTGTTAAAGTCTTGGCACATTTCACTTTTAAATTTACAAAATGATGCTCAGACACATTGGCCTGAGAGAATAAGCACTTGTTTGGGTGTTGTCTGAAGTGCCTGTTTAGGGCCCAAGGATCTTTTTTCATACCTTATCATAAACACCTCTTCACTTGGCACCCACAGTAATTCATCACATCATATTTATACCATTTGTGTGAACTGGGGCCTGCTCCATAAACCAAGATTAGAGTATAAACCAGGCTTATTTCAGTAAGTCTGACTTATTGCCAGTTAATTTGTATTAAAATAAGTCAGACCATCTGCCATAAGCCTGGCTTATTTGGTAAACTTGTTTTATGGACTTGTTTTATTCCATTTCTCATTTCCTCACTAATGCAAAATGTTCCCGGTATCAACAGGAAGTAAATATAAAAGCATATGACAGAAAAAAAGTGAAACACACAAAAGAGTCTACACTGTTAGACATTATCATTTCTCATGCCCTTTGAAGAACTTTGTTAGAAGTACATAGCATCATTCTATTACTTGGAACTAAGTTGATGTTAGTGAGGACTGTTGCCTTTTTGAATTACAATACACAAAGCTGTGTTATGTACAGTCTGTAAACTGTGAAAGTTTAAATGTTTAGTGTCTGTTTGTTTGTGTGTCTGACAGGAATGTACACTTCTTGTAAGTCAGACCTGGTTTAGAGTTCGATATCTTTAAAAATATATACAATTACTGTGGTCCCCACAACAAAGCAGCTCAGTTTATAAATGCGGAACAAAACAGCATAGCCTTTCAAGCAAGAGAAGCAACCTTTATCTCTCACTTACAGGTCAAAAAACTCTCCATCATAAAACATACACATGTTCAAGAGCCTTACCCTGCCAAAGAGAAGTGATCATGGAGAGATCGAAAAGAAAAACACCTGCCTGAGAGATCAAACTTTGATCCGCTCACGTTCAAGTGCTGCTTTGAGGAAGATGGATCTGTGGGTAAACTTTCCAGCTAATTAGATGGAAAATTGAATTGTTTCACTTTGAGGCTTCGTCCAACATTGTTCAAAAGAACAATTTTTCATGAAAGTTCATGGAGATTTTATGTGTAACATCTGGTTCTCAGTGATTCGATAGTTAACATTAAAATGCATTGGCTCGCCAAAATGCTTATAAAATTAAGGAAAACACCAGTATCTTCCGATTTGTCCGACGGTATCACACATGAAGAATTTTTCAGCATAGCAAGTCACTGACAACCATGGAACTCTTATCCTGTTTTAAATTGACCCATGAGTTTAAAGAGCAATTGAGTTTTTGTTTCCTACGTGTTGTTTTGGAAAGGATAAAGCCCGCTAGACTTTGCGATAACATGCGCTTTCACTTAGTTTCTTTCCGAAAGCCAGCTTTATGATACAGATTTTTTCTATACAACTTACATGAATGAGCAATGGTGGTGGACACCCCTGAGGACCCAGTGCCAGCTGAAATAAACACAAACCCACAGTGCCAAATCATGAGACAATACATTTTAAACTGACAGCTCAGTTGGCCCATGTATAAAGAACAAACAGGTAGAGAGAAACAGCCATCATTAAAGGTCTTTCTGTTTGAGAAACATCAGGTGAGGATATTTAAGCTCCAAACTGCATAGGGGGCCATTTCCATACAAGTAAAGCTAAAGTTCTCTTGTAGCCAGGTCTGGAATTCATGGCCGCTTTCTTTGGCAAGGCCCGCCCATAAGGCCGTTTGACCGACATGTCAAACAACCAATCACAGTTTGTTTCGTTCAGTGTCACGTTTGGGGTGTGGAAATGTCCCCACAACAGAACGGCGTGCAACAGTCAGTCAGATAGAAAATCTTGATACGCTCGCGGTAAACATCTGTTTGAAGCATATTTCTCCACTTTTTAACACCCACAAGCAATTCTGGAATTCTGGCCAGCTGCGATGTCAGCATCTGTTGTTTCATGTTTGCCCGCAAACTCGGCTGATATCCCCTTCTCAGTTAGGTACTTCACTTGATCTTCCATAATAGATAAGAGGGAACGCACAACTAGTAAAGTTGGATAGCATACTTTTGAGAATCCAACATTTAACTGATCTTAATAAATGCTTATATAACACGTCTGTGCCTTGTTTCCCGGCGAACCGAAAATAAACGCGACAGTCGCGTTCCCCGAAAATCCAATACAATTCAACCAATCATTTGATGACTTCGACATTCCTGAAGGGTTTCCAGTTAAGTGTACCATATGCATCAGACGTTTAGCCTGAGCTAAAGTCAACAGCACTTCTGGGGCATATTTTGATTCCCACAGAAAATAAGGTCGACCCTTGTTTTCTTTAAAACTGAGGTAACAGTAAGACAACAACAATGAAAGCAAATGGGGCTAATTTTCAAGAACTTTTAGAATTATAGACCAAGCGTATTAAAATGCATGTATTTTATTTGTGGTTAACCAATTTTAAAGGCGCCATGAAAAAAACAGAACAGAAAATAGCCTATTACTTCTAAATTATGATGAATAAAATATAACATTATAAGTGGATCTCAGAGAACAGTACAAAATTAAAAACAAAGGCCCTTTAATGTTTACAGAATAGCATCAAACCTGGAATATTCCTTTCAGTCACTTTAAAATTCATGTAAAAAGTATTATCTGTTTCTACATTTAGCTATCTCTTCCTGACGTGATTCCATTTTTCTTCAAGGTACATGGGAAATCTAGGTCAGTTTTTTTCCGATGTACTGATGTTTCTCCTTTTTATGGAAAAAATGATCGCATCACGAAGTGAAAAATCACTGGAGGTTACAACGCATTTAAAAAATGCTTATTGTCAGAAAGACACAGAGGCTCTGGAATATGTCTGAGGAGACTCTGCATGTCTGACATAAAGCTCCACTCAGGACATGATGTACTATACCCATGCGTAGCACTCTTGCTAATTCTTGTCATCGAAAGGTTCGAAATATCCCTCTGTTTGCACAAGCGGCTTGAAACAGCCAAAGGGAAGACAACAGATACAACAAATGGAAAGAATTCAGCATTCAGGTCAAAATGAACAACTCTTGTCGCTTAATCAACGCGTGTCTTTTTTCCACAGAAAGGCCATCACTGCAGTATCCATCCATCTCTCCACACATCTGTAGGTCAAAATTTTGGGGTTGATTTATTTTAGAAAACAAGTCTCCCACGTCCTCGTGTTGTCCCATTTACTGATAAATAAGAGTCATAAATACAGCACTTTATCCTCAGTTAACAACTGTGCAACTCTTCTACTAAAGTTAGATGGTACTTTGGTATATAACTTATGACAATGTGAATATTGACATTATGTAGAGCTGCTTAGATCTGAAATGATCTTGTTTTACAATTGATGATGTTAGCTACATTACTGAACTAAACCAAAACAACAATGAAGTAAATTAAGCTTAATAATGATACTATTAGAGGTGCTTTACAGCTGAAATTTAATTAGTTTCATATTAACACATATTAAAATTGTACCACTTTTCATACACTCAATTTATTGTTAAAAGCACATTTTAAATAATTAATATAAATTAATATATTAAATAATTATATCAACATCCTGAGGTTCAGCCTCCACTGGCCATTTGTTGAAAAATATTACATATTTCATGTTTTAAAAGTCTCTTTCATACCTTTATTTGTACCATATTCATGGTAAGTGTCTTAAAGTAATTCAAAGAAAAAAAAATGATATGCTCTTTGATTTGTTTCCTTGTTGTCAAGTTGCAAATTGCTAAATACAAGTAAGGTCTGAAGAGCATTGAGTTTAGTTCTAAAGGAAAGGAAGGTTAACAGAGAGTTAGAGGTTATGGAGGAGACTTAATTTATGGGCTCAAAGGGCAGACTAGAATTGCTTTAACCCCTTAACACCACCTGACCTGATTAGGCAAGTTCTGACAAAAATCACGTCCAGAGATATTGTGCAAAGAGTTGTATGTCTGCCACACAATGCGAACATCAATCTGTTTCAGAGTTCAGCATTAAAGTTTTTGTATCATTTCTGTTTTAACTGTGGTGTATATTTGACAGGGTATGTTTGCACGTTCACTTTTGTGTTTGCTTGTTTGTAAAAGATTCTTCTGGCAGATCTCCCTGCCAGGGGTTTTTCCATCAGCAGATCTTCAGACAAAAACAGATGCTTTAAATCTCCACAGCTGAGAGACTCCAGGAGAAAGTACACAACTAACCTTTTGGAGAAATATTTATGTCTCTTTTGGTATCATTATTTGTTTATTCATTTCTTCTTTCATTCAGCCCACTCGTCATTCAACAAAAAAATTACGAACAATACACAGAATGAAAATGGTGTTCATCTTTGCCGTATTAAATAAAGATTACAGATGCATTATGTGTTTTAGAAAGCAGTCAGACTAGCGCAAAACAGGTCAAAGAGTCGGTTGGGCATCCTTTACAAAAACAGCAAAATTATGAAATATGTCAAAGGCAACATTCTCAAGAATGCTGAATGAATGCCATGCATGAAAACCTCAGAAATTACAAAAGAATGGACTAAACCCTCTCAGTCTCAACAAAAAAGCCATCATAATCTTTGAAAAGCTGGAATTTACGGCAGGCCTGGAAAGTTTTTGAACTAAATGCACAATGTGAAGCAAAAACCCTTGAGCTATGGAAATAAAGCAATAAGCAACAGAGCCCCGAGCAATGGAAAACAGTAATGGTCTGAGGAGTCATCTTCAGCCCTATTTCCTGTCTCCAGATGGGTTACGATTGGATAAGACCAAGTGAGGCCTTTATACTACAATTATCTGTTAACGATTATGTGCTGCCGTATAGTGACCATGAAGAAAGGAGTATATTCAGCATACGGAGCTTTTGAGTCACAGACACTTAGGAAAGTAAATGTATATAAAAACATTTTAAACCAACTAGCCTAACAGAGTTGAGTCTGAACAAACTATGACATATGGGAAAATGTTGCTGATTTAAGAGTTTATAAAGTTTATTTAAGAGTTTTAGACTGTTATAGGATTTTTATGGAACCATGGTAATGGAGAAAAAATGAAATAGAGGAAATAAATTAATGCTTTTGTGTTCATTTGCATTAATTTTGTGTTCTCTCTTGCATTCTCTTGCAAAAGTATTGTTTGTAGTGAAACATTCATCATGTCCATTTGGGGGCTTTTGCTGTTTTATGACATTATATATGTTTTTGTTATCACCATGCTGCTGGTGGTGTTAAATGTAATATTTGTTGCCATTTTTAGGTTTGTTTATGAATTGTTGATCTACTGTAAAGTTATATAAAAACTCAGAACCTAAATTTAGGGATTCATTTAGAATGATGCAATTCAAACCGGCTAGTCACTGTCATATTACAATTAATAAAGAGCACTTCAGTTTAAAGAATCATGCTGCCTTTTTTGTCTTTCTCCAAAACAGTCCTTTTTTCCCCATTGCATTTGAAGGAAAAAGAACGGCCTGTTATGCTGTTACTGATCCTTAATACTGTTGCCATTTTCTAAATGTTAACACTCCATACTAAACTAAATCAAGCGTGATTTTAGCAGCACCAGAATGAAGTAAACCCCACTGAACCTTCATGGATTAGGATGTGGAGCATTTTCCATTTATCTCATCCTTTTAAGAAGTGAAAGGGTTTCCTTGAAGTATTTTGAAAGGTCATGCTACACAGACTTGACAGAAATCCAAGAAGCACTGAAGCTATTCTGAGGGTGGGCTTGATAAGTGACTTACTTATGTTGTCCAGTCCCTTTAAATATGTCAGGACTGAGATGAGGCCATGCTTTGATCATAGCAACAGTGCCTTCTGTCCATCCAGCATAGATCCATCTTCAATACCCGCTTATTCTATGTTGAGTCACTGGGGAAGGTTGGCGCTTTTCCCAGCATATCTCAGGCCAAAGGCAGGGAAACACCCTGGACAGGTGGCCAATCTATCACAGAACCAGCTGTGATTGGACACTCTGATATATGAGGAACATCTTGCTTATTGACCAGAGAGAACAGCCATACGTTGTACATTTTTTTGGGCGTACACAATGTTTTTATTATAAAAGTTAGCAGTAACTTTGCCATAACTGCTAATATTCAGGATTTTTAAAAAAAGTAGTGTGGCATTGCGCTATTGACTTCAGTAGACGTCCAGTAGGAGGCGATAAATGATTATCTTTAAGAAGAAACCATTAATTTGTTATTTTAACCGATTCCTTCAAAACACAGATTTATTCAAGAGCATCACTTGGGCACAAACCACAGCAATGATGGACACTGGCAATTAATCATACTAGCGAATAATTTTTGATAATATTTTAGCAATCATATCATGTGTGTTTCTTTTAGCTGAATCTGTGAAAACTAGTACGAAAACTAAGAAAAAGTTGTGAATGAGGCGAATATTTACCTGCAATCCAGTAGGTAAAACTTGCAAATGTCTTCTATTGTTTGGCAGCGATAAAGCAGACTCTGTGCAGATGAAGACAAACATTTACATTTATTAATTTCGAGTGATATAATTTTATCCACAAATAATGTATATTGAATATCTGCGTGAGTCATTGAATTAATCACTTACTGGATTTCTTTAAAGACATTTTTTCATTTAAGAAGTTACTTTATGAGTGAGTCATTTAATAAATTTTATAGCGTACAATTGTGTGATTTTAATTATGTTGTCTAGATTTTTGCTTTCTGATGGTGTTACAAAATGTAGTGTTGCAAAATGCTTTAGTTTTGCTTTATTATTTTCCAGTTCTGTTTGGGGTTGATGGTCCCACACCCGCAGTCTCCTTCTGGGACTAGTCAAAGGGGAAAAGATTTTGTAATTAAACTTTCTTGATGATGTTACAGTAATGTGCATAAAATGATAGAGTGCTATAATCATGCAGTAATGATTATGTAATGAAGAAAGGGGAAAAAAAGACTACACTCCCAAAGAGCTCTGGAACATGCTTAGTTTGTGGCACAATGGGGCTTAAATTGTCAAACGTAATTTCTAACAGCTGTTTAAATCTCGAATGGCAACTGGGATGTTTACAATTATCAATATGACTTTATTTAAAAATGACTTTAATTAAAAGTAATTATTAGCACAGATTAACACAATGACAAATAGAGAATGAAATGTTTTGTAACTGAGGGCAGCTGCTGAACAGGTGGTTAAGGCCTGTTGATAGAGGCAAGAAAAGCAGAGTCAACTCCTGGTTTTTTCCTTTTTTCGACTCATAATTTGAGAGGTGTTGGCATGTTCAGAGAGAGACCTGTTCAGTCACCCTACCTCTGTAGAGTCAGTTCAGGATATTATTTAATGCAGGGTTATTAATAAGCCATTATGCTGTATATTACTTTGGAAATCCTGTTGCCGTGGGGCCAAGTGAATGAGAGCAACTTTTATATTTTTCCATGTAGCCTATGACTTGAGTGACACTTAATGAGTTTTCAAGATGTTATTTCTGCATGGAATTTTGCAAATTTAATGACGCTGCACCACAGCCAGGAGACGGGAGAAAAAACCTCTCTATTCATCCCTATATGTATTTGGTTATTGTATTGTACAGATAAATTGCACTTGATTTCTTTGCCACGCTTGCCATCTATTATCATTAAAGCGTATCTAGACATCTGCTCATATGGTGGATTTATCTAGATGTTGCAGTGCCTTATGCTACCATTGCACCTACCAAGTTTCTGTATTGACTAACGAATCCCAGGCTTGCCCAATCCCAACATCTGTCAGTTGTCCTGCCCGCTTGTCTCTCTGCCCCTCCGTCATTCTTCCTCTTTGTCTTCTCCCATTGCTGCTCTATCTTGTTGGCCTCAATGTTTGTCTCCTTGTGTCTAAGCACACATGATGATAATTCTGGCACAGGAACGCATCCCAATGGAAAGCATTAAAATATAATTCAAGTCTGACGACCGTGCAAGGATGCGGATAAGATGAATGTCTCTGCTACGCAATTGTCTGTCTGTCCAGATGTTTTCTCTGTCTTTTTTCCCCCTTCTCCTTCACTGCGTCTGTTTTTCTCTGCTGTCCATCTGAGCAGCATTATAGGTATCGCTGAACTGGTGTATCTCGAGAGGAGAGTGGTTTTATCATTAGATGATGCAAGAGTGAGGGAGACATTATCCCGTTCGATTCTCTCTCAGTTCTTCTAGAATGACTCACTTAATTATGGACACTTTGAACTAAATATTTTTGGTGTTATATTGGCATATATCCCAAAAAATAAAGTCTATTGATGTTGAAAATATAGCTTGAACGATTGTCTTTTCTTATGATTGTTTCCAATAACTGAACTGAACTATGAGCCATTTCTTACAGTAAGATTTTTTGAATGGTTCTAGTAATAATGTCATCTGAAAAAGGATTGGTCAAAGTAATGATCAGTCAGAGAATCTGCAATGCTTCAGCATTGTTACCCATAAGATAAAGCCTCTGCCCTATGAGAAAAGGTCATAGCTTATCAGTGTTTTCAAGTACTTGCTGCAATGTTGGTAATTCAAACAAGCACGAAGAAGGGAAGTTCTTTGTCCTTCAACACAGCAAATACTTCCTCACACTCAGCACTCAGACCACTTTAAATGAGTTTGTGTCAGTATGAAATGCAACATGAACACTCTTCTGCAATCTAGAGTTTCACCCCTGCAAACATCTAGTCAAGACTGAAGAGCAACTTTGGAGCGTGGCGTGAATTCTTCCACAATAACACAAATATTCCACCTGCGGTGCGTTTGAGCCACAGCCAGGCCCACCATCAGTCCCTCACCTGTTTCATTTCTCAAACAGAAGAGAAGACAGAGAGCGAGTGGATTTTTCCATAATACTATCCGAGGAAGCAGGAGGAGTTCTGTGTTCTGTGTAGAACTGTCTGTCATTCCATTATACTTAGACTTAATGGGTGCACTAAAAAAGAGAATCAAAGATGATCTGACCCAGCAGATTAAAGCCAGAAGGGCTGATCATTAAAATCCATTTAATTTGTTTTCACTGCAGCGTATTTGTACCATCATTGTTTTTCTAACTTCAGCTGTTGATTATTAAGAAAGTTAATTGATTAAGTTCTCTTTTTCTATGTAAGCAGTAAAGTTGGGCTAATCTGTTAAATGCGGCTTCCTAATAAAAGAAGGAAAACAAGGAACAGTAAAACATTTTATTGATGTAGGAAAAAAACATCTTAGTGAGGGATTTGTAGAAATCCATCTTAGGTGTGAGGAATTTAATTTGAGAAAGAATAGTTATGTGTCAGAGTTAAGCAATGATGAGTTTGCCTGAATAGGACATCCAAACCCACATGGCATTCAGTGGGTTCAGAGTCTGACATTCATCTTCCACACTGACTGAATTTAGAATAAACTGATTTTAATGTGTGTTGGAGTTGTTGGTTTAAGGCATGTGAACGATAAGAGCTATTATGATAACACTCATTTAAGTCTGGAACCATACTGTTTCTAAACTTTCCTGTTAAAATGGTGCAGTTTTGGGGAAAATAAGTACTTTTAAAAGTAAAGCATTATAATATTTTATTACTCCATAAAAAACTAACTACATTAGTTACAAAGTAATAAATTACATTACTTTTAATTATTTTTTGTCACCTGAGCTGGACTTTCTGATCAAGTAACAAATAACAAAACAAATACCCAACAGTTGTATTTTTGGCAACTGTACCTTGCCAACTTCCCTTTATTGGGACAGTAGAGTTGTCAGTGAATCAACTGAAAACAGTAACTAGCATTACATCTTTATTTTGTTCTAAATGTAAAAGTCATGCTCTACTGATTATGTGACTTATGTTACTTGAAATTTTATTCTGAATTGAACAATGACCGAGGGCCGTGGTTAAGGATGTCATGTTTTTTTTTTTTATGTTTTTTTGTGGATTGACTTGCACTTTATGAATTAACTAACTTGATACTTGCTCTGACTAAATTAGTCATTATCTGCTGTAGTAAGATCAGTTAAATACACAAATTAATTATTCAATGATGTTTGTGAACAGTGATTAAGTTGGCCATTAAAAAGAATTGGATTCGTTAATGAATTGAACATCATTTTTTTAAAGGGACTATACATATTAATTAACATGAGTAAACAGGTCTACTATGTAAATGTGCCAGATTTAGTTTTCTTCTGCAGTCCCTGTAACCATATTTTCTTACTAAAAGGAAAGAAAAGGATGTGACATGTGGCCAGGTATGGTTTCCCATACCCAGAATTTGTGCTCTGCATTTAATCCATCCAAGTGCACACACACAGCAGTGATAAGTGAACAACCACACACACACACACACAATCACACACCATGAACACACACCCGGAGCAGTGGGTGGCCATTGCTGCGGCGCCCGAGGAGCAGTTGAGGGAACGGTGCCTTGCTCAAGGGTCTCACCGCAGTCTTGGTATTGAAGGTGGAGAGAGCCCTGGTTATTCACTAACCCCACCCCCAATCCCTGCCGGACCTCGAACCCAGGATCTTTGGGTTCCCTTTCAGTCGGTCACTTCGACGTCACGTCGAGACCGACGAATAGGAATCTCGCTTCGAGATGCCAAACAA
>JAUMHI010000065.1:11751182-11797473 GCA_032359435.1 Enteromius unitaeniatus
TGCTGACTGTTTGTCCTAGTTCCTGTTGGCAGTGTTGATTGTGAAGAAGCAGAAGAGAGGGATGATGATGATGATGACTCAGGTTTGTGCTTTCCTGTTTGTCTCAGAGTTGAAATTCCAACTCTTCTTCCATTAGGATACATGGCACCTGATCCTGAACTTGTGACTCGACCTGACGTGGAAGAAGTCCTTCTTGTACCTGCTGATGATGAAGGTAAGGAAGATGAAGGAGAAGATACTGATGAGGTGGAAGAAGAAGATGGCAAAGTTGATGCTGAGGAGGAGGAAGAGTAAGTTGGAGAAGAGATAGATGATGATGAGGATTCTGATTCTTTCACTGACTCAGGCCTGGTTTCCTGAGGTAAGATCACTGAAGGTGTCCTGTCAGTTGCACTTATCTGTTTGTATGAGTTCTTTTTCTCATGATGGGAGACAGCAGTTAGGTCTTTTCTTGTAGCTGCAGACTCCTGGTTTTGTGAACTTGAAGAAGCTTCACTCCGATTTCTTGATCGAGAATTAGGCCTTCTTAATCTGCTTATATCAACAATTGAGGATGTGCGTGGGGTCCAAGGAGGACGTTTGTCCTCCAATGTTTTAGGGACAGATTCAGACTGATTGGGTTTTGATTCTTTAGTGTCATGTGAGTGTTTTGAATCTTCCTCTGTTTGTGGTGCTGCATTTATACTGCTCTCTGGTTTTGTGTCCTCTATAGCCTCATTTGCTTTTATTTCCTCTTCTGTTGGATTCTCTGTTGGCTCATTTGTATCTCCTTCTCTATCTTTGGCATTAGTGAATGAAGAATGTGAGTTTGACCTTGAGCTAGAACCTCCATTTCTGACTGGACCCCTCACAGAGGAGAAGATGCTGTGATAGGACCTTGTTTGAGAAAGAGGCCGCCCTCGCCTGTTGGTGGGTGTCACTTGAGTTGTGGTCTGAGTATCGGACTCTTCCATTTCATCTGGCTCCTGATTGTCTGATTCATTGTTTGAAGATGTCTTGGAGGCACTTTGACTTGTTTTGTGGCTGTCTGTGTTCCTTAAGTGAGTAGAGCTGGCTAGATACAAAATTAAGATATAAGTTTTAACCAAGTTTCTGTAAAGCTGCTAAAGTTTATTGGGGAAAACATCTGTTGGGAATACTTACATGCAGGCATTGTAACAATAATGGCTTTAGTTTGTGGTCCTTGGCCCTTCCTATTGACTCCACGGATTTTGAAGATATAGCGGTCACCTGGCGTAAGTCCATCGATGGTAGCAGAGGTGGTGGTGCCACGATATGTAACTGACTTCGCGCCAAACGGTTTCATAGCAGGAGCATAGGAAAGGATGTATTCTGGAAGTAGATGTCAAATCAATCAGTACGGTCAATTTCATTTGGATACCATAGCTGAATATTTTCCAACGAACACTGGGAATATCCAGGATTGAACCAATAAATCTAGGCCACGAATAACACACTAAAAAGGAAAAGTTCCTTCTGGATGAACAGGGAACAGTTTGTGTTTTCCGCATGAACATTTGTGTTGGTTTAGCTCTACAGACTGGTGCTCAGCATGCCTGCTGGAGAAATTGTAATACTGAAGGTTTATCAATCCCACATTTTGGCACTGCATAGAGATAAGTGGTTTCAGGTTAACAATTAGTAATGCTTTACTCTCCAAATGCCAAAGTCGTTTCCTGTTCTTTAGGTAGGGTATATTCCAAAAAGTCATAGAAAGAGCTGACAGATATCTGTATTAAATATTATACCTTCTCCTATCCCAACTAAATATGCAGATACAACTAAGCTAGAGTAGAGTATAAGTAATGCTAGAGTATGCTGGGTGCAATGCATGATAAACACATACAAATAATTCTTCCTATTCTCAATATGGATCTGAAATGATACCCTGTGGTCTTACCTCTTATTCGCCCATGTGTTTGCTCAGGTGGATCCCAGGTGGCTGTGACAGCAGTACCTTTTCCTCGAAGTGGTTTTACTTCAAAATTTTCTGGAGGTCCAGAAGGAGCTGCATAGACAAATGTGGGAGAAAGTAAAACTAGGACTGACAAACAAATTGTTATACAAACAACATGGAGCACTGTGTATTCTCTTGAACTTCATTTTTCAGATGGAAACAACAGACAGTTTGTGTTTTCCATGGGAATGAGGTCACTCCAAACAAAAATTCCAAATAGCCAGTAAACAGTGACATTACTCTTAAATAGGAAGTCAGTCATACATGGTTTCAGAAACTAAAGCAAGATTGTTTTGGTTTTTTTGTGCACTTGTATGAGTGTGCGACACAATACAAACACCCTTTTGTTTATCCTTTGCTTCATTAACTATTGTATTTTCAGACATGCAATAAAAGTGAAGATTTTAATTTAATTAAATTCACTCTAAATAACCAGCATTTAAAACCATATTCACAACACTTTTACAGAAAATAATAATAATTATAAACGTCTATTATTTTTTTATCTTGTGATGTTTTTAAAAGATTTTTTCAACCTGACATAGATTTTTTTAGTTTGCAGACAATTATATTTTTAATAATAAATACTGTCTGGATTTATCTGCTCAGCTATGCAAATTAAGCAAAACATCTGGGTTAGAGATCAGCTATTATAAACAAACCTGATTCAGGCGTTCTCTGGAACACAGATGCACTCCATTTTCCCTTCTGATCTCCTTGCGCGATACAAATAGAGAACTCGTACATGCTATCCGCCGAGAGTGTTTCAATTACGAGACGTCTCTGAGTGGTGTCCTTGTATTCCCATCGAGCAGATTCTCCTTTCTCTCTGTATTTCACAGTGTAAAACCTGCACATACATTAATTTTAAAGCTGAAATATATGCTATCGTTCCATGGGGACACTGTTCAGAAAGTCATTCACAGCCACCACAAGACATTTATAATTTATCCTTTATAAATGTACAATAAATGCAGCCTTGTTGCACATATACCAACCTTTTGAACAGGAGTATATATAATGCAGCCAACAAACCAAATGGCCCACCATTTTATAATTAATTTTTACCTGGATCCTTCTGGTATTTCCTTCTTCTTTTCAATAAGTGGATCAACCCATGTGATAAGGACAGACTGAGGAGACAATACTCTAACTGTGATGTCCTCTACTTCATCCACAACTTCCGGCTCTGATGGAAAAGGATGACAAAGAATAAATATTAGGTTTTAGTGAGTCAAAATACTAAATATGGAGTGCTTGTTAGCACTGCTGTGATCTGTGACATACCTGCTGTTACTTTTTTATTCACTGTGGCCGTGGTGATGGGTGCACTCCTCCCCTGGGCTTTGGGTGCCTGCAGTGATACCACATAGACGGACTCAGACGCTATGAACAGAGGGGGGATACCAGATACGGCCACGTATCATTACACATTACCTGCTATGGGACATACTGAAGACATGCAATATGAGATCTATTCACAAATATTTGAACCTAAATTTAAAGGCATACACTATTCCTGTTTGTGCTTACCCAATTTGGGCTTGTTTGCATTGCGCTGGTCTGCTTGGTGCTGGTTGAGATCCACTCTGTGTTTGTTTTGGGGTCGCAGAGGGAGGCGTCCTACTTTATGAGGGGGTTCTGGTCCTGAGGATGACTGAGGGGCCCTCTGCTGTCCTAGTGCACTCCTCTGAGTTGGGGACCGGGGGTTAATCTGTGATGAAGTTATAGACACCATCCTGCCTATAATGAAAGGAATAAATTTTTTAGAATATTGTATTGTTATAATTTTATGCAGTACAGCACTTTGGACCAACATCTGTTGTTTTAAATGTGCTTTAGGAAGCAATCTGTCCACAATAGAAATTACTTCATTGTGATAATGTAATAAACATTGTACAATGTTATCAAACAGGTTCCATAAAGAAGGTTTGGGATATAAAATTAAATTTGAACATGCAAACAAAGTTTGCGAATTTTGAATCATGTAATATATGAAAGAAATTCACAAATTTGATGCTGACGATGCTAACCCGTTTAGTAAAAAATGTCAAATTTCCTTGCTTGCATCGAAGCACACAACAATTCTAAAGCAAAAAAAGTAAAAAAACAACTGACGATGTAATTTCAGTGGTCAAGTGGTCTCATACATATAAATCCCATTATACTTCACAGAGGATGACTCATGTTTGTAATCTCTTCTAAAACAAAAACACTGGCGAATAACAAATACACATGGAGATTTACTAAAGTAAGTACAGTTACAGGGCCACACAGTTTAAAGTCATGTGCGCTCTCACTTCCTTTCTCTTATTGCTTTACTGTAATCCCCCATTTGACAGGACTTGGCAGGCGAATGAGACAGTCAGACAGTCTTCCTCCTTCAACACACTGCTTCACGCGCATCTCTCCTTCCCTCCCTCTGGTGTGCCGTACATCCCTGAGTGGATAATGAAAAACAGTCCCTCTCTTTCTCCATCCGTCTGTCTTTTTTCACTTAATCATTCTCAGATGATCGGTTGTAATCACACTTCCTCATTAGAATCTGTGCGTAATTTAAAGGTTGATTGTGACAGTTCAACCAGTGTGGCGTTGAAACATTCAGTAATCAGTTGATTCAATGAACTTGTGAAGTTTCTTCGCAACAGGCATGATACGCTTTTTTTTACGTATTCCTTGTTAGACCTTTTTTTTTGCCTGTTGAGACAAACCTTCTCTTTTATAGACCCGTGTGGTGTTTGTGATGTTTGAGTTGGGGGAGAATGACATCAGTAGTGCAAAAACTGCTCACCCTAGCTTTAATATAAAGGTGCCTTGTTCATAGAGGGAAGTTTTTTTTTAAAACATTGAATCAACTCAACCAATTTCTTCGCAAAATGTTTAAGTGTTTTAAGTGTAAGCTCCACAAACAGGCTATCAGCACCTGCTGATCAAAACTGTGTAAGGGCAACAAAAACTTGTATGATGACACTTTTTACAAACTAATGGCAAATGTTATGATGAAAGTTTAATAATATTCAATGCAATCTACAAATAATTATATACCATTACAAATCATAATTATGTACAATATTAATATGCAGTACTCATTTTGTGTTATTAGGCAGGAGTTGTTTAACTAAATGCCAGTTTGCGTTTGTGCGAAATTTGTGGTGGGCAACTATTTATCACGATTACATTTTTTTTTTAAATACAGTATGTGTGTATACTGTGTATATTTACTGTACTTTAATTTTAGCTGTGATCAATCGCAATTATATAAAATATATACATGCAAATACATGTAAATATATTCAAAACATATACAGACACATATATTATACAAACAAAAACTTACGATTAATTGTTGCGCAGCACTAAAACATTTTGTGAATTAAAAATGAAGCTACATTGTAAAACTGACCCGAAAGCAGTAAAAATAAATGTTTCAAAACTTTTGAAAGCACCCACCTAATGTCAGATCATTTTAAGGATTGGAGAATAAAAATAAAAGGGAGAAAAGGAGGAAGCAGAGGAATGAGTCAATCCTTTATACCTTCTATAAAGCACTTCATATCCTTTATAGCTCAGTCTTTTGTGAGGGTTCTGGCTAAACGCATACCTTGCGTGCATGCTTAAAGACTGTACTATGATTGCTCTGGCATCACTTGCTCAATACTTAAGCTATACCAAGTTAATAAGAAGTGTCATGTCTCAAAATGAACTGAAATGATAGTAACAACAACTCCTTTTCCTTTGTACACACAAACAGACACTTATTCCCACTTCCCATAGAGAGTCCAGCCAACACAGCTGAGGCAGGCTAACATATGGCCTTGAAACAGGGGTGAAACATAGTAGCTCACCCCTCTCTAACTCTTTCCTTTTTCTTGTTGTTTTTAAAGTGTCAATCTTCCAAGTTCATGTCTTGGATCCATGATGCCACATCGCTCTCTTTTCCCACCCCTCAGGTCTGATTTGTTCACTGTTTGTACGAATTATCTCCATGAATTCTCTCTCTGTGGGAGGTTTTGGATGCGATAACAAGCTCCAGGTTGCAGGAACCAGCCCAGAGTTACCATGTCCATGTGTGGACCTGCTCTAAAGGTTAGTCCCACTGATTTTCTCTGCCAAAGCGATGACAAAGAGATGATAGCACAACAATGGTGGCGGTGAAATGAAATTGAGCTTTTCCTGCCACATTCTTGCCACATCACGGTTACAAGCAAAATGACACAAAGCATATGTCATTTGTTAACCCAGCAGCAAAGCCAGAGAAAAATTAGAGCAACACTATGGTAACATCATGACAATAGCAATAGCAAAGAACAAACATGGACTGGATAACATTATGGGAAAACTAAGGGAGTAAAATAATAATAAAATGCCAATTCTGGAGATGTTAAGGAAGTGACCACACTTTCTGTGTCCAGATATCTTTATACATTACCGAACATTCAGCTGTATTGTCTTTTTCAAATTTGCAACAAAATCTGTGTAGTCTATGTAGGTGCAGTTGGTGTAGGATTTACTTTTTTGCAATTTTACACATAATTACAAAGAAACAGCATGAATAAACATGAAATTTTGAAGTACAAAAACTAAATAATCTGTTTTATTTACAATAAGCAAATGCTGGAGCATTGATCACATGTAATTCAATCTGTGGAATTCTCTATTATTTTTTTTTCATCCTTTTTACTCTTGAGAAAGTAAGAAACTAAATACTTTTTGTTTGGTATAAATCTGGGATTCCTTCTTCTCTTCAGAGGGCTTGCATGTACAGAGTTTGGCTTCAACTGGGCTCAGTGGATTCATAAAGAAGAGGAATAAAAGCTTTGATTTAACAAATTCACAGCTGACAGACTGCCACTGTCTTTCCAGGAACTTGGGGTATCGGAGGTCTTTGGCATCCAATCACATGTCCAAACTTTAAACCTTCTCAAGGGAGTAACAACTTCCATAAGTTTTTCATAAGACTGCAAGTATGAAATCTGTCATTTGCCATTAATGTACAGTTACAACTATATTTTTTAAGAACGTGGAATAGTTCGAAGAAGAACTTGCATTCCAAGAAGTTTGGGTTTGACATAAAATTGTGTTCTCTTATAATTTTTCTCATAACTCTTTTATGTTTATTTTGAACCTGCTTGGCAATACTTCTCATAAAATTGTTGGCCATGAATCATAGGCTAGGAAAGTATTGGGCCTACCTGGAGAGGATCTGTTGAAAGGCTCAACAGCAAAACCATCCAGTTTTACCCACTCTCCCCCTGCAGAAAAAAAGAGCATTGTGGTTACACATAAGGACTGACAAAATATTAGTACCATAACAATTATTGGCCATTTTTTTATCTTTGCATAAATTACTCATCATTTTATAACATTTAATAAAACTACTTTTTATAAATGAAAGAAATGCTGTTTTTAAACAATTTTGTTTAGAAAATAAAAATAATCAAAATATTATTTTTTCATGCAGTAAAATATAATGTTGCTATGCCTAAATTCAGTTGATTTTAGTTTTCAGTATTTTATTTTTAATTTAGTTTGATTAATTATCTGCTCATAATACATATGTGACCTTATTATTCACAGCAATTTTTTTTTATAGATACTTTTATGACCAAATTACTCAACAAAGGCTGAATTGTATTAAACATAAATGTGTAAAATAATAAATAAAAAGCTTGGGACATATAACAAAAAAAACAGCTATCCTTAAAACAAGGAGCTGTACACCAGAAATGTTTACAAAATGTTAAAAAACATCCTCAGCCAAGAACATTTATGATCTGTTTGCAGGATTATTAATGTGCTTTTCTATTATGACAGATGTTTTGGGATAAATGCTGTGGGATGTTCAGCAGTATGCCCAGATCCTGCTCATGAGTGAGGGACATGGACGTACTGAAAAAAACTTTATATGAAAAAAAATATGTGGAGTGCGTTGGACGAGTGACTGGCTACCACAACACAAGGCTTCAGGCTCTTGACTCCAGCTCTGGGTTGGATACAAAACAAGGACTGGCCACATAAATGCTCTTTCTTTGGGGAATTCAACAGTAACAGATGCCAGTTATTTGAAAAACAGAAACGGCCATATATCCCCACACCCTGCAGTCTACACATGAGTGTGTGTTAGCCATCTACATAGACAGCATTAAAGTTATAACTACTTTCCATGTAAAAACCATATAATAATGTGTCTTAGAGTCTAACAAGTCTAAATTAATGAGGCTAATAAAAGTGCAAATTTCAATGACATCCGTGGAACACAGAAAAAGCTACAAAAGCTGTCACTGTGCCGGTATTTTCATTTATTTTTTGAAAGGTCATTTTTAGGTACTAAAATATATATTTCAGGTAATATGTACCTTAAAGGTATTTATATGCAAATATTAATTTATATGCAAGTAAATAGGACACAAATAAATACTTTTCTTTTTTAATTAATACTTTTATTCAGCAAGGCTGCAGAAAAAGGAGGGAAAGTATCACAAGTTTCCACACTAACATTAATCATACAACATGACATGACTACATGACACTGACGACTAGAGTAATGGCTGCTGAAAGTTACGTTTTTGTGCAACTGAAGTATTTTTAGTGTCCACTGTATGTATACAAAACTGTGGGATTCCTGTTATATTTAAAAGGTATAATTGCCTTAAAAATAAAAAGTTTGGAATCTTTTACTCACACTCATGTTGTTCCAAACCTGTATGACTGCTGCAGAAAACAAAGGAAGGCTGAGGTCCAAACAGCATTTGACCTCATTTGATGTTTATTGCATGGACAAAAAACAGAGACATTATCCAAATGTGTTCTGCAAAAGCAAGAAATGCCTACAGGTTTGGAACGACATAAGAGTGAGTAAATAATGACAAATGTTTTGTCGAAGTTTAAAAGCATGCATATGTGTATTATATGCATACTGTACTTTACATATCCATGCACCAATGTAGAACAGTGAAGGGAACAGAGAGTCATAGAGAAACATGCAGATCTCTATCTACACGCACATGCAAGCACACACCTCCTGGAGTCTCTGCCCTGTAGACAGGTTTACTCATCCCATCCTTATTCTCTGCACTCATCTTGAGAAAATGCAGGACTCCAGGCTCTAAAACAACACAACATGCACATGAAAGCCTGACATAGTGCTCAAGTTCTCAATGTGAGTCTCTAAGCTTGAATGATTTACACTCTTACCTACGTCCTCTAGTAACTCTGACCGTCTGTCCTTGTCGACAGTCATGAAGCGCAGGGACTTCATGGACTTCCCGTAGCCGATGCTGTAGCTATCAACAGGCTGTCCATCTAGCTCGCTGGGGGAATCCCATGTGACCTTTAACCCCTTTTCCACAGAGGTCAGCTTCACATTACGTGGCGGCAGTGGCTTAGAACCTGTGAGAGAGTACAGCCCTGTCAATCACATTTCAATTGTAGTTTGATGGGTTAATTTTTTGTAAAGATTCCAGTTGCAAGGTTCAGCAAATTGTAGCTTGAGGGTATTATTTTGCAATAATGCCTGACAATTATTCCTTATACAGCTATGCAGGAAATTGTCTAAAAACAATGGGCAGTTATTAAGATTATTAGGAGCCATAGTGTGTAATATTGATCAGGTGTATAAGTTAACTTTCTTACAGCATGAACAAGAGCAATAAGCACTGCAACCCTCTACTAATCAAACTGGAAACTCTGTGAAGTTCTTTAGAGCGCTCAGGCTGTTTTTATAACCCTACTTAGAGTTGGAGTGAGCAAATCTCTCATCACTGTGTCTGTTTACTGTACAACAGCAAGACTCTGGCATAAAGCCCGGTGAGAGAAATCAATCAATATCACTTATTTAAATGTACACATGGACATATGCCTTTCGGTCACTGCTTTATAATGCAATATTGGCAATGAAACATCCCTCCACATAATTTGGAACCACATCACACATGTCACTGCAATTACCACAACTTACGCGCACACACACAGGCCACAGAAACATCAAACCTCAGTCTGTGACTTGGCTCATATTAAAATTTATGATGTAGGGTGGGTTCGCATTTTGATTAAATCAAGACCTATAAAACATAAGAATTAGATCTTTCTCCAAAAATAAACATTTTATACTGAAGGAAACTAACTGAGGCTGGTATTAGGGACCAGACATCACCTAGATCAGTAGTTCTCAGATTTTGGATAATTCTGCAGGAAGTGGTAAAAAATTATTAACTCTGATTAATTTTATGATTCCAGAAGTTTTAAGAACTGTTCCTTGGTTAATCAGTTAAAACAGTTCTTGAGGAGAAAACAGTAAAATAATAAATGTTAGTTTTATTTTTTATTTTATTTATAAAAAATATTTTTTCCGAAAATTAAATGTATTTAATAATTTTTTTTTTTATCTTTTTGCAGTATGAAAATATTTGCAAAGAGCGCCTTGTAAAGTAGATGACTCCTTTTTTTATATTCTTAATGTCAGATAAGGTCATTCTCAGCAATAAGTACATTTTTCATTAGTAGAGACCATTAATTTTTTTAATAACAACAAATTCTAATCTTTTTTAAAGTTTGTAGTAATAGCTGGAAATGTTATAATCTAACTTCACGACAGTTGTAAGAAAATAAACTTCTAACATTTCTAACCCATTCTAACTAATGCTTCCAAGACTATCACAATTTACTATCGCAATTCTGACATTTCAATGTAAGCCAGTTAGATTTTGCAAATGACTATTCAATAAATCCCAGAAAACCAAATATTTAGAACACCAAGGAATAAAATCACATGTACATATTTAAAACAAAATGTAAGAACTGCCCCAAAACCTGTTCCAAAACTCTTTCACACTCTCCCTGGGCCATGTATATTACCCATTTCTTTATTAGGAAGGTGAATGCCCTGTGGTCCTTTTGTCAGTTCAGTTTTTTATAAGCACCTATAAAAAGACCTGTAGGGCAAGCACCTGCTTCTCTGACATTATTTTCTCAATGAAAGACATGAACAGACTCTCACAAACATACTATTTGCTTATTATTTTCATTCAGTTGCCTGGATGACATTCAAACAAATGCATTTAGAGTGTATTATTGTTAAGTCAATAATAGCTTAGTCACTAGTGCTTTTACATAGACTTTTTTAGCCTGAGCTACAAAATACCCAGGTGTTCTGTAAGAGCACATAGACAATTATAGACATTGCTTAAACACCTGAGTGACAGGTTGAGCGTGGGCATCGTGCCAACTACATGCTGGCGTCTTGTACCATAGCACACTCACTAATTGACAGATTGAGTTTCTAAACCCTCCAGCCTTGCCTACGTCAATCAAAGACTTTCCACAAATTCCTTGGTGAAAATCTAAACAAGATTAAATTCCAGTAGCTGGTCTGGGCATGTGTTACGATCACCAGCCAGAGTGCCCTCAAGCTCCACTAGAGGGCACTCCACCCTGGACAGTTATGTGTGTTATCCCTGTCTTGTTTCTTGACCTTGTCCTCTAAGGACTCTTACTGTGAAGTGTGTTCCCCACAGTTTCAGTGTTTCCCCTGTTCTGCCTCTGCTCCTGTGTTTCCATAGTGATTAATCAGCTCTGCCCCCTTGTTAACCTTTTGTCTCCGCCTTTAAAAGCTTTATCTTAGTCAGTTTTATCCCTGAGTATTGATTGTTTTTCCCCTCGTATTAAGTGTTTCATTGTATCGTGTTATTCTGTGTTTTCTTGTGTACCGACCCTTGCCTTGCATTTTTGGTTTTGGTTTTGGTTTCCTCTGGTTTTGCCCCATTGGATATTGTACGCCCATCGACCGACCCTCGCTACCTCTCTGGACTATTCTTGTGTCTCTGTCTCTGCCATTCCTGTTCGCCTCTGTTTAATCCAGCCTTTACGACCATGTTTGTAAATAAAGCCTTGAATATGGACCCTCTTGCCCCCGTCTCCTTCGCCACAGAATCCTCAGCCAAATTAGGATCCAGCAGCTTCTCTTATGGACATCGGTGAGGTATGGACATTGTTGAACAGTTGTTATCATTCAAGCAAGGCACACGATCACTTGAGGAGTGCATAGAGGAAAATCTGTTTTTGAACAAGTTTTCTTCGAGAGGGGCCGCATAGATCGGCATATACCAAGTCAAGCCAATGTTAATCCTCACCTGTCAGGTCAAGGTCACTGCTGATCATCACTTCTGCACTAGTCAGTCCGACTTCCATCGCCTTACGTCAAATCAGCCAGAGCCATCCAACGCTTCCTCCGATCTTCCTGAGCCACACCATGATTCATCTGAAAACCACGTCACCTCACTTCAGAGCAGCCTGAGCAACAGCACAAGATGGCCGCCGCCGCTCCGGAGCCATTGCACGAAATGGCCACCAACCCAGAGCCACAACACAAGATGGCTGCCACACCAGAGTCTTCAGCCAAGGTGGAACTCAAGCCTCGGTTTTTTAGCCACTAGCCGTAGATTTTTAGCGTAGATTCTCCGGAGGTTCCGCTGGTGGCTGCACAAACCCCAGGACTACCAGTTCACACCATTAAACCCTGTGCCATCTGCTCCGCCCTGGAGGGCGTCTCTGCTGTCTGCTCCTCCCTGGAAGGCTTCTGTTTGGTCAGCAACACCCTGGAGGGTGTCCCCACCATTGGCGCTGCCTGGGAGGGTCTTTGCTTTGTCTACCTTGTCCTGGTGATCATCAGATTTGCTGGCCTCACCCTGGGTCTTCAACTGGACTGGCTCTACCATGGCTCCCTGCTCTGCTTGCACCACGTGGCCCTCTGGATTGGCTCTGCCAATGGCTTTCTGCTCTGCCCGCACTGCCATAGTCCTGTGTGTTAATATCTTAGCTCCATGGCCAACCTTGGCTCTATGCTTCAGGTCCAGTCCCACTTCCACATGGACCTGGCCTTCCTTCCCTCCCCCAGACTACCCTTCTGGACTGTATGTTGAGCGTCTGGAAGCCACTTTCTTCATTCTTAATTTCTCCTTCTGGTTTTGCCCCATTAGATATTGTACGCCCATCGACCAACCCTTGCTACCGTTCTGGACTATTCTTGCCTCTGCCATACCTGTTCGCCTCTGTTTGACCCAGCCTTTACGACCGTGTTTGTAAATAAAGCCTTGAATATGGACCCTCTTGCCCCCGTCTCCTTCCGTCACCGGGTGATTCTTCTCTTTCTCTCACTCTCTGGCAGAGCTCTTACCTGACAACACAAGCTTACTTTTACCAGAATAACAACAGACGTGATGTTAAAGTCCATGGTTGTGGAACAAAATCCTGAGACTCATTCTGTCAAGCAGATGTCTGGAATTGTTTTGAAGCTGCAGTTGGGCACCATTAAATGATATGATCTATCTTAAATAGATATATATGTTTGTTTTTTTGGCTTGAAATCAGAAAGCTAAGCAGCTGGTGGCTTAAGATTTAGTTGTGTTGGATATATTTTGTTTTGCTGAAGATGGAGAGAAGAGGAAAGAGAAGAATGCTGGATAATATGCAGCTGCTGATGGCAGTCCCAGGCTGCACTGGGTGACCTCATATAAAGAACATTTCCAAAACACTGAGAAAGAGCAAGTGAGAAAGAAAAGGGCCCGTTGTAACGTGGCAGCTAAAACAGCTCAGTAGGACTTAGCTACCACTTTTTTCATCCAAGATTCCTCTGCTCCACTGCATTCTCCTCAGAATTAGGAGGGACAAGCAGAGTGAAAGAAAGATGTGAGGAGAGAGAAAACGTGGCTAAAATTGATTTGAAGAGTTGAAAGTGAAAGAATGTCTAAAACATCTGTGTTTTTACACTTCCTGATGATCTTTTAAAGAGGTTAACTGTACTTCCTGTACTGGCTATAATTTGATAAATCACTTGCTTAGATTTGCGCTTACAGTCTATCTATCTATCTATCTATCTATCTGTATCAGGAATAAAACTGGAAATATAACCAGGAATCCCAATTTGGTCATATTGTATTATATGCATAATTCAAATATCATATTTTAAAGAAAACATTTTAAATGTGTGTTATTTGTGTATATCTGGAAACTTCTACTAAATTGGTTACAGAAAATAACTACAAATGTGACCATCAAGTAGAAGTTACACAGTAAGCACTAGTTTCAATTGTATGTGTACAGAACCTCTCTCTCTCTCTCACACACACACACACACACACACAGAGAGAGAGAGAGAGAGAGAGATGCCATACTTCTATGATCACCTTTTTAAAACTGATTCAAACTGCTTAAAAATTACTTTAAAATGTTGAATGTTCTTTAAAACGAAGCTAGCCACTTTTGAAAGTTTGTGCACCTGCCTGTGGTTCAGCTGTTCAATTACTGTCTCACCCAGCATGCATTATTAGTGCTTGAAATGTTTAATAAAGGTTTGGCACATGGTTTCCACACACACACATACACACACACTGTAAATAAAACAAACAGGACTTAGACCTGGTCATAAGTACTTATGAAAGAAAAATCATCTTTACAGTACAATACGACAGCATCATTACAGAAAGCCGAATTATATTTTTTATATTATAAACGAATTATATTTTTTAAATAGTTTCAAATTTAAATTCTAATAAAATATTCTACAAAGTTTGATTCATTTCATTTTGTGAATTGCGATTTAAATTGAGATAAGCAAAATAACCTACCCGACAGTAGTGGGCTCTGGGTGCAAAGTGTGATCAGGAGCAAGAGAAGAGCTGGTGCCCGTGCAGGAGACATTGCAGATAGTGCTTCAGTATTACGGAGATCCGCTACACTGAGGGAAGAAAGGCTATGGGATGCTCGGATGCTCCGTTGCCCGCTACCGTCAGTCTGTGTGCCCTTTCCCAGACGTTGTCTCCCTCTTCTGGGGACGAATGGGACTAGGGGCTACACAAATATTTTCAGGACAAGGCGATGGAAAATGAAAGAGCATGCGCGTAAATTAAAGCGCATGCCCCCCCCCCTAATTTTCAAAAAATGTTTGTGAAAAAGTGTAACAAAAATGTTTCTGAGAAAAGTTCCAGGAAGGAACAATACAGTTAAACAGCGGTTATCGTCAGCAGAGGTAACATGGTTTGTTTACACTTTCTTTCGACATCTGTAACTCATTTAAATTAGAGTTTTGTGTCTCATGAGCTAATATTACGTCTACGTATTTGTCTGCTACACATGAACGTTGTTTAAAAATGAGAAACTTCCATTGACGTTCTCACAAAGCCAGTTCTAAATACAGAACGTGACATTTTGTTTTGTTACTTAAACATTTCACTGTAAATCTTATATTTTTACACATAGTTTCTCATCTCAGAGAGCTGTTTTGTAATTGGTTAAACTCCCACCTACTCCGATATTTACTGTATAGCCAGCATGTTTTTAATTATGCTACTTTATTTTCATCTCAACTTCTGCAAGGCAATACATTGGAGTCCATTTTTTATTTGTTTATTTTTTTATGTGTCTCAGCTGTTCCATCTGTATATATGAAGGCCTATATGAAAAATATATTTATACAATAGCTCATGATTGTCAGTGGATCATTATCATATCATGTAATTGGCCTTAAACTGTTATGTTAAGTCATTCCTGTGCTATGGATGTATGCAACTACATAAATGATGTATGATAAACAGGAGGCACAACAGAGCAACATATTTTCCTCATTTATTTCTTTTTAAACACAATAACTGTTTTTAGTTATATGCCTTGAGGCAGACTCATTTGCGGTGGACACCGTTAGACTTCATCAGACTGCTACCTCCATCTGATATGGCATGATCTCTAATTAAGGAAAGAAAAGGAGACAATATTTTAAAACAACAGCAACATCAGCTCTGGTTTCGCTCGTACATAAATTCTTTATGACTCCAGAAACTACCCAGCAGCTAAATGTGAACATAACTGAACATAAAACCCCTAGAGACAGCAGCGCTCCAAGTACAGTTAACCCTGAGTAATGCATCAGCAAATAAGACTCCATCACAAACAATCACTGGACAGTCATCTCTGTCTGTCTCAGGGGACCATGAAAGAGGCAATTAGATCTGTGTGAGACAGAGGATTAAGAGGGAGAGAGAAGGAATAGGAGAGCTCAAGACCTGTTTTTAGAGATTACACTCAGTATTATCCCTATGTAGTTTCTTAATATAGGCTGCATAATAAACACACACACACACACACACACATATATATATATATATATATATATATATATATATATATATAAATTTGTGGTTTTTACTTAAAATATAACATGTAAAATAGTTATTTTAATTAAAATAGCTGAGATGGCAAAAGTAGATTTCTTACATTCTCTCTTTTCCTTTTTCTGGCATGACAAAGTAATTGACAGGCTGCACAGTGCCAGTCTTATCTTTGTAATTTTCTCTGTGCTTCTGTGACAACTGGGAAAAAAAGAAAAGTCCAAAATTTTCATGACTAATCAGTCAAAAAAGACAAAAGAGAGCAGTGTAGAACATGATCCACAATCACACCTTAATTCTCATTCTTACCACGCTGAAGTCCTTGATCTCATTCTGCCTTTTGAAACCAACGTTGTACTGGACCCAGTAGGGTAAGATACTGTCTTGGGTATGGGAGCTCCGAGGCATACTATTGTCAGAGCTTTTGCTAGAGGCCATCTTTGCAGAACGGATGTTTCGTAAGTACTTTAGGGATGAATTGCCAAACGTCTCCCCACACAGAAATTTAGAAGTGGGAATGTGTCCACAGTACCTTTAAATGCACAATAAACAGTTTATACAATATATTTGTTTATATAATTAACCTGCACCAGATTTAGAAATTAACAGTAAGGGCCAAAAATGCCATAAAAGTTATTTTAATGGTAGCAGCCATAATTAATTCTAAATTCGAGTTTATTTAAAATCACAATCAATTAACTGACTTGTATATTTGACATTAAATGAATGCAGTTTCTGTATCGTTTGAAAAGACAAATAGCCTGTGAATGTCACTTAATGGTGACACGCAAGAAATAAGGTATGTTTTACCCAGGCATCAGAGACGATGGGATGTAGGCTGTGTTGTTATGCGTAATGAGAGTCCCATTTCCTCTGAAAGTCATGGCTGAGCAGATACTCTAGATACTATGAATATTATCCGATCCTAAGCTGCTGCGCGTGACCTGCCCCGCACACAACACGACAAAAGGTTGCCTGGCAACCGTTTATTTCAGGGCAGACTTGCATAATCGTTTTTATATTAGCTAATATGTCTCTATATAGAATAAATATATAAAACTATGCTTCTTGCTCGAAAAATAATCAATCTTTTGGGGCGTATTTGGTTTCTTCAAGATGAGAAAGAGTTTTGACTGCGTGCGACTGCCCCCTGCTGGCGTCATCCGTCATCACATTGCGCTCGTGCTGAGCTGCGAGGCGCGTAGCAGAGCGAAAGAGTGTCGGAGCGGATCTGACGAGTGTACTACATGTGCGCATAGTAAAGCGAGAGAAAATGAAAGCTCTTTAATTATTAATTACTTTTTTCATGTTATTGCGCACAGAGGATGCAGCTTGTGCCATAAGAGGATTTTTCCGGTTTTTATGTAGCGAATGAAAGCAGTTTAGGACATGATTTTATAAGAAGTTATGCAGCGCTGTTCAAGATAGATCCACGATCTTTGTGATGATCTTTTAACTCTGTTTTAGTCTTTTGATTTTTCTTCGTTTTAAGTTGAAATGGCTTTAGTTGTGTACCTGAAGACTGCCACGGAGCTTCGTGGAAAGGGAGACCGCATCGCTAAAGTGACTTTCAGAGGTATAGAGCAATCTTTTTCATTTATAGTGGATGTTTTTGTATGGGTGGATATATATATTAAGCATCTCGTGTTATACACGTTGGGGTTTTGTATTCCTTCCATTTTATACAACCTATATAACGCGGTGGTGTTGTAACTTGAGGCTCTGATGAAAAGTTGTAGAAAACCAATTATTCTGAATCTGCATGTCTTCATCAAAGACCATCCAGGGATTTTTTATGTCTTTTTAAATGACTGAAAACTATCTTGCTGGAAGGTAGATGGTAAACGTTATTTAAAGCGTGAACTGGTTTCATTATGGCTATTCGTAACTATAGGCTCCCAGTTTCACTGCACTACTGTTTGATTCATTGTTAATTGCAAGCAGTGCTTTTTAATCAAATGGATGGCTCAGTAAGCTACTGGGATTCTTAAATACTGTCTTCAAGGTCCCCAGAGGTATTAAAGCTGAATAAAGTCGTGAATTGTGAAAAGTGAACAAAATTTGTTTGAACATTTGGTCTTTCCATCTCATTACATCGTCTTATGAGGCTTGCCTCAGCCATCCCCTAGATTTAATGTCAAATAAATGTGGCTATAAAGGCACTGAATATGAATGACGACTGTTTTTTTCCTCCCGTTTTGTCCTCTCCCTCTTTTTTTCTTTTCTTTTCATATTTCAGCACCTTGGACAGTTGCTCATTGCTCATCTGACACTATTACGTTTTTCATAAAATGTGTATGTTTGTATAAGAGAGGGGTTGGGAGACAAATACAGCCGGAGATATGTGTGGCGTTTTATGTGTTTCTAGCATATAAAAAGATAAATTACAGAATCGCCTTCGTTAAATGGAGCAGAAATGAGCTAGGACAAACAACATTTTATTGCTAATAAAAAGAGAATGGAGTTAACATCTTCCATTATTAAAAGGAATCTTCATACAGAAGGATGTTTTGAGAGAATTGATGTAGATTGTGACGGTCTGCTTTTTATGTTTTGTAATTTGATTGAAACACTTCAAATAATAGAAGTCATTTTGATGCATGGTCCTGTTGTACATTTCCCAACCCCTGTCTCTGATGGCAATGGCTATCAGCTCTCCTGCCACCCTTTCCTTCCCTCCCATTTTGTCCTTTTCCTAATCTTCAGCCCAAGTGTGCAGGGATCTAGGCTGTCTGGAGCGGAAGGGCTCTACTGAGCTGTGTCCTGTTTCTCTGTGGGTTGCATAACTTATTTAGTTCCAACGAGTGGATCTGAGAAGGATGAAAAAATCTCAATAAAAATGTTTCATCAGAGATAGAGAATTATGAGATGTATGAAAATATTGGCTTTCAGACTTTTAAATGTGATTATGCTGGAATTTGAAAAGTCCTTGTGAAGATTGTACATCATTGAAAATACTGTTCAAGATTGTTCTGTTGCTTCACAGGTTGCACATCAATTTTTATTAAGTCATTGCCTAGTTTATACACGTTATATGACCTTTTATCCATGTCTTCTTGTTACTGTGGCCAAGGTGTTTTTATTATTCTGTTATGTTTTATTTAGGTTATATTATGACTTTGAAGTAAAAAAAAAATCCTCACCAGCTCAGCTTTTTGTGATCTACAACAGAGGGGAGATGTAAATGTTACCTGGGGGAAAAGCTCCTGTGAACAACAGCAAGCGGCAATGAGTTTGAGATGGGATGATGCTTGTTTCTCTGAGACTAAGAGCATTTTGTTGTCTGTATTTAGAGATTCTCAAAATATGGGGTAAATTTGTATCATAAAAATTGATGGCTGGGAAGAGAGTAAGAACAAGCAGCACTGTATTGAATTGTGTTGTGTATTTTATTTTAGTGTCAAAGCCATAAGAAGTGATTGTTTATGTAATTACCTTTCTTCTTCCTACCCTTCTTAATTTTATCTACCAGTCTGCCTCAGCCAAAAAAAAGGAATTAATTGCTCAAGTGCAATATCTCTTGTGTTTAAGTGTTTGTGTAGGCTTGTGTATGTGTGCATAAGATGGTGTGTTAATGTATTTGAATCGACAGTTCTTGTTTGCACAACCACAAACTGACAACAAGCACTGTTCTGTATTAGACAGGTCCCTTAGTCAAAGAAGATGCAAAACTTAATATCTGTATCACACCCCTTCTATAAAGCAGTTTCACACTTCACCGTTTTAATGTGTTGCAGTTTTATGTTAATGGTAATACTCCATTCTCTGTTGCCAAAACATGTCAGGGTTTGTCATGACCTGCGGTCTTTTTGGTTATAAATAATCTTAATTTAATCCTAAAACCAAACTGAGCTATATATACGCACACACACAAATACAGTTTTACTTGTTAAGATTTGTAATATTTGATATTGCAGTCTTTATTATATTACATAATGTTTCTTATATATAGCAGTACTTTGATGCTATGCTCCATATTGACCTTTAATGTTGTTTTTCTCCATGTAGGTCTCTCCTTCTTCTCTCGGGTGCTGGAAAACTGCGAGGATGAAGCTCGTTTTGAGCAGGTCAGTATTTCTCCTGCTATAACTCAAGAATGTTCAAGCGTGACACTAACACTGTCGACCTCAGAGCAGCGAAACATATATACACTACAAATTTGATTTCTCTCTTCCCGAGAGAGGATGTGGTGAAGGAATCACTCTAGGAATCAGCTCGCTCAACCGTGACCAAACACATCACATTTATCCCCACTGAATCCTATTAATGCTATTTGCACAGACCCTCAGGCAAGCAACGCAGCAGTATGAAGTGGCAATAAGCATGTGGATGAACCAGCTAAATTTCTATTAGGCTAATACATTTTTGAATGACCTCTTTCTACGCTCCCAAATATCCCTGCTGGTCCAAGTCTCATACTTAGATTTGGTAGCTTTGTAACTTTCTCAATCATAAATATGACTTGAGGATGTGTGTGTCAAAATGTCCCCCCACAAATATTTTCTGATCTAACAATGAAGAGGTTTTTATTTGCCTTAATAATAATTTGCTAGTTTATATATATATACTTGTATATCCTCATAGTAGGCAGATAATCAATTATGTTTGCTGTCGGTCGTGATGGGGACTCCCACACTAGTCGTCTCACCTTTGGAGGGGATTGTTGATTTTTCTCCAGTGCTGCAAACAGCAAGCATTACAAAAATGCTCTTTGGATTCTATTTAAAAATCAAGTGCTGCTTCCTGTCTTGCTGATTGGTCTTTTGTCTATGTTAACAGAAATGGTGGCGTTTTTACTGTGTGTACAGTAAGATAAGAAAGAGCAAGTGACTCATACTAAATCAATAACAAAACAAAAATAATGATAATTTGAGATTATCTAAATGTGGAAGAATGAAGTTGACATTTACTATAACATAACTAGCTTTGACCTTTCTGATAGCCTCGTCATTTCCTTTCAATCTCTCCCTTATAGTTTTGTGGTAATAGTTTAATCATTACTGGTTGGTCAGAGAAGGCTGTTACACACTTCAAATCTACTGAACCCACTCACCATTTACAGTATGATTACATCACAGATTTCATACCAAACCCCAAAAGACACTTAGTACTGTAGGACATGCAGTGTCTCTCACTTTTTTCTATCTTTCCAGCTTTGCTATTATTTAAAAAAAAAAAAGCACCAGCTATGTTTTTGCACCCAGGTTTATTGGACAGGTATGATCAGGTTTCATATTCATCAAAGTAAAGTGGCTTTTAATGTACCTAACACTGACATTCACTGAGAGCAGGACATAAACCGAAAGCAAACAGACTTTATTTAAAAGAGATGTCACATCTGACACACTTTTTTTTCCCTGATCATACGCAATGCTCAACTCATCCCCTTTCTTGTTCATCCATATAACTAGCACTGTCAGTATGTTTTCATTATATTTTTTCCTTATATTTATATAGCTTAGGAATTGTTTATACTGTCTATATTGTTTTTATATTGTTATTTTTGGATCCAGTTAAGCTGTTTTTTTTATTTGTTTTTTTTTACTAATGCTGCTGTTTCAAAGGAATTTCCCCATTGTGGGATTAATCTTATTTTATGTTCGTGTGCATTTTCCATTGGTCATGACAGTTTCTTCATTGTAATCAAAGAGCAGTGTAACTGAGCATTTAGACACACTGTGTAGTTGAGCACAGTTTGCATTGCCAATATGGAATATCTACATGCCAGCTTCCTGATTAGTTTGCTGCATCTGCACAACATAGAATCAACAAAAAGGTTTTGTGCTGCATAAATTGCTTTTAGCACAGGTTGTGTTGGTTTATGTTTGTGCTTTTACCCATTTTCAATTCCTTCAGTAAACCAATAACTAAAACAATATTGGCAGCTTCTTAAGGTGGATCTAAATTCCCATACTATTATATATATATATATTTTTTTTTTTGTAAATTCTCCCTCTATCTCTACTAACATACTGTACGTGTTCTGAAAATTTGCTTCTTTCATTCTGTCATGTATCCCACCACTTGTTTTCTCCCAGCATTACTAGTTCAGCACAACCAAATACAGCAGATTTAATCCTTTTTATCTAATCCTGCTATGTGCAGCTGAGTACACCTTTCAGGGCTCTTGCCAGCTGTACTCATTGTACACTCTCAAATAGAGTATTCATTTGAATCAGAATGGACCCAGATATTGTTTATGTATGAGCAATTATTATTTTATCTTCAACAAGCTCACAGACGCTAACAAAGACAAAAAAACATAATTTGATTTTGATAATTTAACCGGATATGTCTTGCTCTCATAGTAAAATGCTGCATTTTCTGCACACAATCTTTGGTTCCTTTTGTAGTGTAAATAACATCTAAAAACTTCTCAGTGCTGTGTGGCTTATTATTGCGGTGCTGTGGCACACTGCTTTAGGCCTGCAACCTGATGTTGTCTGTGATGGAGAGACAAGGTTCAAAGCAGTCTCTTTGCTGCATCTATGCAAAATTGCCCTCCTTTACATCAGCTCTGCTGGAGTGCCTGTCTTTAAAACATTGATTTTATCTGCAGGAGTCCAGCTAGAAACTCTGTTGTTAACGGCAGCTGATGTGAACGTTTGGCACTTGCACTCTTTAAGGCTTTTCTTGTGGTAGATGAAACATCAGAGGGTAGAATATCCTGTTCAGATGTGTACAGATCCTATTGCTTGTATTTTAGCAGTTTAATAGCAAATATAAAAGAAAAAGGCTGTGATTGATGGAGAAAGACTTGCAGACAGGATCTGCAAAAGTGGCAGCCAATTTCTTTTCAATCTTGCTATGTCTAAAACCAGGGGAATATGAAAACCAGGAAGTTCTTAAACAGCTTTCAAGGAATAGTTGGAAATATTTTGACTTCACTTTGGTAGACTTGTAAGTCTTTTCACCTGTAAAACATAACTTGGCATTGACATTTGTAAAAATGGCAACATATTTGCTTGTAGGAGATATTTCTTTCATGAGCTTCTATGCTATTTATATTCCACCATGGAATTGATTTGACTTATTGGTAGATGGTATAAACATGCCATCTGGATTTTATTTATAAATACATGTGCGATCTTTCAGAAAAAAATTCTCTGGGACTGGTCCTTGTAGAAGCCAAACGAGCTTAGAGCCAAACAAGCTTATTAAATACAGAAAAAGCTGTGTGGTGGGCTGTTTTTCTTTCACAGTGTCAATTATTTTTAATTTAGTAGGTTATGTTTCTTCAGACTTCTTTAAAATGAAAGGAGGAACATATTTCTAGTTTTGTTTTTAAGAAAGTGTACTTGAACTGTGGTAGTGCATAAAACAATAAATGTTAGGAAGCTCTGTATACCAGGACTAAAATATGGGCCTAGTGAAATGCATTTTCTATGAATGCTAATGAGTGAATTCTTGAAGTGATGACATAGTTGCACAGGAATTCATCATTTAACCAAAAGTAATAAAAGTATTTTTTTTAAATTAGGTGCCCCCACCTTACTACTTCCTCATGCATTTAACTGTAAAATCAAACACTCTCTGCTGGAGCTTGTTATTGCTGAAACATGCAAAGCTAGTCCCATAGTTCATCCATCACAAAACTTCAGCTATGCTTATCACGCTGCATCAGTGTCTCAGTGAAGAGATAAGAGTTGTTTTCTCATTATACTGATGGGGAATTGTCTCATCATGACCAGCAGATCTAATCTGATATGATCATTCTCCCAAATGGCCCAATGAAGCACCAAATTGCACCAATCTCACTCTTTTGTCAGTCTAATTATTCTTTCTGTTCAGCTTTCCAACAGTTTTAAGCAACATGCTTCACGCTGACATTTCTATGAACTGTGAATTCTTGACATTTTGCATTAGATGCTGTGTTTTTCATTTGGAGCTTGAACAAATGTTGTTCACAGAAATGATAATGCTTCAGTTCAGATCACTAATAAAAAAGGGGGCAAATTCATTTGTTGTCCACCTGTGAGCTGAATTTATTGAGCGAGTCTCATCTGGTTCTGATATAACCTTATTTATTTTCTATGGCACCTGTGCACATGTATGGTTAGTTGCATTTTAATAATTTATTTGCTTTAGCATTGTTTTTCTCTGGTATGTGCGATCCAAGCACGGCTGTTTTGTGCACCTGTTGAGAACCATTGATATAATAACAGAACAAAAGTGTGTTCAAAACAGGCTTGCATTTAGCATCCCCTATTGTCAAACACTACACAATCTGCATACTTGCATAGTGCTGCTGGCCTTTGGTAAAGTCTAACATTACTGCCTCCTGTCTCTAATGTTCATAAAACAACATACAGACATGTAATGCATGCCTCCCTTTCTTATGACGCTTGAGAGATTTAACGGCAAAGAAAAGATTTGAGATTGCTGTGACTCAGAAGTGAGTGAGGTCACCTAGAGAAGTCTGCAGAGGGTGAGATGTTTGAGGTGCTGCAGGAGAACTCACACACTGTGAGGCCATATGGTGTAGAAAGGGAAGAGTGCAGAAGTAATGGCCACATTAAATCATTTCAGATTACTGCGGTAAATCAAAACAATCGGTTTTTAATAAGCTTAATTAGCTGAAATGTTCATGGGAGTTGGCTGCACACTGGGATTCTAAAATAGGAAGTGCTTTAACTTGCTGTATTAATGTCAGGAAGCGTCTTCATATGGCGGTATGAAACATTATGGAGGTTGGAAGATAAATCTGAACATAAGAGCTGAGAAATTAAGCCCAAATTAATCAAATATATAGAAGAAGTGACTAAACCATATAGCATGTGAGAAGGAGACAGATAAATGTGTAGGAGAGGAGGAGAAGGAAAAGTGGAAGGGCAAGCGAGAGCGAGAAAGAAAAACACCAGGGGGCTTGACTGAGCAGGCTGATTAGAGATGCGGTTTGATGTCAGGACCAGTGTACATTTTGTACCAAATAGTGAGACATTGATTTTGCTGAAGTAGTTGAGTGTTAATACATCTTTCTATTATCTAAATCACAGACAAAAAGAAAGTGAAGAAGTGGGGGAGGGAGATGTGGCATGTCAAAGCGTGTGATCCTTAGCATTGAATAATTCACTCTCCATGCATTTAAATGGTGAGGCGGCTCTCAGTTTCTTAAAGCTGAATTGCAAACTCAAATCACCTCATGTCTTCATCACTGGAGCAGAGAGCTCTTCTATTCACAGCTTATGTAAGAAAGCCATTGATGGGAGGGAAATGAATGCATGGTAAAATATGACTGAGGTTGATGATAAAACCAAGGTGCGTGTGTTATTGTGAAGTTATCTGTGGTGATTATTCAGAGCTTAAAACTAGGTCTTTGCAATTCGATCAATAATTCATATTTAACGTTTATATTAACTACTTCAGACTTGTGTAGGTTTAGAACTACAGTTGTCTCCTCTTACCTACTTATATATAACCATTTGGAATAATAGTATAGTTTTGAGTGACTGTCCAAAGCAATAACCAAGGTTCCAAAAGAGTTTTCACAATGATGCCATGAAAGACAAGAGCAATTTTGGGTTCCTCAAAGAACCTTTCAGTAAACAGTTCATAAAATAAAAATTTTTTGGTCTAAAGAATATTTTAAAAAGTCTAAAGGACCTTTTTTCGACTATATTGAACCTTTGTGAAATGGGAAGTTTCCATGGATGTTAAAGGTTTTTTATGGAACAATAGATAATCGTTGAAATTCTAGACCCTGATTGGTCAATAGCTATACCAGTGTTTGTCTTGTTGCTAGCTGATTGTTTTGTACTTTACAGTTGACAATCGTTTATAGTATAATTTATTTACTTGTGTGTTATTTACCTGTACATCTGTAACGCCAAGCCAGCAGAGGGAGCTGGTGACTTCCTGTTTGGTTTAAGCAGAGGCCTGCCAATGGAAAGTTGTGAAGTATTGTTTATGTAACGCCAATGCAGCAGAGGGAGCCTCTGTACTGTCTCAGCTCCCTCTGCTTCCACTTTTTGCGACTTTTGCTGCATCCGAAATCGCTTACTTCCCTACTATATAGTACACAAAACAGTATGCAAGTAGTATGTCCGAATTCATAGCATTTGAAATTCAGTAGACGAGAAGTACCCGGATGACCTACTGCTTCCGCACAAATTCTATAGTAGGCATACCATGGACACTTTCCTATCCCATAAGGCTCCGGGAGAGTCATATTCGAAAATGGCGGAAAGTGGAGACGCGGCTCATTTTAAGTGTAAGCACCTCAGAAAAAAATATGTTGTTTATTGTGATTAAATGACACTTGTTTAACACATTCTAAATAAACGGATGACTTATTTATAAGTTTACATTTTCACGCTGTGTAACGACGTGTGACACGTGACAACAGCAATATGGCGGATGTAGTACGTTCGAATTCCATTCATACTATATAGAACGTTCAATTTTAAATGTAGTATCTACTTAAGCAATATGCGATTTCGGACGCAGCATTTCTGTTTGGCAGGTCTCCGATTAAATGGCCGCCAAACAGGAAGTCACCAAAGAGGAAGCAGAGGGAGCCGAGGCAGTCAGTGCAGAGGTGAGCGCTCCCTCTGCAGGCTTGGCGTTACAACATAATCCCTTACAGATTTATTATTTATAGTTTATTATAAGTCTGTTTACAATATAAACACAGCTTGAGGTTTAGAATCTGTAAAAAAAAGAGTTTGTAACATTTCTCTAGTTTATGTGAGTCTGCAGTGTATCCCAGAGAAAAAAATAGAAAGAGAGATTGAGAATTAACTCTATTTCTCTGATTTATCGCCAGTGAAATAGAGTCCAGTCAAACAAGACACTGAGCTTAAACCTTCTGGCTGCAGGATGGGCAGATAAGTCTCTTTTTTTGACAGAAAAATGCTTCAAACAGGATTATTCCTTAACCTGTCCTATACTTTATCTTTTATTTCTTAAAGGTTTTATGTACAAACTTGAAAAGGGATTGTTAAATAATCTGTCTCCATTTCAGACATTGCAATTTTCTACACGTTGCAGTCATTCTCTTAATCATCTAAACATCTGTAAAACAACATCATTTTACAAGCAAATTTGTACAATACAATTTTTTGGGGTTGATATTGAATATGAAGTTTATATTTCTTATCATATTTCCCATGAATAGAAAATGTGGTGAAGCTTAGGCTTAGAACATAATGTTAGAGAATGTGTCATGCTATTTTTGTCCAATTAATTTTTATTTCCTGGGTTAATTAGTCATGGTGGGGAACTGTGAGCTAGCGGTACATCTTTGTGTTGATGAATGCATGCAGCCTTCTTACAAATGCTGTTACAAAAATATCTCTGAGCTGCAGATAATTTTTTAATCAGTAGCCTTATCATCCACAAAGATAATTCAGTAATATCACTCATCTCTATGGGCACAGTCACTGTTCCTTCTAATCTGTTCTCTTCATAGCCAGCAGCATTTTTGAGGGTATTATTAATTATTGTAAAGGGTTTGTTGCTTGATACAGATTTGTTGTAATGACATCGTCTGTAATTATGGGTACTAAAGTGAATTATATTCAGCTGTTTACATTTTCATACAATAGTTTGGATGTTTATTAATAGGTATCTAACATATTGTGATTCTGGCTGAAAGCAAAATGTCAATAGTTATTTTTAAGTTATGGTCAGTAAAAATGGCTGATGGACAATATATTTTGCATCACTGTTCATTTATAATTGTGCTGAGCTTTTAAATATGATTCAATGTGTTAGTGGTATGTTTGTGTGGTAATGATTGGGATTTGTTTGAAGCATATTACTTTATGCAGCTTGCAGTAGTCCTGAGAGTTATTTCTAACAGCTTTCAGATTTTTTTAGATCCACAGGGAGCATGAAGCAGGTTAAACAGATGACCCCTATCTCAACTCTTCATTTTCTTAATTCTTGCCCTTACTCTCAGAACCGCCTCTCACCTCTGGCTTTCTAATAAACGTACTAAAGGTCAAATGTACACAAAAGATTGTAGAGATGACTTAGTTTAAAATAAGCCCTCACTGCCAGCTATTCCTTTCTCTCTAATGAGCATCTCCATCCCTATTGTTTATTCTTCTTCATATTTTACACAGTCTGTGGGAGTGAATATAGATGCTGCACTAGAGCTAAGGGATTGGAGGGGAAAATCCTCATTGTGCTTGGCTGGAGTTTACCCCGTGGGTATTTGGCTCAGACCATGAAGCTAAGCAAAGCGCACAATTCCTGCAGTACTCCATCAGCGGCTCCTCTCTGTAGATTTAGCATATAGACCTGTGCTGCAGTCAGTGCAGCTGCTCGAGCGAGACTGGAGATTGGAGACCTCTAGTAAATCTCACACACATCCTCCCTTCAGCCTTTCATGTTTGACATGACTTCACAGTTTCCATACATGCAATATGACTCCTCCTGTGCTCCCTTCAGTGATATAAAATGTTTAATTGTAGTCCTGTGTTTGCATCTGGTACACATCTCTCACTCTCTAGTGCGAATCATGTCTCTCATCACATTAACTGCTCATACTGTGATGAGAACCCATAACATTCAAATAGAAAAATGATCCTAATGTGTTTGGAATTAAAGACTGTGGGTGTCCTGTTGACAGAAGTTTACTTTCGTGTGTGTGTGTGTGGTTAATAACAGGATCATCCCATCATCAACAACCAAGCTTAACAAAGAGTTGTTTTTTTTAATTAAGTTTCATTTAGATTCTTAAATACGTAATTTCCTTGTGTAAGCCTCATTTGCATAGCTCATTGACAACAAGCTGTTGTAAAATTGCAAGTTTCACTTTTTTGAAAAACGTTTTTGTTAAAAGATGCTGTTTTTGTTTCTTTATTTGTTTCTTAATGCACAGCCGGACGTAATTCTCCTTTTTACACAATATTTCTGAAGTTAAAATGTACACACAGTGCAGTTTCATTCACCGACAATAAAAAATAATCACCCAATTTCCCTGGTTCATGTTAATCATTCTGCTTACTGATGAAACTAGTGGCCTTATTATGTTGTGCTTACGTTCATATTTTCTCCCCCTGCTCTTTGTAACAAGGTTACTGCCTGTTTGCTTTTTTAAAAAAGAAATAGAAGAAATATTGGACCCACTGCAAATTTGTTTTCTTTAGCATTTCTGGTCAAGCACACAGTTAAACTTGAAATGTGAGCATGTAACTATTACCGTTGATTATTTTCTATGAAAAAATGTTTTAAGTAGTTTTAAGTGTCCTATTATGGTTTGTAAAAGGTTCATATGTTTTGGTTTTGGGAAACCCAAACAACAGGTCAACATAAATGCAAGGTCAAAACACTTTTATTTTCTTATAATATGCATTTATGTTTTACGTTATTTTTTCAACGGTTAATTTTCCAAATTAGGCCCCTAGTGGCAAGGAACGAATTTCCATTTTCAATCAAACCAGTGCGAAAGGTCAGTGCACTCAACAAGTGGGCCGGCAATATGCTAACGCTTCATGTTAACGTCAACATGCAATGACTTGGAACTCATTTTAAAAATGACTTGTTTCATTGATTCAGAGTCGACTCTTTCTTTTGAGACTATACATGGAGACTATAACTATACATGGTACACTTGCATATGTTTTCAATGTTTTCAATCACAAAGCTTTCTTACACACTGCATACATTTTCAAAAATGTATAAAAGGGGCACTTTTTAATACATTTTTTCAGCAAGGATACATTCAGTTGATCAATTGTGAAATCCATGTATTTCTTTTTCCCTAATAGACAAATGTAACTCCTTAAATTTATTATATCGTTTAATTGAAATGGTAATTGCATGTGTCCAATTTGTGATGGATTCATGTACTGTAGACATGTATGTATTTTCTATATTATTTGTTTTTACACTAAATAAAAGAAGAAGAGAAACAAACATCTCTAATATGCTTTTAATAACGCCATTACCAAGCATGTGTTCTGTTGACAACTCCTATTCAGTTCTTGAATTTTTCAAGACTTAATTTGCCTGCCGAATGCTGCTCTCACTCCTGTAAATAACCTAGCTCTGTGTTCAAAACAGGATTAAACAGAAGTGACAAACGAATTCACCTGCATGTGGCTTCTGTGACTTTTTTAACCACACAACAACAAATCTCATTCCCTTAGTCAGAGCATCCTGGCCAGTCTCAGTGCTGCACTGATTTATTTGGCAAGAAACATTGTGGTCCCACGGCCTGGCAGTGGAGTACCGCTGTTCTCCATAATCGCAGTGAAACAGAATGCCCCAGCAGCCCTCAGGGCAGCCCGTTTGTCTGTATAGATCAGTGTGCCAGATGGGAGTCCATGTTCTGGGATCTAATGCATCACCCCACTGTTAAGAGCCCTAGCAGCAGAAAAGACTCCTGCAGTGTCATAGATCGCAACAATTAGTTTAAAAGGGGATGGAAGTGGGTCATCCTTCAGTATCCTATATAATATGCACAATAAAGTCCATTAATGTTATTTAGATTAAAGCTTGATCATGATAGAGAAAAACAGATACAGTCAGTTCTGTTCCTTATAGATGCCAGTTTAAAACAGCATTACATATCACATTTGCAATCTCTTTCTGAGGCATAAACAAGCTTTATTAGGTCTGCAAGCATGGCACAGTATTGATAACGTTCAGCTACTGAATTCCTGTTGTGTGTTAATGATTTCCTGCAGAACGCTTTCCTTTTTAATTCAGATTATGGTTTTATTGGAATGCCATTAATGATTCAGATAATAAGCTTGTTTTGGCTTGATATAATAAGAAGTTATAGCCTGACAGTGTGGTGTGGTGTGGTGCTAAAGCTCTTTTCTGTTATTCCAATATAATGTGGATAATTAGCATGGAAAAGTCTATAGTTTATTTAAACAGATTGATCAGATTGATTTGTTATTGGATTGTTTTCCAGGCATTCCGTTGGCCAATTGGGAGTCAAGTGGACGGCGACGAGATGCTGGAGATTCAAGTGTTTAATTACAGCAAAGTCTTCACTAACAGGTATGAGGATTCAATAATTTGGTCAGCTAAAAGTTTATTGACACACATTTGTATAGATTTGAGGGTGTATGTTTAGAAAATACAATCTAATTGACGTGAACAAGAATAATTGCGAAAGACATACATTACCAATTATTCAAGTAATTAACAACCATGGCTTCAACCTGTGGTCTCCAAACAAACTCCAGCAATACAGCACAGGTTATTTAAATATTCTCTTAGACAAACTAAGGCTTGTTTGTTTTGCACCAAGTCTTTGTTATTTCCATCTGACCATATAGGACCTCATAACATATAGTTGTCAAACTCTTTGTAATCCTGGTTTAACAATCATGCTGTTTTGACGGTGCATTTGCGATGTTGACAGTTTGAGGTATTTTGAGATTATATTACACATGACAACTACAAAGGTGAGGCCACATTTGACATGCCACAATACCTACTGCAGGCTTTGCACTATAAAACATTTCTTGTATTTTTAAAAAAAAAATCCTATTACGGAAGCCCTTTTCTGCCACTGAATAAACAAAAAAAAGGTTGCGTAATAAAAAACTCGCAATTCTGCCGATTCCTCACAAATGTGAGATTATATCTTACAATTGCGACTTTTTGCTCTCTTTTCTATCCTTTATTTTCTGTCACTGAACAAAAGAGGTAATTCTGACATAATAACTCACAATTGTGTGTTCAAAAGTCAAAATTGTGAGATATAAACTCACAGTTCTAAGAAAAAACACTGTAATTGAAAGAAATAAACTTGCAGTTCTGAGAAAAAAAAAAATCAATTGCGAGATATAAATGAGTAAATCTGAGAAAAAAGGTCACAACGGCGCACTCCAGACCCATCTTTATGTCGCTGTTTATATCTCCTTTCCTCTTCAATGCACAATGTAACAGTGCAGTGTCACTGTGTGTATATGTGTGCGGGTGTATATATGGTTAACATGCTGCCGTTTCACTAGAGTACATCAGATTCTAGATTGAGCTGAGATGGTAGGTTGCAGTGGCATTAACAGATTCTCTCTTACTCTCTCTTGTGAGTGAGTCTGATGTCTGTTCCAATCCAAGTCAGTTCCATTTCAACCAGTCTATCTTCATCTACGTTACGAAGTAAATCAACAGCTGTCAGTAGAAAAATGTACCACGGCTATTAGGTTAATCTAATTATGTTGTGCAATCAATGGTCAGCGTTTTGTTTTGTGTTATTATAGGCAATGTTTAGAGTTCACAGACATCTACTGTGGTCTAAATGACACCTGTGAATAGATCACAATGTATAAGAACAGCTTCTGTTGAATAATTCACATGCCACCGTGACATATGTTAACCCTGGAGCTCATTAGCTATTTGTTTGTTATTTACAGATGTAATTTCTATCCATCATATGCATTACGTACTGTAGCTGACCGTATCGACAAACACCATGTGATATCCTGAGCTTTGCAAGCTCAGTAGATCGGGACAAAACACCAGGTGTGAGACCGTTGTGTAGGTCAGAAACTCTATCTTCTTTATGCAAGACTTTAAGGTTATACATTAGAAATGAAGACTTCCTATCCTTGAGAAGATTCATTCTACGTTGCTATTGTTTTTTCATGATCAACTGACCACCAGGTGGTGTCATTGGAGATATCTGCAAAGGCATTAATAGGATTCTGTCCTGCAATTAAAGTCAATATCAGAAGAAATTAAAAAAAACTCAAAAGAGACAGAAAAGATGTTCCAAAAAGTTCTTTTTTTGTGCTTTATTTATCAAAGAATTCTGAAAAAAGCATCATATTTTCAATACTTGAGTACCACATTAGTACATAAGAATGGTTTCTGAGGGATCATGTGACACTGATAACCGAAGTAATGGCTGCACAATTAAAATGTCCTTTTATTTTGTAATATACTTTTCTTGATTTTTGATCAAATGAAGGCAAAGAGAGACATTCAAAGATGAGAAACAATTAAGTGTCTTACAGAACCCTTAAACTTTTTAACAAAAGTATGTGTAGCTTAGTTAGTTTAAAAGTAAGTTTGAATTCAATGTAATGTAACGTTTTATGACAGTGGACGTACAGTATCATAAGTGGGGCTTCAATTTCATGCATTTAATTTACTGATATCACTGGAAGGGAGCTGTGTAGAAGAGAGCACTCCTGCTCTATAATAGGATCTGCTGCTGATGACAACTACAGTAAAATATGCAGAAAAACGTCAAATTCTGGCTCCAACACGGGCACTCATTATTTTATTCACCAATGAAGTGAAAATTGCTCAGCAGTTCCTTGGTATTACATACATACATCCCTGCTTTGAGTTCTTTTTTTCTCCGTTTTTAGCTTGAAAGATTTATTGTCCGGCTCAATGTTAATTTTCTCTTTTTTTTATTCTTTCCCGGTCTAGCTTATTTAAACAATGCTTGAACCTTGGTATTACAAGCATTTCTTGTGTCTATTTACCTTGTTAAGATGAATGACTTAATGTATTCCCCAATTATGAGTCGCTTTGGATGAAAGTGCCTGCTTAATGAATAAAATGTAGACGTCATTGTCAGTGGTGGTTATGGCCTTTACTATAACAATAAAGGTAATATTAGAAACAGTAAAGTAGTAAAAAGAATTTAAAACTGGTTACGATTAACATTTAGAACACAGATCAGATTAAAGATAATCAGAAATCAACTTGACTGTGTCATATAAGACTACATTTGTTTCAGTATCTATTATAGGAAATAAATTTGAGAGTTGAGTAATGCTTGAAAGATATTTTAGCTTTTAGTTGTTCATTTCTAAACCCTCACAAAGTTAGTCAAAGGGTTGTAAATATTTCCAGTTCTGACCTCTTCAACAAAAGTCTAGCGACTTGACAAGGCAGGACACAGTAAATTATGGAGCAGATGAAAGTCAATTGTCTGTTGTTTGTTCAGAGGATCAATAATGTATGTGGGGTCTTTAGAAAAGTGGATCGGGAGCCAGAACCTGATCCAGGATCAGTGAATTATTCACCCGTGGATGCATGCGGTTCACCGACAGTCACAAAGCCATTATTTCACCACTGAACTGGCACATATCAATCACAATGGTCTTCTATCCTTTATTGAGTCCCTGTGGATAAACAATGGTGCTGAGTGTGTTCTTTCACATCCGTATACAGCTGTAGCTCAGAGGCAGGTGCTAAAACTGTTAGCAGTTTAAATGGTTTGATGTGTTTTCTCATCAAATTCACTGACTACATGGATAGACCTGCTTGTCTTTCTCTTGCTGACAGTGATGCAGTAATAGACAAGAGAGAGTGGAGTGTGTGGACGCTAACTACATGTGGCATTTAATTGGTCAGTCCAGAGGTTCTGATTGCATTTTTTCACTGCCTGTCACTTTTCATAAAGAGAGTTGAGTTAACAACCAGAACAAAGACACATCACTATCGACTAATAGACATTGTTGTAACATAAAAAGCATGTCTTTGTGTGGCTGGGACTGGGAGTGATTGCAGCTCTCTTGTTGTAATATAGAAATTTAACTTCTTTTTTATTGGAAAATGTCTACATGATTTATAGAGGGAACCATGTTCAGTATTGATTAAACAATTTTTTTTTTTTTACTGTACAGCCAGATTACTATTATTTTTCAAATGATTTTGTTATGCTATTATGTTAGTTATGCTATTAAAGGCTGTTTCCTAACAAAAAAATTAATGAGTAATGCTTTGGGGGGAGACATAAAATTCCACTTATATCAGTAGTGGATATGTAAATATTTGTTTTGAAATAATAAAATAATAATTAATGCTTCTTAAAAATAAATGTGTCATTTTAAAATTGTTACTAAAGATTTTCTGAAAATAAAAGCTGATATAATTCTATTTATCAAAAAAGCCTGGAGAAATGTATTACATTTTCATACTGCACAACCATTTTCAAGTGTGATGCAAAATTTTCTTAAGCACCAAATCTGCTTAAAATCATTTTTAAAGGATGACATTTGCTTCTGTCATCACAGCAATAAATTAAGTTTTAAGATATAGTTATTTTAAAAAGAAAAATATTTAATGATATTACTGTTGTTGCTGTATTTTCTGTATATTCTTGAAAAATCTTAGACTTTAAACAATAGTATAATTAATCATGAAATGTATAAAATATATATATAAAACATAAAGATATTGTCTTTGGATTTCATGATATTTGTCTCATTTTTACATACTTCAGATATTTTAGTTCCTGTATAGAGTCTGGTGTGTGTGTGGTTCACTGTGTTGCTATTTTTTATTCTCTTTGTAGTTGTCACAGTGTATTTTCCTCACTGTGACCAAACCACCCTTATAAGTTCAGTGCACATTTCTCTAAAGCAAAGTGAGTCAAGGGAAGTATTACATTGTTACATTTATTTAACACAGCTGTCTGACTCTTTGTGTGTGTGTGTGTTTGCAGGTTAATTGGTACTTTCCGCATGGTTCTGCAGAAGGTAGTGGAGGAGGGTCACTTGGAGGTGTCTGACACTCTTATTGACGACAATAACACAGCCATACGGGTGAGACTTGAAGATCACAGGCAGTGTGTGTGCATGTTTATGTTCTGGTCTGACAGATCAGAAATGCTCTTTTTTTCATATAACACACCCACTCACAAAAACATCCATTCACAGATTTCACCACAGGGGCCTGGTTTTGCAAAACTTGCACAAAAAATTGTTGTCATGGTTACATGTCTACTCGGAGGCTATAAGGGACAATTCAGTTTTATTTCTCTCTGTCTGTGATATCCACCATCATGTGATTGCTGTATGGATCCTCCTCATCTCCCAGTGTCAGGATAGTTAAGAGCAGCTCTGTGAAAAAATATATTGGTTTAGGTGGAGGTTATATTAAATGTTTTTTCTACATTGATCCTCCTTTGTTGATCTGCTGCATTTTCAGCTATGATAGTGAACACTGACTGGTCATGTTTTGTTTTGCTTAGGGCGATATATTCATTCATTTTCCAGTACATTGAATTAAAGCTTCCCGAAAATGAAATAAAATATTGTGGATAGGAAAACAAAAATTTTCCAAAATGAGAAGAGATATATTCCAACACATTTTCCATTCAGACATTTCTACTCCATTTCTATTCCTCGCTTTATGCAGAGAAATACTTACTTGTAGACTGTTGTAACATTTTTGTGGTTGTTGCAGATTGGTGAGTCTTTTTGATTTTTGGTTTTTTTCTGTTGAGATGATACCCTTAGGAAAGCTTTAAATTTGTCTTGGTTAATTAAAGAAGTGTTATATCTAAGTAAAGTTGCAGCAGGGCTCAGGTTCCCCACCCTTTGTATGACATGCCCTTGGGAGAAGTGACCATCAGGCAGTTGACAGGGATAAGTTGGACTGAGGCTAAATTGTTCCTTGTTCCTTCTAATGAGTTTGTAAACATGAGAAGGAAAGGGTAACTGATGCTGACAGACTGATACTGCCACATGGGTTAGCCTGACCCTAACCCTAACACTTAACTCTAACACCTAGCCCAAAACCTTATCGTTCTACCTTTCTTCAGCTTTGTAAGGATTAAACAAGTATCCAAGTGAAACCAATGAACTAAGGAATGTTTATTTAGTAATTCATTTCAATTTTATACAGAACTTATAAAATGCACAGATACAGATGAACAAAATTAATCTACTGCATTTTCAGCTATGATAAAATATTTTCAAAACATGTACTGTATGTGTGTGTGTTTATATGTAGATAATAAATATACACAGTACACATCAATATATAATCTAGCAAAAACTTATATTTTGGATGTAATTAATCCTGATTTGACTTCACTATACAACTATAATACATCATAATATAATAGATTGAAAACAAGTAAAAAAGTACTGGGTGTATGAATTATTTGACATAAATATGATATTTAATTGTCAGTTATTTATTTATTTTGTATTTCAGACAAGTATTTCCATAGAGATCAAATATCAGACCATGGATGGTAGTGTGAAGGTTTGGAGCGATGGTGAATTCCTTGATATTCCAGATGACTGTGATGGAACTTTCCAGTTTGAGACTGACAGTCTACTCTCTGGACGCAGCCAGAGCTCCGGGACATCACCCGGACGATCTATCCACGGCATTCCCACATTCCGCAAGTAAGTGTTATCCAGCCACTGTTAACACAACCATCCTCATCCTCTGTATGCAGTGGCACAGATAACACTGTGATGATAATAGAGATGAAGAAGATAACGAGGAGGAAATTAGATTATAAGTAATAAAGCAGTAATCTAACCAAACATATACGTTTGCTCGTCCTATTAACAAATAATCTTATTAGCACATCTTTTCACTGTGTGGACATTTTTGCTGAATAATGAAGACATGGATGACTGGAATGTGTGGGATGCATTGATTTCCGCTAAGCCTTCTAGTCTCCACAGGTCCTCTGATCTATAAATTACAACCATACACAGACACAAACATACTCCATCATGGTTTGTGCGTGGGCCATATTAGTGTTTCTGTGTGGACGTGTTTACATGCTGATACATATGGATGATTACTGCTGAAAAAAATCTATATTGGGCAAGTTGTTTAAAGTTCCGAGATAAATTAAAGCAGACTCAAGAGATTTTTAGGTGGCTTTCAATTGATTTGAAAGTCCCATTTCATTTAGAGCTTGTGTTTGATATTGGGAATTAATTAGTATTCAAACAATAAATCTTATTTTTATTGAAACAAATAGTGACCCTGGAAATCAAGTATTCTTTCTGTTTTAGATTGATGTTGATGAGTGTTTTATGAGAGCTGTTTATCTGTTCTCATTACTTGCTTACTCGTTTTTATTAATTATTTCAAATAAATTTCCATGAAGACAATGAATTTAAACTTCAAATTTTCCATATTATTTGACTTCTTATGTCTTCACTCTGATAATATAAAGTAATGCTCCTAGCTTGAGTCATTTTATATCTGCTATTTGGTTCATGTTGCCTCTGGATATGGGCCTTATCTTCATGCAGGATCATTTCTTGTTAGAGATTAATAATTAGCAATAAAGCGACTTTAGAGTGTATCAATTAACTGAGTAAATAAGTAGAGACAGCGAGAGGAGAGAACACAAGGAATCATTCAGGTCTGAATAAATAGGATGTGATATAATAGCTCATTATTCATGGCATAGTTGGCATAGATGACAGCTGCTAAGTCAGACAAACAAACAAACACACATGCATACCAGAAACAGGAATTACTTTTCTCTACTCTTTTTTGCACTCACACAGTTACTCTTTCAAAGACCTTGAGACTTTTCAAAGACTTAGAGCCTATATTTTTTGTTTGAAGTTTCTCTCTAGTTATGAACTGAATATAATTTAAGAGTCTGTCTTTGCTACTATTTTGCATTTCACAGCAAATAAATCACAAAATGCATGTATTTGTATATCTGTTTAACCTTATACAGTCTCTATTATAGAGATTTAAAATTATTAAAATTATTAATAACTATATTATAACTATAACAATAATTATTAACAAATTATTGTAACATTATGTAATAATGTTTGCTATGATATTAAATAATTAAGAAAGGTTTCCACTTTTTGTAGGTTACTTGACATTGACATTTTTTAATAATATATCCCTCTGTTCTCACTTGAATCTCATTCCTAGTGCTGTTTCATTATTGATTACAAGTCTTTGTTGTATAGTTTTTTAGTGTGAAGTTTTTAGTGTGAGTTTTTTGGAGTTTCTCTATGAAGAAAGCGTATGTGTGTGTGTGTGTGTTTGTTGTACAGCTGAAGTTGCTGGGACCCAGTGGGAAATGGTAAAGCTTCAGATCTGAAGTAACAGCTAGTCCTCTCTAATGACTAGACCCCTCTCTCATCTCCACCTCTCTCTCTCTCTCCCCCATCTTTCTGCTTTATCTCTTTCTAGCTTTCCTCTTTCACGCTCGTTTCTTTCCCTATGGCATTATGAGTCTGCCTACTTGAACTTGCACTGAAACTGTGATTTCCTTACTCAGTTATTCTGCATGTAACAATTCAGTGTCCATGGACCATTGCAGAAAATACTATGCCCAGAATAAAAAAAACGTTTAATTATTCACAAAAACACTGATGGCTTTCTCTTTTATTTTGGATCAGGCAATGTATCTTGTGAAATGACGAGGGGCCTTGACCAATATCTCCAGTTTTGTCTCATTGATTGGACTCTCACTTTTGTTTTTTGTGAAGAATGTGTTTGTCTGTTGTTGTGACTTGGGATCAGTTTAATGATCAGTTTAATTTACACCATCAGTTTCTCTTTTGCCAGTATTGGACTAGGTATGTGGCATGTATCCGAGGCTAGATTTAAAGATCTGAGATGGATTTCCATGACAATTGAACATGAAAATGTGTGATGTATCTAAAGTCTTATATTTTACACAGGTTTTGTTCTTTTTCTTTCACATGTTATTTGAAGAGCTGAACCAGCGTGATAAAGCTTTTGATGCCTTAACTGGACCATCCAGCTTCTATCAGCCTTTTGTTTGCAACATCATTATCATATAGAGGATATTGCATGTTTATCCTCAGCATTGGAACAGGTGCTTTCATGTTTAGTACAACAGGTATTACCAACCTGCTGGGGGAAAAAACAGTATAATCTGGCCTAAGGTGGTTTACTGGTCACCAAGCCTGGCCTAGCTATTTATATTAGTGCTTTTTGATGGTTTCAGAGGTGTTGGGTTTTTTTTCTGCTAGCTGGCTAAATAGCAAAACCTAATGTCAGCTTGAAGTCCGCCTAAACCGGTATAAACCATCTAACAACCTTAGATTGGTTGAAGTTGTTGGATTTCCCTGTTTCCAGTTACCCAGATTCATTATCATAGCCTGCTGTTTGTAAAGCGAGCTTAATCATGAGAGCAGGAGCGTTTTCCCCTTAAGCTTGGTACAGTGACAGGCGATAGCTTAAAGTCAAATGAATCTTTCCAGAACAAAGGGATTTGCAAAGGGATGCTTGTCACTTTAGAGCTGTTGCATTACTCTAGTGGTTCAGTTTGCTGTCTTTGTTGAAGTTTAATGTTCATTCTCAATCGCTCCCCAATTCTCTCCTCCTTGCATAAAATTGTCACTTTGAACCCACACATAAACTTCAGAAAGTAGGGCACAAAAGCTCAAAGGCACTCATTGTTTAATAATTCATCACATTAATGGAACAGAACTGTGCTTCTTATTCATTTACACATTGCTGTAAATGCGAAAAAAGACAAAAATACAAAGGAGACTCATATTAACACAAACACTTCAGTGTATTCACGTCTCTGCTGAATAGTGTTTAAACTGTCTAATTATTTAAAATTGAAGAAGCTGATCTATCTATATTTATAATTTTTGAGTGAGCCAGACGGAAAATAATCATGTTAATGCTATGCTACTGTATGGTTTGATTCGACAAAGAATGTGCTTCGAATTTCTGTTTTAGCTTGGTTTATGTGTCTAGAGAAACTAGCCACAGACACCAAGGTCTCCCAAGTGATACATAATTCATACCCTCATTTATGCTTTTCTATGCATCCCATTTATCTCTGTTTAAATGTATGGCTGTGCATTTATTCCATGTCATGGTTGAGGAATGACCTGTGAGACACTCAGAGACTTGCATTGATGTGAATGATCTTCTCTATTTTTTCAGCATCTGTGCCCTTTTTCTTGCCAAATAAAGTTCAGCTAGTCTCCAAGCCTGGTTAAGATGGTATTTAACTGGTTGCAATGTTTTGTTTATTACAGAACATACAGTATACAGTACATTATCACACTGATGAACTGTAAAATGAATAACTTAAGTGGTGCATTTTAATGTTTACACAACTGTTTATACGTTTTGAAGTACATTTAACACTTTCAGGAAGGATGCATTAAATTGATCGAAAGTGAGAGTGAATACATTTATTTATGTTACAAAATATTTCTAGTTTAGGTCAATTTTATTTTGAACTTTCGGTTCATCAAAGAGTACTAAAAATGTATCAGGGTCTTCACAAAAATATAAAACAGCACAACTGTTTTCAACATTGATAATATAAAAAAAGTATTGAGCAAATTAGTATGATTTTTGAAGGATCATGATATCACTAGAGACTAGAGTTTTAACTGCTAAAAATGTAGCTTTGCTATCTCAGGCATTCATGACATTTTAAAACATTAAAATAGAAAACAGTTATTCAAAATTTTTACTCTTTTACTGAATGTTTGAACGTTTGAGCATAAGACTTCTAAATGATCATTTATGTTCAGTCTTACTTTATCTTTTTGTGTAGTCTTTACATACAGTATGCCACATTTGGAGATTTCAGTTTATTTATTTTATTTGTGCCCATATTCCATCAGGTCTGAATGCCTCTAGCAAATACGAAGGAAGTGTCTTTCACATTTCTCTCCCAGGTGTCATGTTCTCTCCTTTCATATTGTGTTGACAGTTGTTGTGTTTGTATTATGTTACGGGTACAGGTCATAATTCTTAAACAGGGTTTAGAATAATTGGTTTTGGATCAGTGCCTTTTTTGTGCATACCAGTTTAGCATCTTCACACATAATATCTAAAATGTCACTTAAGCTCACCCCCGCACAATAAATTATATGAAAAGGTCACTCTTCATTAAACTAGGTGAAAGGGGAATACATTCTTTATTAAAGTGGGATTGCCGTATTGCAGAGGTCTCCCTTCTTAAAGAAACATCAGATGGTCCAGCCAAATAAAAGTGCAGCATTTGGCATTTAATGAAGGACTTGAATGTCTCAAGTGCTTCATTGATTGACAGTGTTCACCCATGTGCTTCTCCGAGGCATAAAAAATAGTGTCTGCTCCATTGTGTGCAGCTCAGAGCGCAATGTGAGACTCTAGCTTTGTTCTCTGTAGCAGTGCTGTCTATCAGACTGATGATTTACTGAACATCTTACAGTGTGTAGACTAAACATATTAGTGCTGAATGTCTGGCCTACATACAGTACTGTAAGGCTATTTCATGTGGCACAGAAGCAGCTCCAGTAAATCCCAAAGACCTGCAGAACTGCTGTCGTTTGTGCTATCAAGTCGTATCTGTGGGTTGCCTGTTTCTTCTTGACCGCTGAACTGAAGCCTTTGATTAAACAGAGCTGGTCTCATCACGCTCTAAAAATCATCTAATTAGTGTTAGGTTACCTTATCATGTCTAGATACAGTCCAGTCTATTGTTCTTGATTTTGTCCACTCTAATCATAGGTTATGTTCTAGTGAAAGTCCAAACGTAGTGTTTTAATATATATTTTAGTAGTATTTTTTTTTGTAGTGGCGCAAAGATGACAACTGGGTTAATAAGATTTTACAGCATGTCAAATTATAGTTTGGTTTTACATAATCTGATGAATGAATTTCATTAGTCATTAAACCAGTTTTCGGTGTCACATGACCCATCAGAAATGATTCCAAATATGCTAATTTGCTCCCTGAGAAACATTTATTAGATGTATACGGCAGTAATTTTTACTTTATTTAATATAGGTAATTATATCAGACATGTGTAAGAGAGTGAGAGTGAGTGAATGTGGGTGTATCGTTGTGTCTATGTGTGTGTGAGGTCACATACTCTCCTGTTACTTTTTCTCTCATACCTGGTCATCATCTCAGGTTCTACAGTACCTTATTGTGGATGGCCCGTTTAGTCTGAGAAGTGTCTCTTTGCCTGTGTGTTATTGCTTGGATATGGACTAACAACTGAAAATGGACATAGAGTGAGGAATACCTCCTTTTGTACCCTGAGTTGCTCGGCTCACATTTCTCTATCACTTAGTTTTTGTGCTTGTCATCGAGTGGTGAGTATCCTGTATATGTGAGTGAGTTTGTTCCAGTGTGCAATTTCAAAAACTTGTTAAACTAAATTGGCTTAATTTGTGATTATCACGTTCTGTTGATAAGAAAACAAAAAGAAAGCTTGGTATATAATATCTTTTTGTGACCTGATGCACTTAAAAAATACGTGGCTAATGCATATGATGCAATTACTATACTCTGATCTCACATTAACACTCGTTTGTTTGATATAACTTCATATTTGACTGCATATGTATTTTAGAGGGCTGTTTGACTAATGAATAGTTCACTTTTATAAAGAGAATTGCTAGACTTGTGAGGATAAAAATAAATTAATAAAAGTTTTAAAAAGCAAGCTCTTCGGTGTCACTTTGAGACGACTGCAGTGATTCAAAGAAAAAGATTTTAGAGGGTGTACTTCCATCTTAAGACTGAGATTCAAAAAAAAAAACATCATAGAATAATGTTTGAAATTTTTGAAAAAAATCAGTATTTGCATAATCAGTCCAGGCTTGACAGACGATGTCCTATTATTTTGTAATTTACGTAATACATCCAAAAGATGATCAGTGTGATCTTGATACATTTTTACAATGCTCGAAGGAAATAAAGAGACAAAACGATTTGGAATTCTTTCATCTTGTCCTTGGAAAGTATCTATATCCACAGATCACAGCTAATTGGAGAATTGTGCCCATCTTGTTAAATAATTAAGGACCGTTATTTGTCCAGCCGGCCTGTGACATCATCAGGCCTTTGTAGGTGAACTGATATCTAATCACCATAATATCAGTGCAGAGTTATTGGACACCACCGAACCTATTGTGAGTGGGGTCTCGCTGTTGAAACGAGTGTCTCGTCTGAGTGATAAATATCACAGAAATTTTCCATCATGGGAAAACCTGTTGTGCTCCAGTAGTGATGATTTGATTGCTCTCCCGCAGTGCCTATAAGGGAATGAATGCTACAAAATAAAGATTTAAAAATGAATCACAGTGCAAATACTGTCACTTTTACCCTCAATTGATGCCCATCTAAATGTTTGTTTTATGTTGTAGGACAGGAAAAGGAGTGTTTTCAGCCATGAAACTGGGAAAGACACGCATCTCTAAAGATGACCACAAAAAAGGAGGTAAATATTATTGATTATTAGAGAGCTGATTTTACAAGAATGGCAAATGTAACCTTAATAGTACTTTAAATCCATAGATATCTGCTGGTTTTGTTTTAGGAGATTTTACATCTCACAACAATAGGAAAGAAACATAAAATTCTAATGCGATCTCAAATGTGCTCTCGTTCGCAGATGACGCTGCCATTTTGGATGCAGAAGATCTGGATCGAAAGGCCATGCGTTTGGGCGGTGGGCTTGACCCTGATACCATCTCACTGGCCTCTGTTACTGCAGTAACCACTAATGTCTCCAACAAAAGGTTGCATATCTGATGTGCACTCGGTTTATTTTTAAAGCAGTACAGTTTCTCTTTTTTGAAGTTTATCTGTTTGCATTCTTTGAAAAGGTCACAGGGAAGAAAACCTTTCAATATTTCTTTTTCTGAGTGCTTGATTTTTGTTTTCTTTTAAAATCCGTTTTTTGTTTTAACTATGCATGTCAGTATTTTATTTAATTTTACTTTATTTTATTTTAGCCACAACATAGACCTGCTTTAACACTGTAACAAACTTGATTAAAATGACTAATCAGTTGACAATTCTAGTTTGAATGTGTTTTATAAAGTGTGATCTTAACATTTTGTTTTTTAGATCAAAACCTGACATCAAGATGGAGCCCAGCTCAGGGCGTCCTGTGGATTATCAGGTATGAAGGCAGACAGAAGATCACAGAGAGGAAGGAGTAACATTCCAACATTACAAAAGACAATAACTCCAGGCCTTGAATTGCCAGCCAGACATGTTAAAACCAGTGGCATTTATCCTTGAGTTGTATATTTTGCTCAAAGCCCTGAATATACAGAGCCATCCCAAATAAACAACATCAGCCTTGAGCTTCAGTGTTTCAGAGAAGCCTTTGATGTTCACTTACTAATTGTCCTCTACATGGCTGTTGTGTTGCGGTTGAATTGCAAATTCGTTTCAGTACTGGCTCTGTATAATTCCTTTAAATGCAGGAAATCCATATATCCCATGTGTGCTGTGTAAGTGTTTTAAGGTCTTGTTGAAATTCTTCCTTATCTCTAACAGTTCATATTTTGGAAACTCTTTGCTTTCTGTACTTCTCTCACATTAATTTTGGAACTCGCTTGCAGAATAAATCACTGCAGCAATAAGCAGCATTATTGTGTGCATTCTTCTGGAATCCAGCTTCTGTTATTTTTCAGAGGGTACTTTATTTGCTTAAACGTGTTTCATAAAAATGTAGCTTTGAAGATTAATAAAGACAACGCCAATGTAAGGAAAATAAGAAAGAAAGTGTAATTTGGTAGCTCACTCGAGCTATGCAAATGTGAATGAGATGGCTCTGCTGATTTAAGATCTAAAACTAAAAAAACAAATATTATAAGTGTGGCTTTGTTGTTTGTCCATATGCGTCCACAGATGTTTACTTATGAATCTGTGATCCAGTAGAATACTGTAGCTCATTTGTCATTTGATTCCCTAAAGCAAACTTAACTAATTAGCCCTCTACAGTAATAGAAACATAACAGATTCCACACCCACGTTAATACAGCCTTATCAGCCTTGTCTTAATCAGCATCTAAGATACATACCTCAGGGTTTTACATCCTGTATGTTTTTGTTAAATATATTATTTATAATTAAATGTATTTTTTTATATCCCAATTACAATGTCTTTCAGATCAGTGTAACAGTAATCGAGGCCCGTCAGTTGATTGGTTTGAACATGGACCCTGTGGTTTGTGTGGAAATTGGCGAGGAGAAGAAGTATACATCGATGAAGGAGTCCACAAACTGTCCCTACTACAATGAGGTTATATTCACATTGCTAAAAAATATGATTAAAGGAAATGTGTCATTTTAGAAATTTAAATGGCCTGTTTACCTGTTTACAACTGTATTGTATTTGAAAATATAGATTCTTTTGTACTTTCACATGATAGTTGCTGTATCAACACCTAAAAAAACTTTCAGATTTTTCTCTGTCTTCCAACAGTACTTTGTCTTTGACTTCCATGTGCCTCCGGATGTCATGTTTGACAAGATCCTGAAGATATCAGTGAGTAGATTAAGCCTTCACACTTTCAGCATATGATCATACATACACTGCTCAGAAAAATAAAAGGAACACTAAAATAACACATCCTTACACACATAGATCTGACTGAATGAAATATTCTTATTTAATACTTTGTTCTGAATGTGCTGACAACAAAATCACACAAAAATGATCAATGGAAATCAAATGTATTAACCCATGGAGGTCTGGATTTGGAGTCACACTCAAAAT
>JAUMHI010000065.1:11797573-11816658 GCA_032359435.1 Enteromius unitaeniatus
AGACATGATGTCCCAGATGTGCTCAATTGGATTCAGGTCTGGGGAACAGGTGGGCCAGTCCATAGCATCAATGCCTTGCAATCAATGCAACTGCTGACACACTCCAGCTACATAAGGTCTAGCATTGCCTTGCATTAGGAGGAGCCCAAGGCCAACAGCACCGGCATACAGTCTAACAAGCGGTCTGAGGATCTCATCTTGGTACCTAATGGCAGTCAGGCTACCTCTGGCGAGCCACCCCACACCATTACTGACTCACTGCCAAACCGGTCATGCTGGAGGAAGTTACAGTCAGCAGAACATTCTCCACAGCATCTCCAGACTCTGTCACTTGTGCTCAGTGTAAACCTGTTTTCATCTGTGAAGAGCACAGGGCATCAGTGGCGAATTTGCCGATATTGGTGTTCTCTGGCAAATGCCAAATGTCCTGCATGGTGTTGGGCTGTAAGCACAACCTCCACCTTTGGACATCGGGCCCTCATAGCACCCTAATGGAGTCTGTTTTTAGAAGTTTTTTAGAACTTAGAAGTGGTCTGTGGTCACTACCTGCAGAACCACTCCTTTATTGGGGGTGTCTTGCTAATTGCCTATAATTTCCCCCTATTATTTTTTTTTTGCACAACAGCATGTGAAAATGACTGATCAATCAATGTCGCTTCCTAATTGGGCAGTTTGATTTTTACAGAATTATGACTGACTTAGAGTTACATTGTGTTGTTTAAGTAGTTTAATACTGTGCTTTATTTTTTTGAGCAGTGTATTATAACAAACTTCCTCAAAACCCACTGAAAACAACAGATTAAAAATTTTTGAAAGTTGTACTTCTGCTTTTTTCTCATGCTAAAATTAAGGTAATACATTCTAAAAACCTTCTACGGAGTGGTACTCTGGTGGGCACCTTCAAACTTGATGTGGGCACTGTTTACTCACAACCTGGTCAGTAACCAATGAATAAAGAAAATCGTAATAAGTAAGAGATGTGCTAATTAGATGGAAAAAGTCTTTTAATTGGTGCATGTGTGTTACAGAGCATCAGTTCCACCACAAATGGGCAATGCTGTCAGATCCTGAAGACATCACCACTGGCTGCAAAGGTTACGTTAAGTGTGACATTGCAGTCGTAGGAAAAGGAGACAACATCAAGACTCCCCACAAGGCCAATGAAACAGATGAGGATGACATAGAGGGGTCAGAAACTGATATCTTGAAACACTAACATATATTTATTTAGTTCATGAATGTATGACTTTATATATAGAGAGTGCACTCTACATTCCCAAATGTTCATGAAGTTCATATTGTATTCTGCATTCTATACATCTATTCCTTAATTTATTTATTTATTTATCTCTGAGCTTCATGCTGGTCTGTTCTTTATGATATATTGCAGGAATCTTCTCTTGCCGGAGGGTGTTCCATCAGAGAGACAATGGGCTCGGTTTTATGCTAAGATTTATAGAGCTGAGGGGCTACCAAAAATGAACACCAGCATCATGGCCAATGTGAAGAAAGCTTTTATCGGGGAGAACAGGGACTTGGTGGACCCTTATGTCCTGGTGCAGTTTGCAGGGCAGAAGGTAAGAAACACTCGAAAACAAGATCAATAGTTATATCGATTCAGTTTTAATATTAGACAGTGACTGTAACAAAAATGATTCTGTATATGTAATAAATGTTTTACACATGCAGGGCAAAACATCAGTTCAGAAGAGCAGCTACGAGCCCATCTGGAATGAGCAAGTAATCTTCACCGAGATGTTCCCACCTTTGTGTAGGCGAATGAAAGTTCAGATCCGTGATTCAGACAAGGTGAATGATGTTGCCATAGGAACCCATTTCATCGATCTGCGAAAGATTGCAAATGATGGAGACAAAGGTACTGGCGATCTGTCCCTGTGTAACACTAACAGTTTAGTGAATGTACAGGTTGAATGGAGGCTGTAAATAAACAGACATCTTAAAGAACAAAAGAAATAATGGCTCCTTCATCTCTCCCCAGGGTTCTTGCCCACTATGGGCCCAGCCTGGGTGAATATGTATGGTTCTACCCGTAACTACACCCTGATGGATGAGCACCAGGACCTGAACGAGGGGCTGGGGGAAGGTGTGTCTTTCAGGGCACGCCTCCTTATTAGTATCGCAGTGGAGATCCTGGACACCTCTTCAGCAGAAATAATGAGCTCTTCTGAGGTACAAATAGAGACGGTGTCCAACATGTCAGAGGTGAGATTGCTTATATCCTTTTTTTTTTTTTTTAATGGGTCAAGGCACTGTGACACCTCTCTTTAAATCAATATTAAAATCTTTGTGAATCATAAATCATTCTACACTTACTTGTCACACCATGACTTTACACACTGGTTATTTGGAAGCCATCTGATTCATTATAACTCATCTGCAATCTTTATATTTAACAATTTTTTTAAAACTCTACAGACTCCATTTTGGACTGGTCATTTCTTGAACCATATGTGAAGACAAATTGATTAGAGCTGAGTCCAGATTTGACAAAACATCAGTTGCCCTTTGGGAAATTAAAAGGCCAAGCTTTGTGTCCTCAGACAAAAAGTAACAGCAGATGTAGGAGTTCAGCTGTCAGTGATTTTGTGTGGCCTTTGGGAGCAAATATTGATTGTTTTACTGAAGCGCATGATTTGTTTTTACTCTTGATAAAGTGATAAAGACTAAATGCTGGTAGTCCCAACTGCCTTTCATGCCATGACTAACCTGGCGGTTTAAAAGCCTGTGGATTGATCCAAGCTACATGAAGAATAGAGACATAAAAGTGTAAGCCAGCAAGATATGTTGTTGTGTGATCACTGATATAAGACAGAAGAGCAACGAAAATTAGATGTTCTCTTAAGTAGAAGAGGTCAATAAACTCCTTAAAGGGATAGTTCACCAAAAATAAAACTTCCAAGAGGTTCTTTGCACATTACAAATCAAATTACTTTCTTCTGTGGAACACAAAAGGATACATTTTGTACCATTCATTCTTTTCTGTGATATTGTAATAAATAGGGAAATTGAGCTTTTACTGTTCAAAAAGTAAACAGCATTAAAGCATCATAAAATTATCATAAAAGTAGTCTGTTCATGTGCAGTATTCCAACCTAACAAAAATTCATATATTGAATATGAATGAGGACTGAGATTGTGAAGCTCCATAATCACAACAAAATCCCTATTGAAGTGTCACAAAATGGTTGAATTCATTATTTACCTGATAATCTTCCCATCCAGTGCAACGCTAGAGAACCAGACCAGAAGTCCATTTTTTGAACAAATCATCCAGTTCCGTTTCAGAAAGTGGATCACCTGATTGTTTGAAAAGAGTAGCTAAAAAGTACAATTAGTTTATGAATTAAACATTACTACTGTATAAAAATCAAAGGTAAAATTACTTTTCTGTATGTTTCTTACTGCTTTTCCAAGCTTGTTATTATTAAACAAACTATTATACAGTATTTCGTATGAAAATGAGTGGCCTGCTAAAGATTTTCTCTCTTACTCTATTTATTTGATTTATTGTAAACATTTTTGAACAATTTTCATAGTTGTATTTATGCAACTGTAGAAAAAAGTAAGTTTTTATCAGGCCATGAATTAATTTTTTATTTTTAGCTAAGGACAGCAGACAGCGTTTTATTTGATCAAAGATCATAGCTTCAGTTGAGAACAAAGCCCTGCTGGGTTACAATGCAGCATTGAGCTGCCATAATCCCAAGTCAATTATTATTTCAGACACATTTGCGATCACTGTTGCAATCACTATCCTGAGAGCTTGAGAGGAAAAAAGCGCAAGATCTCAGTGCGTTATAAGTGTTGTAATAAAATGTCACAAAAACCATAATGTGTTCATTACTCACTCAACTACGCCTCTCCAATTCTGCAGATTGTTAGTCACTTTTTTGTGCATAAAAACAGTGACAGCTATTTGGATGTAATTCTGACCTGAAAATATATTTTTTTCTATCAGAGTGCCACAGGGAAGATGGAGGAGTTTTTCCTTTTTGGGTCGTTCTTGGAGGCCACAATGATAGACAGAAAAATTGGAGATAAACCCATCAGCTTTGAAGTCACTATCGGTGAGCTGAAGTCTGTGAGGTCTCTATTCAAAACATTCACTTTTCAGTAAACTTATGGACATGCTTCAGTAAATTCAAAATAGTCAAATGTAAAATTCAATTTAAAAGTAAAATGAAAAAAGGTACAGCACCACATGTACACAATTTTCCACATAGGTAACTATGGTAACCAGATTGATGGAGTGAGTAAGCCTGCATCAGCAAAGAAGAAGAAAGAGGGTGGAGGGGAGAGTGAAGAAGAGGAGACTGAGCTCATCCAAAACTCCAGCGACGAAGAGGCAGAAGATGATGGAGATTTGACATCTGTGCCGTCCACTCCTCCTATGAAACCAGTTATCACTGACAGGTCAGAGGTTTAACAAAGGAAAAAATTCAAGTCATGAAACTACAGTATCTAGAAATGGTTTTGAGAAAACTTTACACTATTAGTATAACACACGTGTTCTTTGACTGCAAATCACCAAACTGACAAAATTACAGGACCTTGCAGTTTGTGAAAATCACATTAAAAATAAATTAATTCATTAATGAATTATATTTATTTAAATTATATATATATATGTGTATATATGAATATAATAGCTACTGTTGAGCTCTGCATCTAGGAACTGAACTATCCATTTCGCTTCATTTACAGAAATTACTTCCACTTGCCTTACTTTGAAAAGAAACCCTGCATTTACATCAAGAGCTGGTGGCAAGACCAAAGGAGACGGCTCTACAACTCCAATATAATGGACAAGATTGCAGATAAACTGGTCAGACTCCCCCTTAAATTGCTATCTGACTGTTAAACTGTCAATCTCCTCCCTAAAGCAGGGTTATTTTTGTAAAATCGGACATTATTATACTGTTTAAGCATGTGCATGTCTGTCTTTGTAAACAGGAAGAAGGTCTGAATGATGTTCAAGAAATCATAAAAACAGAAAAGGCATATCCAGAGCGCAGACTTAGAGGTGTTTTGGAGGAGCTTAGCACAAGTTGCAGGTGAGAGAATGTTAAAGATCTTTTAAAAGTCAAGGTATCTACAGTACAAAATCACATTCAAAAATCTTCTTTCTCTACAATTCAAGCCGATTTGTTACACTGGCAAACAAAGATCAGACTTTATCTGGAAGAACCAAGCTGGACAAGGAGAGGCTAAAGTCCTGCATGAGAGAGTTGGTACGCCCACACTTCCTACATGGTCTCAGTTTGTACATTAAAAACTGCTGATGGGTTATTAAATGTAATTTGCGTGGTTATATTGTTCATAGGAGAGTATGGCTCAGCAGGCGAAGACTATCCGCTCACAGGTGAAGAGAAACACGGTTCGAGACAAACTCAAGCTAGTGTTCAATTTCCTTCACAGGCTTCGTTTTCTGGCAGACGAGGTAATCAAAAATCACATCTCCTTACTGCTTCATTCTCACTGAGCGACTTAGATTTAACGTTTTCTTGTTTGTTTTCCTGTAAGCCCCAGCACAGCATCCCTGATGTGTTCATATGGATGATTAGCAACAACAAACGCATAGCGTACGCCCGCATTCCCTCCAAAGACATCCTCTACTCAATTGTTGACGAAGAGATGGGAAAAGACTGTGGGAAAGTTAAAGCTGTTTTTCTCAGGGTAACTCCTCCTTTTCATGTCGTTCTTCTTCTAAATAGCTTGTATATTATTTATATTACTGTAAACATTCTGCACTGGTGCTTGTGTTCATTATAGCTGCCTGGAAAGAAAGGCTTTGGGCCTGCTGGCTGGACAGTTCAGGCTAAATTGGAGATGTATTTGTGGCTGGGGTTGAACAAACAGAGGAAGGACTTTTTGAGTGGCCTTCCTAGCGGCTTTGAAGAAAACAAGGCTACGAAGGGAACAGGCATACAAGCTGTTCCTCCCATCAGCCTGGTTTATAACAGTAAGATTAATAAATGTTTGGTTTTTTTTTGCATGCATGTTATAACATGTACATTATGTGATAAGTGACCCTCAATTTCACAATCTGCAGTGAAGCAGGTGTTTCAGCTGAGGGCCCACATGTATCAGGCTCGCAGTCTGTTTGCTGCTGACAGTAGCGGCCTGTCTGACCCTTTTGCAAGAGTTTTCTTCTCCACCCACAGTCAGGTGACAGAGGTGAGTGTGTGTTGGAGTCTTTGGTTATGATTGTGCATTTTAAATAGGGAGTTGGACTTGTAACCCAAAGGTCACCTGTTCGAGTCCCAGGCAGGGATTATAGGTGGGGGGAGTGAATTCCCAGCACTCTCTCCACCTTCAATACCACGACTGAGGTGAGACCCTTGAGCAAGGCATCGTTCCCCCAACTGCTCCCTTGCAATGGCTGTCCACTGGTTGTTCACTTCTCACTGCTGTGTGCACTTGGATGTGTTAAATGCAGAGCACAAATTCCTAGTATGGGAAACCATACCTGGCCACATGTCACTTCCTTCCATTTTGTCTGTGAACAAATACAGCGGGTGCTGCTTTTGGATGTAGGTGATTCTAAATTAGAAGCACTTACTAAAAGGAATAGTTCACCTAAAAATTTAAATCGGATAGAAACATACTAATACCTCAGGTCATCCATGTTAGTTTGGATGGAATCCATGCAACAGATTTGAAGAAATTTAGCATTACACCACTTGCTCATCAATGGATCATCTGCAATAAATGGTTGAGTTCAAACAGCATATTAAAAACATCATAATAATCCACAAGTAATCAACACAAGTAAATATACACATTTAAATAATTATAATAAAATTAAATTAAATAGTTTGCAGTGACAGTTACATTTATACATTGAATAAATATTGATATAAATATAGAATATAAAAAATGTTGAAAAAATGAGAAAAACATAATTAAAGAGACTCTTTAAAGTGTCTAAAGCCGTTTTAATCTGACATTTAAAATTGAATTATTGTTTGTTTGTTTGGACAGAAAGATTCTTGCGATTGACAAATCATCCATAAATATTTATGTATATAAATTTCAGGTCCTCAGTGAGACTCTTTGTCCTACATGGGATCAGCTGCTTGTGTTTGATAATGTTGAACTCTACGGTGAGGCTGGGGAGCTCCGTGATGATCCACCAATTATTGTCATTGAACTGTATGACCAAGACACTGTGGTAAGTTTGTATTGCAAAACCCAAACCTCATAAATGTGATTGTTTGATAGTTCAGTGCACAGTTGTGTTGACATTTTCCTTTCCGTCTATGAGTCATATTCAAAATGTGTGAAAATGTGCCCTATTGTTCTGACTTGATGTTTCTTCCTGTTTAAAATCTTCTGGTCCTGGCCTTTTGTTGGACGACATTTTGGCTAAGTAGAGTGTGAACACTTATTTCAACACTGCTGTCAATCTGTGTTTGTATAGCTGAATTCAAGGCATGCAAGAAGTGGGATTGCTTGGGTCCCAAAAACAAGATCGGATAATTTCCCTTACTAACATGGTGATAAAAACACCTGTTTCCTGTGGCGATAAACTGCCTCTTGCATTCCCTTGGTTGTGATGGTACAGAGGGCTTAGTAGATGTTTCTTTTGTAGTTGTAGTCTCTACAGTAGTTTGTAGTAATCGTTGCTGTGGTTTATTTAATTGACAGGGCCAGATATAACATTAAAGATCCTTTTTAATTTTTAGTAAACAAAAATGTAATTTGACTTTTTTGAGTGCCAAATTTTATGTCCAGCCTTTAATAAAAAAATAGCAACCAAAGCTTGATTTTCAGATAAAGCCTCAGCAATAAAGTAGCCATGATGTGCAAGTGGTTTTATGAAGAATGTGGCCACACTGCCCCCTGGTGTTCAGAGGCAGAACTGCAAATGGTGTTTTTTTGTGTGGCATTCAGGGGAAAGCTGAGTTCATTGGGCGAACATTTGCAAAGCCACTAACTAAGATGGTTGATGAACACTATGGACCCCCACGGTTTCCCCCGCAGCTGGAGTACTATCAGATCTACAGAGGAAACTGCGCTGCAGGAGATCTGTTGGCTGCTTTTGAACTACTACAGGTACAGGCGGTACATGGTGACTGATCAACCTGTATATGCTCCAATCCTGAGTGGACTCTTAATCAGTGCTTGGCCTTTCTATTCATAACTGTTGCTTGAAAAGCACAGATGCATATCACTCTTTCTCTGTTCCTTTCACTTGTATTTGATTCTTGATCTTTTTGTGTGATTTCCCATTTCATTTCATTTTTCCATCATCCTCTGTCCCGTCTTTCTGCTGTACTCTTCCATGGCAACTTTAACAGATTCCTTATGATGATGAAGAGATCAGGAGGGCTCTTATTGCTGTCCATGACTTTGCTGTACCTCAGATCAAGGTGCAATAAACAAAATAACAATTTCCCCCCTGTAATTCTGCTTTGTTTTTCATTCTTGTGTAAGTGACTCCATCTTCTTTGCTATTGCTGTGCTTTGGCTTTTTCCCTGTTTTACAAAACATGGTAAATTTTAATGCTAAAAAGTTAAAATGAGTACTTTTATTATTGTTATTAGTCACTAATTACTTCAGTCTTTCAGTAGTTAATGAGTTATATTTTTTCTTTTTTTTCTTTTTTCTTTTTATCCACAGATTGGTCCAGCAGGGCGAGCAGCACTTCCTCCAATTGATGGCCCGACTGATTCTGACCGTGGGCCCATTCTGCCTGTTCCTTTGGGCATACGACCAGTTCTCAGCAGATATCGTATAGAGGTAAAAACGATATTATTTTGTTAACAATTGCTTATATTACATCATCATATTATGTTTTGTAGTTGAATTTTTGAGCGTATGGTCTTTATTTCTCTCCAGGTCCTGTTCTGGGGTCTGAGGGACCTTAAAAGAATCAACCTGGCTCAGGTGGACAGGCCTCGTGTGGACATCGAGTGTGCAGGAAAAGGAGTTCAGTCAGCCCTCATTCAGAACTACAAGAAGAATCCTAACTTCAGCACTTTAGTGAAGTGGTTTGAAGTGGTGAGTGAAATTATATATGCAAAAAAAACTCTTCACTTCATTTCTGATATAAAAAGCTCATCTTGTGCTGCAGGATCTGCCAGAAAATGAGCTGCTTCATCCACCTCTGAATATTCGGGTGGTGGACTGCAGGGCATTTGGACGTTACACTTTGGTGGGGTCCCATGCCGTGACCAGCCTTCGCAAGTTCATCTACAGCCCCCCAGATAAGACTGCTAACAACTGGGCACTTACCGGTACCTGTCATATACATGACCTGTCATATACATTTCAGTAACATGAAATTGAATTACTTTTTAGTTTAAACTTTTAGTTTAGTTTAAGCATTATAATTTCCAAAACAGTAATTAGAGTATAGTTACTAATCTGAGGTCGCTATGCGTTACTGTCGGGTTACTTTGCAGTGTTTTATCTAGATTGCAAAAAGGGTGTAGCGCATGCACTGTTGAGATCAGTGGCAGTGTATTAGAGATCTCTCCTGCGAGACACGACCCAGCAGAGAAAGTAGATCTAAAAATGCACACAGTTTAATGTAAGGGGTAGGTTTAAGTGGAGTCAGTGTAGGGCAATACCAAATACAGTACAGGACACCTGTATGTATAACACCTGTTTGCGTTGAGCAATACAGTGCTAAAATGTGCGTGCTCACGAATCCTCTCATTATAACACACTACATTACAGACATTATGAAATATTCATTATGTATATATTTATTGTGTTTTAATAGAGATTTGTGAGATTGCGATGAACTTTTAGACATTATAAATGCAGCCTCTTTGTCAAGGCATGCACATAGCCGCTTGCTTTAGTTGTGAGGGTGTATGCTGGATTTTCAGAAATTTCACAGAGAAAAAGCAATGCAATTAGTAACTAATTACTAATTACTTTTTGAATAAAGTAATCAGAACAGTGAATACTTTTAAAAGAAGTAATCCGTAATTTGATTACGTTTTCAGAGTAACTTGCCCCGTACTGTGCAGCAACACGTTTTTGTTTGTTTATCTGTTTATTTATTTCTATTATCTGTTATTTGTTTTACTATATATTGCAAAACCTATTTATAGATCAAACAATTAAATTATAATGGCTTACACTACTGTTTAAAGATTTGGAGTCCGTAAGATATTTGGTTTGTTTGTTTTTATTTTAATTGATAAAATGTGACAATAGTAACATTTATAGTAAAAATGTATTTTAATAACTTTTTTATTTCAAATACATTTTAAAATATACTAAAATAGAATACTTCACAAATATTATTGTTTCTAATGTATTTTTGAAACAATTTAGATAAATGATGAGAGACTTTCAAAAACATTTTAAAAATCTTACTATTGCCAGCCTATTTAAATGGTAGTGTACTGTATATAAGAAATCTTGCATGATATTGCTTTTATTTTCAATTCTTTGTACAGACTACATCTTTTTTTCTAGCTTTTCTGACTTTCATTCTTTTTCTCTATCCCTTTTCCCTTTAATCTCTTCACGTCTTATCCTTTCTGTCCTGGTGCTGGTCTTGGGTCATTGATTGCTGAATCATATGACCCTGCCTACACTAGCTAGACTGGCCAATGGCTACATGGCTCTCACAAATGGGACATCTCATTTCCGCCCCCACTCCCGTCCCATTTCTCATTCCTCAGGTGATATTGTGGTCAATTTGGACACTGAACCCAACATTAAGAAGATGGACACAGTTGTCAAGATTGATGCTGTGAGTAGATATGCCGTGCTAGAATACTGCTCTTCTTGGTGTGTTTTTGTTCCAGCTGTGGTTCTGTTTGTTTCAGTGTTTTAATATTAGTGCACCAACAGTCATGTGATGTGTTTGCTAGTACATTATTATATAATCTGTTGTGGATGTTGTTTGTATTTTATGTATGTTTGTGTGGCCCTGTCCTTGTAGACCACCGATGCTGTTGTTAAAGTTGACTTGGTAAGTTTGGTTTGGTTTGGACAGATTTATTTTATTTCATTTATTTGGATTAACATTACAAATGGAACCACATTACATTTAAAACAATGTCCTTTGTACTAACAGAATGAGGATGAGAAAGAGAAAAAGAAAAAGAAGAAAAAGAAGGGAGAAGAAGTTGACGAGGAGGAGCCGGATGAGAGCATGTTGGACTGGTGGTCCAAATACTTTGCCTCAATAGAGACTATGATGGAGGTGGGAGGGACTTTTAGATTTTTTGATCCTTTAGATTTGATATCTAGCTTGTCATATTCTAATATGTTACTGCAATTTACTTAATGTTAATGCAGAATCTCAGAGCCCAGGAGGCCGCTCTGGCAGAGGCAGAGGAAAGAGAAGATTTAGAGATAGCAGCAGAGAATGCAGGTAACCACAGAGTTTTTCATGGACCTGGTTTAGTGTTCTTGAGTAGAACTAATGTTCTGGGGTGCGTTTCCCGAGCGAAGATGTAACTTGCTAATTTACCACCATAGTATGATGCATTGTTTTGGAAATGAACTAATTAGTCACGACTGTTTCCCGAACACAGTCGCATCACCATTGTTTTGCACCATGTTAGTTCAACAACAAAAGGCCATTGTTAATGACGTCACACACATGTGGTGGAGGAATAACTTATGCTATTTAACTGATTAGAGATCTCCAAGATGCTGCTGTGTTGAACATGACACCTATTGACTGTCATTATGCTTTATTTGATCTTTGAGTCATTGCAGGTTTTCTCGTACGTCATACTTCAGGGTTTCCTTAGCCATTTGTGCACATTCTCACTTTTCGTTTAAAATGGACTCGCAAAAATACATAATTAAAATGCATTTTATGTTTATATAGATTAGAAGATAAAGACAGTTATGAATTAATTAATCATAATGAATGAATAATGCATGTTAGTTTGCTTCTTGTGTCCAAGAGCATATTTATTAAAGCCTATATATCTTACTAACAAGAAACTACGCTTTTAACCACAGGTGCAAAGCTGTAGTTCCAACCACATGCGTTTGTGACGTTGACTGCGAACGTTCGTTAAAACTATGCTTTCGGGAAAGACCGAATCGTTGAACTGTGCTGGTAACAACAGAACTTGCCGCCTTAGTAGGCTAACCATGCTTCTGGGAAATGCACCCCTAGTTAGGAATGTGTTCAGATGAGCACTGTCATCTCATGTCCATCACCATTGTAGTCATGACATAAAACCATTAGTATTACCATGCCATGAATGTTGGACACAAACATTTAGAAACTATTAAACATCTCCAATTTGGGAACTAATTTTCTCACATATCATATTGTATTTTAATGTATTTGTTCCTTTATACTTTAAGGGGATGTAACATATAGTCTTTAGAGTTTATTTTGGGTCTTTAAAATAACTCTCATGGCTTGAAGCATCATCCCTCATTGTAAGTGTTGTGCTCACAAGTTTTTCATTTCCTCATTTCCATTCGTACCTACCCATTCACCTCTAACCTCAGAGATCAAAGCTGATGACTTTCCTGTGAAAGGCACCAAACCTAAGGAGAAGAGTAAAGAGAAGAAGAGCTCCAAGGACAAAAAGAAGAATCATGAAGGCACAGAAAAACGACCCCCAAAACCAAAAGTTGATGAACTCATGGTCAGTGCTTCTTCCTGAATATGTTAACCCACAGGGGTTGTGTTTTTATTTTTTGCTGTATTATAAACATTCATTTAAACATGACTGTTACAGAGTTCAAAAATCAAAGACTTCCTGATCTCTAGCAATTTCTTTTTTTATTGTAAATATAAACACCTTTATCTCAGGTGTACAACAAAGAGCTGGAGAGTGAGTTTGGTAGCTTTGAGGACTGGCTTCACACTTTCAACCTGTTTAGAGGAAAGGCTGGAGATGATATTGACCACAATGTGGTTGATGATGACAGGATTGTAGGCAGATTCAAGGTAATGTAGAAATCAGGCTTTAGAATTGGAGTATAAATATCTCAGTTTGATTTGAATGTCTCTTTATGAACCAGGGCTCCCTCTGTATGTATAAACTTCCACTGTCTGATGAGATCACCAGGGAGGCAGGATTTGACCCAAACATGGGCATGTTCCAAAGTATTCCTCACAATGACCCTATCAATGTTCTCATAAGGATTTATATCATTAGAGTGAGTGAATTTAACTATTTATTTAACTGTATTTAACTGTATTTTTCATACAGCACTGTCACTAAAATAACATGACTCTCTTCTCAGGCCACAGACCTGCATCCTGCAGATATAAATGGTAAAGCAGACCCTTATATAGTCATTCGATTGGGAAAGTCAGAGATTCGAGACAAGGAGAACTACATATCCAAGCAGCTAAATCCTGTCTTTGGAAAGTGAGTAGGCTGTACTATTGTAAATCAGCCAAACCAATAAACTGGTTAAAGTTCAAACAAAAAAAGAGGTTTATTGAAAGCACACTCTCCTCTTTTTCCTGTCCTTAAGGTCATTCGACATAGAGGCTACTTTCCCAATGGAGTCAATGCTGACAGTTGCAGTGTATGACTGGGATTTGGTTGGAACTGATGATCTGATTGGTGAGACTAAGATCGATTTGGAGAACCGATACTACAGCAAACACAGAGCCACATGTGGCATTGCATCCAACTACTCTGTGTGAGTACTTTCTTTCTTGTACTTGTATGCGTAAATTATCAACACATTGAGCATGAATGATCTTTACAGAACAACACGTTCAATTATTTTACTTATGGGGATGTCAAATCAATACATTCATTTTACATTTCATTACAATTATTATATATATCAACATATAAACATTTCCTGCAAAATCCATTCAGTTAAATTTTTTGATCTGTTCAAGGCAGACATCAAGTCTTTATAATTAAAATGTTAAACTGACAGTCGTATTTTTTCTGTTTCACTGTGAACTATCCAGCCATGGTTACAATGTATGGCGTGACCCTCAGAAGCCAACTCAGATCCTTGCTAAGTTGTGCAAAGAAGCTAAATTTGATGTACCCCACTATGGACCTGGTGGGAAGGTCAAAGTTGCAAACCGCATCTTTCTTGGGCCAACGGAATTTGAGGATGAGAGTGGTGAGACATTTTACAGGGCTTCTACAGAGCTTTTATTTTCCTTGATCATATATGAAAAGTCTTCAATTTGGTTTGGCTTCCAGGTATGAAGAAGCAGACAGAAGAACACTTGGCTCTTACGGTTCTTAGGCATTGGGAGGAGATCCCACGTGTTGGTTGCAAACTCATCCCTGAGCATGTGGAGACCAGACCGCTCCTCAACCCAGACAAGCCAGGAATAGAACAGGTACGTAAGGGTCTGCAACAAAATAAAGTTTGCCAAGCACATAAAACAGACCTTTCAATTAAATTCAGAGCAAGCAATTTAGAGCAAGTATGAACTTTGGCATGAATTTTAACAGATGTAGTTTATGTATGCATGGTAAATGAGGGAACAAATATAAGTATTAAAAATTCTCAACTTTTCCCTCCCACAGGGAAGGATTGAAATGTGGGTGGACATGTTTCCTATGGATGTACCAGCTCCAGGACCAGCCATTGACATATCACCACGTAAACCAAAGAGGTACAGTAGATTCTGTTCAATGTCTCAACCTGTTTTCTTAATTTATTCTTAATAATTCACGCTCCTTTATATTCAAAGTGCTAGTTGCAGTTGAGGTTTTAGTATTTTATTTGTCTGTAATATTGCCTTAATTTTAACATGTTTTTCCTTAAAGCCTCTAGGTACATGGAACAAAATGTCATTTTAATATGAGCATCAGTGAGCGTAGCCTCGATGAGGATTAGACAAAAATAGGAGGCTTTAATAATCAGTCACGCTGAGATCACACACTCACTCTTAGATCATTACTCCCTTAGGCAAGGAACAGATTTCTTTGTTTTCTGGACTGCTTGTGCAATTAATATTCTTTGGATGACTTAAAAGCTTTGGATGAAGAACTGGCTATGAATGGTGAATTGCCAAACTGCAGAATGTCTTTTTATTTCACTCAATTTTTATAATTGTTTACTATATTTATAACTGTTTACTGTAATGATTTTTAACTGCATTTACAGTAACTGCAGTAATGCTACTGTGATTCAGCTAAACAGATGACAAACACTTTCAACAAAAGTTTTAGATAAAACACATCCTCGTTCTTTTTGCTCTCAAGCCCACTTCACCGCCTCTCATCTGCCTTCATTTTTCATGTTAATCATCTACGGTAAAGAATCTGCCAATTTTTAATCAGGCCTTTGAAACTGTCCTAATTTATCATGAGATATTGCAAAAAGACAAAATGTGCAGTTGCACCCTATTGAAATAAATATAAGGCGTTTTGCATATTCAATATCATTATACCATAATGTGCACTTATTCATTTCTAAAAAAAGATAAAATCACATGCATTAAGAAAATAAATAGGATCATGCTGACTGCAGTTTTTTCCTAATCTGATCAATTATTTTAGTTATATTAATAATAAAAGTCTTAAAAAAGATGTTTTTTTAAAATATAACAAGTTACTGTATTTTAGATATTACCACATGGCGCACATTTTTTGGGTTAAAAGACTTACAGTGTAAGATGATGATCCAATTTTTTTCATCTCCCAGATATGAGCTCAGGGTGATAATATGGAATACTGACGAGGTAATTCTGGAAGACGATGATTACTTCACAGGGGAAAAGTCCAGTGACATTTTTGTGAGGGGGTAGGTATGGGCAGGTGTGTGAAAGTGTGTGATTTAATCGGTTACCTTTGTTTGTTTGTTTCTGTTTCCTTTTGTTGTCCGTCTGTGTTTGTTGTGTTGGTGTTATCCCTCCTCCCTGCCCCCATGTCATTGCTGTGCTGTTATCTAGCTTTGAGCTTCGTGTTATTATTTGGAACACTGATGACGTAGTTCTAGAGGACGATGCTTTCATGACAGGAGAGAAGATGTCTGACATCTATGTCAGGGGGTAAAGACGATACGATCGCATGGCTTGAATGCTCTGCTCATCGCCTGCAGAAATCTGCACCTGCCCCTTCCTTTCACACCTAAAAAACAAATACCACCCTCCATACAGATTCAAGTTTAAACGGGACCATATCATTCAAAATGCTTTTTAGTTATCACCTCTAAACATTTAAAATAAATTCAATTGGCTGTAAAGTTGAATTCCTCAAAGATATATAATTATTGGTATGGTCTTGGTTTATAAAGTCATTTTTGTTTAGTTTGTCTTGGGGACTGAGATGTCTTCATCAAATACTGCATGAAAGCATAAGATACTGTATGTTTGTTTGCATGCCAAAATCAACAATTATAATCTGACGTGTTGTGATATACATATAACAATATGTTTCTTAAGTATCTGTCTTGAGAACTTAATCTTTCTATTTTGAAAAGTTACACGTACAATAATGCATGTATTGGATCCATATAGTTGGCTACTAATGGTTTAAATAAATGCATAATATAGTAGCTCTAAATGCTGTAATGCTGTTGGTACAGGCTTTTTTTTCTTCAAATTGATAAGCTTTGCAGAACCGCTTCACAACGTAAAGGAATATTTTACAAACATATTAAAATGTGCTTAAATTCTACTTACCAAGTCATCCAAGATGTACATTTTCATTTAAAATTTGTTTTTTTCATCAGAATAGATTTTGAGAAATTAGCATTATTTCACTTGATCAAAGGATCTAGGATCCTCTGCAGTAAATGGGTGCCGTCATACAGATGAGGGTCCATACAGCTGATACAAAATCAGTTAACATCTTCTGAAGTGGAAAGCTGTGTTTTTATGAAACAAATAAAATGCTACATTTCTCCAAATCTGTTCAGATGTGGAAACAAACTCACGGTAACACTTTATTTTATGGTCACACCAATTAGTTGCTTATTAGCATGCATATTACTAGCATATTATCCATTTATCAGTGCTAATTAATTTATTATTTTACATGACCTTATTCTGCGCTTCTAATCCTAAACTTAACAACTACCTTACTATTTGCTAAGCAGCAAATTTAGAATTTATTGAGGGAAAAGTTGTAGTTAGTAGCTAACAAGATTTACCTTTTCTAAAGTGTTACCAAACTCACCTGTATCTTGGAAGACCTGTGGGTTTATACATTTTAAGCAAAAAAAGTTAATGGGTGAACTAGTCCTTTATGTGCAGAAAATTGACTAGATGTCAGGTCAGACATCCCTTTTTCTTTTCTATTTCCAGGGAATTCATCTGTGACAAAAAAAAGAAACTAAAAGTAATCAAAAAGTCATGAATTAACCATTGACATATTCTTTAGTTTTGAATATGGAGATCATTTTAATGGACCTTATTAAAATGCTCAATAACATCAACTGTAAGTGCAATGACTATGGGGTAGAATTAGGATTATTTCATATAATTTGTTTCCCAGTTTTCTGATGCAGTAATGGAGTTGATATGTATAAATACTATTTTATGCATGCTTTCCATTCAGTATTTTTGTATATACATTTAACACATTATACAAGTATATAAATGCACTCTTTGTTCAGAACATTTGTGCATGTTTTGTCATGCAACCTACACAAGAAATCACTGATCACTGTATATTTTTTCAATGAATATTAAAATCATGTTGCCTTTAACAATTGAAAATTATCTCCCTGCTCAGCTGGCTAAAAGGACAGCAGGAGGATAAACAGGACACAGACGTGCATTATCACTCTCTAACTGGGGAAGGGAACTTCAACTGGCGCTTTGTTTTTCCTTTTGACTATCTTATGGCTGAGGAGAAGATAGTCATCTCTAAGAAGGAATCCATGTTTTCCTGGGATGAGACCGAATACAAGATTCCTGCTCGACTCACCCTTCAAGTATGGGATGCTGACCATTTCTCCGCAGATGACTTCCTGGGTATGTTCACAATTCAGAAATATAAAAAAGAGACTAATTATTAGAAATGTATGACCTGCTGTATAATCTTGCCTTTGAAGAATAAACACATTTTTGTAATTAATGCTGTTTAAAGTCAATGTGTTTAATTGAGTTTAATTCTTCTAAATGTTCTCTGTTTATTTTCGCAGGTGCAATTGAACTGGACTTGAATAAGTTTACCCGTGGGGCAAAAACAGCTAAGCAGTGCTCTCTCAACATGGTTCATAAAGAGCATGAGCTGCCAACCATCTCCATTTTCAAACAGAAAAGAGTGAAGGGCTGGTGGCCATTTGTGGCCCGGGATGAGAATGATGAATTTGAGCTCACAGTGAGTAAATATAATGAATAAAATGAATGACAATGCTAAAAAAAATTAATTACCAGATACAATTATTACCAACATGTTATTTTACATTTTCTTGATAATGTGCCAGCATGATTGCATAGATTACGTCATTAACATTCTAACTATGTTGTGCTTGCAGGGGAAAGTGGAGGCAGAGCTCCATCTATTGACAGCGGAGGAGGCAGAGAAAAATCCGGTCGGCCTTGGGCGGAATGAACCTGAGCCACTTGAGAAACCAAAGTAAGTCATAAAGCCTCTCATGAACAAACATATTTGCTTCAATTCACATGGTGCCCAGCACATCTGAATTATGATGTAATTTTAGTGTTTGAATAAATATTCAATATATCATATCTCTTATACTGCCTAGTTGACTATGAAAGCCTGTTTCTGCCTTAAGAGTAAAAAGAAATAAAAAGGTAATTGTGAGTTGAAAGTTTAAAATAAGCAAAAATAAGAAATAAAGTTACATCTAGGTACACTACTGTTTAATTGTTTGGGGTCAGTAAGTATTAATATATAATTTTTAAAGACGTATCTTGTGCTAATATAAAGTAAAAACAGTAATATTGTGAAATAATAAACCATTAATGTTCATGTTTTTGTGGGATCTATGATGCATTTTTAGAATTCTTTGTAAAAGCTCAAAACAATAGCAGTTCTTTGAAACATAAATATATTGTAACATTATTAATGCTGTCAAACAATTAATGAAATCCAAAATAAAACATTATATGTGTGTATACTGTGTACATTTATTATGTATACATGATTATACACACACACACGCATGTGTATATTTAGGAATAATATGTAATATAAATTATGTTTAT
>JAUMHI010000065.1:11827201-11872120 GCA_032359435.1 Enteromius unitaeniatus
TATGTCAGAGCAAGATATTTTCATCTGAGACAGCTCAAACATGCAATTTAGTCTGGGACTAGCTTAAGCCATGTCTGGGGAGGGGGGGGGACTCTAAATTAATTCATAAATTGTAACTAACTGGACCACTGAAATGTGCAAATAACACAACAGAGACCGCCTTGAGAGAGAATACATATTACTAGCCAAAAAAAGAGTTTTTATTAGAATAACCACTAAAAAACACAGGAAAAAAAACAACAAAAAAGTCCTGTTGCAGTTTTTACAGTTAGAGCTCTTAGCTAACCAGTACAGAGAAAACACGTGGTTTGTTTAATAATATACACACCGAGATGGTAATATTGTTGCAATACTCGTTTTGTGATAGTTTTCAATGTGGCCCTGCAAGACTACTTTGCGAACGATTTAAGTCAACATACACGTAACCAGAACCCATACTTATATTAATTCGCTTTGTGTTATGCGGGATTACATCTTGTTGGTCATTAGACTTAAATTGAAAAGACAAGGACGTTCAAACTTCTCTGTCGTGTTTGAGTTACTTTGCGTTTCTGAGCCCACACGTGCGCCGGGTTAGAATAATAATAAACACTTCGGTTACATACCATGTGATACGATTCCCTGGAGATTTCTAAAGTTCTCAATGCCTTTCAACAGACCCAGAAATGCAGCTTTAAGACTCCCATTCACAGCGAGCAGAAAGTTAGCGGAGGTTGTCCTGACGCTCCTGCGAGTTGCTTTAACATGCGCTTGGCATCAAAGCACAGCCACTACACACACAATGAGCTCCAATAAATTAAGCCCCTTGGGTTGAAGGACTTTTTTCAAGTTGCCTTCCTGTGACACCCCTCCCCCAACTCCGAACTTACCAGCATCCCCATCACGTCCGACCAGAGCCGGGAGAAACTGTCCGATGATGCGCCGCTGACCGCCTGCGGCTCCTCGGTAGAAGACACTTGATCCTCTTCCATTGTCAACCACTTATGGATTTACAGCCTCAAATTTCAAGTTGATGAATGTTAATCCAAAACCATAAAATACGCCCAGAAGTCTTTTAAATCTGAGTTGGTATTTCGCTATCTCGTGACGCAAAAGTCGATGCAAAGTATTCCGTTAAAGTACAGAAATACATATTCATCAAGTTCACTGATAAGTTTCCCATTTGAATCCAGCTGAGCGCACAGCATACAGAGAAACTTCAACTCAAGCACAGCCGGACAGATCTCAGCGATTCACTTGCACTTCGTCGGTGCGAACCAACCCACACTTTCGGGAGATCTCTTTGGCGTGCAATATAAAAAGATTTAATTATTGCAATTCGCAGATAACATGAAAGCCAATCCCTGCTAGACAAACAACGTCCCGAAGTACTCACGACAGCACCATTCAGCAACACCACCGACGAAAACGCCCGAAGCGGATTTTTGCGCTCGAGTTCTCCAGCCTCCCCCTCTCCAGCGCAATGGTTTACTCCGCCCAAACAACACACGGCTCTCGCGCTTCACTGCCACAAACGGGACGAACTGATCCCCTCGCTAACTTCACCAAGCGATGACGACACACACAGAGACCTTTGGAAAAGGGCATCTCTCCTTTCGCTTTTCCAGCAATACTTTTACCGCTATAAACAGACACAAAGGAACAAAGCGACATTTTGCCCACAATGCATTCGAAAACAAAAGACCATGAGAAAATTATTTCAGAAGCATGACGTTATCCATTTTCTATTCATAACACTTCAAAGACCGCCTGAAAGTTTTACACACAGCAGTGTACTCAACCTTTTTGACTCAAACCCCCACAACCCCAACGTTACAGCACCCATTCACTGACACAAAAAGTGTTTTTCATACTGGATCTCATTATTAGTAATCGGGAAATGGGATCAAATAGTTTAAACTTGAAAAAAGTCTTTCAAAAAAGTGTAATAAATTACTGTTAGTCAAACATTTTGTTGAAACATGAATCTAATATCTATTGGCTTCAACTAAACAAAACTACAAATAAAGTCGGTAAAACAAGACAGTAATATCATCCTCATGTAACCTAATCTGTGACATCATAATCTTTCCAAGATCTTATAATGTGGCATCTGACCATTTTGAATGTCCTGCAGGGAAGATTTAAAGGCATGGTGGTTTCACTAATCGAACTAACCTCTGAGCCCTTGTGAAATTTGAGCTGCAGTACGCTAGACTACAGGACAGAATTGAATAAATGTGCATGTTCAAAGCTGTGGATGCCTTGGATATTTCTCCTGTCACGCCTGTCTATTGCAAAAAAAAAGTGGCTAAACATGTCTGCTCTTCTTCTCTGCTTTGCTTCCCAGAGACACATTCTCTGAAACAGCAACAGCTGTCTAGTCTCGTGACAGATGCCAGAACAGCCTGAAAGAGAGATAGAGGGAAAGTGAGAGCGAGACCCTCTTGTTCTATGTGAGAATTCCTCCATTAGTCACACAGGGGCAGAGAGAAACCATCCATATGTGCAGATCACACATAAACATCTGCGTAGTACTGAGAATGTTTATTTATCAATAGAAACCTTAACTTTTAGTGGTTTACACAGTTTTTGTAAGCACCATCTACAGTATATTAGGCTATACTAAATTAAAGTCACCTCTCACATAAAGACAAATATACACACACACACACAATTAAATTGATGCATATTACATATGCACGGTCAATGAAATTCATGCATATTGTATAGAGGTGAAGATGCAATGATTTTTCCAGTCAGGGACTCTAAAACAGATGCTAAAACAGGCTTAGCGTTTATAGCCTAAACATATAAAACACATGTTTTTAACTTTCTTTCAACCGACACAAGTTTACATGATTTTTAATGCTTACGTACGCGTATACAGGTGCATTAACTTTTTCAAATTCCTCTGAGGAACAAGGTTTGATCCGATGTTCTGGAAGTGCTTTACCGGATGCCTGCTACTGTGTGATTAGCAAAACGTTTGCTTAAAAAGTGGCTGCCACTCAATTTGGATCAGAGAGGATCAGGACGAGGTCAAAGCGTGTGTTTGTGAGGGAGTTCCCTGCTGAGTAAACAGAGTTCTACCAGCACTGAATGGCAGAGCAAAGGTAATGCTCTATTGTTGAGATGCCTTCCGGATTCAAACCAAAGTGTGTTGTTGAACTAAAGGGCCTGTAACCTACAGGGATTGCAAAACACATCCACACAATACTTCGAGAAACACTTAACTCAACGCCAGACTGCAGGGGGCCAGTAGAGCATATAGATCTTAAGAAGGGAAAGTCAACACAGCTGCAACCAATTCACGGCACCTATAAATATAACCAATATCAAATGTGGGAAAGTGGCTCTATAGGCTAAAAACACGTGAATCTGTCATTGTCTGCAATGAGATCATAACAAACAGTCATTCCAGGCGTATTGGGCCTGAACATCACTGACCTGTAAAACAGGGATTACGCATGCAAAGCACGCAATTATTTTTTTTTTAACCAAACAATTATTGCATGCTGCACAAGTAACTGATTATATAACTTAAAACTACTGTGTGTTCTAACACCATAAACATTTTTGTGTACAAATATTTGCTCATCTCTCTCTCTTTCTGCACCTGTGTTGCGGATGGTGTTGTTGTGCAAGACACACACAGTGGCTCTCTTGCAGCGCTGTGATTGGTATTCCAGTGATCCACATGCTCGGTGGCGGAACTGCTGGGGCTAGTTTGGCTCGGCTCACTGGATCTGTTTATATGGAAAGTGCCAAAATGATGGCCACCTGCAGCCTGCAGTTCTGTAGACAGCATTTACTGTTCCTTTATGATAAGTCAACTTAAGTTATGAAGTATGGATCTGTGCATTGAGCTTATAGTAATGCTATCAAAGGTCAGCTTTGACATAAATGACATAAAAAATATATATATTTTAAATATTACTGCTGTATTTTTGACCAAATGTGAGCATATGAATGTCCATTCAAAAACAATACAAAAATATACTGCACCTTGACATCTAAACAGAAGAAAAGAAATATGGGATGAAAAAGTGGGTTACCTTGTCCTAATGTAATCAAGCCAGGTTATTTTTATGATATTTGGATGTTAAAAACACAAAAGCAATAAACAGAGACGGTGACCATACACATTTATTGACTTACTGCAACACTTTATGGGCTGTCACTTTAAATAAACTGAGACTTATGGCTTTATTTTCGTATTTAATCTATACAAAATTAACACTTTTTTAAAAATGATGTAAACAATTATTAGGCATTCTGTTTAAATCAATATTCTATAGATTCCAGAAATCATGTAAAGTGTTTAATTCTGTGGAATTCACCCAGTGACACACAACACTGTCAGAGATCAAGAAAGTGTCATGTTACTCCGGGATCGGTCATAATATAGGTGACCTTTCAACAACAGCCAGTACTAACTTCAAACAGAATGCTCTCAGTGGTGGAGAAGTGTGTTTGTGTGTTTTCTGGTTCATGCTGGTAGTAGGAAGGCTTCACTCCAGTTGCTCAGAACAACATAAAGCTTCAGAAAATGTGCAGTGCTCTGTGTGAGAGATGCAGGTTTGTTTCAGTCCTCAAGGCAAGATGAGCATTCCGATGTTTACAGATGTTTATCCTGATTGCGTCTGCATGCTGATGTGGCAAAAACACAAAAGTAATCACAGTAATCAGAAGTGCACTTCCTCCCCAGGCATGAGGGATAAATGTAAAAATATGAAATAAATATGACACACACACAAATGACCGCTGCAATTGTTTATAAACTTAAACTTGGTATGTCCCCTTAATTCCCTCAAGTCGTTTCAGAGACTTATTTTCCTAAAACACTTACTTTTGTCATTACATCTCTAAACTCTTTCAGCGTTCCAGGCACTGGAGGGTACTGAAATGCCAGGATCATTTATCCCTGTTTTTCTCATGACTGAGTAAACAGTTATTAGCTGGAGTGTTTATTCCAGTTGCATTAGTGTGGCGCACTGGAACTCAGCATTTGAGCCATCCACGTGCAATCGCATTTGTCTGGAGATTTGCTGCTTTAATTGTGGTACGGAGGCTAATCGATATAGACATACGCAATAAGACGTGAATTCAAATGCTCATTATACAGACAAAAATTTGATGCGTGTTTTGTGAACATCTGCAAAGATATTCTGTAACAGCCTGGCTGAGGCTTTAATTCCATTCATCAAACGACATACATTTAACTTCTGATTGAACAACAAACTGTAAATCAACAGTTTCCGATGTTTCTAAATAGAAGTGGCATGCCGTCCACATGATGACACCATAACATTGCTATTAATCTGCTACATCTGTCATCATGGGATTCATTTCTCCCAAAGGGAAACTTAGTCTAGGACAAATAATCTGTTTTACACAACATGCACAGCCACCGGTGAGCTCAATGTAATCACAATGTGAGCTGTTCATTTCCAAACAGAGCCCCCTGCTGCAAGAACATGCAATATGCAAGAACTATAGACAGAGTACTTCGATTAGTGCAGAATGAAGATAAAATTATGTTCTACTAATAGTTATGTTAGTAAGGTTTATTGAAATTCAAAAAGTAAATCTCTTCACTGTCACTATTAATCAATTTAATGCATCCCTAAATGCATTCAACCCTTTAATCTACATCAATACTTGTAATGCTGCACGTGTCAACTATGTCAGTGAGAAGATAAGAAAGATGCTGAGTTTTTTCCACAGGGTTTCCCACAGCTAGTCACTGGGAGAACTGCACAGACTCATAGCCTCATTAATAAAAACCTTTCACATCCTCATGAAAGACCCAGATGTGTGTAATCATCACGAGAACAAACAGCTGTTCTCCACACATAGGACACATATAGCCCACATTTTACAATTTTCAACGGCTATTTTTCCCCCACTGAGTCGTTAAAGAAATACTCGGAGTTAGGTACAAGCGAGTGACAGCACTTGTAGAATAAAGGCCTGTTCATACTAAAGACAATACATATAACAAGACCAGACAACAGCTATAACAATAACACCACAGAGGAATGATACTGTGCAAGTTTTTGTAGTAATCCCTCAAAATGCCTCAAAAGCTGAGCTTAACTCAAATTCAACACACGTTATTACTTTAAATCATTAAAAAATGAGTCAAATGCACAATAAGCATGAATGCCTATCCAAAGCATGCTATATGGGGTTGCGCCACTCCATCCTGGAAGAGAGGCCAGTCCACCAGATGTTGGTATTTGTCTGTCTCTGCTTCCCACCCACAACAAACAGGCCTGTTGCCACAGCAACCGATCCACTGGAGAGTGAAGTTACATTCAAGAAAAATGCTTTACTGATTTGGAGCTTTACACACAGCCAATCTGTCACACAGACAGGCTTATTAATATTCATAAACACACTTCTGCACAACATGCAAACACAGTTTTGGCGGAACGCAGTTGACTTTCTGCACACAATAGAATGATGCAAAGATAAGGATAGGAAAACACATTAATGGGTGGATATTCAAGTTGGTACCGTAGGCGTGTTTTCGTTTTCTATGGGTGGATATTAGTAGAATTTGAAGGCAGAAAGTAGACAATAGGTGTATTTTAGGCTTTAGCAATCTCCCAAGAACAACAAGAAACCACTTAGAGCAACTGCGCATTTGACGCAGTCTCTTAATCCTACTTTTCTACAGAGAAAATGAAGAGAGGAAGAGGAAAAGGAGGCAGCGAGGTGGGGAGACGCAGAATCAGCAGGCGAGAAATTGAGTTGACTACCTGCCAAATGCAAGCAGAGGGGAGGAGGACACAGGAGGGGTGGAGAGCAGGAGACCGCTGGCCTGAGGCGCTTGGCTCAGGTTTGTTAGCATGTCTACAGTAGAGTGGGGGAGTGATGAGAGCTCTCTGTGGCCACTGGCCATTCACTGTCATGAAAACATGCCGGGGATAAAAACACTCTATGGCCATGGGTACCTGTGTGTTTGAGTGCGAGTTGGACAGTTCTGCTCTTGGCCTCAACCACAAGGGACAGGCCACAGCTGATTTCTATGGAAACAGAAATAATATTTCAGCCATGGGTTTTGTACACTGAGGTTGATTATTCACTGACAAAGACTCACTGGGATGTGCTCTTTACCCTGATTTAAATATTGAATTTTGTTTTAATTGAAATAATTTGTGAAATAATATTTGTGTTTGTGTGTGTGTGTGTGTGTGTGTGTATATATATATATATATATATATATGGCATGACGACAATAGATTTAGTTTTAAACTAATTCTTTTTATTTTTTTTGTACTAATTCATTCAAGTTCACAAGCACAGTTTTCACTTGTAAGGAAACAGCTCCCTCTGGGGTCACGAATGCAAACCCAGATAGAGAGACAACACACAAACACAGAGTGTTGAGAATGCGGTATAGTGTCATTTTTTCCCCCCATTTTTCACCATGAAATCAACATCTCTAAACACACAAATCTCTTTACCAGGCTTACAATAAAATCTATGAGTTTACAGAACACAACTTTTACTGGTTACAACCATAATTTATAAAAATAAAAGAAAACAGACACCACTCACATAAAACAAGTCATAGTTGTTATTTCTAATAACCTCACCGACAGTTTAAACAGGGGTCCTTAGGTTTGTGGTTAGGGAACATGAACGCTCAGATATGGGCTGCTGCAGTGAAGTATTTGAGGTCAGACACTCAGAACTCAATCTCTCACACACACATTTGCATTTGTTAAACTCATTGCCCTAAAGCAAGTAGGAATGCATCTTTTACAAAACATAGTTTTGAATTGAATATCTCATTGTATGAGGCATTGTAAAATGTAGATAAACAAACATCTCTGACCATCACACATTCAACTTGAGAAGGAACGAGTAACTATATGAAACTATTTATTTAACAATTGTGCCTTTAATCAAATCGCTGTAGCTTTCATTATATTAAATTGATGCTTCGCAGTATTTTGCTTACTTGTGGTGAAATTGCCTCTCATATCTTATATTATCTCAAGAATTTTCCTCAATGAAAAGCCCAAAAACTAAAATCAAAGGATGAAATTAAAGATCATACGAGTTAAAGAAATTAGATTCATGTGCACAGCTATCATGTCTAGTCTGGGTCGTTTTATAAAAGTCTCTTTCTTCTCCTTAATGCTGCATTTAAATGAATAAAAAAACAATAAAAGCAGTGATATTATGAAATACCATTAGAATATAAATACATTTTCTGTTTTAATATATTTACAATTACTTCACGTCACAATACCTCTCAGAAATCACTCAAGAAGTCAACTTTTGAACAGTAGCATAAGCATTAAAAGTTGCTAATACAACATCCAAATATTCTTCTTCTGTGCTAGTTGGCATTCTCAGAAAGCTCCTGCTCTATTTACTCAGGCAGACACCCTCTGAGCGTTTGATAATGTCTGGGGGAGAGACAGAGATGGGCTGGGTTTTGATTGCTTCTGGCTGCCTTTGAAAGCGTGCAGTGCAGGGCAGTTCAAGAGATCACAATCTATTCCACAATAAATCATCTGAACATTGCGCCAGCCAAGATCAACTCCAGACTAACTCAGTGCCAATGCTGATGTCAACTATGGATCAGCTATGTTAAATGCGAAGTATACATGTTTCTATAATAAATAATTTCTAATATCCCAGCTTAATATGCTGGGATCAATCAAGTGTGCCATTTGTAAGTTGATTTCTCATAAGAGGCAGAATGATGAATAGACAGATAAATACGTATAAAGTTATCGTTTCAATGTAAAGTGGGTTTCATGATGTGTAAAGTGAACAGTAGCCGGGTGGTGCAGTGTGTGTGTTTGGACTCCTGCTGCTGTGGGCAAGAAAAGAGGAAAATGAAAACAACTCTTTTAATGGCCTGTTTCAATCTCCGCTCCCAAAACACCTATTCCCCCTCAGGTAGTCTTCCTCTATTAATATACTACAGTGGCCAGACGCCAACAAACACACACACACACTGCAACTCACTTAACTCGCCGCAGGAGTGGAGGATGAAAGGGAGAAAGAGTTATCTAGGTACAGGTCTGCTGGTACTGATCAGGATGGGCTTGACTTTACGAGTCCCATTATCTGGGTTTTTAATGTGGGACTGATATTCATAAACACATCAAACTCAGCAGGAGCTTTCAGACATACAATTAGACCTGGCTGTTACAGCAGGCAGCAAAATAACAATCATTAGTCCACAGGGATGTAGATGCTGTGTCAACATCTCTGCAGCGACACGCGGGCCCACCTAAGAATGTTGTGTGTGTGTGCGCATGGCGAAGCAACAAAGTATCTCTGCTTTTACTGGAAAAATCCATGTACCATCAAAACACTGCTCTGCCAGATTACACAAAAGTCTAAACCCCTTCAAATAAACGAAGACTGGTTGTTATGTCTTCAAGGTCTTAGCAGAATGAGCATCTTTCAACATTACTTATATTTTGAGTCTCTCTCTTTCAGTATGAAGAGAGTCTGAATTAACTGACTAAATGCGTCAGCGTGGTTATCTGACTCACATGACTAACCAGAAGTTATCATAACTGCAATTGATCATTATTTGAAGTGATGACCATCTTGAAAATTACATTTTGTTTACTTAACGTTCAATATAAATTAATATAATTACAGACCTATTATTTGTGACGTGTGGTTTAAAATAAACATTGCATTTTTGTTTCTGTAATAAATAAAAGTCTACGTAAATATAGCATATATTAAACAGACAGAAAGACTGACAAAGAGATGTGGCAGGCAGGCAGGGTGGTCTCTGTTGGCATCACTGGGATTCAGTATGGACCATTTAGAAAGCAAACCAGACCAGACCAAACTAGATGTAAACCAGACACACCTGTGATGTGCACACACTCACAAACACAGAGTGTGGAAAAGAATTAAATGAGTCCAAATTCAGAACTAAAGACTAATACATCTGCTAGCAATATGAACCAGACATACTCTCTTTATCCTTTAATACATTTAAATTAATTCAAAATATGCAAAAAATATAAAAAATATATTCTATATATTGGATCCCTGATATAGTAATGCTATTAAAAAAAGGGAGACACAGAACGCTCTGTCATCCATTATACTTTTATCATGAAATCTGTTGAAATGATGCATGTGATAACCTGACACACCATATTACATTCTATCCAACCCCATGGTTGGTGCATGATGAAGGGATGTGTGTGTGTGTGTGTGTGTGTGTGCGCTGAGTTACTGGTACAGGCCTGAGTGCTTGACTACCACTACACGACACTGCTGTGGCATGAGCTCATTACTGAACAGCATTTCTGTCAGTGAACAAAACAAAAGCCAGTCCTGTCTCATTCTACACACATGCTCACTCATATGGGCAGCATCAGAGCATTAGTGTGTGTGTGTGTGCAGTGAATGCTGTCAGTGTGTAAGAGGGTGGACAGCAGGAGAATGGGAGCATCACACCTCATTGTCTTCATGCGCACGTACAAAAGACGTGTCTATACAGCTCTGCGATACACCACTTTCACACCATTTGGTAAAAACAACACATAGATATTTTATGTACGCGCATTTGCATGAAGTCACACATACACACCCTTACATGCACAATTTCATGCCTCTGTGGTGTGCCACCGCTACAGAACAGAAACACCCATGTACATCACTGATGTGGAATGAGGTGATATTATTGGCTTACAGTTCTATGACACACTCCAGAAGATACTCCCACTGTAATACAGTGCAGATAACACACTAATCACTAATATGCCACCAAAGAGTCCCAGCAACATAGACACACATTTCTAAGCTAGTCTGGTTCACTGCTGTTTCAGTAAATCTTGAGTTTGGATGAGGTCACCACACATCTGGAGTGTGACACAGTTTTGAAACCCCATTCAGCAAATTAAAGCTTCTCTCTCCCAGTGAACACTCAAGAATGTCTTTCTCTCTTACCATGCGTTTAGTAAGATATTTAAATGGAGACATAAAGCAAAAAGTGTAGTCTATATAGTCTATACTAGTCTATAACAGGAAGTTCTATACTAGTTCGGGATTTTGAACTTTTTTTATTCATTTATTTTTTTAATGTTCAACACAGCTTCATAAAAAAAAAAAAGTGTCATACCATCCCTTCAGAATTTATTCTAATATGCTGATTTGGTGCTGTTTTTGGTGGTGGTGTTGTTCATTTGGAATCAGTACCAGACTACAATTTGTAAGTCATCTCTCAGCTTTCTATATATATGCACACTCTAAAATAAACGTTTCTGGAGGTTTTGGAGAATGCTTAAGTAGGCACACACACACTTCTCTCAAAAATAGCATCCCTAAATAATCCATAAATATGGTTCGCTCTGTGTGTGTGTGTGTGTGTGTGTGTGTCATACTGTGGTGTGTGTCATGTCTACAGCAGAGGAGGATCGGAGGCTTGATTATACGCTGTCCGCGACACACTCCTGTATTATTGGAAATTACATCATCAGGCTGATGTTTGGGTTAAAACACAATATCTACAATGTATAATTTCTGACTAAAGCTATGAAAATAACTACAGCAATGTAGGAAAATCACACGGGCGACCCATGCAAGAGTCACCAAGAGTGGCTGTTAGCAAGTTGCTATGTGGTTGCTAGGGTGTTCTGGACAGTTGCAATGTGGTTTGTTGTCCAAAAAGAGTGCAGAGGGCAGCCCCAAAATATTTTTGAGCCTATAATACGGCTACTTCAAAAAATGTTGGGTGGAGCTGTTGTGGAGAAAATTGCAAGTCAAATGATTTAGAAAAGTAATAGCGCACCTCTCCTCAACAAGCCACAAGATTTGAGGTATCTTTTATGTCAGAAACATTGTGGGATGAGATGAGCACTGAATTGCAAAACTAAGGATTAGAGGTTTGTTCAAATCCCTAACCATAAGTATGGGAAATAATCATAGTGATGCTTGCTTTAGTGAAGCCCACTAATAAACATTCATGCACATGACTCTGGCTGAGGACAGGCTGTCTGTGTACATTATGACAGATTGGAAGACACAGCTACAGGTAATCAGTAACGCAAACACAGATGTGCTTCTTCCTTAGGCCATGTGCACAATAAACCCCAACATATTCAAAAGAGGAGACTCCACAATGGACTATAGCGGGGAACAGTCGGCGAGCAGGTACCGGCTACAATTGTCATGGCAACACAGCTCTGAACAGGATGGGATGCCAGTTATGGTGATTTCACTGATGAAACTACCAGCAGTTGTGGCAAATCACTGTCATTCTCTCTTTCTTACTCCTTGTAGTTTGTGGAGTGTGTCTAACTTATGCAAACTATTTTATTCTTATCTCCTTCTCTAAGTCTCTCCTTTCTATTTCAATCCTGAATTGATCCAGATGCTGCTGGACGTCTTCCAGACAGGAAGTCAAACACAAGGGGCTTTGTATACGTGTATGTGTGTGCGTCTGAATGCTTGTTAGTGAAATTTCATTGTCAGTGCAAGAGCTGTCGTCACAGCACAAACATAACTCATTGTTTAACAACTTCCTTTCCTGTTTGAATCCAAACTGTTGGGTTATCGTGTGGGGCTATGCATTAGTGTGTGTCCCACAGCTTCATTGTGTCCGCTTTTGTTCTTGCAATAGTGCAAATCCATTTCATATTTGTAAGGGTGCTTGCTTGTGTAGTCAGCAAAACCGTGCATATATTGGGCCCAGTGGGAGATATGTTTGAATACATTTTGTTGCTTTTAATGAAATTAGATCAATATATGAAATAAGATCGTCTAACATGCACTCATGTCTTAGTCGGTTGGGGTTGGTATACTTTTGAATGGTTTTGAAGTCTTTGATAAAGGCAGCATTTATTTGATAAAAAAAATATGATGTTATTGCAATTAAAAATTGTGAATTGTGAAATGTAATTTATACCATTAATGGTAAAGCTAGAGCCATTACTCCAGTCACGTGATCCTTCAGAAAACTTTTATTTCTGATTGCTCAAGAAATGTTGTATTATCAGTGCTGAAAACAGTTGTGCTGCTTTACAGTCTTGTTTGAGATTGTTACTATATTTATTATATAAATCAATTTAGAGCAAGTTTAAAAAAAGAAATAAAACATAAGGACCTCCAAATTCAATTTCAAATTCACACAGTATCTAAAATAAAATATTTGTAGAGTTGCTGAATACCATAACTATTGAACACCACATTTTGGAATGGTTAAAATAACGATCCATCTTAAATACATAAAATATTTGTCTTCCCTCCCATTCCAAAAACAAAGGAACACATTGACAATTCATTGACAATGGAAGTCCATAGGAACATTGAACATTTGGCCCATAGACTGTAAGCATGCACTGACAGCATCACTTTTTTTGTGGTAATTGACAAAATGCCACAGATTTTGTTTAAAGAGCTCAATTTGTTTTTAAGTTTGTATATTCTTTTAAGAGCAGCCACAGACTAATAACAGAGACAGGTCAATACATCACTAAACAACATCGCATTGCTGCACTCAAAACAACATCCACTTAGACAAAATGCTAACATACTGAAATATATTGTATGACATGCAAAACTCTCAAACTTTCAATGACACTCTATCATTTCCCAAACTATGAATGTTAGCAGCCTATTATTATATTTGCCAGAGTGCTACAACTCTACTTGAAGTGAAACTCTTGGGAATATTCAAACATTAATATTCAACACAATTACAGGCTGTTAAAGTTTCCACTGGAGTTTAAAAAGGACTCACCGCTATATTAGAGATCGGTGCTGTAATGTCATTCAGAATAGACAGGTCTCCCTCCTTCTTTCTTTGTCTTTCTTTATTTCTTTTTCTGTTCTATTGCTCTCTAAACCTCCCTCCTCTTTTCCAAGTTCCCTCCTCCCTTAGCACAGTTTCCTCCACGCCTGCTCTCTTTCTCTCTCTTTCTCAGGACGGTGGGGAATTAGAACAATGCATGGCAGTAGAGGAGATCAGGGTAACCATACGTAAGTCCTCACAGAATCAACTTCTCAGGTTAGAAGCATTGACATGCTACTCACAAAAAAGTTCTCAATGCGTCTTAAAGTGGCAATAAATATGCACACACACACACACACACACACACAAACACACATCCATACAGACCACAGCTGTGGTCCCAATGGAGAGTGCAACAGCGAAACATATCTGGCTGAAGTGGAGAGTAACTGGGTTCAGTTGGGCTCTGTGCTGATTGGCTCCAGTGGGATGACTGGCGTTTCCTGTTACTGTTAACCACTGCCAGCATCTTCCCTCAAACTTTAGAACACAGCCCAAAGGCAAACACGCACACACATCTTTCTTTCTTTTACTCACTGAAGAACTCTCATGTATACATGACCCACATACAGAGAGTGAAGGAAAGTATGGTATTTCATGCAGAAAAACCAGCAGTTGCTGGAGTGAGTCAGAGTACAGTTTAATAGTGAAATAAATAAATAATTGAAAATTTAACAAAAGGGGGAAAGCAAGCTATTTTATTCCCCATAATTAGCAGCAAGGCAAGCTTATTACGATTGCTCATATTGTATGTATGAATGGGCACCAATCATGTAGTTTTAAATATATCATTTATTTATTTATTTTCTGGCTTACTCCATATTATTTATTTTTCCCCTTACTCTGGCCACCCACTATGATCTGCCAAGAGACCAATACTAGCAATACGTTGTGTTGAGGGTCAAAGAGATGAGGCAGCTGATTGGTGGGTATTTCAAGCATTTCAGGTAATATGAGAAAATAACTATCTATGTCTATCACACAATTTTGGTCTTGCCATGAGTGAAGCCATTCAGGAAACAGCATAAATGTATAAAGTGAGGTGGAATGATGCAGTAATGACCCAAATGATAGAATGAGTAAGAGGACTTCAATCATATGTTATCCGTTTTTCTTTTTTTTACTGAAGTACATTTGCTTCTCCTGGATGATTTGAAGAAGCTCTAGTAAAACAGCAAGAAAAAAAAAAGTAAACGTTTTGTGTAATTGCAGGGAAAGAGAACAGCGGTTTTGAGTAATCGAGCCAAGAGAAAATCTTGCTCTTTCAAGGAATGCTGAGAGTCATCCCATGAATTATGGGTAATAATAGCATTTCTATGCTCTAGTTTAGATTTAAACCTCTGTTCCAGTCTGGTATTAAGATGCTCTCCAGTCAATCCTGGCTCCTCTGTGTCTACAGATCCAAATATCTCCAACAAAAACAGCATGGAACAATACTGACATCAGCATCTATCCTGATTCTTTGGGTGCTGGTGAATTAGAGTGTTCACAAGAAACTAGTTCAATCAAATCAATGCAAACTAAATGTCATGGAGACATTGTACAGAATACAAATCATAGCATAGCAGCACGTCCTGATTTTGCTGAGTTAGGCGTGTTCCTGGGTCAACATATTTTGTTGACCCTGGAACAACATTTTATTCCAAAATTTTAGTTTTGACCATATCTCTACACCTAAACCTAACCCTACCCATGAGTAATGCCTAAAATCAGAGGAAATGATAGATGACTGACACTGATGTACCAGCACCAAACACTGATTGTAAGCATAAACTTCACAAAAACTATAAACTGGCTCTTCAAATCTGATTGGCTAATCACAATGTTGTTCCCATGTTGACCCAGGGACACGCCTTACTCAGCAAAATCAGGTTCTGCTACAATGGCATGCAAAATATGATCAATGAAAATGGTGGATATTCCAGCACACAAGCAAGCACAAAAATCTTTCTATTGTTTTACAGTTCTATATATCGATTCTATTGTTTAACCCTATTATATATATAAAAATGACAAAAGTCTGTCCTCAAACTATTCCTAAGCTTGCACACGTATACACATTGAAGCTCAAAGTGTATTCATTCGATACCCCTGTGCTTTCCGTCCTCATTTGAACAAGCGTGCTCATCAAATTTAAACAAGCTTCTGTCCCACTTACTGCAATTTATATGTAAATGAGTGTGTGTTTGTCTGTGTGTGTGTATTTGATCGGAAGACTGTGACTAGGTTAGGTCTGACAAACTGTGTGTGTGGTAATTGTGTTCATTCTCCAGTGTGTACCTAAGTGTCTATGTAAGGTATATGTAAACACTGATGTTAATGCATTCGTGTGTGAGTTCCCTGACTGAACCAACACACTCCTCTCCACTCATACCGTCTCTCTTTAATGACAAGCACTGATTGGCTTTTGTGTCTGACAGCAGGAGTGGTGCAGATGAAATAGATGATGCAGCACTAGGTGGCAGCAGAGTATTATGAAAATAAGTACACTAAGCGGAGTGAATCTCAACACACACATTCCAATATGATCATGGTGATTTTACCAAGTAAGAGAGGATCCTGGGTCAGCATTACTGTCCAAAAATATAAACTTATCCCAATCCTTACCCTTAAACCTACCACTACCCAAAATGTATGCCAAAATCAGTGAGGAATGATAGCTGATTAACAAGGGTGTGGAAGCACCTAACCATGATTATAAGCCTAAAACAGATATTTCCAGATAAATGATTTGAAATGGTTGATTGGAAGGTTGTTCCAGGATCAACAAGGATGTTGTTCGAGGAACATCTTGTACTTGGTGAAATCACGCTCACCATATTAATATCACTCTGTTCCTGACATCAAACCAAACCAGTACTGCTTCTTACTGCACTGTCATATGTATTATAAAGTGAGCACATTACATAAACATATGCATGCTAAATTTAAAAAGAACAGAGTTTATGGATCACTGGTCTAACAAATGGAATAAAAAAAAAACTGACTGCATTCACCACAACCAATACATTTTCGACTTCTGACATTTCACAATCACAGGCAGTGAGAAGACCAGTTTGATGTAAAATGTCCGCTTCCATAGAACTGGTTATTAGACTAACAAAGCTTTTTGGCGCAATATTTTGTAATGTCTTTTGTAATTATTACCCATACAGTTTTTAAAGAGAAAGGTCACCCAACGAATGTTCATTTGACGAATCCTCGCAACTAAAGAAAGAAAACAAGATACTGGTACTTTCAAAATTAAATACCACCCCAAAAATGTTTTTCAAAATTGCAAAATAAAATAAAAAGCCTTAACAGTACATAACAGTAATAAATGTTAAGTGACTGTGTCAGTTTCCCATGTGATCAACTGCTGTGGGGTTGAAATGAATGCTTCAGACTCTCTGATCTCAGACAGCATTAGAGAGACAGAGCAAGATAAAGTGAGATAAAGTGAGAGAGACTGGGGAAGAAGTATTGCCATCTGTCTCTACCTGTCTGTGATTACCAGAAGCAGGCCGACAGGAGAGATCTCTAGAGGGATGAGACGATGGATAGAGGAAGAATTGGGAGGTAAAGGGTGAGAGTCAGGGGAAGAATAAAGGACTGGAATGAAGTGAGGGATGATTTAGAGAGGCGTGAGAGAGAGAGACTCTCTTGAGGATGAGTGTGAACGGTCTATCAGTCAGACTGGAGGCAGCCGGAAGAAGAGAGAAAGATGGAGCGTGAGAGAAGATATCAGTTCAACTTAAACTTAAAGCGTCTGCCTAAACCCAAGTGTATTAAGTGGACGGTATACTGTAGTATGCAAGAATAAGATGACTATAAATCACAGTACAGTCAAAAGAGTATGCCAAAGATATCCAGTGTGTGAACTGAAGAAGTGTTGACTGAAGCCTCTCATTTTCAAACTGAAGGTGTGCAATTTTTTTAATGTTAAAATAAACTAGTATGTTCTAAATTTTGGAGTCACAAAGTTACCTTTATTTATACTTTTGCATTGTTACAAAAGGTTTCTATTTCAAATAAATATTTTTTTTTATTAACTTGACACTGAGGACTGGAGTGATAGCTGCTAAAAATACATCTTTGCCATCACAGGAATAAACAACATTTTAAAATAGGCTACATTCAAATATTTTTTCATTCTAAAAATGTCTTGCAAGATTACTGTTTTACTGCATCTTTAATCAGATAAATGCAGCCGTGGTCAAAAATAGCATCTTTCTAAAAGTCAACCCTTTGAACATTAGTGTATTTTCTACCAGCTTACTTTACACAGACAACTATCAACAAACCATTTCTAGGCTTGTATCATCAAATCATGTGTTTGAGCAACCAATGTTGTGCTGGTTTAGGGGCGGGGCTGTCTGTTTGGCCAACCAATGAAAGGTTTGGGGTGTGCCTGGGAACCAGGTTTCAAAGCCATATCACTTTCTTACTATAAACTCAGTGACCTTAGAATTTAAAAGAAAAAAAAAGGTCCGAAATCTTATAAAGACAGAAAGAATGAAAAGTGATTCCAGATTTTATGACTCCCCCTCAAAGAAATCAGAGCTACAGTATGAACAAACACACACACACTCACTCACACTCGTCAATCTTATCTAGGTCCTTGAAAGTGGCAGTTTTGTCAAAACCCAATTTCGACTTGGATGATAAAAATAAATTCCATTAAATGAGTGTGGGAGTGTGTGTGTAAGTGTGTGTGAAGAGTGGCTCAGCCTGTGATTTTAGGTGTTGTGTGTGCGTGTAATAAAATATGGATGCCATTGTTCAACGGTGGTGGTGTTCTCCATGAGTGATTTTAATTACAGATGGAGGGATAAACTGGCCTGAAAGACTGGACTGCACACACACACACTGCTAGCCAGCATGATGATAGATGACACGACATTAAAACGAGACAGGGCTAAAGCCTCTTTCAGGGTGAAAAAAAATGAATGGAAAGGTAAGCCTTAGGTTAAGAAAAGAAAAAAGAAAACAATCCCAATATAGAATTATTATATTCCCCTCACCATATTTAGGGATGCGTGTGTGTGTGTGTGTGTTGGGTTTCTCTCCTAATTAATGAAACTCTTGTTCGTTTTGAGAATGTTTTATAATAAAGCCTCAAGCAACTCAGTGGCCCAGAAATTCCAATTAATAGAGTCTCTCTCTCCTATTTTCCCTTCACTAACAGACCTGCTGTATTTCATTCAATGAGCAATTAAAACAACAACTAAGACGGAATGAAAACCGATGTATAATTCATGTATAGGTCTATACATTCATTTTACTTTCACATAAACAGCATAAACAAACACAAAGGAAAATCTTCACGGTATGATGTTAAATAAATGCAGCACCCCAATAAAGGTTGAATCTTTTTGTTGGCTCCCATCAGGAACCAAACTCATGAAAGCAGGGCCTTTATTAGATGTGTGACACTGGAGCTGAGCATGACAGCCCTGTCAGTGGTAAAACCATTAGGCTGACTGACAGCGAAATGAGACTATATTTCAGAAGCACTTCATTTAAATCAAGTGCAGTCTATGGCCTACGGCTCCCACAATGCTTTGTGTCAGCAATTCCTAATGTACAAGGATATTACCCATCATAACTGTGGCCATATTACAGTATTCCAAGGAAAGCAGTGGATTAAGAAATGCAATAAGAATGAGTTGTCTTTGGTTTTCACAACAAATTATGGTTTTAAGTTGTGCATAAGTGACAGTATATATGACTGTATCAAAATAAATACAATTTACATGAGAGTTCGTCTATGCTCTTCATAAACAGACACAAACAAAAACATTTCCAGAAGACCCAGTGGACAAGCAAACAACACACACATAATAATAATAATAATAATAATAATAATAATAAAAAAACATTTCTTGAGCACCAATTCAGCATATTGGAATAATATGTGAAGGATAATGTGACCCTGAAGACAGGAATGAAAATTCAGCTTTACCATCACAAAAATACATTAGTATTAAAGTTATTTTAAACTGTAATAAAATGTTTTTAACCTTTTAAACAACTGAGACAAATAGTGCATCCTTGGTGACCACCTTCTTTTAATAACATGAATTTTTTTTTTTGACCTTTAACTTCTGAATGGTATTGTTTGTGCGGGAAATTCTGGATCCGACTTTTTCAAACTGCACCCTGCTCTTACCCATCTTCAGCACAACACAAACACCTGTAATGAGGAAATCCGGGATAAAACCCGGGATAATCATCATGCTCTTGTAAATTTATCCTCAAGTGACAGCCTATTAATGTAGCATTCACAAGGCCATTAATCTTGATTTAGAGAGGCAGACAGAAGTCACTGGCTCCCCGCTGACTACATTATGTTTGTTTCATGTCTGCCTGAGTGATTATTTTAAACACTGCACCCTGTAATAACGTAACTGTAGGGAAGCACATCGTAATGTGGACACCGTCACAATGCTGAGCGTTTCAGTTGAAGGTCAAGGCTCTGCATGAAATGTACCACTTGAACAAATCAGCTAACCTTTTTCTGCCTGTTTCCTTTATGGTTTCCAGACACACAAATCACACACATATACATTCACACAAAAGTGTACCTACCTAAACTGTTTTAATAGTCAAAATTTGTGCTTAAATCCAAATTGCCAGAATTCTGTAGAAAGGATAATTAAAATGGTGAAATACGTAAAACATGGCACAATCAATGCATCTGTACAATCAAATCTGTGACCACCGTAAAGGGCAGCAAATCACCATCATCAAATAATTGGTAGGCATTCTTCTTTGCAGTAGCAGTATAAAATTCAGAGTGAAATATCATATTAAACATCACAAATAGCAAACACATAATTTGCAGCAACGGTAGTCTTTTGTTGGGGCTCCAGTTATAGTGATGGAGTAAGTGTGTGTGTGTTCATTCATCACGATCTACACAGAGGCACAGATTCATATTTAAATTACCCACAATGCTTTTCTCACAGCTCCCATTATCACATTATCCCACTACATTATTTCTGACCTCTCTCTCGCCAAACAGAAACTCTTCGATCCTTCGATGCACGCAGTATACTTATTTATACCTCAACAAATTCAAAGAGCCTTTAAATGAGCGAGTCTTCTCTGAATGAATGCAAATGGTATGAAACATTCTCATAGTGTTATTTACCCTGTGGCGTATCTAATCATCTATGTTTATTATACCGTATCTCAAGCTAATGGCATCTGAAAGTGCTTATGGATTTCTGTTCATTTAAGTAATTAGCCAGGGTGAGCACACGTCAGTTCTTATAGATGTCTGGCCTTCAGGTCTTCAAAGCACGTAATCAATGCCTGAATCACCTGGAAGTATACATTGTCTGGAATTTACATGTTACTAATCAGCATTTTGTCTCGTTTCTAGTAGAAAATCATATTTAAATGACAGAATATTTACTTGACGTGACATATTGTGTATATGAATATATATAAAAATGTTCATTATATTTCATAACATGTATAATAAATTGCATAAAAAAAACAATTAAGAGGCGTTTTAAAGGAAATTCAACTATTTGCGTTGTTTACACACTAATCAGTGTTTCTGAATAGTAAAAAAAGAGAAATAATTAGTCTATTATGAGCTAGCATTGCATAGACCATTTCAGAACCCCACGGACGAAGTGCAGAAGTCATCCACACTTTCATTTGTGTGTGTGTGTGAAAGAGAGAGAGAGAGAGAGAGAGAGAGAGAAAGAGTTTATTATAACAAAATATCGGCCAGGCTATAGGGCCGGTGTTTGGTTTTATCAGCAGATAAACAGATAAAAATGAAGTGATAAAGAGCTTGGCTACAGTAAATCATTATTATCAAACAATGGTGTTGAATAACTGACCACTTCTAATATTTCTTTCAGTAACTTTCAGTGCAACAGATATTGCTATTCTTGTTATATTACAAACAGACACTCCCAGATATTGCTCTTGGGCATCTTAAAATTTCATTTATGTTGTTTTATGATCCTGAAAAGGTCATTTTGTGCTGTTTTCAATAAGATTTCTTGTTATTACTCCAGACGGCGTCATTTTCCAGAGCGCACTTTTGTTTTTTAGCATCTGCTGGTGGCTAGATGTGGAGTTCTTATTGATGTATTCATCATCTGAGAAAGGTGCGATTACCTCTCCGGACCTGAAACAATCATACAAGCCGTCATCTAACTTGATTTATAATAAATGACCAGTTTTAAGCAAACAGCGTGATGGATTCTTCAGGTTTTGGAAAGAGAAGTTTCACCTGAACTGGTGTGCCACCTTTAACGCTTCCTTACCAGATTCACTTGCTGCTCAGAATGAAACATACACTGCTCATCCACCATTTTAATAATATTCCTATTTAAATGCATGAACAATATTTGGCTTCAGGCAGGTCAATGCAATCTCTCCATCTCTATACTGCATATATTTCTCTTGCTGTCTTTTTCACACTCTCTCTAACACACATTCACCCTAAAATAAAATATTTATGTAAAACTGGTTTTAAAAACATTATGTTCATATAAATGCAATTATAAACATAGTTGCATATACAATATTACAATCTTATGAAGACTTCATTTGCAAACAAATTTAATTGTGTTCTTTTTTAAATTAATTTCAATCAAAATATTGGCTTATTTTGATTAGATTGCAAAATAACAAAAAATACAGCTAACACAATAAAACACATTAAAAACATGATAGTTTTTTTACATTTGTTAAAAAAAACTGAGCAAATAAACTCCACATATATTATATATTATAATATATTGGTTGCATGCAATAAAATGCAAAGTAAATGGAGGTCCTTTTGTTCTACCTGGAAACTGTAAAAATCAAAAACTGACCAGTGTTTTGCCCAAGGCTCTGTCTCTTTTGCCAATTTCCTAGCAAGTGTTGAAAAATGTTATAGAATAACAATTTTTTACTTTCTCACCTCTCTGATTTTTTTCTTTTCTCTCTCAGTACTGTTGCTCTGGATGACAAACAGCTACTGGTCCCTTTCCAGTTGTGAAAAAGTGCCTTCCAGCACAAGATGCTCAAGGCATCCTCAGCTTTAGGCTCGGTCTATCTAACAGGATTAAATGGATGGGTTCTGCAGCTGGAAACACTCTCAAAAACAAGAGAAGACAGAACAAAGCTTCAAATTTGAGAAAATAAGAAAACATCACTAACACAATATAAATTTTTTGCTTAGTATATCCATACCAAGAAAAAAGAGGTAGATTAGGATGAACTAGCATAAACTAAAAAAATAAGACTAAGTCAAGGAAAGAGAGAGAGAGTGCGAGAAAAGCTTTGCTCTACTGGACACTCATGCATTATTTATTCTTTTTTCAGTCAGGCTGGATAAAGTCGTGGTCCTATAGCTCACACTTGGCTTGTCCTATAGCTTAGACTTCCACAGTCAGTGAAGCTTTTAAAACTAAACTGCCAAACAAAAACTGTGCGTGTGCGCTGCATGCTAAACCACTCGCTCTGCTTCATTTCTGCACAGCGTACATGTCTGTGTGGATTCCTACATGCATCCTTGAATGCTGACAGGACACACACAACTTCAAATATGATGCATATAATGCAAACTTTTAACTTGCATGAAGAAAATGAAAAATTTATTTAACCTACAAACCTGACACAAGATGTTCTATTCGATATACATAATGAAGAGATATATTGAATGCATGCTTCTTCATAGCACAGTAGATGTAGACGTATGTTAGAGACGTGACACGCACATATGGTGCATCGCTTCACCTTTAACCTCAAGTGTAACTGTCAAATCAAGCATATGGCCTCTCAAAAAGAAAGCAGCAGTGTGTGTCTGTATGTGAGAAGTGTTGATACCTGTGGAGTGAAGAATCAGGCTGTGTGTGTGTGTGTTTCACAATTGTTTCCCAGCAATAAAAGACATCCAAGGTCAGCGTGACCCACAGCTTGAGCTCTGACACACTGTGTCTGAAGGAAGATAAGATAATCTTGATAGTCTGCATGTTAAAAATTACAAAAGTATCTCAAATTGGGTTTTACCTTATGCTATATTGAAAATTGGTGGAAATATTTTAGATTCATGTCCTATTTTTAGATCAAAATTGTAACCCTGATCATGTGACTACTTGTACTTGTATTATAAGCTTTTAATGCAAACTTGAGGAGGTTTCCCTTAAAATGTAGCATCACTTGCTCATCAATGGATCATATGTGGTGAATGGGTGCCATTGAAAAGAGTGTTCAAAGATCCGATAAAAAAATCACGATAATCCACAAGCAACTTTAATCTTTCAGTTAACACCTTGTGAAGTGAAACGCTAAATTTGTAAGAAACAACTCTTTAGATTCCGCTATTTCCCAAAAAACCATTAGGACATTATACGTTTCATTAACCCAGAAAAACTGCTTTTCACTTCACAAGACTTCACCAGTGGATTCTCTTCGAGATCCATCACTGAGCAACGAATGTAATGTAAATTTCTTTTGAATGGCCCGAGGGTGAGCAAATTTTCAGCAAATATTAATTTTAGGGTGAACTATTCTTTTAATTATGCCATGTTTGTCCTTTACGCTTTAAAGTTACACACACAGACATCGCACACCTTCTTCTGACATTTATGTCTCATTCAGTCCCCTCAAGGTGATATTTGGACAAATGCATGATCCTGACCCCTGTGAAGTTTCATCTAAAGAGTAAGTCTTCCCGAATCCTGCTGCCTTATGACAGACTAGCCACAGAAGATTTGTGTCATGCTGCTGACATATGAAACTCATATATAGACATCCAGATGTGTAGGATGACATGAAAAGGTCAATCTAAACTATCACTGTCACCTCACAATCTCTGTTTCTGATCCCGTCAAAGCTTTACACGATCATTAGCACATGCACGACTGAGCTTACATCGAGACATCAGAGCCGACTCCATCTCATATTAAATCAAGAAACGTTGCTCAAGCTCCCATGAAATGTACCATGACTTGCAAATTAGACACTTGGGGTCCATAAAATGTAGAGAAGCTCCCTACCATGCCTTCATATTTAGAATAAAGATTTCTATTTCCAATTAATGCTGTTATCCATTCATTAAAGAACTCTAAAGATAATTAAAATGTGAAGTAACCAGACACACAAATGCATAGAGATGCTGGTTAATACAATCCCGTCATTTGAATTTTTTGACAATTGATGATTTACATTAATATATCACAGCACAGATGCCTGACACACACACACACACACACACACACACCTTCTGTGTGTAGACTTAGCATTAACATAGAAATGAATGTTACAGCAGGTGATACTGGTTTGATATGTGCATATGAAGATTAGAGTGTCTCTTCACATACAACATTTTGCAATTTACATTTAGTAGTCATTTTCAATTTCCAAGGGTTTAGTTGAATTCTAAGTTTTAATTAACCTGCCATAAAAGTCTATTTTTTTGCCTAAAAAAAGTAACAGTTTGTCTAAGTTGACACAAAGCAAATAGTGCTTGCTGCGGAAAATTCTGAGTTAATCTAGGACAAAATATGAAAGGAGCCTTAGAGTATCTCTCTACATCAAAAAGGCAGACACTCACCTGTCTAAAAGGAGAACAAAAGACTTTAAGCGAAGGTACTTTGCTTTCTGATTTTTTTTTCTTTACATATATCTGCATATTGTTTGTATCTTTTCACAATTTTTAAATAAGCTCTTTTATGACACGTGTCCTATATATAACCACATTATAGGGTTGTGAAGCATGGGGACTGAAAACAGCGGAATTATAATCAATATTTCATTGCTGCCCAAAATCATCAAAACCAGACCAAGAGTGGTTTTCTTCTTCTTCCTGTGAATTTTTGGCACACTGAGGCATATCTTTGATCCGGCTGCACTACTGGTGTGGACCTACTCTGAAGGAATGACACAGTGCTTGCTAAAATTCCACATGACAAGCAAGCCTAGAAATAAGTACGGCGCAACCCACAAACAAGCCCAAACAGAATGGTTAATCAAACAGAATCAGAAATAAAGGGCCTAGTCAATCTTTAACTGTGAATATGAATCTTCCACAGACTGAATACTTTACTTGTACTACTCAGAAAGAGCTCGCTTCTCTTTATTTGCATGTTTAAAGATAAGTAATACAGATGCAGTTCCTCAGACCAGAACATTTCCTGTCCACAAACATTAAGCCGTGCGTTTGTTTTACAGGAAAACGGTGCAAAATGACTGACAAAACTATAGAGCTGTAAAAATTATCATCCTTGATAGGCATAATCACTGGCACTGAAGTAATCCCTTATTTGATATAAACATGCAATTTAGTCATTAGACATTAACAATCAAAAATGAACAATAGAAAATTTGCTCATTACCAAAATGTCAAGAAGCCCCTATCTTAAATCAAACAATTAGAGCAATTAAACCCCAGGAGCTGTCATAGGATGAATGCAGTAATTACTACACTATTCTTCTTGTCTATAAAATCCTGATCTTGGAACAACATTAAGTAGATAAAACATCTTATAATGATGTGGGCAGGTCATTCATTCGATTCAATTAGTTGTTTAAGGTGTGATGATGTCTATTCAGCATACACACCTCACTAAACTACCACAAGATTTTACTTGATGTTATAATTGAGTCTCAATGAATATCATTCACAACAACATATGTCCTCCACAGTATGAAGTGCCTTTAGCCATTAGGAGTAACAGCTGTGAGAACCTCAGAAGGATACAGGAATCATCACAAAACATACATAATAAAAGACGCAGGATGGTTCTCACTATTACGTTGTAAATGTAAGTGTAACAAAGATGGATTCATGAAAGATTTCACTTAAATATTTTAAACAAGATATGTAATAAATGCACAGATATTAGCTCTTTGAAGACAGAGCAAGCTATTTTAAAAAGTTCATGTACAAACCTTCTCTGCTGCCAACTGGCTATACAACGCCTGGAATTTCAGAGAAAGGCAGCAACCAGAAACAAGTCAAAGAAAATCTCAACATATGAATTTGAGGCAAGAAAAAGGAAAAAACCTGTAATTTGCAATTTTTCCTCCCCTAAATTTACCAACCAGTGTCTGTTTGTGGTCTGTGCAAGGTTTAAATTCCACTTCAGCGCTGACGTCTATCGCACTGTTCTAAGGCAAACGAGTGCATCTTGACAAGGTCGCGGGTTTAGTAACCGGTTAACCGAAGTTAGAGTGATACTTGCCGCTGGCCGTCTGAAAGTGGCTGCTCCCCAGACCGAGAACTGACCACAGATCAGATAATCACAGGCTGCAGAGGCCAAAGCCTCATAACCAGTGGAAAATTCTGCACTGAATCACACTGCATGGCAGGGAATGATCTGATGAAGGGCAGCTTTATTAATTATGAGAAATAAACCAAAATGTTGGCATTAGAGAATGACTATTGCACTTTATGCCATTCCTAAGAATTAATGATTTAATGTTATGGCGAATAAACATCACATAGCAGATACAATTTTTTTATTTTTCATTTTATTTTTTTTACAAATACTTAGTACAGTGGTTTTCAACCTGTGGGTATTGCAGGGGGGCCGCCAATTATTATTAATAGAAATTGTAATATTGTTAATATAATAAAAAATGTCTAGTTTGCTGATCCGTTATGTATATTTTCTGTTTATTCAATACATTACCAGTTTATTCAATAAAGACAATTAACAGCTTTGTTTCCGAGTACTTAGTTAACCCGACACAAAAAGCGGGATCGTTTAAATTCTTTTGCAGTGGGCCGCGGAAACATACGTGTTTGGCTGTGTGGGCCGTGAGTTAAAAAAGGTTGGGAACCACTGACTTAGTAAAATCCAAAGTAAAATCTGTAAAATGTATTAATACTTAGTAAAACAATTTTAAGTAAATAAAAATAACAAGTAAAATCAATTGTTTTAAATGCCACAAGTACATTTTGGCATCACACCATTATAATGTACAGAATGAAAAATAGATATTAATTTAGACATTTTCTGAAGATTACCTAGAACAACATTATTAAATTGCTAGCATTTTTAAATACTAATTTTGCGTGTTCTACAATTAGGAAATAATGTGTATCCCTAATATCAATAACAATTCATATAATCTGTTGATACAAAAAAAAGTAAAATAAAAATGTCTATTCTGACATATCAGCCTAAATATTCTTGACCAGATAACACTGAATATAAAAAATGTGGAACAAAACATTTTGCTACCATAACCAAAGGGCATATTTATACATAACTTACTCACCAGACAGGTAAAAACAGGATGGATGTAAGCTTCAAACTTACCTAAGAAGAGAAGAGAAAATTATGATTAATACATTAATAAAGAATATTCAACTAACCATTGAAATTTTAACAAGGATAAACAATAACACAAAGCGACAATGCACGCATTTAATTAATGTGTTCAAGTAATGTGACCTGAATGCTTCAAGAGGTTTCTATAAAATAACATGAAAGCCACACACTAGATTCTCTTGATGAACAACAGCAGAACAGAACAGCCCAAAAGGGCACTTGACCCAAAACAGTAGCTCTTCATCAACCAACCAACAGAAATTAATAAGCAGAGTCTATAATAACAACCACATTTATATTCATAAATCCACATATATTCACTTTTGATGGAATTCCTGATGCATGCATACAGAACAGCACAGCTCGCTCCTGAATTGTCAGCCATCATCCTACAAACATGCAATATATTATTCATAAACCTATAGCATACAGCTTCTTTATGAATTAGACACAATTTCAAGCATTGTTGGGAACCCAGTGTAAGCTCAGCAACAAGTGATGAAATTTGTGGACAATGCTTTAATATTGAGATTTAAATATCAATTTTGAATTAAAAATATGAGTCCTTCATCTATTTCCATGTTCCTATTGTATCATCTGTATTCATCTCACAGTTGAATCCTTCATTGACCTTTTGAAAGATCAATACATTTGGGACAAAGGCTGCTGAAAATCAGAACACAGAAACAAAAATGTCACAGAGCTATAGTGAAAACACAAAAACTCATATGCACAATATACATATGTATAACTGTGTATATGGAGTTGACTGGAAGGAAAAAATTGGGCACAAGCAACAGGGAAGAAAGCAAGCTTGAGAATAGTTTGAAGCAAAATGATTCAAACACTTGGGAGAGCTTCACAAGAAGTGAACTGAAGCTGGAGTCAGTGTTTTAAGAGTCACCCGCTCAAGACGTCTTCAGGAAAAGGGCTACCAAGACACTTCTGAAATAGAAACAACCTCAGAAGCATCTTACCTGGGCTAATGTTGCTCAGTGCTCCAAACTCTTCTATTCAGATAAAACTAAATTTTGCTTTTCATTTGGAAATCAAGGTCTGGAGGAAAACCAGAGAGGCCCAGAATTCAAGCTGCTTGAAATCCAGTGTGATGTTTCTGAAGAAATTGATGATTTGAGGTGCTGTGATATCTGCTGGTGTTGGACCATGGTGTTTTATCAAGTCCAAGTCAATGCAGCCATCTACCAGGAGATTTTGGAGCACTTTATGCTTCCATCTGCTGACAAGCTTTATGGAGATGCTGAGGACTTTAGCACCTGCCAACAGTGGCAGGACCACTTCCATGTTAGCCAGGCTTCTGTGACTATAAAGCTCATACCAGCTTAGTCTGGCCAAGCTACTTTACTTTACTTACAGGGCTTAACCTGTGTCCATCAGATGCCTCTGTATACTACTGGACGAATCTACAACCAATCAGACCACTCATTCCGTTGGTTACACTACATACCATAAGGTTACACTTACAATGCATAATGATGTAGCTGACATTCACAATCCATTAAACAGCTAGCCTATTTGAAATATTCTATTAATAGGAAAATCGAATAAAGAAACAAATAAATGAGATGCAAAAAAAGACAGACAGAAGATAAGCTGGAATTACCCAGCAGGGTCCTCCTATTCTATTGCTTGAACGATGCTTTTCATAAGAGAGCTATTGAGACCTTCGCAGCCCTGTGAGAAAGCACCAAGCTCTCTGTGAAGATGTCCTTCATTGTCCTCTGTTCCTCAACCTAAATACTAAAGCAAATCACAATCCTCTCCGCTCTCTGCTCCTTTTAATCAAGGTGGTAAAAATAAGACTATGAGCTGAATTCTCCATTAAGCCTCTTTTGTTTGGTTCTGAATAGCTTTTTCCGTGTGCTGATTCTATTGTGCCTGTGAAGGCCGGTTCATATTGCCAGCACCCGAGAGAATATTCACGGCCCTACAGTATATTATGATCAACTCAGCCATTCATTCAGCAGACGTTCAAAGGAACTGATCAACAGTCGCCCTCAAAAATGGCCTGGGTTCAGTTTTTACTTGCAGGAAAGATCTCAACCCAGGAGACCACAGGGATGAAAATAAGCAGAATCTTATTCATCGGTAATCGCTCATTTTAAGATGTCTTTTACAAGGTGCGAGTCTGGTGTTTACAATGCAGTGATACAGATGTGTGATGGGCTGCATAACTGGACAGGACTTGAGGTGCCAAAATTAAGCAGAGCGCAACAGTAGAAAAAAAAAGGTGAAAGTCAAGGTTTTAGCCTTGTTAGAATTCCGACAGCAAGGTGCACTTCATTGGTCGCGACGATAATTCCGCAGAGCTACTTCATGCATATTCTAATGTGAGACCTCTCTCACCCTGCACTGCATCACTGCAATAAGAATAAAATCTGGCGAAATCCCGGGAGAAGGATGACGAAAGAGAGAGATACATGAGGCAACAACAGAGAAAGGAAGGATGCATAAATTAAACGAACAGATCATCCAAAAGAGAATTCTATCATCATGTGTTTTCAGAAAACAATCCGGGTCAATTCCCAGTTGAGAGGAAGTTCTGGGTGTTTTCAAAGTGGTTGCTAACTAGCAAGTACACTAATAAACACTAGACACATTAATTATGGAATACAAGTTTCATTTAACAAATAAAATGGAAACACATCTGTTAAATCCCTTTGTAAGCATGGAGCTATCTGAACTAAGATTTTCATTTTATTGTCTTTTTCAATCCTTTAGCAGAATAAACAGATCCTGGTATAGACGTCTCAATTGGAGCATGTCTCATGTCATATGTGTGAGCTGTATTTGATCTGAAGAAGGTTCCAGTGAGCGCTCTGTCAGAGCTTAGCAAAACTCTTTTGGGCTTCCTACAGCCGTCAAACTCTCTGAACAAAAGTGAAGCCTTTGAAAGGCGGTGAATACATACCTGCTTTGCACACACTCCCAAATTTTAATAACAAAGCACCATTCAAGCAGACTTGGCAGTGGCAGCAGAAGCTGAATTTTCCATTCAAAGACAAGGCTGCAGACGCGTTTCTGTACGGCTTTCTAAATGCTGAAATTCTGTATGATTCTTATATGGAATGCGGTATTTTCTCAAATTCCCATAGTGCATTAAATATGCATGATTATATTACACAAAGTATGTAGGCCCTGGAATTGATTATAATTAATAATAGTTATCACGTTTAACAATAAAAAGGTAAACATCTTAAATCACAATTTCATTTTTTGACTTTTAAATACGTATTAGAAGTTGAAGCAGGAGGCTGAGAAGTGATAAGGAAAGAAAAACTGACTCAAATACAACAAAAACGGAGCTCGTAAATGTAGCAAGAACAAAATCGCTTATTATTCTAATGCAGTAACAAAAAGAGCATGCATGCCAATATTGTCTGATGTGCAGTCTCCAAGCACAATAATAAATGGCTCAATTCATTTTAATCTAGTGATTTTGACCTTATTTCTCTCCAGTACAATATATCTGACTAAATCAGCACGTTCAGTAATGCTTTTACATTAAAGTGCATTTAATTAGAAAGAAACTCCCCGAGGATCATTCTCTGTGCATAACCCAGCTAATACATATTTAATGGAAAAACTGCATGTCACTCTCTTAATGGGTTTTCAACAATCCTTGGATTCATGATATTAAACAGTCATTCAAATGGCTCTGCGCGTGTGTGTTAGGAATACAAGAATACATTTAAAGCTATTTAATGGAAGCAAACAGAAAAAAAAAAAACAATTTTTCGCAGTCAAATCAGACTTGTTTGATACATGCTGCGGTATATTGAGGTGTTGAAATGAGCTGTAAAACTCAGGCTTTTAACCTTGGGGACATAGGCCTACTCGGGCTAAACAATTATGTGCTTATTGTGCGTTGTGTTTCAATTTCAATTAAAAGACATCAGCGTGGTTCTGTGATTCACTAATACAAACCGCCAGAAGACAATTCAGCTTTAATTTCCTTAGTGAGAAATTCTCAATTCTATGAAACTAGTATTGCATAGCGTTATTAAATGTTAATACACCAACAAGGGAGACTCCATTACAATTTCTGAGCCTCCCATATAAACATCAGTTAGATTGTCTGGTCTCATTTTTCCCAAACCAAATGATGGGTGAGACAGCTTGAATCAGCAGCTTTGATAAAACGAATGAGCTTCCCCTCAGCCGAACCCAAACCTAAACCCAAGAGCCACACAGAGTTATGGCGCTCATGAATAATTAATTACCTCAAATGAATAATCAGCATCACATAATGAGCACAGATAAATATTCATTATCTCCATGAGGAAGGCACTGATTGGAGGCTTCTCAGGGGGTGTCTTTCCAAAACAACATCAAAGCGAAAGTTTAACAGTAAGAAAAAAGTAAAACATGTCTAACGCTGTACAACAGGATTGCTTTCTTCAGTAATCTCTCTCTCGCACCCCTCTTTATCCCTCCCTTTTCCCAGTCTCATTAGCTTGTAAAGCTATTGCGCTGAGGCTGACCTATAAATCTGATATTGCAGAAATAGGATGATGCCTGTTTAAAATTATTACTCTATTTCTGCAAAAGAAAGAAAGACTTGTGTGACAGTAGTGTTGGGCATGCTCATAATTACTTCCTGGTGAGAGGTTAGCTAAAAAGATTTAACGGCCAACAGGTCGAAGAGATTCCAACTGCTGGTTTGATGTTCATGTCTTTAATACAGCTTAACATCTGCGCTTTTGCCAATTGTGATAATTAATTTTTTTGCATCGCTGGAATGTAGAATACCAAGCAATTTGTGCCCTCTATGAACACAGTAATGTTGGTGGGATACATTAAGATGATGGTTGGATTGAAATTCTACGTAGGCTTCAACAAATGGCAATGGAGTATTAACTGAGCAACAGCAAATAGCCTTAAATTAGCATCTGGGATGAGGGAATTTTATGCAGATTTACATGGGTTTGAGAATTTTACGTCAATATTTTTTGCCTCGTGAACTTTCAGAGCCCAGTAAGGCTAAAGCACCCCTTAATCAACACATCAAACCAGGAAAGTGTTCTTTTAACGTGTTTATATCAGATATCTTGGGGCATTATAATTATTGTTATTAAATGGGATTTTTAATACAGTCCAAATTTATTCAGAGACTAGAAATACTTTTTGATATTTTTCAAAAGTAGGACATTATAGTTCATTGGGGTAGCAAAATAAAGTAAACTCAACTCATGTACTATATTTTCATCATCGACTAATGAACAAACTGTGATAATGTGAGAAAGGTTGAAGGTGTCAAATAAAAACACAAAGTAGTATCATGTTGCATAAACAGGATTCATTATCTGTTCTATGTTAAAAAAAGTGAACAAAACCAAAATTAATAAAACATTGCATTAATTCAATCAGCGTCATATATTTGTGATTCCTTTTTAGCATGAATGAAGGCGCACAAAAAATTACATTTAATATAAAATAATCATTCTTCTTTCTGAGGTTAAGGCTACTTTACACAATCTTCTGTTTTGCAATTATTAACATATTTAACAGGAGCACATGATATATAGAAACTGCTTTAAGAACTAATTGAAGAAAAAGGCTAATTAAAATTAGGTTCATTCCTGGAATCAAACCAAGCCTGAAGGAGGAATCTCTCGTCACTTCAAAACAAAAGAGATTATTGAAAAAACTGGAGGAAAGAAAACTCTGCTTATCCCTCTTCTCTCCCTGAAGGCTTCTTTAATTATTTTCATCCATTCCTCTAAATCCTCCGGTGATTTGTGCCTGGTGACATCATGCAAAATGGATGAGAGTAGTTGAGGTGGCATGCTAAGCACTTATTCAGTTTCCACAGGAAAATCACATTCACGTCAAATGATGATGTATTACAGATGAGGGATGCAGGAGAACAAGCAAAGGGGAGTAATGTGTTATATGGTTAAACAATGTGTTTATTGCCCAAGCAGGGGTTAGGATTGCAAGTCAGCAAATCAACATGCCTAGATGCGAGATTGAATATTTCAAGTGTCCATGATATAACTAAGCACATGTGAGCTTCACCCTGTAGTGCATCAGAGGGAATCGGCCACTTAAGATTTGATCAGAACATTGAAACATGAGGAGCCGAATTCCACAAAGAGTCCTCAAGACATGGCCCATGATACCCTTCTGCCTTCCTCTCGCAAGCAGATCCAACAGTCACAGGACAGCTTGCAACATTAACACAAAAGAACATGTATTGAGTATCCCAACTCAAGAAGGAGATTGTCAATATTGGGCAAATAACCAAGATAATGGTCAAAGACACAGGACATCATTATCATCATGTGGGTAAACTAATTAAAGATTTTGTTGGATGGATCTCCATCCCCCAGCTCAGGACCAGACTGAAATTCCTTATGAGACCTTTAACCCCTGGTTTCCACAAAAACTGGCACCAAACTGTTTTTATATGCCTATCCAGGCTTAAAATACACTAAACCGGACTTAAATCACTGATATGCATAACTGCATATTATATGTAGCCCACACCTTGAACTATCATGGCTTAATCACTCATTGTATATGTATTTTGAATAACTATTGAATGGCTTATAGTTTAATATCCGTGTTTAGTATGGTTTTGCTTCAATCTTCTTGCTTGAAATGTTTCTTCCCACCCATTCTTAGTCAAATGTATCATATTCAGGTTATAGAAATTATGTCCAAAATTATACTCTGCAAGAGCGGGAACATTTGAAGTATGTGACTGAACATTTGGATTTATTATTTAGGAGAAATATCATCACACACCGAGCTAGAATGATATCTATTGGTTGAAACACAATTTTGGGATGTGTCCAAAGATGAGTTTAAAAGCTCAAGACACTACTCAAATTACACTTTTAGCCTAAGCTTTTAGCCTCCGCTCTTAGTAAGCTCTTAGCCTCAGTTTTGTAGCCTGGTTTTAAAACTATGCTCTTTGCCACCTTAAGAGCCTGCATGCCTGCTCTTGCCTAGATAATACAAAACTTGCCATGATAAGAAGAAAACCAATCTAGTCTCGTTACTTTATTCCTTTACTTTCTTTCCTTTCCGTGAGAGTTTGTGTAAGTTCAGTTTTGCCTGCCATGTCTCCAAGTCTCCGACTGCCCCGTATCAAACTTCAAACAGACCACTGCCCATTCATCGGCTCCCAACACATCCACGACAACTGACTTCCAGCCAATCAGCAACCTCAGGAAACCCCTTTCTTCAGCAAGAACAAACCTCCAGATTCAGGCTGAACTGGTGAAACTGATATGAATGTTAACCTCACTGATGAACTCAATGCAAGAGTTACTTAAGTGATTGATGGTTGTTGAATGATTTTTGAGACAAAGCAACTAATTTTCAGAATGTGTGAATATCTAATAAAGTAAATGATGTGTAAAGAATTTCACATTTTGGACAAAATGGCATCTACAACTCCTTCATTTGATTTGACATGACATTTATAGTGTTAAAAATATTCCTATAAATGAATTCTGTTGAAGTTCTACTTCATCAAAAGACTCTTGAAAAATGTATACGTTTCCAAAAACAACATTTTTTTAACAACAACAGCAAAAGAAGAAATGTTTCAGGGCACTAAATCTGCCCATTAGAATGATTTCTCAAGGATCATGTGATATTGAAAATACATAAAACTGCCCTTTTAGACTGCAATATTTCACAAAATAATGCCTAATAACATATTCTCAATATAAATGCAGCCTTGATGCCAAAATATGAGCAGTACTGTCTATAATGTAATTAGTAAATGAGAAGGAATGGATTTTATTAAAGAAATAAACATATAAATGACTATATGGTGGTATAGTGTATCTTTGTAATGACTTACTATCTTGATATTTTGTGTGTGGTGAGGACTGTTAGTATTAGATGTAGGTAACACATGTCTGTGGTGGTCTGCACTCCCCTGCTGTGTGGATGAAGGAACACAGAGAAGAGGACACACTGATCAGTGAGTTTAGTGCTAGCGTGTTAATGTGAATCAGCACGGGGTTCCAGCTAGCAGAAACAGTTGAACAATCTGGGGCTCTGGATCTCTCATTCAGATCAATTATTAAACAGCAGACATGCACTTATGAGGACCTGATGCTATTTAGAACATAACACTTCAGCTTGGGAAACATGCTCAAACATACAGACCAACATATCTCTCAATGTTTACCAAAATGCATTCAGTTTTTTATGCCCACCTCTTTCTCTGGCTTTGCCCCTCCTGTTTTCAACCCAATTTCTCTTTGAAGCTCGACAGTCTTTGTCTTTGTAATTCTCTCTCCACACTTTCTTTTTGAGGACTGAATTGCTTTTGAAGACTCTTAAAATCCTGTTATACTCTCCAAGGGCGGCTTATTATTCTAGAGCGTTACTACTGGCAGAAAATGTGCAGGAAAAAAAAAAATAGGTCAAATTCATTGTAACTAAAAAATAATAATAAATGCAGACTATTAGCAGACATGTAACCCTTATATATTTTTCTGACAGCTTTTGCATACCTAATGGATCTGGAAAGTGGCAGATAACATATTGATATGTCTTCTAAAGGAGGAAACTGACCACAGCAATAAGGAAGGTTCCTGACCACATCCATCACTCCACCATACCTCTCTCTCTCTCTCTTCCTCGGTTTAATGGGGCTCGTTAATCAGGTTGGAGTCCCGTCCGTGACAAAAGATCTGTCTGACATTGACAAATTTACCCTTACAACTGAAAATAATGACACAGCAAGAGCTTATAGATACGCATGCCATCCTATGATAAGTCTGGTGTATTATGACAAGTCATTTTAATAAACTGTAATAGCTGACTGACGGCATACAGGAGCGTTTTTATCTTCAGTTGTTCCAAAGCAAAAGGTATTCGTGACATGCTTAGCATAATTTTAAATAGAATAGTAGAGTTAAAGTCTAGGTCTGAGACAAGATTACACCAATAAATCCAAATACAACCGAATTTTAAAAAGTAGTAAAAACGAAAACATAAAACCTTTTCAACACTTATAAGTGAAATAACAAATCATAAAGTTGAAATGTGGATGTGTTTTAATATAAATCAACCCGTGGAATATAATGGTGTTGAAAGTAGCTGAGGAGAACAGAATCCCAAAACTGCACAGTTTATAACAGAATATCATCAATCACCGCATGTATATGTACGAGAAGAACGAAATGGGGAAAAGACTAATCTTGTTTCATATTGGTCCAGCATCTGTAGTGAGGCATTAATGGTGTGGGATTAGTACGGCTTTACTGTCACACTCCCAGATCCAAGCTTATCAGAAATCACCACAACCATGAAGTTAATCTCATTCAGACCGCAAACGGACTATAAAACTTGTACTATAAAAGAAACCGAGATTGCTAGTGCCATTTGGGCTGAGAGAAAATCTCCTGGAGACGTTACTGAACTCTTTGTCCCGAGGAGCAATACAAAACAGTATTTGTCACATTTATTCATATTTTTAACTTATGCACACACCTCCATAAACACATTTCTCTTTATTCTGCTCCATTTCCTCCCACTGACTGTCTCATGCAGTTTTATCGAAAAACTTGCTTGTTCACACTACTGAATACCAAACACTCCTCATTCTTATGAGGTTAAGTGACAGCGACAGTAAGCATAAATGTAACCTCAGCAGAGCAGCCTGTCCTTTGAGTAGTACGTGGTTTATCAGTACTGGGTCCAGATAATTGCATCTGATTCCGTCTGTTAGATAAACTGGAAGAGGATTGTAGGGATACTGAACATCAGCTCTTCAGGAAAAGGTAATTACAGGTCTTGCTGTGTTCTCCTGTGATTTCATTAGCTCTCTGAGCACACACATTCACGTTTATCTAGGTAGGTGAACTTAACTTGTGTAATCACATCAAGCATCATGTGTGTTTTAAGTCAATGCTTCTCAACTGGTTTTGCTTCAGGGCCCATCCAAGGGGGACCAAACACAGCAACAAAATTGTTTATAGAACCCAAGGTAACACAAAATATTCACAATATATGTAAAATAAATTAATATATATATATATTTTTTTTTAGAATTTATGCATATAAAAGTGACCGATGAATTACTGCCAGGTGAGCCGATTACATAGAATTTGATGTCCACAACATAAGATATGGGAAGTGTTGCCTCTTTCTTTATAAAAAACACATACTTGTTATTTTGTGATCCAAGCATAGTAGTAAGTTTGCGTTTGAGTATTTGATTTTAGCATCAGAATGGACCTGGACTTTTAAGCATACCCTACTGTGTTATACTGCACCTTATCCATAAAGAAAGAGAAAAAAGATGGAGAAGATGTGTATTATAGGATGTGATATATTATACTTGACAAATAGTAGAGGTCGCTCCGATGTACCTTTCAAAAGAAATGGGAAATGACTTTCTATTCTGTTAATACAGAACCCTGGCAAGGATATTATCCTCTTCTAAGTACTGTAGAGATGAGAACTGCTGCAGGGACAGAAAACAATATTTCACACTTATGATCCAAAGACTCCAGTGGACATATCACCTCTCTCACTCTCTCTCTCTCTCTCTCTCTCTAACCTTTAGTGTTATTGCTGAGTTGGGTTTATGTTATGCCGACTTGAGCTGTCAAGGTTTCTTGTTCGCTGTGGTCCTGGTCATTGTCATGACATCTGCCTAGTGTATGCAAGCATGTGTACAACAATATCTGTGCATGTGGTGCACACTTACCGACCGCTTTGTGTCACATTTTCTATGTAGTACTTTAATGTATGTAAGGTAAAATATGAAATATAGAAGGCCCATGTAAACCACATGCACGTTGTCAGCGAAATGTTTGGAGTAATTAAGATTTTTTTTTTTTAAGTAGTATCTTATGTTCAACAAGGCTGCTTGTATTTGCTAAAACAGTTATTTTATAAAATATAAGTACAATTTATAATATGTATTTCAATTTAAATACATTTAAAATCATTTTAATCATTCTGCTGATCTAGTGCCCAGGAATTATTTATTATTATTATATGTTGTACTGCCTCATATTTTGGAGTGGAAAAAGGAATACTCTTTTTTCAGGTAAGACGCATCAGATTGATCAAAAGCAAAAGATTTTTACAAAGAGAGAGAGAGAAAAAAAAATAAAATCACATCACCATTAAATATTAAGCAAATTTGTTCAAGATGGAAGACACACACAGAGTGAGGGCAAGTGGTAAACAGGCAGTGTGAACATACAACCATGTGCACAATACTTCTTACACCCTTCTCTCACTCCCCCTCTTTAAAACACAGGCTGTACTCAAGCGGGTGACAGGCCAAGCCTTGGCTGTCAAAACACTCGCGGCAGGGGACGAGCCCAGCTGAGACAAACAAAGCCAAGCGGGCCATGCTCGGTCGCCATTCACAGTCTGAGGGCGAAATATTTAGACAGCTTGTTGCATATTAGTTCACAAAAACAACATATTTGTTTTGTTTATCGGACAATGTAGCAAATGATGAAGAAAGGATGTTACCGTCTTGTAAATTTGTCCAGTTTAGACATTTACATTGATTGCTCGTCAGTAACGCAAATGCAGCTTTAATTTTATTTGGTGTAAATAGCATCCTTTAAATACGAGTTTTGGGTTTTATTCTTTCATGTTGTTTCTACACTCTCACACACACTCAATACCCTAGACTTCACGCTTGTTCGCATTAACGTCTTGACACTGTTTGTAACCGAAGGACAGCAGTTCTAAGACCATGTAGAGTCGCGAGCTCACACATACCCCGTTTGAACTTAACCGTGCATACTGTATTCACTGAAGCACAAACCTGAGGGACAAGCTTGACAATAATAAACAAGTCTGATGGACATCCACAAACCTGCACCTTCAAACACCCCCCTACACACAAAAACATTGTAGCACAAAATTAGCATCCCAGTAGTGACATTTTAGCTGGGACAAACTTCCATGGAGACACCGATCTGGCAGTGAAGCCTAAATGCTACGCTTGGCTTGCCTTCTCCTCTGACCTGTAAATAACAATGCTTGTCAAAGACAGAGCCTGTGCTTCCTGGTGTCCTGCCCAGGTCTCACCCCTGATCAAAGAGTCATAACACACACACAAAGACTCAAAATGCACACAGTTTGAGAGTTAACACTAGAAATATAATGGAACTGACTACATTTAGCAAATGTACTCAACACAAAGAAAACTGTCTACGGTCCACCTGAATGAGAAAGCCGCAGAAAACAAATCCATCAAATACTGTGTGTTCATTCAAGTCACTCTTAAACATTCGGTAAGAATTATTTCTCCAGTGAGGGGGGTTTAATAGAGTGGGAGTAAAAGTGATGGTTATATGGTCGTTCACACTTGAATGCTTCTGAACTTTATAATTGACTCCATTAATTTACACTTACCTGAACCAAACAGTCTCACATCATGACTAGTGCCGACTCTGTTCTGAACTCTAAATTCTTAGTGCTGGCAAAACCAACATCTGCACAGGAAAGGTTGTTATTTATTTTTGTTTCTATACAAAGTATATTTACTAAATTCAAACTGAAATAAATAGGAGCAGCTATCAAACTGTAAAGATGAACACATGTTCCAACCTACATTTTTTCAAAGCTCTTGCAGTTTCCAGCTGAAATTAGCACTAAATGTAAAGCACTGATCATTTGTATTTATTTTCAGACAAATTATGATTACAGGTTTAGATTATTTATTAACAGTGTTGTGCAAGTTACTTCCAAACTGTAATATATTATATAATATATATATATTCAAAATTGTAATTCGTTACATGACTCCTGTATTACTTTTGAGTTACTTTCACCAAAATAACGACAGAGAATGTGCCGTCAGTGCAGCTGAAGAGTTCTGCATTCAAATACAAGCAATAGACTAAAGCTTGTTACAGCATCAGCAAAAGCAGCCTAATTACCAGGAATATGTCCGAGGAAAATAGTAGTGTAAGGCAGCCTCAGGTGTTTCAGGATCCATTTGCAAGCTTTATTTCTCAACAGCAGTACACACTCCACAAACAGACGTCAACAAACAGTTCAAGGGTAATCCAAAAGCAATAGTAGAAGTCCAGGCAATAGGTCGGGGCAGGCAGAGAGAATCAAAGTCCAAAGTGGCAGTCCAAGGTCAAAGGCAAAAGAGTAAACAACAGGGAAAAACGCTCGGGATTGTCTGCTTGGCAAAACAAAACTTAGCAAAGAAGAAGCGTCCCAAGGAAGCGCCCAAGGTACGTGACATGAAATGGGTCCGGGTGGAAACTAGAACTCGGGCGAAGGTTCCCGCTGCAGCCCTTCGGAGAGCGCCACAGAGGCACGGCTTGTGACAAGTAGGAAGATATTTCAATTATTTTGTGTTTTCTGAGTCCGTGTCACAAAGATAATTTTCCTGACTAGCCATCTCCTCTGATACACCTTAAGTCATATTTATGGATTAAAATAATAATAAGTTGTTGTTGTTTTTTGTTAAGTGGTCACTTAAAGCTTGTTTGTATTTGTCTTTTTTCGCTGAGTTTTGGTTAATTTTTGTGAAGCGCTCCTGTTCAAGATATTGTGTAAATGTAGAACCTTTATGGTTCTGAATGATGTAATACTCTGAATAATATGAAGAATGCCATCCATTTAGTTTCCTCTGGAGGTGCTTTAACGTTTAAACATTGTTATATGATTGAAATGTTTTTATTGCATTTTAGGCAAGTTGTGATGATTTGAAAAGGTTAAATTGATCAAACATAGTTTATGACCAGCACTTTATACCGCAGGCCACTTACTTTAAAAAAACAAAAACTTTAATATTTAATGAACAAAAATGCTCTGTCACGGAATGGTAGGCAAGGAGGCATTTAGATTTAAACGCAGAGAGCATAAACAGACAGGCAGTCAATACCGGCAAAAATCAATATCAGAGGCGAGGCTGAATCGTAATCAAAGTCCGCTGTGTGGGTCGTGCGAGGGGTAAAATGTGTCCAGAGGGCGAAACAGAGATGATGGTCAAAGGCAGGTGAAGTCGGCAACAGTAAATCTAGAACAACGATGAATGAACACGAATGGGAAACACGACAGAGAGATTGTACAATTAACCGTCCCCAACACTAACATATCCGGAGTTTAAGTACACGTAAAACTGGGTCAGTGGGTGGAGACTTGCAATGAATAACTATAACAACAGACAAGGGGGCGGAGACAAGAGTTCATTGATACTAGTCTATGAATGAAAACAGACACACACACACAGTTCATGAAGAACAGGTGCGCCATACAGAACTGGGCGTTACATGCTCCAAGCATTTTTCTAAATTAACTTAAAAAAAAAACTAAAAAAAAAAACTAAATAAAATATAATTATTTTGCCATTACACACAAAACTGAACTTTATTAGATGAAACAGTATAAGCTGTTTTGGTAGAATGAAAAAAACACATACTGTATATACTAGAAGCTGTCCGTTAGTATTTATTTACAAACCTGTACACCACACATGGATAATAACTGACCACAAACAGAAAATAGAGCTGATTTGGGGCATTTTTTATACTTGCTGTTTTTTGAACAATAAAAATTCCTAAAATTGTGTTGTAACGCAAGCATTAATAAACATGTACAGAGTAAAATATTACTGAAACCTAATTAGTAATGCCTTATACTACTGTGTTACAGCAAAAAGTAATTTATTACTGTAATGCATTACTTTTGTAATGTGTTATTCCCAACACTATTCATTAATAAAGACTGTTGTGTACCTGCAATGCAACTAAATTCATTATTAGCATCACTTACTGGACATTCTGCATTTTGACGAAACGGAAACAGAAATGTCACCCAATGAGCCTGGGTAAATACGAATAATAACATAGACAAATCTGGTGCAAAATCATTCCCCAGAAGCTTTAAAAGGGTCTTGGCTATATGAGCACTAGGGGTACAGTATCTCAGTAAATCATTATTTGTATTGTTCAGACTCCCTCAATAGCCACTACTAAGGACTCTCATTTCCCCATTACCAATCTCTTGAACCAAGACAAGATCACACTCAGGAGAGAGGGCACCAGGGGTTAAAGAAGTTCACCATGAGCATGACAATGACAGATTCAGAAAAGAGGGAAAGAGCTTGAGGGCAGAACTCAATGGCAGTGGAAAAACATGCTTTTTGAAGCATCTGGAGATGACTTGTGTCAGCAGTCATGACACCTGCTGAACCTCCCATCATTCCAGGAAACCACAGGTGGAGATCTAATGCCTGACTATTGTTTTCTTTGAAAGCAAACAGCTTTTCACTACATAACACTATTTTTTAACACTAGCTAATTTATGCCACTGCATTAACATATCATCCTGCTAGGACTAATAGCTCTTCAGCACAAGGCCTGACAGACTATATGTATTTATGTATAGTATTTCCTGTGATTTTTAAAGAGTATAACGGCCAAGTAATCATACAGGTTTGATTAATATGAAGTGTGAATTTGCATTGTTTTTAAATGCTCAGTTTCTGAGAGTAAAAAATAATAATAAGCCAAAAAAAGCGTATAAAACTAGTGGTGTGTTTTTTACCTCTTAAACTATGTCAGTTCAGGACTAATATTACATATTCTTTACAGTCATACAAAACTAAATTCTTTTTTGCTTTATCAGCATGTGAGAGACAGGAAACAGTTAAAGGGATGCTTTTATGTATCTGTCTGTCTCTCTCTCACAAACACACACAAATTGGCCTCATTGGCAGCCAAATCATTTGCTGTTCCACTTACAGCCTCTCTTATCACAGTTTGGCTTTCATGAGTGGTGCGCGCTCACTCACACATTCACACAGGCTGTCTTTTTCCCCCAAAGCATCTGATCAGTGGGGTGAATTGGTTAATGTAATGCAGACACACTCGTATTTCTCTCTTACCTTTTCAGTGTGTGTTGTGGGGTGAATCGCTCATGCTAGAAGTTAAGCAAAGCTGCAGTTTTCATGCAGTTCATCATTTCTTTTATTAACAGAAGCTCCTTTCCTCCCAAAAGCCTTTAGTTAATCAAACACCCACAGCCTGTGATATAATCCCAATATGAACTTTCTATCACCCTTTTTAAATACACACTCATTCATATTCAAGCTAACCATAACCTGCTTACGGATGAAGAGTACAAATGTGACAAGGATGTGTGTCTTTTTTATCCACCCCTGCAGCATTCCAAATCATTTAAAGGATTAGTTCCCCTAAAAATAAAAGTTCTCTCAAACACAACAACAGAAGGATGAAAATTTAAGCGATTTTTTTTTTTGTGAAAATCTGTCATCCATGTGGAATCTGGTATAAAAAAAAGAATAAATAAATAAATGCCCATGTTCATTTCATGCACAAGAACAGCTCAGACATTTAATCAAGCATAACATTTGAGCTTAGTTAAAGAAACAAAAATAATACAGGTTCGGAATGACATGTTGATAGAATCCAGTGTGTCTTTTAATGTATAACAACTCTTGAAGTTTGTAAAAGAAAAAGTAGCAAAACCCAGTTACTGAGTTCTACTTTAACTTTGAAGGTGAAGGTGCGGTATAAGGAGCTTTATGTCTGACTTATGCTAATAGCAGAGAACATGTCATGTTCACGTTCAAACTCTCACACGCAAAATTATGAGCAATACTGTTCACTCCTTCAGCACCCAAATCTACATAAACGTCTTTCAACAAGCATTTTACTTTTAAAACAGAGAGCAAGGAGTGAACAGAATAATAAAGAGCAAAAAGAACAACATATTGACATAAAGAACAATCTTTACCTACATCAGTATGAAAAACACACTGTTAAATTAGTTTTTCTTAAAGGAGTCATATAAAGCCAATTTTCCACAAGCTAATATGATTCTTTAGGGTCTTAATGGAAAGTTTGTAAT
>JAUMHI010000065.1:11872220-11955551 GCA_032359435.1 Enteromius unitaeniatus
AGAAGGGGCAACTTATTTTTATTACATTAAAAGAAAACTACTGGTGGATCTTTATCATTGTAGGGTGGTTGTGTACAAACACACATTTCAGTCCAAACAGCTTGTAAAAGAACATGTGGCGCCAGATGACCCCTTTAAAATTTCTAAGCAGAGCGCGACAAAATGTAATGAAATGTGCACTTATTGTACTGGCATTTAAAATATATTAAATTTACAGGAGCAGTGAACAGTCAAATAAAGTATGAAATTTATTCACATATTAAAGTGGCATCTTCATGTTTTAGCCTATCAGAGGTCATGACAATAGAAAACAGCACTCTGGTTTATCATGCTATCTGTTGACTGCTCATATCTTAAATCAATTTAATGATGAATGGCAGAACAATAATAAAAGTCCATATCAAGGTGGTTATATGGTATATGGTTAATGCTAGAGTTTGTTTAGTTTGTGTGAAATTTATTGTGTGGACTATGATTTATTGGTATGGTAGATATCCAGCCAAGACTGTATAGGTGAACTACTATAATTTGTATAGATATAATAAATATAAATTGTTATTTATCTACAATGTGAGGCTTGCTGTCTTTGCACCTCTTCTTGGGTTGTTATCTAGCTACAGTGTTAACAAGCTTTTACTCATGTTGATGATGCAAACATATCGGGGTACAAAGCTAAACTTATGAAAAGAAACCAGCGGGGGACCAAGCAGTCACACCAAGATTCATCTCCTGTTGCTTAGCAGATGTAATTTTGTGTTGTAAGACACCTGCATGTAAACAAACACTCCAGGCCTGTTTCCAGAGGTAGTGCAAGACGATGACATAGAAACGTGATCATGACGTAAAACTACTTCACACTGACAGCTAAAGCCCAGTGCAATTGACAGATACACAGATGTGCACTGACACAAATGTGACACTGGCAACACACTTCAGAAAATGTCCATGCGTTGAGAACAGACCGGAAGAAACCAGTGGAAGAAGGGGAAAATACAGGTACGAGCACAACAAAATTATGAGCTAGGTAAAAACAAATAAATAAAATTGGTGTGCATTTCACGGCTTGTTCTTGTTAAAAATGCGCATATAATAAATGCAGAGGGATAGAGGTGTTAAATTACAGATTTATGAGTGGGTGTGCAATGATATTTGGTCTGGTGTCATTTTCCGATGACATGCCATGCTTTAAGCTTGGGGCATATTTATATGGAAGCAAAGCATGTAGTCATTTGACCTTTGTGACATTAAGTGGACTATGTGGAACACAACCGGTTTGTTTTGAAACACATTAAGCATGTGTCACACACTTTTAGGTTTATAACAGCTGCTCTATCATCTAATGATGCACATTTTTGAGTGTATAAATCAGATCCTCTCGCATTAAACATACTTGTACGCAAAAACTCCTACAAAAATGTCTTTTTTTAAAGCATATTTCATGATAACGTTATGACGTTGCATAAAAATGTTGATTTGAGTGGTTTGACATGGACTCAGGATGCTGGAAGACCTTTAAATATAGGGTATTGCTTTAAAAAAAAAAAACACCAGTTCATTTGTTAAGGCTAGTACTGATCCATTAGCCCATGTCATTGTGATGAATAGTTTTATAAAGTTAGTCTCAAGAGTACTAGGCTCAGGGTCATAGATATGGTTCAGAGACGATCTGATTTAAACAATAAGAAAAAGAGATGAGATTGGACTCACTGCAGCGGTGAGGGTACCTAGACTAAAAGGGCCTTACTCAGTGTATCTATTATAACAAGTTTTTAAGAGAACCATTAATGAACAGTATATATCCATGACATATATGAGTGAGATGAATTCTGACACTGGAAAAACACCTCCCCATTCGGAATCAGTCCTACGAATGAAAAGTTACACACAATCTTAAAAGCACCACAACCACTTTAAATGAACCCTCCCTGTTTTCCATTTGGGACTGATCACAACCCCAGCTCTACTGTTGCCTCGCTCTGTCAAGCTTCACAGACACCAGACACAAATTGGCTGTAAATAACAAAGTACTATTGTCTTTTAATGGAGCAACAGCGCTGTCTGCAGCCAGACGCATAATGGGAAGAAATTTAAAGACTCTAAGATAAAAAAATAACTGTGAGGTTTGTAAAGATGGGAATGTCGTGGTTGTGTATTTTTGCTTGCTGCACAGTTTTTTTGAATTACAAACATGCAATTATTTCAACCCAACTTGGTAAATAAAGCATGTAGAACATCTGGAGTTATAAACCTGCATTAGCCAAAACTGCCATATTTCCCTTCACCCAAATGGCTCTATTCATGGAGAAGTGTTAAAATGTGTGAACGCTTTACTGTCGCATTCCCTTTTTAAACTATTATGCAATTGCAATGAAACACACCATTTCATCTGCTCAGTCTGTATTTGTGTGGTCAGTAAACTGGTTTAATAATTTGCTGTATAAATACATCTATCCCAGTGATGTGTGGACAGAAAGAATAAGAGTTTTAAATTATTTGCTAATGCAGCGTAACTGTCTGACCACTTGGACCACTACATATTAAAGAGTTTAAACCATTAGCCATAAAACAGATTATATTTTCTGTAGTTTTCCATTTAGGCATCTCATGGGATCTATAAATAGTAACTTTCTGCATTAAAGTCTGAAATATAATCCTGTCTGAAATTTCAACATGAACAAAGTGCCTTCATCCACTAATAAAGACATCTGTGACCCAGACAGAACTTGTAAAAAAAACCCTTGTTTAAAAGGATTCTGCATGATCCTTATAATTGCTCAAATGCAATCGTTATAACATATCCTCCAGTATAACAAACTAGAGCCTAAACACGCAACTTTGTAAAAGACTGGCGATAAGAGTTTTAATGCAATTTAAGCTGTTTAAAACATTTGTGTAATTGGAATCTAGGGTAAAACATTTTCAAATGGGTTTAGCAGGTGGAGTCTTTTGCTGCATGGCTTTAAACCTCTACTTGTGCCTGGGTGGCACTGTGACCCTTCATTATGTTCATTACATTTAATGGTCTTGAACAGCACTAAGTGTGAGAAAATTACAGTGGAGCAGGTCGTGAAAAATAACTGCAGCTGTATCCACTGGGAAAAGAGATGTGTGTTAAAACAACGGATAATTAAAGAAATGTATTTCGCTTATAGCTACACACCACATTAACATGTGTAAACAAATACACAACTTGAGGGAAGCGTAAAGAACTCACAAAATAACCACCAGCTTGTCTTTCAAAAAGATATTGAGTATGTACTTGTATATACATCTCATATTGCAGTATATTTACCAGGGGCTGTTTAAGTTGTGTTATCGTCATGATGTAATTTACCTAGTTAAAACAATATACAAATCTACATTTCCCTTTTAAAATAATCAGTTTATACTCACAGCAATGTACAAAATGTGTGATATTGTAGCAAGGACAGTAGCTTTTAACTTTATTTGCTCTTAGGGGAAAAGCTTCACACTAGGTGTGTTTCAAGCTCTTTGCGACACAGCTTTTATTTACAGAGTAGAGACTAATGGCCACAGCACAGCCTGTCATTTTATTAGTTCAAAGAGGTCTGCCAGAAGCATATTACTCACCACAGGGCTCTCTTTATGCTGCGTCTATAAGAAGAAAGAAGAGAAAGCGACAGACAGAGAGAGAATAGCATCTAACATGAGAAATCCAATATTAGTCAGAAAGGTTGACCATGGCACAAACCACTTTAATGGAAGTGCTGAGTTGCTAAGATGTGATTAACTCAATGATACTCTAAAATGCATAACGATTTAGTCCATGCTAATGTGGAATGTCTATATGACGGCATTTGGAAAGATTATAGGATCTGTCCATGTCTGTCAGGGTAGTGCGCAATGTTCAGAAGCATACAGGAAATTAGGAATGTTTTCATCAGAGAGGCCAAGAAAAAAATGACCTTTCCAATTTCCTGTGACACCCTTCCACTTCCTGCTCACTCTGTGAGTCTGACAAATGAGCAAGGCTGAAAAAAAAGGGGGGGGTGGGGGGGGATGACTCTTCAGGTGCGAAACACATCTAATCGGCTGGAAACAGATTTTAACCCCTCACAGTGTGCCATTGTCTGCTGGGCAAGCCGTGTGGAGCTCAGTGGAAACTGATACGCTAAGGTCCAGCTCCATGGAGCCCACAAAGATAAGATGAACAGTGTAATTGGTTCACCACACTCTCTCAGATCAGCAAAGCAATATGGGGCCATATAGCACATCGGTTTCTTGCCAAGACATACATCATGTCCAATAAATGCCACTGGCAAACACAGAGAAATCAGGATTAGTTTACAATCTTGACAACACTATAAATCGAATGGCTAATTGATTCAATCAAACAAAGGATTTTTTGTTACTTGGCATCATTTTGAAGAAACAACTAGAATATAAGTTTCAAATACAGATTCCCCGAGAATTTAGTTTCAGATTTTCAGTTCCAGACGATCCATCTGAATTGACCTAGCCTCTGCAGAGTCACTACTGAGTGTCTTTGCAGCGGAGGTACTTCCAATAACGGATTTCATGGTTCAGAACATTAGTGCAGAGATGCTATTAACAATTACGATCATGTATCTCTGGAGAGGTTTCATAACAGCTTGTTAAGGGAGTGGAGTCTCTCCACAATACTATGTTTTATGGTCTCATATTCTAAAATAGTGCACATCTACAACCATTAAAGTGAATGGCCCAGAGCTGCCCCTCAAGTATAGCAGATTAAATGCAGCTAAACCCTGACCATGACTCTTATGATGACTAAGTGTGTTCAAGAGCAGCCATTTGCATTATTATACTATTTTATGTGTACCTCTATGTAAATATAATTTTATCAGTATTCGACATCTCATCTCACCGAACCTGAACCTGTCAAAAAAATACTTCAGTCCACTCATTTAATTTCTGCAATATAGAAATGGAATAAAAAACAACAAAAACAGAACTGAATGCAATATACTAGAACTGACTAGACTAAACTAGAATAGAAAAGATTAGAGTAGAAAAGAGGTTAAGAACTAAGACCAGAAATACATAGTACAAATTTAAGTGATGTGCCTCCAGGAAAACGCTGGACTAGAATACTCTAGACTAGACTAGGCAAGGCTAGGCTAGGCAAGACTAGAATTGATCCGAATAGGGGTTAGGAACTACGAGTAGAAATACACAATACAAATTGGGTAAGATAAAATTTGGTTCTGTAAAGAAATTTCACAAAGAATTTGGTTCCATTAACTATTCCCCCACAGCACAATCAGTGTATCCGATTCCAGAAGAAACTACCTAAGAAATATTTAAGTACTTAAAGAAATAGTAAATTCTGGGAAATTAAAATTCTGTCATCATTTACTCACCGCCGAGTAGTTACAAACTTCTTCTTTTGTGTTCGGCAGAACAAAGAAATTCATAGAGATTTGGAACTTCTGGGGAGTAAATGATAACTATTTTTTTTTTTTTTTTTGAGTGAAATATTCCTTTAAGAAATTGGAAAAAAGTAACCGGAAAAATGTAATTCCTTATGCTTCCCATTCCTAAACAAATTGTGAAATCAGGGAATATAGGAAAAACACAAAAGAACATCAAAACAAAAAAAGCAAAAGCAACAACAAAAACAATAAATAATAACTGTTACATTGTTTTGCGTCATGTGCTGTCTTTGTTTTGTTTTCATTCTGTTCTACACGTGCTGTGCCTTGTTTGTTGATGTTTGTCTATGCACAATCGCCAGCTTGTTCTATGTCTCCTGTGTTTAGCTCATTGAATGTTCCTCGTTCATCTGATCTTGTGCCTGTCTGCCTTTCTGTCCACTGGGAAGCGAGCCTCATCATTACAATAAAATAAAACCAAAAAATAAATAAACCAAAAAATAAAAAAACAAAAGAAAATTATGGAAAAACACTAATACTATAGCGTATAAGGAATTGTAATTAATTGGTGGTGATGTTAAATACTGCGGCTCTACTGACACACACTCACACACACCAAGCACATACTGGAGGGAGGCTGAATGTGTGCCAGTGAATGTTGAAGCAGACATTATCTGAATGTATAATTGATAAGGAGGTGAGGAACGCTGGTAGGCGAGTGTAGATTGGGGTGTAGGAGTGTGAGAGCGTATGTGTCTGAGGTTGGCACATGGGGTACAGGAGGGCAAGTTGTCTTGAACAGGAACACACGAGAGAGGAATGGCTAAGCAGTCAGTAATTATTTCTAAATCAATATTATGACAGCAGGGGAGAGAAGGAGAGGAGTGCACGGTCAAATCCCAGCCTGTCAGATTTCAGTCCGGCTCAGTCCTTTGTGCATCTGTAAACATCAACCTCTCTCTCTCGCGCACGCTCTTTTTTCCTTCTCTCTAGTGTGATTGATTACAGGGATATTCCTTGTTCGCAAGGCTGTTTGGAGATGCTGGAGAGGAAACGGGTATCGATCAGACATCTTAATGCCTGCACCTTTGTGTCGTGATCATTGCAAAGCCCACTCTAAATACAAGCTAGGCTTAGCTTTATTACACACAATCTAGGTTTATTTTATCAATAATACATCCCTAAATCCCACTCATACTTACAAAGGAGTTACATTAACACTGAAAATCCTCACTGGAAGATGTTCTGACAAACCTGCCCCCAAGTGTGTGTTGGGTCAATAGAAAACAGACAGAATATCTATGGAGGAAAGTCCAATCTTATATAGGCTAATTATATCTGATAACTCATTTCTTCAGGTCTGTCTGTCCTTTCTCTTCACCTCAGGGGTTTTCTCCTAAAGCCAGATACCTGCTGAACAGACCAGATGTGATGATAACAGACTCTCCATATCTCTCCATTTAGTTTGAATATGCCTGTAGGCAAACAATGAATGCGCTTGTCCAACTAGCTATAATGTATATAAGATTCTTTAATCCATACATTTGCATATGGACACATTCAATTAGATGTGACAGTATTAAGGCATTCATAATTTTTCAAAAGAGTTTAATTCAGACAGATGATGTCCTGCTGACAGCTGCTGAAAATTCAGATTTGCATTTAGAGGAATAAATCACATTTTTTAATATATGAAAGTAGAATTTTAATTCTACAATTTACTATTTTACTGTATTTTTATCAAATAAATGCCTCCTTGGTGAGCATAAGAGACTATATTTAAAAACAGGTTTAAACTGAATTTTGTGTTTAAGTCTTTTTATTGGAGGAATCTTACAGTCCAGTACACATTGCAACATGCATCTTATGATTCCACATTTTGAATAAACAAAACAAAAAGAAAAAACAACAGAGAAACATAGAGAGCAACAAAACAACAAGATAAAGATGGTAAAGAAGATAAAAATGAAAAAATAATAGTCGTATTAATAATAATGTACCCACCCTCCCTGCCCAAGGAACTTACAGCATACCACTTTACCCAATACACTTTGGGACAGTCAACAGCACAAACCTACTCAATCTCTGTTCTAAAAGTAGTCCAATTTATTTAACAAAATAAAATGAATTCTTTTCAAGTGTAATAACTCAGTCTTCCAAAACTTTAATACAAGTTTTTTTTTTGCTACAATAAGAGCATAGGACAATAACTGTTATTGAATAATGAAGTCGATGAGGGATCTGTATAAGGCAATGCCTAGAATTGACAAAGCAATTATGAATATGCTCTAACTGTCTTTGTCTTTTCCAGCAGTGTCAGATTATCTTGAATAGAGTAAGCACATGCACTCTCTTATACCACCCCACTGTAAAATATATCATAAAATAAATATTAAAGTCCCTGTCTCCCATTAACAAACTCTTGCATATATTAAGAGAAACTTCTGAAGTAAGGTTCCACCCCAGTAAGGAAGCTACATAGAGAGAAAAAGAAAAAAGAAATAAAAAAAACAGAACCACGAACAGTGGTACACAATAACATGAACATTTACTAACTTCCCGGGCAAAAAAATAAAATAAAACAACAACTGCAAAAGGTATATGATTCAGAACATGAAAATTGACCTCTTGAATGTAGTTTGGAAATTAAATTATTGAAATTATATAAAATTAAATTATTGCTGAGAAGATTAACCCAACCCATTAACCCATCTCACGGCATAGTAACCGGTTACTCTTAAGGCATATTTTTCATATTAAAATCACACTTAAGGTAATAGACTGCATTCATTACCAAAAAGTACAAGTACAATCTGGCATCCTTACAACTGGTACAAAAATGAGACTCTGCAAACTCTTTGGCTTTCTTTGGGTCTGTGAACACAGTTTCTGTGCTATTAAAGGTAACTCTCAACTTCTGCTGGAGTAAAGGTTCCATAGCGTACACCCGGCTTATCGCCAAGAAGTGCTCTAGCTCTGTTGAATGCTGCTCTGCGCTTTGCCACCTCCGGATTGAAATCTGGGAACACACGGATCTTCTGACCTTCGTAGGAGAGGTCTTTAAGTTCCACAGCTTTCCTGAGGACCATTGTCACATCATGGAAATAATGGTGATGTACTTTAAGTGGCCATGGCGGTTCAGTGTCGTTCATTGGGGCCTACTTCGCACTCGTTTTCATCATGAAATCAGTGAAACTTAAAATAATCAAACTTAGCAAAACAGCCGTTTATGTAGTTTCAATGCACAATATATCAATTTATCTTTGATTTTTGTGGGAGTTGCAGGGGGGTGCGACCTAACAACCCATCGCTCACTAGCGCCCCCTGGTTTGTATTGAATTTTAAATTGATCGTATATTTGCACATGCTCACACACAGAGAACTTCATTACATTGTCTTTTTCTTAGAAGGTCATAGTCCTGGGCAAATTGGCTTTTTCTTAAATGCAATACAGACCAGAGGAAATGCTGCTTGGTTTGAAGGACCATTTGTTGGAGTTGATTTGAGAAACAATAACTGGATCTCAAGGCTGAAAACAGCCTCTTAATGGCATACTCCTTGAGAATCTTCCTTCCTCGTCTCTTTAAAGCGGCTGAACGCCAACTAAAACAGCTTAAATTTTGACTTGTGAAGTGGTAGAAAAAGGATATCCAAGGTTGTTTCTGAGGAAAAAGCAAAGAGGATGTGAAAGCTCTTTGGTGCGCTGTGTGACAGGGACCACTTAACCCCAAGACCTTGACTAACAACACTCAGACAGAGAGATGGCATACTGTATGCAAATTCACAGTCACTGAAAAGGCCCTCTTAAACACTTGGGGTCGTTTTGATGATTGCTGATTTACAAAGTTGACCAGAAAGGAGAAAACAAACTGCTTTTAAACACGAGCACTGCAGAAATCCCATATAAAAAGTACATAGGTGAGCTGGTCTCGATTTCTTCTTCGTCAATCCAATCCATTTTTAATCACATGCTTGATACACTTCAATGATGAATGAATACTACTATCGATTTAATGCTAATGCAGATCAACATCATCAAAAAAAGGGTCTGACTATGGAAGAGGTTTGATCCATCAGTCAAAGGCTCACTTATCACAGAAGTCTACTATGGAGAAAATTGATATAAAGACATTTATGTATTTGATTACATGATCCCATTCACAAATCCCCTTTCAATAAAACTATCCTCCATTCTGCTCTTCCTCTGCCATTTTACCAGCTTACACAAATCATCTCTGCACATTCACACTCTTCAGTCTTTTCTGCCACATTTTCTTTCATCGCCTATCTTTCTTGTTCTCTCTCTCTCACCTTCCACCACTTAGCGACCAAGAGCCAAACTCAACATCCCCACCTGAGATCAAGGTCACAGTCTTGCCGGGAAATAAACACTCATCCTCTGCCTCTCCTGCTCATGCTCATGCTGTTGCCACAGCATTATCTCACCTAAAAGAGCATTAATAAGCCGAAAGAGGGAATATTCTAGCAAGGTCACAACAGTCTACTGAGATAAATCTCATAATGACATGTTTATGGTTAAATCACTGACAAACACTGCAATAAAAACATGATAAAATGCTCTTTTTTTACTTTAAACAAATACTCAAAATCTTTGCTTGTGCTGTCTTAAATCACACGCAATAATGGTTCAAAACATGCCTGTTTAGTGACAAAACCAATAAAAGTATGACAGTAAAATGGATTTGATCATCAGCAGAGGCTCCTGTCAGATCAAAGACTCATTTATTCCAAGCAGCCATGTCTACTTCCTTCTTGATTAAAAGATTCTTCCTTCTGTTCAAGGCGATATCACAGCCTGTCATAAGGATTCCTTAATGCTACTGGAGATTTGTGGGTACCAAAATATAAAACACTTGTGAGAATCTGAAATGTCCTGCAGAGTAACATGCTACAAAATGGTGTATTCTGAGAAATCTGTATGTGTCAGATCGGCTTGAGAAACAACTCAACACTGCAACAAGAATTTTCACTTCCTCTGATTTCAATCTGGCGCTGATCAATATAAAAGCATTCATCCATTAATAACTGGAAGCAAAAAAGCCAAAAACACCAAGTGAACATACTGTGCATCAACATGGTTGCTGCTTCTATTGCAATACATTGCAGAATTGAATACAGCAAATGCTTTCAAAAGATGTGCAGTAAATGGCTCTAAAGGCCTTTCGGTGTTCTAATCAAGAGAACGCCTCGGGTGGAAGCTGACTGACAGACACTGATTGCAGACAGGCTGAAATTGTGGGGAACAACTGCAAGGTTCAGAGGACAAAGAATTTCCAGAGTGAAATCTTAGCGCACCATTTGATTTTATACAGCTTTAAATTTAAATTACTGTTATTTCTTTCCAAATACTTAATTACTGAAAAATACAAAACAATAACACAAATTAGTAACCTAAAATTTCAACCAAAAGAGTATTCCCAGAGTCCAGCACAGAGTCCTGTCTCCTCAGCACTGAGCATCTTCACACTGATGACCTCTAGGAGTGCTGATGTTTGCCTAAACTAATATTCTCTGGTAAAACAAGCTTTTATTTTTCTTGAAAAGAAGCAGCAAACACTTAAATATCAGGTATTATGTAGAGGTTTCACTTGTTGAACAGAATCTGTTTTCAGGATTGACTCAAAGTCTGTTCACATCTCTGTAGTTAGATCAGTTTGCTCAGTAATTTATCTTTATCTTTGCTCAGTAATTTATCTCATTATGTATATTTTAATTATACTGTGTTTTAAATAAAATACAAATCATTTAAAAAACAGTTTTTTTCTCTCATCTTCTCACATTATTTCCTACCTGCCTCAGTGACAGTCACTAATGGCCCATTAGGGGAGGGGTCTTTGTCTCTTCAGGTGTTAATCACTGAATATTAATGACCATTATCACTCCCCCGCATACTGGCTTTCAGCCTCAAAACATGTCTTTTAAAATTTAAAACATTATATTTTTTTCTCTGAAAACATAAGTGGAATGATTTTCACATCATTCTGAAGTAAATGTTCTAGCCTAATAGACAGGTTACTCAAAAGTACTGTGCAGGACTTTTAAGTATGATACTGAGTTAAATTCAGCTAGTTTTATTTTCACAAAACCTACTAACCATGCATAATATTTTTTTCCTAAAAACTGCAAACATGTGTGGCAGTATGTGTAAATTCATTTTGGTCACACATTATTGTAGAGCAGTTTGTGCTGATTGCAAGAAAAATACAGGTTGGTCAATAATATGTTCTAAGTAGCTGAAAAAAGCACAAATATCAGAGCATGTCCAAACATCTCATGGGCCCCAAAATCACCTCAGACCCCAGAGGGTTACAAAGAATAATAATAACTAGTCTATGTCAATAGATCACATGAACACTGCAGGCTAACAGATATAAAACCAGACATGATCAGTAACTCAATTACCCTACAAAACCAAATCTGATTAGTCTAAGAGCACCAAGAACATACACGTATGAATACACACATACAACAACGCCCCCTGTGGATCTTAAGTTCCAAACCTTAACATTCAAATGCTCTGATCATTCTTTTTGCTTACATAAAAAACTGTAAACAAAGGCAACATGAGCAGCATGAACAGCTGCTGAACCCACCAGGAGAATAATGAAATGCCTGGCAAATCCACACAGCCGTGTCTATGGTAAATACGACTCGTCTTTGCCTAATGAAGATAAATCCTGTGGGTCTTTGGCCTTAAATCCCAGACATTAATTAGAACTAGCATTTAACCAGTAATGAATGATGCCTAAAACACAAGGTTTGGATCAGCATGGACCCTCATCTCAGTACAATAAAAGCTATCATTGTAATTGGCTAAATGCTTGTAAAATATTCAAATACCGGTGTCATGGAGAAGTGTCTGCATCTACAGTATGTGTGTGTTTTCATGTGAGCTCTCTTAATTTATTCAACCTCCTCATTGCCATGAGCAACAGCCACTGAGCACTGAAAATCCAATCAGGAAGGGGGAAAAAACACAGCAAGTGCCGTTCAATAACGGGCCTAATGAGTCTGGTATTTAGCCACAGATCTACACTCACTCACATATACGCAGCACTGATTGGAGGAAATAGGTTTGATATTCAGCTCCACATAACCAAATTACTTTACACTGTCAGTATGTGTATATGTGTGTGCTATTTTCTTGATCAATCACTGTAGTGCTCGATCACAGCAGGAATGCTAGTTCAAATGCTGCCTTAATTACTGTGGGTTTTGTTTGTTTGTGTGTGTGTATGTGTGTGTGTGCTTGAGAGAAGCCGATGTGAATATCAATGATTCCACGGGCATATGGCTGTATGTCTCAGGTGCAGTCAGGATACCAGGGATTTAAAAGAGACAGGTTGATTCATTAGAAGAAAGACAACAGCTTAAACAAAGGCAAGGATGACGAAGGAAGACAAAATGTAGAAGTATGAGTAGCTATGATTAGTCAATTAAATAGTTCAACATATTACAAAAGACCTGCCATGGGATGAGAATAATGAAAAATATTAATTATACAAACAGCCATGCAAATCACAATCAAGTGATTTATTTGTTGAATGTACCACAATTAAGATGAGCCAAGAACACTTACTAGTCTCATTTTTTTTTTTTTATTATAGTTAGGAAAATAATAAAATATATATTTATATATATCCCAGACATAGACATTGTCATTTACTTTCACAGTAACATAAATTGTGTTAAGAAACAAGGACTATTATCAGCAAAGACAAGAGAAAGCACACCACAAACTGTCACAAGAGTCAGCTTCCCTTACCTGTCAATCATCATGTCAGGTCCACATGTCCATGTGCAAGACAGAAGAGTGACAGATGGAAAAAAGAGAGACAGATGTTCTTACAATGAAACACTGTCAGAAATCATGTCAAAAACATTGCAGCAGTATACTTAAAAGTAAGTAGTAGTATGCCCGTCTCTCTCTCTAAACAATGCCAAGTGCTGTCTACTGCAATCTCTGCCAGTGAGCAAGACAACTAGCAAATCTGTTCTGTACAATTCATAACTAATGTTCCCACAAAAGCTTTCTGTTTCTTGCTTTTCACATGAACATTTGGTTCTCCACAGACACAACAAGCTCGTCTCAAAACGAGAGCTTAAGATGAGAGAAGTGGCAGTGTGTGACTAAACGATAAATTATTCTTTTGAATCAGATCTTTTCAAGTTCATCCAGTTCACAGTAACTAGCCTAAAGGAATTCTAAAAAAAAATATTAATACTGTTATTAACTTAACACAGCAGACAACAATAATTTGGGTTTGTAATTTGGTGCCTTTATTCATAATGACAACATTATCACTATGAGATATCAAATATTATTTCTCAAAGCAAAGAGAGGTGAAGATGGAGTCACTGTGCTATTGCATAACTCAAAACGTGTTCACACACACCAAAATACATCAATTCTAAAGCTGACAGTTTTTATAATTAGAGCCTAAATACAGCAACAGAAGTGCTAAAACATCACATTAGGAAAGTGTTTGCTTTCACACTCTAACATTTGGTGCACCGAGATGCCAGATCAGCAAGCATCAGCATCTAAAAAAAAAAATCAGTTAGCACTGCGTACAAAAGCAAATCAGAACCTAGCAGCTTGGAGTTTAAAGGTTTTATAGGCCTTACTGACAGAGAGAGCAACCAACCAACTGACAGACTGACAGAGAAAGAGAGAAAGAGTCAGCGGCCTAGTTTAAATTTATAACGTTAAACTTGAAAGGAAACGCATTCCAGAAAAAAATACAATCCCAACCGACCCTTTTCAATGTATTCAGTCTTTAGTACAGTCTATAACCAGCAGTTAAATTGGGATGTTGATGTACAACAAAGCCCTATTGGCAAGATATAACAAACACAAAAATCTTGATTCAAATAAATGCACAAGATTCATATTCAAATAAGTATATTTGTAATAGTGAGACTGAAAAAGAGAGACAGCCTGACGAAGTGGCTTAACAAATTCAAAGTATGCCACACTTATAAGGAACCCTTCAGTTTAATGGTTGATGCATTACAGCATCACAGACAACACTCAAGCCCAATACACTGACCTCTAACTGAGTCTGTGCCTAAAAACCTTCTATCTCTCTGACAAATACAGTGAAGTTACAAATTCTCATTCAAATCTCACTTCTGCTAGCCAATATTTATGCTTACCTTCACACATCTCTAATGTCATGTGTGCTTATTATTATGCAAATGAGCAGAATTAATTAGCACCCTGGTCGTCTGAGTGAAGTTTAATCTCTAATTCATTAATACACTAATACACATTACTAATTAGGCACCGGTGCCGTTTTATTCCACACAAAAATGATTGAGACTCCCACTTCTTATCTAATCAAATCAATTAAGGCAAGAACCGGTAACTGAGCGCAGAGAGGAAATCAGGTTAATATCTGGATCAAAAGCATATCGCTCAACTGCACCATTTGCATGATTCACATTTGTCCATTTGTTTGCGGTTCCAAAATGGATAGAGTCTGGGCAAACATTATGTTAAAATATGGAAAACTGTGTCTATAGTTAAAATGCAGGTCTAAAATGTGTAAGGTGGAATAGTTCACTCCAAAAAATTGTTAATAACTGTCATTATATACTCATATTCATGTCGTTCCAAAACTGACCCTCTTCTGTGAGAAAAAAAAAATAAATGGGGTAAAGAACAAAGTCTGGATTTTCTCTTTCTAAAGATGGTAAGACTTCACTGTTTTGTTTCTAGAACAGGTCTAATACCTATAGAGTTGTTATTCAGAGTGTGTCAGAGAGACCCTAATGTCTCAGGGGCCAAAGACCCACTTCTGTAAAACACTCTCGATAACAAAAAGCACTACATTACACTTTGAGTCTTTCTCTCTCACGTACTTCGCTTTTGGAGAAAGAAAAGGCGAGAGGGAGAACAATGAACAAATGTGTTACCCTCCCTCGGATTTCTAAATGTTAACTTGTGTTAACTCAAGCATGCTAAGTAGTTAGCAGCCCAAAGGGGACAGAAAGAACACTGGAAATCACACAAAAACACAAAAAATGTGGCTAATTCTAAAAAAAATCTATGGCTAATTCAGCATCTGTCTGTAGGATTCCAGAGAGATTCACACATGGCTGGCATCTTTATGAGACTGATTTTCCACACTCATGCATCCGGAGAATGACATACCCTTTATAATGATCAAAGCTAAATGAACATGAGGGTGATTACTGCAGCCTATTAGATTCCTGAATGGAAGACTGTAAAGAGAATTGCTGGTGGCTGATGTAGCAACACTGTAAAACAACAGACAAGCTCCTTGTGGTGTCAGAGAAAGAAGCTGACGCTGATTATATCGTCAAATGACACACTCTATGGTGAAATGAACCTGGGCAGAGGATATCGGTTTCCAGGAGGCACTGCATGAGACATGATGAAGTTAAATGTTTAAATTAAGTGTCATTTTATTCATGTGCCCACATCTGAATTACACGCGCATGCTGTCTACGTTTTTTTAGTGCCTCGTTCACTAAAGGATTTATGCAAATCAGGTAATGCCACAAACTAATAACCACTGCCATGATTAATAGAAAATGCAAACAAATTTTACATAAAATCTCTTTACCTCCTCCTTTTTGAAAGTAGTAATAAAGCAACAATGATTGCACCACACAAATAGCATTGAGCATTTGAAAAAATATCCATTCTATAAATGTGTTGGCAATTCTCAAGGTTAAAAACTATTTCTGTGCATTTGATGTCTTTTAATTGGTTTACAGGTTTTTAGTGAAGTCGACACATTTTTGCAGTAAAAAACTGCACAGAATAGTGCTGGAACTGTACATTTTCCACAAAAGGTTTCTCGCTGCGCATCCCTGCTGAGAAAAGAGCACAAAATAGAGTGATTGATGGATTGTGAGAAAGTAAGAAAACTTGTTTCTCCATTAGAGAAAAGTCACTTTAGAGCATTGTGGGTAATGTAGCAGTAGGGAAGTCATGGGGAAGGACAGAGGAATGATAATGACATTTTAATCTACAGCTGTCAAAATGTAAAAAGCCATGTCTACAGCATTCTTTGTGCATGTATATATAGAATGTTTCCATTAAATGAGTCAGCTTTGTGGTGCACTTCACCAATTAAAGAGAAGCTGTGCAAATATCACTCAACAATAAACCACTAATTAAAATGACAGGGACAGACTGACAGAAAACATACAAAAAGGGTCTATATAAACTCTCTACATCCCTATGACGGTGCTGCTTCATCAGAGTCTCAGTGGAGAGAAATCTTCTGGCACAAAATCACTAGCATCATTCTTTCCTGTCAGCGAATCGGTTAACCTGGATGACCTGGCAATGTGTGCCTTCATGACATCACTTCCCATCTAGAGAAAGAGTACTTTCTTATCAGGCACACATCTCTCTTCTCTTTGACCCCAGGCTACTCTAGGGACGTTCCTGCTGTTAGTGTGCACTAAAAGTCATTTTATATGACAAGAGTGTGCCAAAGACATCTTACTATAAAGGACGTTTTATTTGGCCCAGAGGCCAAAATGTTTTTTTGTGCACAGTGTCTCTCAAATACACATTTTGATTAAAATCTCCATAATCTAAAGTAAAATGCATAAAAAAAACACCAATACTTTCAAAGTTTCAGAGTTTGCATCATTACACTGCATTTGGAAAGAGCTGGTCATTAAACAAAGAAATGAATGACTGTGTCACACACACACAAACATGGATTCATGATTGATCACACATGAAGAACTGTGTCAGAACTGATTTTGCATGATAGAGAGGATGTAACTGAACAATAAAATATCAGTTAAAAAAAATCAGTTGTCCTGCTTAATATTGGTTTGGAACAATATGAGGGTGTGTAACATAATTTTTTTTATTTTTAGGTGTACTATCCCTTTAATGTTTTTGTATTTTTCAGCACTATAGTACTGCAACAGTAAGCAGCAATGCAACCGGATCAACATTTCACCTGTGAGAATGAGATTGTTCTGCATCAGGGAATTAAAAAAAAAAAGTAAAAACACTTCCTGTACAGAACAGAAAGCCCACAAAAGAGCCTTTGAAAGCGACTCACTTTCAACTGCTGCTGACTGGCCTTTCCCAGTCACCAAAAACATGGCTCACACAGCCCTCACAGACACAACACACAAGGGCTATACACAACTCGTACACTACACAGAGACCAACCTATTGCTGCTAGCATCAGCAGCACAGTACACCAGACGTTCTGCTGAGAGCAGCTATTCTCTAACAAAGAGCTCAATACAGTCTCATACAATCAGCAATGTCCTCCAGCATAAGACCCACTATTGATGAAAATGTGGTGTTTTAATGAAAGAAAAGAGGGAAAATTAAATTAATGATTTAAATGGAATTTGTCCGTCTTGAGATCATGTAATGTTCCATATAAGCCTTTTTGTTAACTGCCCTCTTCACCTTTCAGAAACGTCCTCTTTGCTAATGAATTAGTATGGATTTACGGTAAACAGTCCCTGTCTGTATTTCTGTCAAAGGTTAATTTAATGCAACAGATTGGAAATCAAATCAGGGTTTCAACACAGTAACCCAAATTAACAAGAGAAAGAGTAACTATGTGTCTTAGAAGTATAACCTACATTATAATTTATTGTGTTCTGAATTGGAGCATATCTTGAATGAGGTCTTGAATGAGGATAAGCTGATTTTATGCCCCTGTGAAATCCCGAACACCGTAATCCTTGAGTTAAATCACATTTGTATGCTGTCAGCTTCAGAAGAGTCGCCTCTGCAAAGTAGATACATTTGTGCACGCCATGTTACAACAAGGATTCAAAGTCAAAATAATAATGTAATATGCTGCCCATCTCGCGTGGAATAGGCTCCATCTCATTTTGAAGACTCATTACAGGAGCTTATTTGATATATTGTAAATGGGAAAGGTTGTTCAGGCCACAGTATTGATTGTGTAAATGCATTCAATGTATGCGGCTGTAGACACCACGCAAGTAGGATTTCTGAGACAAATTTATTTTTCTACACTCAACTCCCTAGAGAAGAGCAAATATTATGTCTGCTCAATAAGAAGCAGCATCTCAGAGAAAAATTGCATATGTGTGTACATTTACCTGCCCTCCTGCAGCTAATGAGCTGCCAATTGCCTGAGCGTCAAATGGCAAAGATGCATCAAAAGCTCTTCAATCCTGCCAGAGCCAGACACATGCAATCAGTACGTAACCAATCAGTGTCAATTCACGTCAAATTAGCATACCACATCAAACCTCATTTACATAGTTCAGCCTGACCATACGTAATACCTGACATTAGGACAGCATTATACTGCTGAAGGTTATTGAACCATTTAAATATAGGCCAAGATGAGTCTAGAAATTTTTGGTTGCTGTACGCTGTATGCCATGTTGATATTGAGTATTATGGTAAATTACTTGTTAATTTAGTGTTTTATATGTAATAAATGTAATCAACACTGAAACTAAAACATTACACTCTTTGTCTTTGTATTTTTAGAGCAGCTTTACAGCAGAATTTGGATTTGTGCTTTGATAAAGTGTCCTTCCCCATGTTACTGTGAAACATCTACTTTATAAAACACTGAATAAAGGTCACTAACTTTTAGTTAATTCATATTTAAATATGAACATTCAACAACAACGTATAACAACGTTTCAAAATATAGTCTTTACAATTAGTGAACTGCACTTTGTGTAAATCATAATTTAAGTCAGTAAATAAAGACAAAGACGCAAGTCATAATTATATTTCAAAAATAGGCTTAAAAGTACTCTCAAAAAACTCTCAGTGTGGAGTCAATGAGCCTGTTGCTGTCAAGTCTTTTCCTTCACAGCTATTTAAATTCAACAAAAAGAGAGGAGGATAAAAGGTGATAGATTGAGGTGAGATCCCTCAGAAGGAAAGAGAACAAACAAAGGGGCGGTAGGGGCAGACAATCACATGTCAAATATGAAAATGTGTATTATATGTTTACTTGACAATACTTGATGACTCAGTCACCACTTTCAAACTGAGGTGTTCCCCGAGCCACCTCAGCTGGCCTCTCTCGATGTGGAGAAGCAGTGGGTCTTCTCCGAGCTCCTCCTGAGTGACCAAACTCCTCAACCTATCTCTAAGGGAGTGCCCAACCACCGATTGGAGGAAACTCATTTCGGCCACCTATATTTGTGATCTCATTCTTTCGGTTATGACCCAAAGCTCATGACCATAGGTGAGAATAGGAACGTAGATCGACCGGTAAATCGAAAGCTTCGCCTTGCAGCTCAGCTCCTTCTTCACCACGACAGATCGGTACATCAACCACATTACTGCAGAATCTGCACCAATCCATCTGTCAATCTATCATTCCATCTTTCCCCCACTCGTAAACAAAACCCCAAGATACTGAACCTCCTCCACCTCAGGCAGGAACTCCCCACCAACCTGAAGGGGACAACCCTTTTCCAGCTGAGAACCATGGCCCCCTCCTGGGATCGTCAACTTACCGTGGTGGAGGAGTTTGAGAGCCTGAATGATCCTAGAAGCTTGATGAAGAATGTTGTTGGGGGCTATATGTCCCTGGTAGGGTCTCCCAAGGCAAACAGATCCTAGGTGACAGGTCAGACAAAGAGTGGTAAAAAAAAAAAAACATATGAAAAGAATTACAAATAAAATCGTGATGTCTGAAGCCAGGCATTGGGTTGGGGCTCGAATGCGAGCGCCTGGTGGCCAGGTCCCAGCCTGAATGTACGGGCTGTTGAGAGGTACTGACTAGAGATCTCACCTCCACATGCAGCTCAGAACCCAACCTCAATGATACGGTGAGAGGCAGGTGTGGGCTTGCTCATAGCCCCTCGGCTTAGTCATTGTGTTGGAGTTCACCAGAACGAGAGGGTAGTTTCTCTGCGCTTTTGGGTCAGGGTTAGGTCTCTCGCTGTTGTTTGTGCCTACGAGCCGAATGGCAGTGCAGAGTACCTGGCCTTCTTGGGGTCTCTGGGAGGGGTGCTGGAAAGCGCTCCAACTGGGGACACCATCGTTCTACTCGGGGACTTCAATGCTCACGTGGGCGATGCTAGTGACACCTGGAGGAGTGTAATTGGGAGGAACGCCCCCCCGATCTGAACCCGAGTGGTATTTTGTTGTTGGACTTCTGTGTGTCCATCAGTACACGTGGTACCAGGATGCCTGACCGGAGCTGAAGCTTGGTTCGCATTGGCAGCAGTAAGTCAGACTTGTTCCCAGTGTGTGTTGGACTCTGTCAGGGCTGCCCTTTGTCACCGGTCCTGTTCAATATTTTTATGGATAGGATTTCTAGGTGCTGTTGGGAGCTGGAGGGGGTCCGGTTTGGGGTCCACAGGATCTCATCTCTGCTTTTTGCAGATGATGTTTTCCTGTTGGCTCCTTCGAACCAGGACCTACAGCGGGCACTGGGGTGGTTTGCAGCCAAGTGTGAAGTGGCTGACATGAGAATCAGCTCCAAATCTGAGGCCATGGTTCTCAGCTGGAAAAGGGTGGCCTGTCCCCTTCACAGGTTGGTGGAGAGTTCCTGCCTCAGGTGGGATATATATATAAACACCCTCGGTCTTTAGAAATATTGTGAAAGGAAATAAGAGTTTGATCTAATTTAAATAACAGCAGACTACTAAAATGAATGAACTGATTGTTAAGCAATTAATCCAAATAGACAAACTGCCATTTAGTTATTGCCTCAGTTGGTCTAAAACAAGCAGTCACTGATGCATTTCTTCCGATTAAAATATCAGGCATAGAGGTTAGGAAAAGAAGTCTGCCTGGAGTCAATGGAGGTGCTGAAAAGCGGCAGGCAGCAGGTTAGAGTCCACCTGGCACTCAGCCTGAATCTCAACAGCCAAAACACACAGTCACAACCACAGGAGAGAGAAATTTGGAAAAGACCCCATGCAATGTGTTTCACTTCCCCCACTGCTCCCTGAGAGTGAACAATAACTTCACCATCCATCCCTTTCTTCCTTCCACAGTTCTGTCTCTCTCCATCTGTAATGCTGCATGCCAGCAGTGTGGATGAGAAGAACATGACTGGAAATCAACCAACTGAGAAAGAAATCAAAAGCTTTTAACATGTTACTGTCATAGTGCTTTATAATAAAAAAGCTTTCTGTAAAATTTAGGAGGAAATTAAATAAAAATGTCAAATTCGGAACACACACACACACACATATCTTGCTTGGTTCCTAGGTCTACATAATACCTGCAGAAAGTGGTCCATTAATATTCTTATATATCTTAATAGCAGCTGTTTGGCTGATGCAGGACACTTTAGACTACCGTTCTGTTCAAAAGTATGGGAATAAGCATTTTTAAGGAATGTATACTTTTATTCATCAGTGCTGTATTACAGTGACTATAGAGACTTTTACATTGCTACACACACAAAACCTTAGTAATTGTAAAAGAATCCTATATATAAATTGAAAGATAAATAGAGAGAGAGAGAGAGAGAAATATTTTATGTAGTAATGGCTGCAAAAAATTCAGGTTTGGCATAGTAAAACAGTTACTTTAAATCGTAATAATATTTATTGTATATACTGGGTTTTCTAAATAAATGCCGCCTTAGTGAGCATAGGAGACTTCTTTTTAAACACATTAAAAATCTAACCCCAAACTTTTTTAAAGTAGTTTATGCGATTTCAATACTGCAAGTTTTTTTAAGCCAATTACATGAGCCACAGGATATGTACTGTATATTGTGACTACAGAAAAGCCAAACCTTGACCTGCTGAAAACTGTTTTAACCATTTTAACAACACTCAGTGTCTCCCTTATTCCTGGGTTATTTTACTTATTTCTGTTATTTTACTATCCACAATGATCTATTGAGAGTGTGGCAGATTTCCAGTGCGTTTTTATTATTCTAGTAAGTATTCTATGTAGCTGTCGGCAATACAAATGAAATACATTGGAATTATATTTATATATTATATATTTTGTGTTTATGTTGTGTGGAGGGGAGTTCTAGCTCCGTCAGCTGATTTGACTTAATTTAGGATCACTGGCTCTGTCCATATATGATTGTGTAAGAGTGTGTGTAACCATGTGGGTGTGAACATTTCGTAGAACTAAATGACCTCCATTAGACTGATGAGTCAACCATGCAAATCCACCAAATGCAGACCCCCAAACATCTGCAGGCAAAAAAAAGAAGGGGAAAAAAGGAATAGAACATAAATATTACTAAGTCTTAGGCAGTAGCTTATATTTTATATGATTTCTCTACATTATGCAGAAATATTTTTATTTCTTCTTAAGATTTTTGCAGATTTTTTTTATTTGTGTAGACCAAACATACACTACTATTCAGAAGTATAGGGTTAGTAGGGTTTTTTTATGTATATTTTGCAAATGTACATAAATTGTATCAGTAAAACTGACATTTTAATTTTAGTTTAGCCTTTACTTTAAAATTGAACTTTAAGATTGTAACTGCAGACTGTTTCATTTCATCATCAAGACTGCAACAATTTCAACTTATGTCATCATTATGTATGTCATAAGGTTGTAACGGTATTACTACTTTTATCGATACCACTTATCGATCCAGTACTTTAATGGTACTCTTATCTGTACTTTTTGTTGTTTTTAATATAACAAAAAATAAATAAATAAATAAATAATAATAAAAAAAAAAAATATATATATATATATATATATAAAAACTAATTGAGAACAGAATTAAATTTTTTTTTTTTTTTTTTTTAAATGTAAAATAATAATCTGTAGCCTAACAAACACCAATGTTTGAGCAAATATTACACAAACAAAACAAATTATTGTAAAACACATAAATAAACAACTATTTTCCTGTAAAAGAATGGACAGTGGTCACAGTTGGGGCCTGCTTTGGCTAATGTTTGTTTTATTAGAACACATTCAGATAAATGTGTTGACTGTGTTTGGGATTAAAAGTAATAAAAGTTTGGAACCTCTTGCAATGTGCACTAAATAAAGTGAATGTATTTAATTGCGACAAATTAATTATTAGGTAAACTCTGTTTTATATCTTAATTTTCCCTGTTTTCTATCATCTCTGTTTTATTTCTTAATAAGCATACATCGATACTTCTGTCTTTTATAATTTAACATTCAATTCTTGATTAAGACATTCTATTATACCAAACATTGATCCAAAAACCTACTGAGATATACACCAAAATATACAAGCTATTTATTTATACATAAACAACAGATAATAGTATGGTGGTATATTTATTCACATACCAGTTAGAGAAGTTGTAAATTACTGTGTATCAGAATTTCAGATTAATACATGGATTCATTACAGCACGAATGACAACAGAGTGCAAGAGATTATTCTTCCTTCATACAGCTGCAACTGCACAGATTTAAGCCTGTTTACCCATGATTCCCAGTGATATTCGTTCCATCCAGAAACTCTGCTATGGTATTGCACACAGAAAAGGCAGGGTGACATCACTGCATGCTACATCGTGCTACATTAAACTGCTTTTTTCCCCCATTTGGAGTGACTAAACACACTTAAATGCGCAACTCCTTTGCTGTTTGCTCAACCAAAGTAGATCAGCAAGCGTTGCAGGAAAACTAGGTAAAATCTTAAAAACAAAAAAGAATGCTCATTTAAAGTGTTTACACTGAAAGATCAAAGCACACAAGAGTGTTTGACATTTGATATGTTCATTTCCTTCATGCATTGGTTTATGACTCCTATAGCTCAGTCTGACAAACATTAGCATGCAACATTCCCGAGATTCTGTTAAGATTGTGAGTATGGTCTTGACCTCATCTGCTGTAAAGCTTCTATCAATGTTTTAATGCTGTTGCATTTTCCTTTATTCTGTGCTTGAGGCAGGATGACAAAATAATGCTTCACTAAGCTTTGCTTGTTTTCAGAGCCTAGAGGGATTTAAAAAAAAAAATTAAACCATACAAAACATGTATTATAAATCTTGGGTAAATAAAGAGAGAACATAAAAACCAGATTCTCAGTTAAGTAAAGACTAAAATAGTGCGTTTGCAGAACAAATACAGAATTATTTAGTCACTGTGAGTAGGGATGGCTTTATTTACTGGACCTTGACCCATTGTCCAGGCATATTGTGACCTGCATGACCAGCTCTCTTTTAACAGGTTTCTGATGCTGTATGAAAGCAGGATCCAGTTCCTCTTCCTCCACATGTCACAGTCTTACCAACAACCTAATATTGCTTGAATATTGCTGGTCTTTGCTTCAGAATGTGGAATGTGTTTAACTTACTTACAAAATTAAGAAGTACTTCAAATATAAATGATCATTTATAATCATATCATCTGCATTAATTCTGCTTATAGTACATTGTTAGAGAGAGCAATAAATTATGGTTATGATTCACTACTCCACTAAATACCACTGATTACTCAAATCACATCAAGTTGTTAAATAGCACAGATTAATATCTCTAACAGCAATGCAAATGAGATTTTGTACCATAATACATAATATTATACAACAACTAATGCATCTTTAACAAACCTTAAACAACTATTAAATAACACTATTTTTCATTTATTTATAAGTACTGGATTTCATTTTCTTTCCACTAGCTACGTCTAAGCTCAGAGTGAAATCACAGACACACACAAATTGGGCTGTTGGGAAACCAGCCAATAGTTATACAAAGAAAGGAGGTTTGACAGAGGATTTAAGGAGCTGTGAAACTTCGAACTGGAAATCACATTCTCTGTGCAAACCACAGCTGAACATTTAGATTTTAGTATATCACGTGACTCTCTGTAAAATCTGATTGGTCCTTCATAATATTCTAAGGCCAATTACAGGTATTTTTTAAGTATTTAAATCCAAAACCTAATGGAAATTTGTCATTCCCCACAGAGGTATAGGTTATGTCATAAAGTAATACTGGAAAGACTGTACCAAAATCAGCTCAAAGCAGAGGGTCTCTTGAGTTTTGAAGGTCAGTATGCGACTGGACCCTGAGGATGTCCAATAACAAGCACATCAAAGTCAGGAGACTGTTAACATGGAGAGAGACCGCTGAGCCATCGGCACACACTGACCTAAATCATGTGAAACACACTCACCATGGGTACTATACTGGGATATTCCAAGGGAGCGCCACACTTCATTGGAATGCAAAGACATTTTGCAAAAGAAACTAAATAATATGCACACAAGCATGACAGAAAGGGTAGACACTCAGCTAAATAAAGATGCAAAGTAAAAAAAGAAAAAAAAAGAAAAAAACACCACTAATATTTATTGATTATAATGTTGTCTGACTGAAAAAAATCAGTTTGTTTACAGTCTAGCTACACCATATGTACTTCTAAGTATATGTTTCTTGCAGCTGTTGGCCATGGTATATGTAACTATGCATTGTGAGACATCTGATCAGACTTACTGGTTTATTTTAGAATATTAACAGGTGCTCTTGACCTGGGTGGAGCGCACAAACACACGAAAAGTCATACTGCGTTATGATCTCTCATATTCAAATATTTGCAGCTGGGCTGTTTTGGTGAATTCAAATTAGTGTTTGAAATTACATGAAGGCTTTAATTCATAGAAAAAAGAAAGAAACGTGTAAGAATTCTTCGTAACTCTTGGTCTGTGCAACTATCAATAACACATGTACAAATAACATCATAACATACCAATAGATGAGATAAAACCATTCTGTTTAATTCATTGCTGAGGTCCATAATCTTCATGGTTGAGTTCACAAGTACCAGTGCAAATCTATTTTGGAGGGAAAATGGTAAGTAAAGAGAGAGGGCTGCTTGTTTAACAGGGGAAGTGCTCTTAAAAATGGCTCAAAAAGGTTTATACACTCTGGATCAAAATAAAAGAAAATTGAATTTTCACAAAGTCTCTCCCACACAACAAAGCTCTTCCAAGGAACACCACTGTGTTCTCTCTCACAAAAAAAAAATACATCAGAACAAAGTGATTTTAAATGACTAAACACTAAAAAAAAATCAAGCAATGTTTTAGACAAAATGATCATTTACACTTACGGGAGTCTGCATAAACCGCAATATACACTAAGGGTAGAAAGTCATACTTGAATCCAAAGTCACTTCAAGGGCACCATTTTTCAATTTCTTATTGAATGAGGGGTCTAAAAAATGTAATAACAACAATCATTGTGAGCTTAAGGTAAGGTTGACTAAAGACATTCTCATTGCTGTATAATAACCTTTAATGATAGCACTGAGGTCACCTATCACTCACTGTGTCTACTTAGAAATTATGCAAGTATGTGTTTCACTCAGCAGGATGGGCCTCTCTCTAATACAAGGGTTAGTTTGGTAGGAAAAAGCATCACGGGCATTTATTGCTCCCTGAAGGGCTCTTGAAACATAAGGCAAAGGATTATGGGCCAGCGTGTTCAGAGACAATCTATGGCCTCTCAGAGGATCAGTTACAGAGTATTTCTGAATACATACTTTAGTATACAATCTAACTGCTGCAGGCTATTTGTGGATATAACATTCACTGGCAGAGAGGCAGGAACATACATTAAACGACATCATTCATATTAATATTAATATACAATTTTTTTCCCCTTTAACATAAACCTCAATTAATATTTTCATATTATAATCCAAATTGCATATTCATTCCTGAATAAATCTAAATGTCCATTACTGTCTGCAACCACATAATGTGACCATGCAACCATACAATGACCACATGGCAGAATATTTAAGCAAACTTCAATAGAGATGTAATATTGCTGATTAACTATGATCACCATTCCTGGGCATGCTGAATCATAAACATACACCAAAAATGCTAAACTGTGTCATTTCTGTGGCACCAAGTTACATTCATCAATCCGGCCTACCAAAAGTATGTTTGTTTTGTTTGTGTATGTTTAAAATTCATTCTATTATTTATAATAGCTGTTTTAGATATAGGACACTCCAAAAATACTCAAACTCACTACTTACACAAAGAAGTAAAATCAATGTGTAAATATAGACATCATTATGAATGTATTTCTGCAGCTCCAATGATGGGGCATTTCACAGATCAATCCAAGACAGGGCAGCAGATGATCAATAACCTTGCCATTATAATATAGAAACATTCAGTCTTTATCTTACAATACACTTTATAAATTCATAAAAGGGAAAAAATATATTCATAAACATAATACTGTGGTATTTAATACGTCTTTCTTGAAAATACAGTAATGGTGACAAGTCAATGGGGTCCAATGTTGTCTGCTCTCCACCGTTCTGTTGTGTGTCAAACAAAAGAAAGTCATAAAGGTTGGAATGACTTGAGAGCGAGTAAACAACAGATTAAACATATTTGTATGATTGCATGATTTATAACTAAAGCATATTGGTTAATATTAAAAAGACAACAATGGAAACCTTCAGTATGCCTCATCCAAGCATCCTAATAAAAAAAATAATAATAGTCAAGCAATTTCACATGGTCCTGAATGCAAGATGGTAAAAAAGGGCATTCCAAAACTTGGGACTTATAAGGTCATGACCCTATTAGCTGCGATTGCCAAAGACACCCCCTCCCCCAACCCTTCAAAAACCAACCCATGACATCCACTACCGTCAACTCTAGAAATCATTTCTAAAGTGACAGGTATCTCAAAAGCTATTTGAGGAGATAAGAAAGAAATTCCATCACATTCCTGATTGTGGAAATGTGTGTGTGAAAGAGTGATAAAATATGTATGTTCTCGCTCAGTGGCAGTGTGTCGTTCTTCATGGCTGACTTTAATTACAGATAGAAGGATAATCCAGCCATAGTGAGTGGAAACTAAGAGGCACAGCCACACACATGCACCACCTTTAAATGCATGAACACAAGCCCACACACACAAACACAAACTGTGCAGACTAGAAAGATGATTGATGATGTGTCATAGAACAGTAATGGACGTACAGGAGAGGAAACCCTATGGCAGCCCTTCGGGCAGCAAAACAACAAGAAATGAAATCCTTCGGCTCATTCACCCAGGCAGGAGTCAACATTAATGTGTGTGTCTCTGTGTGTGTTCCTGTAGTAGGCTAATTGATGAAAAATGGATGGACTTGTTTTTTTTTTTAGAATATTTCATAATGAGCCCTTGAGCTACTCAGTGGCCCAGAAACTCTAATTAATAAAGATTCCCTCACTCTCTCAGTCACTGTCTCTGTGATTCGTTTTCTTCTCTACCAACACCATTTCCAATTTAATTAAAAGACTGAGATAAAAATGGCTTAATCTGAAACGAAAAAAGAAAAAAACAGTAATGAAGGTGAATATTTTCTTTTACAAAAACGCATGGGCAAAGTGATACAACACTTAAATCTGACCTCCGACATTTTAATTTCATATGAAAACAATCCATGGATATCCCATGGATTTAAAATATGAAGAGAATTAGAGAAAGACACACAATCACAATGCCACCTTGTTTCCATGGTGATAAGAATAGTAGAAAGATTTTGTTAAAAGCTAAAATGCTGAAATCAAAAAGGTGATACCAGCAGCTCCAGATACCAGATCCTTTTTGAACAGCATAGAAATAATTGAAAACGTATTTCAAAGACAAACAGAACAAAGCTACCAGGAGTTTAGACTGGTAGACACATACAAATGCATTGTCTTCAACATGAAGAATTTCTTAATGACTCACATGGCAAAAGATGAGATGATCTGTACTGTGAGAATTTTGAAAACTGGGTTGAGATAAATGGCTTTATAGGGCCGTTCAAGTCCACAACTTAGCTCTTAATGAATCACGAGTTTTAGTCTGGACAGCAAACACAAACATACACATCAAGGGAAAACCAAAGATAAAATTCAAGAGTGAAAATTAAATCAGCCTAAGTAAGGGGCGCAGCTGGACTTCAGACTGATTGGGCATCACCACAGAAGTCTAACCAAATAATGCTACGGAGAGTTCAGTGACAAAAAACACTTTTTCAAATCCAATCTTTGTAAACATTCTATTGTACTTTGTACATGAATGTCACAACACTGTGATAATTACCAGTTGTTTTCATGAACACGAAGGTTTCTCAGCTTACAGGCATGCAAAGTTGTCACTGTAAAAGCAGAGCTATATTTTGGTTTAAATAATGAATCCCTGTGGGCTCAAACACAAAAACACTGACAAACTGCAGCTCTATTAGAGAGGTCAGTCTGAGCCACTGTACTAATGGGCATCTACCACAAAGACAAACAAACACACTCATACATTTAAACAATAAACTGCTGAAGAAATAAATATGTTCACCCTAGAATGTATTTTACAGGAAGAGAGAGAATGTAATTTTCTGCTATTATTTATTTACTCAACCCTTATGTTGTCCCTAACCCATAGGCTGTTAATTTTTATGTTTAGTACAAAAGTAGAAGTCTGACATTTAAACATAGAAAAAGACTGTTCACAGTGACTACATCTGTTAAGAACAAGAGAACTGAATATTCAGCAACTGAAATCATTTGACAGAATATAGAGAAAAAGCATAGAGCGAAAGGCACACACTATTTACAATGCGGCAAACATGGAAGCATTTAAAACTGAGAAACTAATGTCTGCTAGAATGTTAAAAAGTGTTCATTGTTAAATATTTTTTAATTGTTTGTTGTGATAATGATCTATTTTCAGCAGTTAAAGGCTCTCTGAATCACAAATCACAAAACCAAATGGACCACTTTTATTCTGCATTTTTACAGAGGCGACAGGGGCATAAGAATAATCTGTGTTAAGATTCTTCTAGATTTTCCCTGGAGTGAAATAAAACATTTCCTGATGTTGGTCTAAACCTGTATAAGTAAATAATGACATTTTTATTTTTTGCAGAAAATACTTATTAAAAGCCAGGGATGGTACCAAAAATAAATAAATAAATAAATTCTTGGCCGAAGCCAAACAAAATAAAACACTGGGGCAAAGATGTATATGTTTATGTAGGTGCACGTTTCCTCTCCATGTGCTGTACAAATTATTTTCAGCATTGCATAAATAACTGTTTTGTCTACAAACTAGAAATCAATTACAAAACAATTTATGAATATTTAACAATGAACACTTTTTAATATTCTAGCAGGCATTAGTTTTAAATGCTTCCACAATGCAACATGTTTGCTGCATAGTAAATAGCGTGTGCCTTTCGCTCTATATTTTCTGTCAAATAATTTCAGTTTGCTGAATATTCAGTACATCCCTAGACTTGTGATGTTGCTGTGTGTGATTGTCTGAAAAAGCTGGAAAATGCACTCATGCACAATGTATTGTGGTCATGAAAACACACACACACACACACACACACACAGACTACAGCAGCGTTTGTCCATAATAAGAGCCAGCAGACAGCTTGCTCGCTCTGTTCAGTGTGGCATATCGATCTGATTCTCTACTTTGATAAACCGAACATGTGTCCCTGTGGAGCACTGTGGCATTGTTCAAGAAATGAACACACATACACACACACAGAGGAAAAAAAACACAATACATGTAGTGCTATTGTTCTTTCAAATCGGAACCAAAATGTTTTTTTCTTACTGTCATAAATGTTTCAGAATGTTTGTCTGCAGTCCATCCCTTCAGTGTGACACGCAGCGATTTAAATGTTGTCCTGAACAAAAGACAGCACACATTCACTTGTCAGTCTACAGCAGGATCACCTGTGTCATTGTTCATGTCTTAAGTATGCACATGACAGCTTTGGCCGTCATGACCTCACCAGTCCATCTCCTTTAGTCTGACAGCTCACTCATGGGCAGACTCCCTGAAGACATCTGAATGAAGCACTGTTAGGAGACGGCTAAATTAAACACACTAGGGTGAATCAGACTGCAGGTTATTTGATTAATACAATATTCCAGCAGATGATTCATTGGCCCAGTGAGATCAGCATTTTCCTCTTCTCAGCATTTTCCTCTTCTCTTTTACTTATTTCATGTCTTTTTAACCTAAATCATCAGACATAAATGATTCAAATTACACGTATAAACAGAAATGTGTGTATATTGCCATTAATCTGCATTCATTAAGAAATCTTTAGGCTCCTGTTGATTCTTTTATGCTTAGGCCATGGTTGATTGGGCAATGATTTAGAAATGTAGCAAATAATGATTTTTAGCCATGTTAATAATGGCAGATCTATATTCCTAAAAATCTTCATAAATAAGAAAAGCTAAACATGTTTTGTTTTTTTTGTTTTTTTTTAAATAGAAATGATTTTTTTTCGGCACACAAGAATGCTTTTTCAAGACTATTGAACACATCACAACTGTTAATAAATGTTACTTGAGCAACAAAACAGCACATTAGAAAAGAATTTTAAATTGTAATAATTTCTTACAATATGACGGTTTTACTTTATTTTAATCAAATAAATGCAGCCTTTGTGAACAAGAGATTTCTTCAAAAAAAAACAAAAAAAAACAAAAAAACCTTCAGCCTACTTTCTCTTTGTGTTTTATTTCTTGTTCACTTTCCCCAAGCGAGGCTCCTGTTTTAGTTTTGGCACCCTGTAAGTGTTATGATTCGGTGCAAGAAAAATCCTTCCAAAACTATTATCAAGCTTTTAGCCAAGACCGTTGATCTCTCCCTCCTAAAAAAAAAAACATAAATTGTTGGGAGATGTTACCAAATACCAATTTCATACTTCCTTGTCTCTGTAAATTGTGGTCTTCCTCTTAAACCTGAGCCTCACTCTACCTGTGCTTCAGAAGACAGAAGCTATTGGTTGCCTTCCAGCTCTGAAATAGAGCTTCCCAGAACAACACCACAGACTCACCGCTAAAGACTATCTCAAATTTAAGCCCAGTCTATCTAGGGGGATTAAGTACAGTAGATGGCTTCTGCAGCTGCTGTCACAGAGAAGTAGGGAGCATTTTCAGGAGAAATCACAAGAAAGAGGTGAACAAGAAAGGTAAAATGAACATCAAACTAAAATAAATCAAAAAATCTAAATACCATATTTGAATTAAGAATTATTATTTTAAGACTTGTCAGATGTCTCACCCTTATTCCAATAGTTTCTTGCCCTTTATCAATTGAAATTCATTCAGTGTTAAATCGGTGTAACCAGCCTCCCACTACACCATATGAGTGTTTCAAATTGCCCTCCATTAGCGGGTACTGGGACTCATTAAGACATGTGGGATGACACATGGATGATGCGACTTAAATTCCTCCCTGTGGAACTGCCACATCAAACATATGGCCAGTGCAGGGGAGAACAGCTGTGAGTGTGTGTGTGCGTGTGCATGCAGAGACATGCTGATACATGTGGAGTTAAAGATTGCGATCAGCACAGCTGTGTGTGTGTGAGAGAGAGAGAGAGAGAGAGAGAGAGAGAGACTGTGTGTGACGGCCTCCCAGCAGAAAAAGACATCCAAGGTCAGTATGACCCCCAGCTTGAGCTTTGACAAACATCTAACACTTCACACTGGCTATGTGTTTCTTATTACTGCATAAGGTAAAATTAGGTAACACTTTATTTTAAGGTGTCATTGTTACACATTACATGTACTTACTATTGTATTAACAATAAATTATGCATAATTATTGGCTAGTAACCCTAAGTCAAATATTAATCCTAACCCTTACCATACATAGTAAGCACAGTACTTAAAATGAACAATTACACTGTAGGACACCTTAAAATAAAGTGTAAGTCAACGTTGTATTTGTTACAATAATGATAATGAAATGTAATCTTAAAATTAAGTGTAGAAAGAGTAAAGTTAAAGTTTTTTTTTTTTAAATTAAAAAAAAATAAACTAAATGAATAAATGCTTAAATTGCAATTCTTTCATCAACAATTACAGTATGCTCACTCAACTTCTCAGTTACCATCTTGCAAAAAAAAAATTATATATATATATATATATATATATATATATTTTTTTTTTTGTGTTGTTTGTATTTATCTCTACACAAGTTGTGCAGTCTACCATTCCCTGCTAAACAGTTGGTGTGCAGTTTAAAGGCAGATAACAAAGAGTGCATATACCCAGGAGGAAAACATATGGCTAAAATTAAAGCAACTCGTATTTCAGCTCAAGGACCTTAATCGGACTCCTATTTCAATTAACTCCAACACTCATCACTCAAAATTAAAACTGACTGCTGACAGCAAAGTCATTTATTTCAGATGTGACTCATTCTACGTGCCCACTGGTGCAGAAGAAACATGCTCAAAAAGCCAGACATTTGCTTCTATGAGGGTGGATCTGGTGGGGGGGGGCAGTCTGGAAAATGTACAGCATTTCAATATGTTAGCTATAACGAACATTATCACTGACTGCATATTAATTAAATACACCGCACATAGTAAAAATTAAAAAGTGATTAAACTGGAGAACTGAATCCCATTTTAAACTGCAGCACTTATGATAAACGTGACCGCCTTCACTGAGGCTGTTCTTTGTAAGAAGTTTCAAATTTCTCAACTTTTTGACGCTGTCACCACTTGCCCCGCTGTCAATCCCACAATCCCTGAGTGAGCCTGCCTCTCATCTCCCGCTGAGAATGAATAAAGATTGCTCGCTTACATCCGCTCACTCATCGCCACTGGATACATACGGTGACTATAATCATAATGACTGACTCTTTCAACTTCAACTAACTATAATTTACTCCACTTTTAATGCACACAACATTATATGCTTGTAAAAACAAACCTCTTTCTAATATTTTCCTTTCTAATCCCATGTAATAACAACATACAATCTACAATAAACAAACACAAAATGCAAATCTTGTTAACAGACAAGAAATTGCATCACTTGCAAAAAGTAGGCTTATATTTCTAGCTTAGATTTCCAATAAAACTTAACTGAGAATGAATTTATAAAACAAACACACTCTGCACATTGAGCTGTTTTGTACACATACTGTACATGAAACAACACGCATTATAACAAAAAATGACATGAAATGAGAACGGATGATGAAAAAGCATGCAATTAGCTGAAAGAATGTTTGAGTCAGACACTTTTGGAGGTAACTCATTCCAACATCAAAGGAGTGCACGGTGATAAAGATTGTGTGTTAATTCTTTGTCTATTCAAAGTTGGCGTAACAACAGAAAACATTCCACACTTACTAGGCTAACCAAAGCAACAATCTTGTCTTATTGCTATCGGCAATGGCATTGTTGTGGTGTGAGCCAACATTCATTGCATTGGTATGTTTAGGTACATATTTTTGGGATGAACTTGCTTGTCTATGAAAACCCATACAAGTGCATGCTGGATAAAAATGTGTCGGCTCTTAATTTTTAAAGTAACTCTCAACACAAATGCAAGCGCACACATTGTTCACAGGAGAAGAAATTAAAACTAATTGTGTGTATACTTTAACAACAGAAAAAATGTCAAAGCCTGATCCCGAAATGAGCATTTGTATGAGTATAATAGGTTGTATATTGGTAGAAAATTAGTGCTTGTACCAGTAGAGGCTAAATCATCAACTGTAATCAGTGAGGACAATCCATTTCATAGCTGTCAATACACCTCAATTACAAAAGAGCAGACAATTATTGCTCACCAAGAAGTTTCCAGTAGAACAAATCTGCTATGAAGACACGATTACACATGCAAACACACACAGATCGATGTGCTGTGTTCGTGACTCAACTGACCTGCATGAAGCACCAGCGGTAAAACATAGGTTTTATTTGAAGACCAATGCTATGTCTATATTTGAAAGCACTGTCCAAGACCAGACAACATTACTAAAAAGCAACATATTTTATTACACACACACACACAAAAAAAAACACATTTACAGTTGCACGGTTTCCCTCTGGCCCAGTACGTACAGTATGGTAGGCCAAGACCACACTGAACCTTTTAAAAAGTTGTGGTGATATTCAATAATTCAAATTACTCTAATTATCACAGGTGAAACATACACAGCAGCATAAATACCTCTTGGATTATTACTCTTACTGGTAATATACGATCTATCATCACACCCCTCAAGGTACTTTTAAACTGAAGATCTCCGATCCAAAAACTAACGCCAGATCTGTGAATCGTAAAATCAGGAAAGCGCCTTTAGCAGTGAGGCAATTCCTTTGATAACCACAAAAGACTACTGCGAAACAAGCCATTGAGAAAAAAGGTACTTGTGTGGGGTAAAACCTCCCAGACATTAAAGCATTAGAAAAGACAGATCGTGCAGCGAGAGGATGGAGCAATGCAGGTATGATGAAGAGCTTTGATCACTATCACCGTCTGCATGTAATTGTCATGATTTATTTTGCTTCTTTCTGAAACATGACTTATGCCAACTCGGATGCATAACAACTATTATGAAAGTAAATGGGGGGGATTTAGTACATTAAAAAAAGACTAAATCCACCCTTTAGAAACAATAATTATATTTTGAGAAGGTACGTTCAATTTTATCACATAAGAAAAAAAGTAACATTTTGATGTGATCCAACAAGCTCTTACTTGTTGCCTTTTAGCACGTCAGTCAGGGAGAATGTCAAATCACAATTAATACGAATGACTCAAGAAATGCCTAGCACAATTTGTGCTGAACTGCTGACAGACAGAGAGAGAAAAAAACAACAACAACTGAACAAATGAAGAAACGTAATTTCAAAAATGTATCGAAAAATCTAAAATGTTTATATTCTAAGCTGTCATGATCTTTCAGGCCTATTTTTATAATGCATCATTCCTATAGAAAAAAATACAATAACATATGACTTTTTGTAAGGGATTAAGTATATCAGTCAAAGGCAGTAATGTGTTAAATTGGTCCTAGTTTTCTCAGTAATTGGACTTTACAAAAAATAAAACTGTCATACAGTAATTCAGGAAAATATTCCAGAACATCATCCTTGCTGCCAGCAGCTGTAAAATGTCTGGCATCTTAGAAGAGAGCGACGACCAGAAACATGTCAGGGAAGAAAATCTCTGTATATCAATTTAAGGCAGACAAAAAGTAAACCTATAATTTACTTCAGATTGCCCCCAAACTTACCAACGAGTGTCTACATGCGGTCTGCGCTCTGTTTCAGCACATATCTAGTGCTGATATTTATTGTAATAAGGCAGAGGGGGGCACTTCTCAAAAACGTCATTTTACATTTAGCTCAGGCCGGTTAACGGAAACTAAAATGACTTTCGTCCCTACTCGATATACAGTCCAGGAGCCCGCCGCAGATCACAGATAATCACTGCCTGTGCTGACCAAAGCATTTCCACATGACCACTGGAAAATTCAACCCATAATCAGACTGCAGAGCAAAAGTATATTAAATCAAACATACAGTGGGTAAAATTATGTGATACTACTCTTCAGAAATAATGACGTTGAGGCATGCATGTTCCATGAATTGTCGTTATGGTTGAGATATCAAGTACAGGTGAATGTAAAGAGTTAATCATGTTGAATTGGGGGGCTGATCTGTGTGTGTTTAGCGGCTCTGTGGGGGGACCTGTGCCTGAACCTTTGCTAATGGGCATGAGCAGCGCAGGCTCAGTAAGTAAACCTACGTCCAGGTGGTATTCTACGAGTGGACACACATTAGACTGACACAACCATCTGTCGGAATATTTCAGTCCATAATTCAGCACCCTAACACAGGAGGAAGGAACCTGTTACACGATTAAAGGTGAGAACATTCATAAATATTCAAACATGTACTGTTTTTTTGTTTACAGGCATTTTCTTTTTGCATTTTGATATTTCTCTATGATGAAAAAGCACCCATGCACTCATTTCTCGAAAGTGTACGTACAGATATTTTTCAAATTAGAGGAATTTTATGATTACTGCTGTAGTGGTTATCCAAAACATTTTTGGCTAGAGGGCCTTTTGTTGAGTAGCTTTTCTGTGGTAAGAGCTTGTCTCTTGTTTTCCAGCAGCTCTAACCTGAACATATCAAATAAATCCTTAAACTTTTTCCTCAACAACAAACTTAATGAGAATGAGGTTGATCCCCAATCTAATTAAAGTCACACAGAACTGATTTCTGTCGTTCATAAAGAACCGAGCCCAGACATGAATGGCTGTTTAGGCTGACTTTTTAATGGTTTCTGAACAATTAACAATGCCGCTTCGGAAGGGCCTCGTTAATCTAAGAGAAATTATTTGAGATTTACACAATGGCTTTCAATGGGTAATGGACACATTATGTGGAATCTAGAATGACAGACTTAAGCTTTAAGGGGTTTTCAAAGTGTTCACTATTAATATGGAAATAATAATTGCACAGAAAATAACAGAAAAAAAATAGGGTAACGAGAAAATGGCCTGGCCTGGATTTGCAGGAGCTGCTCACCAAATTAGCTGGCTTATAGCAGCCTACAAAACAATGACTTTACAATGATTACCGTGAATGAGGAATAAAAAAGAGTGGAAAGTTGTGGATTTGTACGTTCTGGTTCCAGTCCAAATGTTGAATTCTGCAAAGACACTTAAGTAATTTTGGCTTGCTCTCTGCTCTTTCAAAGGAGTTTGAATCTCCACAACATTTCCACCAAAATCCCTAAACAGGTATGAAAGGCAATTTTTCTGATCACAACACCAAACCTGACCATAAAGATAAACAAACACAGTCTCACTCCAACTCGTCACATTTTGACGCTTGGTCAAGGCCCTCTTGCGTCGCTTTTTGAAGCTCAAGGTACCCCTTTTTAGTCACTTTTCGACGTGAAGGGTCCTCCATTGCTTTCAGTGGCTTTGCTTAATATAATGGTTTGCATGTATATATATATAAATGTATTATATAATTTTTTACTTTTATTGGTGCACCAAACCCCACCCCTACCTTCCCAACCCACCTCTGAACAATATAAACACACACACAGGCAAATGCAGTTACGGGTATTTTTTGCACAAACTAATCATAAACAAACAGTATAAATACATTACAAGTTCAGCCTTCTATTTAATGTGACGAATATGGCAAGTGATAAAGTGTACAGCATCTCTCTCTATTTTTATCTTTTCAAACTTTTATTCCACTGTCTTGTAACTCCCTGTGCTATTTGCATGTACAAACAGAGTGTTAAAAAGCATTGACCCTGACAGACTGCCGTGTGCACACTTGGGGTCATTTCATTATACACACTGACTGCATGCACTATTAATCTGCTCAAACTGATCTCGCTCTGCCCTCAAGCTACTGCTCCTTTGCAACATGTGTTAATAGAGTGGTTGCAAAGACATGCTTATGCAATGATGAACCTCAGTAGTAAAGAAGGAATATAAAGGCAAGCAGGGCTGAATGTTAAAGAACAAACAAACTGAACTGACCCATATTGTGCTCGTAAGGGGAAATTTAAATGCTTTCCTGTTTTGTTACTGATTCGAAATACAGTCTAAAGTTAGTTCCACCTACCTATGGTCACATGACACAGTGCGTCACACCTCCAGGTGGAAAAAGGCAGATAATAAAATTGGGATATCTTTAGAAGCACACACACACACAAACAGAAAAGCCAAGCTGCCCATGGAATTATTGAAACTTCTGCAGTAAAGACCAGAGGGAAAAATAAATCACAAACAACAAAAGAGAGAACAAGAGGAAATATTTTTAAACATTAATATGTACACCAGAGCAAAACTGGGGGATGAAATGTAGCCCTCACACCACTACAGGCTACAGGAAAAATCTGGTGGTCTCAAACCTAGCAAGTGTTTAAAGCATTAAAGGAGAGCCGGGTCAGACACAAAAGCACTCTGTAAAACCTAAATCACTCTTTAATGTTCTCTTGAATGGCCATTGATTTTGTCCTTGGGTTAAGCTCTTCTAAAGCTGTGATCATCATCAAGACTCTTCGAGGCCTTTGGAATAGTAAAAAAAAAAAAGTGCATCACATACATGGCACTAAACAAGGCACAAATTCCCCATAAGTTTATCTATTCATCAAGGAAGCTCAGCCTCATGTCTTTACATATTGGTTGCCATTGTAAAACTAGGCACACATCAGATTATAAAATGAGGAAAAAAAAAACTATAACTGTTTCTGTCTAAACCTTCACTGTGCTAAGGGTTATGAGGCTTTTATCATGAGGAACACATGAGTCTGACCTCAATGTGCTGCTTTTCTGAAAAATTAAGAAGGGAAACTTGTAGCTTTACAAGTATTTATACCAAATCTGATTGCGGAGTGGTGATAATTATTAAAGAAGAGGAAATAATGACAAGTTAAAGTTAATAATGACAAGTGTTTTTAATTTTTTTGAATCTTGTGTAGATAAAAACAAGAAGAAATAAATTGCTAAATAAATACAAAAACAAACAAGAGATCTGATCTGATCATCATCCAGTCTGTCTGGAATGACATGAAGTAACAGAACAAACTGAGACAGACTAAATACAAAAGAACTGTGGCAACAGTTTGAAGATGCTTAAAAAAAGAAAACCTAGAAAACTATCTGAAAAACTATGGGCATGTGTACCTCAAACCTTCGTTTTACCAAAAGCTGTAATACCACAAATGTATTTGATTGTAGTTAATAGAAGTTAATTGATAAATTCAATCTGTTGAATTTCTGAACAGTACTGTAGCTTTCCAGGTAGGTTTTTTTAAGCATCTTGGAGACATTGCCACAGTTCTTCTGGATTTAGTCTGTCTCTTACTTCATGTCACTCCAGACAGACTGGATGATGATCAGATCAGATCTCTGTGTGGAGCACTGGCTGTTGTCAGACTCCTTGTGCAGAATAATCTCCCTGCGTTATTACAATTAATGCCAAAAATAATGTTTGGAAATTTCCAACTGACAAGCTATCGCAATAAGACAGAAATAACCCACTTAAAAACATTTTTGTTGGTGAAAATACTAGTGAGCCAAGACTTTTGCACAGTACTGTATATGAAGTACTTCAGAAGGAATGTATTCTTGTTTTTTATTGCTAAATTTAATATATCATGTTTCATAATGTTTTGAGAGTTACCCCTCAGACTCTATTTTGTTTATTGGTAACAGTCAGGTGGTTGAGTTGTTGACAGTATCAACCTCATGACTCTAGTGCTCAGTGTTTCTCTGTTCTGATTGGGCTGATTGGCCCATGATTAAGTTACCATGACGACAGATGAGTGAGAGATATTCAGCTGTGTGCTTTGCTAACCTGATTAGGCATGAAAAATCACGGTCTGAAATTTTGACTCTCACACAAAGAGTGGTCATGCGTCCTGAGAAAATGAAATGAACGCTATTTTTAGGGAAGCCATTACCAGGAGAGATGTAGATCTCGTGGTTAAATGAATCATTAGACATTTACCACTAAAGAGCGCACATCACTAGATGACTGCTTAATGGAGACATTAGGGGACACTCAAAAAATAATACAAAAATAATGCATAAATACATTCCGAAATCATCGAAACAACATGGTCTTGTAGCAATAACAATGCAAACCAGATGTAACACTCCTGACAAAAAAGGTCTAATAGATTTTATTCTTTTTTTGGTGTAAATAAGGTTAGAAATTAAGGTTAATAACAAATTCCCTTTATCTAAAGAAGACATGCTAAATACCTTTTCTAAGAGAAAATACGGAAATGAGAAGACGACATGACTGGGTCAATGCAGAGATAAAACGACTCATAATTCCAATTTATAGCTCTAACAAAAGGTTAATTAGATCCATGTGACAAACACACCTGTTTGTGTGGGTGTCGGATAGGAAGGTTATCTCTGGTTCTTACATCTCTGGGGTTCTATCTTTCAATATTTCAAAACAAAAGAGATCAGTTATATCCTCCCTGCTTAATTATTTCCAGCTTCTGTGCTGTAATATATTGAAATATGAACAATGGATGACAGCGGTTTTGGCAGGTTCCTATTAATCAGTTTAGTCATTTGCTTGTCAGTGCTGACCATACTCATATATCATGCATCATACATGAATGATGATTTGTATAGATGGCAACAGCGAGGAGAGGTAATATGACAAACAACTATATCCTGTACACATCTCTTGGGTTGCATGCACCACCAAACATTCAATCTGATTAGTACTGCCTGATTTAAGAAACCATGGTCTGGTTACAAATGACTCTCAGTGAATTCTGTGATTAAATAAGTGAACCACAAGTCATTACATTCCAATTCAAAATCTGTTGTGTACTTAAGGTTCAAAAAATAGACAGATGTGCATTTGCAAGAGAGTTCAAATAAACTCTGTAGGCATAACTTAGAGCAATGAAATAATGCATGAGGTGTGATTCAAAATTTCATCAGCTGAGAAACAAGGTGGAAGACGTACGTTCACACACACCCAACCAAACACACACAGAGAGTCATTTTTGCAAGATGAGACATTCTTGTCAGTGTTCACCAAGACAAATAATCAATTTCCCAATGCCCTGCTGTTCTCATGAATCCAAAATGACTCCTTCCTTTTCTGCACTGAATAAAATATAAATCACATCCTACCTAAACTTCTCTGTAATGAATCATCAATGAATAATTTCTCACATTTGGTGAATCGGAAATGACTCCCTCCTGAGTGAGATTATCTTTGATAAATCATGAAAAATGTAGACAGCACCGATTCATAAATTATAACACAGAACATGTGGATTCTTGTGGAAAAAGTGGAGAGCTTGAAGTTCAAGGGTCACAGAAGAGTTTACAAGACGTCAGCACAAAGTATTCTGCCTGATCAGTTAAATTAGTTGTTCTCGAGACACAAAATTCAGCACATTCTAGCAATTAAGCTTCTCCTACATGACTGCAAAGGTATTTTGTTAGATCATTTTTGATGGAAAACAAATTCTCAACAGCATATGCCCTTGTTCAAATAAACAACTTTCCACAAAAGAACTTACTTTTTACACTAGCACATAGACTTCTTTCAAAAACTGATCTATTTCCATTACATATTTAGCAAGCCGCTCTGGCAGAGGTTCCTGACATGGTGTGGGACAGCAGGGGCCATTTAGTTACAAAAGATGTCCATATAATGGAAACATATATATATATATGGTTGTAGGAAGGATATAGGAGGGTTATACATCTTGGAAAATGGAATCTACTACTTAGAGTCCAACCCTTGGTGACTGCTAAGATTAACATATTTGGCAGAAACCTAAAAATGCAAACCTCCTGACATCTATTCTGAGAATCTACTCCCAAGAACTATTAAATGAAGTTATTTTTTTATGAACATTTTTGTTTCCACTATTAAGATCCCTGGTTGGCTGGACTGATCTGCACTTAGGTCATTCTCTACAGACTGCATGAATAAGCAGATGTCAGGTGATATCAAACTTGAGTTTTCCTTAAGGCTGGCTTTCTCCCGAAGAAACAGTGTGCATGTGCATGACACATTCATTTACCATCACCGACCAGATCCTAAATGCATGCAGTAAGTGATATGATGAGCCATCAGAGAAAAACACATGTAGCCTAAGCCAACATCTATATGCTTTTTAATGAAAAATAATTTAATTTGATTTTGCTATAACCTGTTATATTCAAAATACGGTTTAGTTTTGTGTGTGCTTTTCCCAACAATACATTGTTATATATTCAGTCCATCACCCAGTCCTTTTTACTTAAAAGCCATTCTCAACAATACATTTGTTGTACATTTTTTTGAGCTACACTTTAGAAAAATAAGTTCAATCCACTTTACTTGTTCAAGAGACTCTATTAAAGTTTAATGTGTGCGTATGTGTTAGGTGACAGAGATATAGAAAAGTATCAGCCTGCCTTGAAACACCTAATGATGTACATAGTATTACACAGTGATTCTGAAATCAATACCACAGCAAGACACTTTAATCGCATATCATTACTACACAACCTCCAATACACCTCTTACCACTATTCAGTATATTACAGTTTCAAATTATGACAAAGCTGCTTGTTTAAAATTTTTTCATTAACGGAAAATTGGAACCTATACCAATATTGAGGGAGGGAAATAAGTAATTTCTTGATGTTATGCAATTTTATTATGTTTGATAAACATTTATTGCATTAATAATAACGCACAAATTTGAACAGTTCAACCTGTAGTCCCTGAAGAAGTGTTGATTACCATTTGATGCCAACGCTGTCAATAAAGGATTAATTGAGATATAGATATTGCATTTGTAACGTGTTAATCCTTTTACCAATACATTGATTTAGCATTAAAAGGTTCATCCTAAAAAGGTTTTGGACCTGTTACACAGATTTCATTACTTGTTTCAAAGTTTTGTCATTGGCAGACACTTTCAAAAAAAAAATAAAAGAAATAAAACACAATGCCAACCCTGCACTCAACCTCCTATCCTGCACTACTGCCCTAAGAGCTAAGATGACAGCACAAGCTGCCACAAAACACACTGCTAATGCAATTGTGCTAATTATTTCATGTTTGTGTAAAAAAAAAATCTTTTAATTACACTAACTTAATAACATAGTAAGTCTTTAAACCACAGTGGCTAAAAATACAGACAAGTTCAGTGGGCTGGAACAAGAGTGGAACGCTGCAAAGCTGCTGCTGTCAGACTTACCACCCTGCTGTGAAGACCTGGCAGATATCACACACATACACACTTACACTAAAAAAAAAAAAAAAAAAAAAAAGAGGAGAAAAAAATATTTTACAACAGGCCATCCACGCAAACACACACACACGTGCATATTGTACATGGATATGAATAGCGGAAAGGCAGGGCCATAATAGTTCTGTTTCATTCTTGTTTATGAATCCTATTATACAGTTCAGCAATGAGATTCCACAACAAAAGTACAGTATTTGCAGACATACACAAATCTATTAAACATCCTCTGCTTTCACTGACTGCATGTCAGCGGAAAACACACTTTTATTTCTGCACAATAGCAGGAAGGGACTAATTCCTCCGCTAATCCAGACAGAACAGAGGCAAGCACACTGCAGGCCGGAAGAGAGATGGACTCGCTTATCAGCTACACTATAACCAGAGACAGGACAGCAATCAGGAGGGGAAAAGATAACGGGGAGGACTTTCTTCTCTGTCTATTTCAGAAGCCCAGCCCACGAAAGGAAAAGAGAAGTAGACTATTTTGGAATTTCATTCTCTGTGGAAAATAAAAAGCTGTTTTTAGTAACCCCCCCCCCCAAAAAAAAAGCTTTGGAAGATTAATGAAATCCTCTTCCTAGTTCTTCCCATGAGATAATGTCAGTGTACCATGTAGTGATTTTACATTTGTATATACAACTATAACAAATAAAAAAAAAAAAAAATCATAACCACAATAACCAATCCCAGAAAGTGCCTACAAACAAACTGTCATTGCGGTTAAAATAATTTACAAGGATGATTTGAAATGATAGTTTGTTGCATAAGTCCCAAGTGACTAATTATGTAAAAACCTCAGAATAATTCCTTGACTTTTAAATTCAGCAATGTGGCAGAAGACATCAAATCCTTCTAAACACACAATGTTAACATTTTGGGTCCCAGTCCTAGATGTTACTGTCATCTAACCAATCCAGGCATAACAAGTTTGGACAAGAGCTTGCTTGGGCTTGCTTGATCGATTCAATTTCACGTGTAAATTAAGATATCAGACAACTGAAGACTTCCAGTCGATTTTGTAAAATTTTACCATAAGACTTAGGACAGTCTTACTTTACATACTATACAGCCTTATATAGACGATAATCACACAGTGAGATCTTGGGTTAAAGGAAAGGGTAACTAAGGTCACACTGTATAATCCTACAGGTAACAATCTTTAAGGAAAGACAAAAAAGTTTAAGTATATGCTTGTTTGTGGTGGTCTGTGCTCTCCTGTGGTGTGGATGAACATCTATGAAGACACAGGACTGAAAATAGTAGACATTGATTAGTGAGTTTAGTGGTAACGTGTTAATGTGAAGCACATCTATAGCAGCATGGGGTTACCGCTAACAGAAGAACAGTCTGGAGCTTTGGATCTCTCATTCAGGCATCAATAATTCAGCAGCAGACATGCACTAATGAGGACCTGGTGCTATTCGGGAGATTCCACTTAGACTACGTGAAGATCTATGGCCCTCATACATACAGATATTTCAGCCATTATAACCGATCTATCTCTTTTTCACTTCTCCATTCTTCTCTGTCACAGTTTTGAATATCTCTTTGTGTGCCCAGCCTCTTTCTTCTTTGTTCTATTTCAAGTTCTTTTAAAAGCTAAATTCTAAATATAAATATTATATATATATATATATATATATATATATAAATAAACACACACACATAAATAAGAAAAGCTTGTCATTTTTTTTTTTTTACATTTTTGAAAAATACTAACAGAATATTGGATCAACTATCATCTCTTAGTTTTGTAAGAGTCTGACATCAGCAGATAACACATTAATATGGCTGTTTAAGAAGGAGGTTGACAAGAGCAGTAAAGATGGTTACTGATCTCATGCATCAACCTGCCAGCTATTTTCCTCGGTCTCCGTCAATATCTTTCTCCTCCTTCTGTCCCCCATCAAGATAGAGCTTAATGATGCTCGTTAATCAGACTGAAGTCCTTTGTGTAACAAAAACCAGCTTTTCACAAACGTATTCTGCTCCAGAAATGAGAAGAACTAAAAAAATGGGACAGTGACAACATACAGTCATCTCATGCATGTATACATAATAATTTAATAACAATAATAATATCAATAATAGCTTAAGAACATAATGATAATTATATTTCATGTTCACATTCTAGCCTTAATTCAGTCATCTAAATGCTAACATCTTTACTGAGGCCTTGGTGTCGCTTTACTTTAGATAACCTTAGGCTTTACACACTTCTAGATTTCTACCAAACAAAATTGAAAACTCTATAATGAAAGCAAAAAAAATTCTTTATCCGAATAGCCTACTAGCATCAACTCAATAACCTACAGTGCCTTTCTCTCTCCCACTTTACTTCCTGCAAGCTCTGATCAGTCCTATCATAAGTCTTTCAAAATTAAAGTCTTCAGTCTGCCTGAGGGAGGAATCCACAACCTACTTTACTTCTTATAGAATGATTTTGGACTCTGCCTACAGAGTTTATTCTTTAACACTCGCCAAGCACCAAAAGAGATTAAAGATTGTCTCTGGTAAATAAATGAACTGGCTGGCCAGCAACTTTATCTCACATAGTTCCAAACACTTGAATGAATGCATTGATGTCTTTACCTAAAAACTGAACAAATTTGAAAATTTGAAAACATGTTCAAGCATGTCTTCAGCTTGGTTTGTGATGTGTGTGGGTGCAACTGAACTTCCTGCTAGGACTGACTAGTGATCATTTATTTATTTCCATCATATCTCAAAAACTCATGCATTTAAATCAAGTCTCATTAGATGGAGAAACCACATTGTTCACGTTATGTTAGTGTACTTCCCTTATATGATGCATTTGCGAGGGAAATACAAATTCCCCCCACTTTCTAACTAGTGGTTTTTAGGCTTCACACAATATAGTAATGCAAGTTCTTAATGACTGTATTATAGGGGGTCTCTGGCTTGACAGAGTCTAGGTGGGTGGTCTCTAAAAACATACAGACTCAGACAGACAACATGCAATACACAAACACATGCTTACAAAACAAAAAAATTTAACCAAAAAAGGTAAAAAGAGTAACTGAGGAAAAAAATGCAAGAGAGGTGTCAAGATGATGATAGCGGTCCAAGGTTTCCTGAGAAAAAAAAAAAAAAGTTGTTTGTGAACACAGAGGTTATAAATTGTTTTCAGTCCCGATAACTGTGGCATTTTGGCAAGGATATACACATTTTCGCCCTCAGGCCTGACTGAAAAAAAAGATCTCTTGAAGCTGAAGACATCAACAAATACACACTATTCCCATCTCTCTCTTTCAGCAGTTTGCTATGTGGGCTGCATGTCACACTACAGACTCATGCCTTAGGCCGCTGGAAACTCATATTCAGCTTTCCTGCTTACTCTCAACACATCCATCGTGTTCATGTGAGAAGGCGCATCTATATGTGTGGTACAGCCTTAGGACATTTCACTGCTGGGTGCTCCAGACTGGACTCGGGAGCTCAAACATCCTGAGCTAATGACTAGAGCATCTATCACTATTGCACAGAATGAAGAGACTTCTACTGACTAAACAACCTAAAATGTGATAATAATCATATAAAACTTGGCTTTATAAAGAATGAACTATTTCAACAACTACAGAGATTATGACAATTAACATTCAATTATTTTATTGCTACCAACTTGCACTGTTTATGTTACATTTTTAACCACTGTTGATGATTTAACAAAGAACTAACAAAAACAAATATTATAATAATGAAAGAAAATGTAAATACAAGTATTTGAGAAACACTTAAAGATTGCATGCAACCCAAATATACTGTATATTTTAAATTTAACGAGTGTAATAAAGCAAATAATAATTCATTAATACTTTTGTCATTACAATTGGTATCAAGAGCCATGAAAAACCTGCTTGACCTTGACAAAAATAGGAACCTAAGGTCTGAAAGAGATATTTATGCGGAATTCGAAAGTAGCCATGATAAAGCTCTTGGAAGTACAACAAACATCCTTGTAAGAGTTTGCTGTTATCTCTTATGGTCAAATAAGTTCAGTTTCAACTATAAGCCATGTTACTTAGAAAAGAGTATCACTCCATCTGTCCACATGACTAAGCAGGAACGCAGGGATAAAATGTGTCTAAGACATCCTCTTTTCTGCATTTTCAGACATTTGAGTCACACAAACAGAAAGGTTCAAAGATTTTGTAAAAAAAAAAAAAAAAAAAAATGAGAGTTGCTCATGAAAGGCCAAGCTGAGATCTGAAGCTTCCCCGCTGAAGCACGTTTTTTATATTATACTCCCTGAGAGGCCAGATTGGCACGTGTGTGCGCGTGTGTTAGAGACACATGAAATTGAAATGATACATTATGAGAGAAAATGCATGAGCATCACCACTCCATACCAAACTACTTTCCAAAATTTAAAAAGAAACCCATCCAAAATGACAACTATTTGAGTTGAACTTTGACCTATTATGTAAAAAAATAAAAAAGAGAGAGAGAAAAGAATCGAGGCTCTGTAACAGAGTGCCCGAGGGAGTTTCTGGCATTTTGCCCTCACTCATCTCCTTCATTTTTCTGCTCCATTTCTAATTCGCTCCCTTTTCAAAAGGTCAGAAATCTCAGCCTGTCCATAACGACTGCACGTGAAAGAGCAGGTCAGGCCAAAGTCACAAGGATAATTTTAAGGTCAAATGTTATCTTGGCTGCCAACAACATGAGAAAGCGAGTCTGCTAAAGGCTTGATCTAAAGGCAAGTAAAACATCAACACAGCGACACAAGGCCAAATCTGACTAAACCGTTCAGATCCATCAATATCATATGCAATGCTGGAACTGACTGTGACACTGAATCTACCAAAGGCAAAATAAAGAGTTTTCTCAACACAACTTTGACATTAGATGCTTAGAGTCTATAATTTTATATCAATAATAAAAAATAGACAGCACTCACTCACTGTTTTTATGGTCCTGTTCTGCATTCTGCAATTATCATTCGATATACTTAGGCCTACTGTTTTAATTAAAATAACTGGACCAAAATGACTAACCTTCAGCCTACCCCTAAACCCAATCTTAACCAATGTAATTACCTTATATAAAATAACACAAATTACATATGTTACCTCTGCTGGTAATACAAGTCATAATGATCAAATTAAAAAGAAGGCAAAACAAGTTTTTAATAAGTCTCAAAAGTGGCCAAACATAATGCCTAACTTTAATTCTTTAATTCAGTCATGTGTTAAAGTCGTTTACGAAACTACAGTACCGCCAGGTGACGCAAGGTTTCCAAACTGACTACAATTTTGTTTTGTTAAATAGATTAAATAACCAAATAAAACAAAAATATTATAACATAACATCCTGAAATCACTACAAAAATCATTTTAATAAAATTTTTAGAAAGTTAATTTTAAAACTGTGAAATAAAATGGTGTTCGTGATGACATCATCTTTAAAAAACGGATTGCATTAGTTTGGCTTTTGCAATTTCTGCAACGCATACATGTAATATAATACAGTTTTTGTTTTTTTCTCAAGACGCGGCACCTCTGCACGAGAAACTGACCGAAAGAGATGCGCATCTGACATTCACAGTCAAAACATGAAATATAAATTCTGACAGAATGCATTTATTACCAGTATTTTAAAAATCCCAACAGAGTCTATGAGCGCGTTTCATATAGGCTACTTTAGAAATGGGGAAATAAGTGCGTTATGGATGAGAAAAAAAAAAAAAAAGGTAGGCCTATACAACATATCTGATTTACAGTGGTCAAACCAGAAGTAAAAACATCTGCAGAATGGATATCAATTGTATCTCAATTTAAGTTTTTTTGTTTCAGAGGAAAAATCTATGTTATGCATCATCTCTCCTTTATGGACATTACTGAAAGCAGAATTTATGCAAACGTGTATAACGCTTTAAAACAGAGATGTTTAGAGGGTGTTTGACAGTGCTGCCAAGCACTAAAGATTTTTCTAGCTACTATATCGTCGTTCATTCAGTTATTTTCAACTAATCGCAAATTTATATTATAGAAACGAGCCTTATATAATTTAATAGTTTCTTGTTTTAGTTAGGCCTAAATAATGGGAGTGCCTCACGTTTTACTAAAATAAAAGGAAAGAATTCATAAAACATGCAATAATTTAGAATAAAATATAGTATACAAATAATATATATAATAGTAAATATCTTTTTCCTCAGTATTTCTCTGACAAAATAAAGACAAGTAACGAATAAAGTATGTGCGTGACAAAAAAAAAGTTATCTTGTTTTAATCAAAGGAATTGTAAAATATTAATAAAAAAATTACTTGTTACGAATATTAATAATGTGAGAATATTTTTCTTAGCTTAATAAAATAGGTTACCACTTTTAATGCTTGGATGCAAAGTAGCCTAAACTACATTTTTTCCATTCTAAGAAACGCAAATAACTTCATAAGCAGACTACTAAATTGTAATTAAAAAAAAAAAAGATTTCTGAAGGTTCCAAAGCAAAATGTAGCTATTTCTTTATTTTATCTGTTGTTATAAATAACTATATAAGGAAAGAAACAAGTATAGGCCTACAGGTTTACTTAAATTTAAACATAAGCATTCAAGGAAGAAAACCAATTAGTTTATAGCAAAAAGTGTGTTATTTTCTTTTATCATCCGATTAACATTAACGTAAAAAACATAAGGTCATTGAGGTCTGAAATTAAAAAAATAAATATGATATAATAGAGATAATATAATAAATATATACCTCATGTTGTGTCAATCACGTTTACACACTGCCTTTGAAACTTTTATCCGTCATTACAAAAAAATATTGGGATTGGGATTCAATGGGATTGGGAGAACTCATTTTTGTAAAAACTTCAAATTCGACCAAATTTTATACCTTTTTTTAAACTTTTTTGTCTGTAGCTCTAAATTCGTGTAATAAAAATATAAAATGGCATTTAATTCAATAAAATAAATAAAAAAGGCTTTGACTATATGCATTAGGATTCCTACACACAAACACATAACTGAGGCACAACATCTACCGAGGATGCCGTTTTTAATCACACTAAATCTTAAAACATGATTCATACTTGAGTGAATTAGTTCTGAGATGTGCATCATTAACCTCTGATCATCAACCCATAGAGCACAAAATTAGTCTGCCATTATAACACCATCACTTCGGCAGCCTCACAGATCACAGGTCAGTCAATGTCTTCCCTCTTAATGCTTCTGAACTCTATCTGAACTGATACAGGCCTCATTAACTCAACTAAGATAGTAATTACTGCTCTGAGATCAGCTACTTAATTACCTGAATGTTTGATTGGTAAATCTTTATAGTGGTGCAGCTGTCTGTGAGTTGTGGCTAAATTAAGATCTTTTCCACAATGAATAAATAAGAAAAAGTATGGTCAACAACTCTTGGGAGTGAATATTGCCATTCTTTTTAACAAAAGATCTTCAATGATCTTGAAGACAATGATCTTCCCCTCAAATCTTAACAGGCCAAATACAAAAGTAAATGAAGTCTCTTGTCTCAGAGATGGATAAGAGAGTAAAAAAGCTAATTATGGATTACTTCAATATCTTCCAAAGTTAGAAAGCACCTCAGGCTGCAAGTCGGCAATTTCCCGGTTCACTGAAATTAATGAAAGAGATAATTTGATATGATTCAGCATACTGACACATCAGCAACACACACAACAAAGAGAAGAAGGAAAGGAACTCAAAATCAGATTATCAGACATAAATTATACAGTAGAGATGATGGTTTACTAAGAGATATTTTTGTTTCAGATCTGTACTTGAAAGAACAGTTTAGTCAACAAACATTTTTTAATAATATTTATGGAACCCAGTTTTTCAGTATTTTTGCAGTCAGTGATTTTCACAATGTATGATCAGATCTTGCTTCTTCATGGTGAGGTATCTGTCATGACGACAGTCAAATTGCTTGATTTTTGTCATCTAGTGCGATAAGAAACAGCAAGAGATTTTTGAGCACGCTGAAGCAAACAAGTAGCACGAAGACATACACAAGCATGTCAAATACGGCAGTTGATTACATATTACATTACCACTCAAGACAGCCCTGCTGCCAAGCTAAACCCATCTGTTCTGAAGAGATGACAATCATTCACAACAGTTATCCACTTCTTTCCCAGATCGGAAGGTAACCACATACACACAAAAAGCCTTGTTCTGGTACGTGACAAATTCGCTGCACCTTCTAAGACTCCTTTTGAATTGCAGTTTGTGTTGGATCACTGAGTTCTTGAGTTGATCTATCTCACTGCATTCATTATTAATTCACTTGTTTAAATGCTCATTTACTCAAACATTTCCTAAGAATGATTTCTCCAGTCAGAGGAGTTTTAGAGGGTGTTGGAGTCAGAGGTAGAGAAAATGATGGTGTGCCGTTCACACTTGAATGCTTCTGAACTTTATAATTGACTCCATTAATTTAGTCTTACCTGAGCAAAACAGTTTCTGCATGACTGAATGGTACGTGCCATTTCTGAAACCCAAGCTCTCAGTGCAGACACACCTACAATATTCAATGAATTCTTATTTTCTCTTTTAGTTGGTTATATTTCTGGTTGCAGTAATTATGAATTTAAGTAGAACGGCATAATTTATTTTACCCTCATGTTTTTTTAAATCCTTATGTAACAAAAGCAGATATTTGTGGCTGAAAGTCAAAACAATGATGGTGACCAATTTGAGACACAATTTTAAATATAGAGTAATTTCGTTACATATTATATTGCTTTAGAAGACATGAAAGTGTTTGAGTTACTTTAAGATGCTTTTGTGATGCAAAATGTCAGAGCTGTCACAGAAAACACACTTTAGAACTTTTCGGTTTGCCCTGTGTGTTGTGTTGCAGGGGTGATATCATGTCACAGAGTCTCTCTTTCTCTTGGTCTCGATCAGTTGTGTTCTCAGGTACCGAAAGTTTGTACCGATTGATTTAAGGTGAATCAGTACTCTGTAGTACTGACGCAATTCAGTCAGCACCAATAAAAAGTACATAGTACGGTACACAACCCTACACCTGACCCAAAACGTTTAAAATGTAAAGGTGAAAATTTGAAAGACAGATTGTGCAGCAATTGATAGTCACAGATTGAATGGACAGTGGTCCGTGAGCTGGAAAGCTGAAGAGAGACAGATGAAAAGGGACAGAGAAAAGCTCAAAGGCAGTAAAAATGTCTAGACATTAAGTGTCCTTTGCACTATATGGAGATTAACAGAGACAACAGATGTGTTGACTGTCTCCACGCGAGGCACAGTGGAGTCCAGCACATTAACGCTGCAGCCAAAACATTTAATGAGATGACAAAGCACACACATACACAAATAAATCACACCTTTGTGCATATAATGATAGCTAATGAGCTGCAGGCTGCTGTTTCTCACTATCTACATCGATGATGTGTGAGGAGTTTTGAGGCGGCACTGCCTCCTCAGACAAAACACCTTTGCAATTTAGCAGAAACTGAAGGTGCAACGATTTCCACCGAATCATAGGTTTTTATAAAGTCTCACTCACTAATGAGCCCACAGTATGTTCTGCCACGGTCAGATCTAATGCCCCCAGACAGGAGATTATGCTCCGATTTCTTCAAAAGCTCACAGCTGAATTTCCATCACAGCTGTTCACTACCGCACTATTTTTAACACTGGCCAATTTATGCCACCACATTAGCATATCAGCCTGCTGGGATCAATAGTTTTCCAGCACAACAGACTAACTACAGATGTAGTTACTGTGATGGAGCTTTTAAAGAGGATCTAGAGATCTAGTAGTCATTCAGACAGGTCTGAATCATTAACAGAGTGAGAATGAGCCAACAAAGTCTCTGAGGTTTGACTGTTGTCTCTGTTTTGCAGGAGGCTGATGTCTCACTGTTGGACAGTTTAGACAGTCAATCATCTGTACTAGAAATAAGAGAGAAGACTTCATGTTCAACATTAAATTCAAGCTCATTATGCTTGGCATTAGACACATCCACATACACACAGTCTCTCTTATCGCAGTACACACTCACTCACACATTCACACGGGCTGTCTTTTTTCCCTAAAGCATTTGATCAGTGGGGTGAATCGGTTAATGCAATGCAGACACACTTGTTCAGTTTCTATCAAACTCTTTGAATGTGTGTTGGGGGGGTGAATCGCTCAACGTACAGCAGAGCTACAGTTTCTCTGCAATTTATAATTTCTTTTGTTAACACAATCTCCTTTACTACCTAAATCCCTCATTTAATCAAACACCCGCAGCCTGTAATATAATCCCAATATGAACTCTCTATCACCCTTTATACACAAATACAAATCTGTCTAACCTACATTAGCAAAGTGTCAAAGCTGAATGCGTACTATGTGCCACTATCATCATCAAACAGAAAGGTGAAATAAAATTTTAATTCAGGCCAGCAGATTTTTTCTTTCCATAGAATCTGTTCATGGGGCTGTGTAATGTGCTTTGCTAAGATTCAACACTTCACATTCTCAAAATGTAACTCTCACCTCTAATAGGATGTGCATTGCTATTCAATACAGCGGTGCACAAATCTGCATAACCAATTCATGGAACACCTGATGGCATCTCCCTAATCAACCATTTCAATTTCGGGAAAGACAGAGAAAGAGAAAAAGACAGACAGGCAGACAGCCAACAATTACTCAGGAGATTTTTAATAAACCTGCTCCCAAACTCAAAAACACTCTGATTGCGAACTGCATACCAATGATCCATATACCTGACATTTAAATACGCTCAAGCCAGGGAATCATTAGCCAACACTACGTGATTGACAGGCTGACAAATGAAAAAGGTCAAATGAAATGATTTTTATAAACAATACAATTGATAGAGCATTGTTTGCACACATGGAGGCAAAATTTTACTTTTTACAATCAGGGCAAAAATGGACCTTAGAATAGTGTTTCTCAACTAAGCGGCCTGAGCAAACGGTTAGGGCTGTCAGTTTAACAGGTTAAATTAATTAGATCTTTAAAAAAAAAACTGGCCCCGCCCCTAGACCTGTACATCAAACATTTCATACTGTTGATTGTTGACAAATATGATGCAGGGCAACAACTACATAAATGTTATGCCATGAAATTCAAGATGTTTTGAATTGTCTTATTTTTATAATCACATGATAAGTGAGTATACTGCTTGTCTTGAATATATAGAGGGCAAATGTGATTTCATCCAACAGTTCACTAAATAAGAAGTTAATATTATGCTATCCTTTAAATGATCTTTTTTGCACAGTTTTACTGAAATCCTGAATGAATCAATCAAATGAATTAACTTATAAGGACTGTTTTGGTTAACATTTGCATGAACATGAAAACAATATATATTTATTAGCATTTGTGTAGTAAATTTTATGTTGAATGAAATACCATATTTCTTAAATATCTTTAAATAATCTTTTGGGGGTATTTTCATTGACAAATGTAATTTGCAATTAATTAGATTAATTAATCAACACATAACTAATTAGATTTAAAAAAATAAATGTTTAAATCCATGTAAAGCAATAAAAAATATGTTCTGAGTTTGTCTGAGTTCACACATGGTGTATAAGTATGGCAAAAGTGATTTGAAAGCATGCAGAGACATTCGTTTCTACATCAATTGGTCTGCACAGCGCTGCTCCAAGAATAAAAAACATATCTCTTATGGTGTTATGCTCACAGTGGCTCCATTGCATCATCAAGTCATGATTTGAGGCCTGACCAAATAATCCTGAACAAAAAAATGGAGAAAAACTATTTAACAGTCTAACTCCACAACTTAGTACTACAAAGGTCACAGTCTTTTTAATGTGCTTAAGGAAAATATTTACAATTCTCTGCCTTTACATGAACTACTGAAAATAGTATTTGGGGCCCTCATCTCAGAAGGGTTGAGAACCAGTGTCTTAGAATGCGTAGAAATCTAGTTTTACATATGAAGAGACAGTATGACAGTGGCACCTGCTTCTTATCTGTTGTGCTGGCACTCTTGGAAGTTCTCTCTGTAGCAGATGGCAATCTTCCTGTTTGAGATACATGGAGCAAACCTAGCAGCACAGCAAGTGGTGCAGAGTACATGCTCACACACACACACACACACACACATACACACATATATATATATATATATATATACACACATCTATCCATACACAAAGAACATCCAAGTCCATCTAACATCCAAGCCTTTGATTGGGAAATCCCACCACACTCACACTGAGTTTCTCACAGGAGAGTTCAAAGGAGTGCAGAAAGGGGTTATTGATGTATGATCATGTACAAACACTATGCTTCCAGGCTGAGGTAAAATTTTACATGCGTGTCCTAAAGTGACCCAAAGTGCTGTCTGTGTGCTGACCAGTGTGACCCTTACTGTCAAACACAATATTAAATGTCTAGGCCTAATTCTGCTGTAATAATGACAAAGCTACTTGTTTTCAAACTTTTGTTTTTGTGTAAAATTGATAATATATAAAAAATGTATTGATATATATAAAAAATTATACTATGTATATATATATATATATATATATATATATATGTATATATATATACACATATATCTGTAACGTTTAGTCTCGATTCTCAGCGGACAGGAAGGCAGGGAGACGTGAAATCGATGAAACATGAAACATTTAATGAACGACACAGGATACCAGGCTGGCTGACGAAACTGCAGAGACAATACACATACAATTATCCACAACGACTGACAACCCAAAACTCAAAAGGACACAGATTAAATACACAAGGGAATCAGGGAAGGAAACATAAACACCTGGGACACACAGCTGGGCTAAACGAACACTAATGAAAAGGGGCAGGACTCAAAACAAGGCAAATGCACATGGAACAGAATCGAAACAAAAACAAAGACAGCACATGGACACACGACAGCGTGACAATCTTGATTTTATGTGCTTTCTGATTCAAATTACGGAACAATTTTCATCTGGAGGCAGAAAATCCGAATGCTCAGTTTAAATACAGAATAAAGTTTCTTTAGGCTTCCCCAAGCTGTGTGCTCAGTGTAATGCACTGATGGCATGCTTGTGGGTGTATGTTGTAGCTGCCCTGCTACTGCTCAGCAAGGCCTTGCTGATCATAAACCATATAATTAAATATTGATTGCAATTAATCACTTGAAGGACAGAGACAATTTCAAACAAAGTGTGTGTGAAGGAGCTGTAAAGCTAATTCAATGCAAGGTTGTGCTGAGTTCTTGAAGTGCTTGATAAGTGTTATATTAGCTGCTGTCCCAATGACGGATAGCTTTAAAAGTGAGGCCCTTGCTTACTGCACTCAGAGTTGTTGATGGGGTAAGGGCCAATGTGATTTACACACTACTGTATGAGAAACGCCATTCTGGGACTAATGGCAAATATACCTGTAAAGCAAAAAGAGAAAAATCAAAACGAAGAGGAACATGATGAGTTTGGATGGAAAAAGGCCAAAGACTGATAATTTTTCGGCAATCTACTTCTGCATTAACATAGACATTGACACTGTGGGAATGAGGTTTTCTTGTCTGAAATGTACTGCATATCTCCATTTGTCCCCTTTGGGACACGTCCGACTCCTGCTACCGCCTTACCTAGTCACAGAAAACACATACAAATCGAGTCTTAATAACAAAGGGCTATTGTCTTGTAATGGGACAACAGCACTGTCTACAGCTACACTTAAATAATGGGGAAAATCTAGAGAGAGGGAGTTTGAAATGTAGCATTAGAAGAAGAAAAAACAAAAGAAACTGAGAAAAAAAGAGGGGCGATGTTTGCTGTTTCCATCTAGCCATGGTTGTGAATTTTTGCTTGCCTGCACAAATTCCTCATTTACCAACATGCAATTATTTAAACCCAATTTGGTAAATAAAGCATGTATAACATCTGGAGTTATAAACCTACATTAGCCATAATTACCAGCTAATAGAATCCCCTTCATCCAAACGGCTTGATTCTTGGAACTGCTATAATGCATATGTGAGTGTTTTACTGACCTTATTCACTTTTAAATTATTATATAATTACAGTGAAACGCATCATTTCATGTTCTTGCTCTCTGCTTGACTTATGAGTGTGGTCACTGGTAGTGTTATAAATGGTGGTATAAAATGTACATTATACCTGAGGTATCCAGACCAATACCATTGAATATGTAATAAATCCGTAAAGACAATGTGTCATTTTTGTGCCATGAGCAGAAATAATGAATAATGAACCAAAACGGGTTATTCTGTTTGAAACACTGAAACATTTATTCTATGAGTTACAAACAGGTTCTTTCATGGGGTTTGGTATAATATCTGGGTTAGATTGTGGAATATAATCCTCTCTTATAAGTATGTTTCGAAAAACTGTTTATATAACGACAGTAAAAGCCAAAGTCACCTTTCCAAACATTGCTCTACATGTAACCTTAATAAAGATATCATCACCTGTTTTCCTTGTTTGGTTAGTAGAACATTTACTTAAAGTACCAGAGGTTTGGATTAGTTTTGAAAGTCAAAATCTACAGTATGAGCACAAACTAAACTCAAAGATGAAAAAAAAAAAAAAAGAATAGTATTCCTCACGAACTAAAAATAAAGCTTTATATTCCAGTCTTTAAAATTCCCACAGTCATCAGTCTAGAGGCGTGTCATGAATAGTTTCCACACAAATTAGTCATCTAATCCAAAGTTATTCTGTGTCACTGTAGCAAGAAGGCCCAAACCTAATATTCTCAGAACTTCCAGTAACACACTTATTAGCTCAAATTGTAGCAGTGCAACACAGCTTGTTTAAAATTTCCAGCCGAGTTTCTGGTTGTGGGGATCAAGATAGACTCTCAGCGGTTTGAAGCTTAGTGGCAGAGCTTTTATTTACAGAGCAGAGACTAATGGCCACAGCATGGCCTATCATTTTATTAGCACAAGGAGGTCTGTCAGAAACATATTACTCACCACAGGGCTCTCGCAGGATAAAGACAGCGAGAGAGAGTTGTGCATCACATAAACAGTCCCACATTGGTCCAGAGAACACAGCACAACAGGATCCTTGTGTATTTTTAGTGGAATCGTATGTGCTGTTTTATAAGTAAGGTAATTATACTTATAACACTCTTAACCCTCATATTCCATAGCACTGATATTAATCATGGAATATTCTTAAACTTCACTGAATACAAGTACCTGAAAATGCATATTTAGAGGCCTAGAGCACAGCTGGACATTGACCTCCATAAAAATAGACGAGTGAAACTTCAGTATCTCCGTCTCAGAACAGCAGTCTTACATTCTATAACGTTTCATTAGTCTATGCTGAAAACCTATAAATTACTGAATGGAATATTTTGTAAAAAATAATATAATAAAATGAAATTACCAAAGAAATTCACTATTATATTGTACATTTAAGAACATTTATTATTTTACATTTATATTATTCATTTACTAAAAGTAGTAGTCATAAATAAATATGTTTACAGATCTACTTGCTTTGTAGATTATAACATTTTACCCAAAACAGACAACGATTGCATCATTGCATTGACCATGTTGTGTGATGTGCCATGTTGGCATGCAGAGAGATTTAAATTGTATATATTCCTGCCAGAATTGTTACTATCATACATTTTTAGAGTCTGAGGTGCCGTTATATGTGGCTTTGTAGAATGTGATTTAGGGGCACTTAAAGCTAACAGCCCTTGGAGTTTCTGGAGCTCTGGGAATCCTCATTCATTATGACAGTGTTAAACAGTTCTGAGGCACGCTGCTAAATACCTCCTAACGCCTGCTGGAGCTCAGGGGGATACACATACGCTCACACTGGAGACTACAGGAAAGCAATGTTAGCTGAACTTCTAATTCATATTGAGGGGTGAAACTGTTAATTTCCATGGGTTAGCTTATGTGTGTGTGCGTGAGATCAGCAGAGAGGGAGGCCAAGTTGACAAGTAGAAATGATGAGGGAGGATCGGCTAACCAGCCAGCCATTATTTTCCAATCAATAGTGAAAAAGAACAAAAGCACAGTATGCTGAAATCCCAACGTGTACGAGTCAATCTTAATTGTTTGTCTATTTAGAAACATTGCTCTTCCTCTGGCTCTCTCTTTTTCTTTCTCGCTATATGATTGATTGAATGGATATTCCTTGTGTGCAGGGACTATTTGAAGATGCTGGAGAGGAAACCGGTATCGATCAGACATCTTAATGTGTGCACCTTTGTGTCATGATCATTGCAATGCCCCTTTAAATACACACTAGCTATTTTTGCGAAAGCTTACAATAAAAAAAGTTTACAACTTAAGGTTTGTCTTAAAACATATGTTTATAGTAATTAAAACTATTGTCATTATCACTAATGTTAATTGTTATATTGTCAACAAATTAAATTCTACATATGGTATAAATGTTTTAAAAATAGACAGTATTTTCTCCTATATAATAGCTATAACCTACATGCCCCAAATTGAGATTAAACTCCACGTGTGTATGAATTTTATGGACAGACTGTATTTGTAAATTTTTCTTTATAATTACAGGAAAAGTTTAATGCCCTTAAGTTTATGCCCTTATTTCTAAGAGCAATGAGTGTTTAAGCTGCATGCAGAGTTTGATAAAAATAAACAAACCCAAGTAAATAGGAAAAGAGGAAAAAAAAGGTATTTGAGGCTGTCAAGGTCCTTACAATCTCAAGTAAATTAGGCCGGATGGATTCCAGTGAGATCGTTTAATCGGGTCTGGCTCTGTAAATCTTCTAAAGCTCCACAGGCCAATCTGAGCTCCTGAGCTCTGGTGATTAGGTCTGATGTGATAACAGCAGACAGATAGTTTAATCAGCTGTGTCGCAGAGGCCTGTGGAACGGGAAGCAGTCTTAGTCTAATAGACGAGAATACAGCTGCCCATTAGCCATTTGTTTGCTTGTTTCATTGACCAGACGCCAACATCATCTCAATACTCTGTATAATGATTTACCAGATGAACAGTGATTCTTGATTTCTTTGAGTGTGCTCTGGAGGACTGTTATTCTGCTGCAGGCTTATCAAAATCTCACACAAATTAATGTTAATTCCTTCAGAAACTGCATTCATCAACTTAGTTCCACCAAATATTAAACTACTGAAAATATTTTCCTTTTTAATAAATATCAAACAAAGATGAAGATGGAAAAAAGTGGAAATGTAACTAAAATAGAAACTTAAATTATAATGTGAACGGAAAATATAAAAAATAAAAATTAAGTTCAAAATATTAATAAATACTATAGTTGTACATAGATTTTTTTTTTAAATTAAACTGTCCAACAATTCATTCATATTTATATTCACCACTTAAGAAATACCAGACTGTTTGTACTGTATCAAACATAACAGGTTAACAAACTCCGTGAGATGAAGGGATTGTGCTCTCCAAGGGAGTTTAAATTATGTAACATACTTATATCTGAAACCATCCTGATTACATAAAAGGTCCAAATATAGTTTTAACATACGCCTTTATAACACTACGAGATTGAATGTTCATACCTTCATAACAGCTGAAATCTGTCAGTGGTTTTAACTATGCAGTCAGATTACAGCATTCTCAATTGTCCACAAGATGAGGGTCACAGGATAGACTGTAAACTTAATCTGAGTCTGTAAATTACACTAACGTATACAAAAATAAATAAATAAATTAAAAAAAAGTCAGAGATAGGATTACTGCTGCTGAAACAAACCATCAATGAATGCATGTTCAGTAAGAATTAATTCTAAAAATAACATTTTAAATAATAATAAAAAAAGTTCTTAAAAAGAATTAAGTTAAATAAAATAACATAACTACACCCCTTTACAGAAAACTCAAATCTAACTGGCCAAACACAGCATTATGTTGAGAATTTTCTGTATTACTGTACAGTCTCATCACTCTTTCTGTCTCACATTTGCTTTTTGCCTTCAGTCTTTATTTTGTTAAAATTACTTATTATATTTGCTGAGCACATGGGGTTAAAGGTCATGTCTCACATTACAAGGTGTAAAGAAGAGAGCTGTTACCACAAACAAACACACTTTACCCACTAATTCCTCAGATGTGCAGTACAAAACCATATAATCCATACAAATTCAAATCAAACCAGCCTTTCTTGCTCCTCTTTTTCCACCAGAACAAACTTATCTTCCACAATCACTCTGCTATTTTGTTTTGTTATTTTCCCCTCCATTATCGCTCTCCCTTCTTTACTTGTCCGCTCTCAGCAGGAGATGAGAGTAATTGAACTTTACAACTGAAGTCCATTATCAACCAGCATTCTAGTCTCAGCTTCCTTCTACAATATACATCTATCAACCACCTCAACAGCAAAGTGTTAGCTTCTGTTGGAAGAAATTGCATATTCATGAAGTCAGGTTCTAAGCAACATCTGGCACAGTGAAGGACCTTAATCATAAAAATGCTATAAAACTTTATAGTTTTGACATTGTGGAGCCAGTAGTAAATCTGTCTGAACAATATTAGATGATTTATAATAATAGAAACATACTGTGAATGAAGAGTAGAAGTAGAATATCCCAAACTCTAATAAAAGCCCTGGTGGAAATACGATTGTGTCGTTTTAGATAATTTTTCGAAATAAAAAAAAACAAAAGTAAATAAAGTGTTTAATTTTAACCATTTTATAAATCTTGGACTTATATAAAGGACTTCCTGTCAGCTTTCGAATTTGCATTAACCGAAGGGAGCAAGATCAAAAGAGAAAGCTTTTAAAACAAGAAATACTATAATCATCTATAATCTTCAACATTGCTAGAATACAGCGTAAGACTATGTTAAATACCACAATGCCAGATAACCAAATTTTTTAGCCTTTGTCTTTCAAAATGGAATCTTTTAGAATGATTCGACTGCTGGGAAAAAGCAGTGATGAGCCAACAGTATCCAGTCACTGGATTCAATAGGTGCACAGAGAGTGTTGAAGTGAGACCTACAGCAGCGGAGCCTTCTGTCAGATGAAAGGCTCATTTAATCCCAGCAGGTCTTCCAACTTCCTCTTTGATTAAAAGCTGCATCCGTCTGTTTAACAAGCCTGCACTGTGTATTGTAACATCCCCATTTTTCCATCTCACTAATAAATTTATGAACATGTTACAGTATAGGTGCTGCACTCCTGAAACTCACATGCCTCACATGCATTCAAACTGGGCTACTGTAGTAGTTCACTAAGGAAAGGTAAGAGAGATACCTGAGCATGTTGTGCATGTATATATGATAACTATGCATCAAATAAAAAACCCAAACTAAATATTGTATAAGATACACCATTTTAACACGGGACCACCAAGATATTCTGTGCATTTATGCTTAGATCTAGTAAATAAATCTCCTTTCATTTTAATGAAGATAAACGTTGGAGGCTTTGTCTCTAAATCCCATACATAAATCAGTGGAAGACACGATTTATCTAGCATTAAATGTGTGCGCTGCACTTTCACCTGCTTGTGACTAAAGTGAAAAATGACAGAGGTTAAAACATGGGCCTTGTTTAACCGTGACTTGTGCACTCATCTCATTACCAAATACCATATATTTCTCCAATTAACTACACTGATCTGACAAATTCAGGCACCTGAAATAGATCACAAATCAAAAAACAAACAAACAAAAAAAACTTTAATGACAAAAAATAAACTACTGAACTACTAACAGAAATGTTCATCAGCACAAGGTAGAACCCCACGCACAAAATATGAACACACTACAAGACACATGACATGATCAAAGTAGATGGCTTTGGCATTTAGCTCCAGATCTATAAATGAGGCTGGTATTTGGCTACATATGTGCTCTTGTTATGCAATCAACAAATTAATATTTAGGCTAGAAACTCAGTGTTCTATGTGTTTGTGTGGGAGAGATCAACTTTTGTATACATTTGGGTCTCAAGAGGAGAGGAATGGATAAAAATAAAACATAAGGCAAAACAATTGCTTTTACGACTTCTGTGTGTTTACAATTTTATCTGTTTGATTGTGGTATTTAAATAAAGCATGTGAGTTGTTTCAGGAAGTCAAACAGACTTAATCAACATCTGGCACACACCCACATTGCTTACGCATTGAAGAAACATAGATGAGCAAGTGGAAAGGACATACTTAACGCTCCTACAGAAGAATAGAAGAATCGGCATAAAAGAAGGCATTTTAAAAGACTATAAAACTATTTTGGCTACCAATACAAAAAAAAAGAAAACAATTCCCAAGTTTCTCAAAGTGTAATGAATGAGGATGTGAAGCGTGCGAGTTCATATGCAAAATGGGTTTATTGGGCTCAGGGTCAGGCAGACAAAGTCAACACCGTCAATCAGAATCAGCAGAGGCATAGACAAAAGAGTAAACGAAAATCCAGGCGAGAGTCAAACGTACCAGTAAACAGATTCCTAGGGGTAAGACGAAAACGTAAAAGGGAAGCAGAGGTCGCCAACGATAAATCCAGATTATGATAACAGGGTACAAGAACACGAAAGAACACACTGGGTTGACTACATACACTGAGACAATGATCCGTGACAGACAGACAAACAGACTGGTATATATACAGGTGGCACTGATTAAATGATTGAACCAAACGAGCAACAGCTGTGAGGAGAGGTGCATTTTGGGGAATGGAGTACAGGAATGAAAACAGACACAAGACACAGAGTACATAGAAAGCTGGAGGGCCAAACACAGTCTTTAGCTGGCAGCTCCAGCTGGGCGTGACTGATGGAGAAGGTAAAAATAAAAATAATAATTTTTGAAAATGTGCTCATTGTGACTCAAATTTGCATTTTTGGGAATTTTAGATGTCCAAGGACAAATACATGCTGCATCAGCCTCACTGAATTGGAATGAGTGCACATCACCTCAAAAAGGGACAAAAAGCTGAAAATAAACATACAAAAATCACACATGCACGCACACACACACATTTTAAAATTGCATGTGAAGCTGGAAACTAGGTCTGTGGTATTCAAAGCCCCACCGTGACAAAAACAGTAATAACAGAAATGATGACCCCCCCAACTCGGTGTCATAACATATTAGGCAACACATCTTAAGACCTGCTGATTGTGTTTGTGTGTCTCTGCATGTGTGTGTGTGTGTGTGTTTGCAGAGAGCTGAGTGAGAAAAGAAAGAGGGAGAAAGACACAAAGTAAAGAAGAAAGGCTGTGCCTGCATTAATTAGGAAGCCCAAGGCTGGTCTCTCACTACAGTTCCACACTCTTGATGTCTCCATCACACACAATCAAAATTGCTTTGATTCCCCAGCTTATTTGCATAATGGACCCGACTCTCCCTGCTTGCACAGTCCAAACAAACAAAGAAAAAACAAACAACAAAAAGAAATTTAAGCAAAGAACAAAGTGTGAGCTTGTATAAATGAGTATGTGTGTGTGTACATGGGAGAGAGAGAGAAAGTGAAAAGAAAAAAAAGAATATGAAAAAGAGGGAGAAACAACGACCAAAGGGCAAATTTACTGAACAGTTGAGCCGCTTAATTTATAGATAAATTAAAAAGAGCTGAAATGCAATATAACTACATTGGTTGCATTGTGATGTTACTGTGATCTGTATCGACATGACTCATGACTGATGACTCACAGGAGGCGGAGTAAAAGGTTGAAATTGTGTGACCTTTACAGACACAGTCTGACACTTGACACATTGATAATTGGTGCTAGCCAACATTATGTGGCATTTCATTTGTGCCAGAGACAAATACAGAAGCCTGAATCAATCATATTCCCACAGCCCACATACAGTCTGATGCTGATCATGAGAAAAAAGAAAAGAAGCTGAGAGAGACACAGTGACCCACATACTGTATAAGAACCACATACTGTTTAAGTAAGCCATCTCTGCCTAAAGGCCACGAATATGGATGCGTTCAAAGATGGTTAATGGGATAATCTGAGTGAGCCATCTTAGTCACTTTCAAAAGAAACCTGAAATGTAATAACGAAAATGCTTGTCTGTGCCAAACTCTATGATGTTACAGTATGTTGTTCTGCACACAACGTAAACACTGTATCGCTGTGTCTTACCTTGGGTTGGCACAAATGACCCGACAGGAGCAGGGCGAATGCAGAGACCCATAGAGAGAAAAAGAAAAAAAGAAAAGAACAGTTAATTGGTTGTTGAATAACAACATATAATTTGAACACCGCTCTGTTTACACTCAATATTATGAATAGAATTTAACTTCCACTGAACTCTAAATAGATGTTCACACTACTGTACAACCATTTCAAATATTTTAGCAATGTTTTTGGTCAGTGTCCCATCTGTGTTTTTTTATATTATATTGATCCAGTCTTTTATGGTATACAAATCTACAAAACTGTGTATGCCAGGGTGCACATTCTCACATCAATGAATAGAAGGTAAACATAAGATTGAATGCGAACGCTTCTTAAGTAGCTGCCCGCTCACATCTAGAGTCTTCAAAACTCTATAAATGTTGTTATAGCCTGCAGTTATTCTGGTTATACTGCACACATTCATTGAATGAGACCAGTTCCATGTGGAGTGCACTATCAGCCCCCTGCTCTATTCTGAAAGATTCACAAATGTATTTCAGTACACAAACAAAACTATCAAATCCTCTAAACTGGAATTCATGATTGTCTTTCTACGGAGAGGTTTCCCCCGATGCCTGTTCTTACATACTAACTCATAAAACAGCAGGCAGGTCTGACTCCTCCGTAATGATAAACTGTGTAATGTTGTTCTCTTCTCGAAGGAAGTATTAGGGGTTTAACCCCAGGACATTTGCTCATTTAAATGTGTGATGTGTGCACACCGGCACTCTCAAAGTGGTGAGAGAAATCTAGAAGAGAGGCCTCTGTAATAATTTACACCTAGGAGACAGAGAGAGAACACCACAGAGAGAAACATCTGCCAGACAAAAATCTGGCACCCTTTAAGAAAAAATAAATTATCTAAAAATCTGCTCACAAGTCTGTAAACCCATCTGATCACAATGGTGGCAAGACCTTAATTATACCTAAAAGTCCCAGTTACAAACACTTTCCAAGAAAGCTTTTATGTCGACATGGTAACAGCTAATACTGAAAACAAGCATGTGTGACATCACATAATGAGCAGCATAACTGAACAGAATTCGTCTCTGTCTGAAATGTCTATGTATTTTTTGTGATACGAGTACATTTCTGTGATCAACAATCAAAACATACAGGCAATATATATATGCATGTATACATCCAGATTTATAACTAAAGACTACTAACTAAAGAAGAGTTTAGGTCAGTTTAAATAAAAGACACTGGGTGCATCTCAATCAGCTCCCTAGCTTGTGAATCAGTAGATTGTGTACACGAGTTCCCTGACTCAATGCACGTTGGAACAGTGATCACTTGAATTCCAGTGACGTGATTACGTGCAGCTTCAACAGACAACACAGTAGAAATAAACAGCATACAGGACCAATCTGATTTTCATAGAACTTTTTATTCTCTTTAAATCACATTGTTCGGCTGGCTACATGTTCCTACAACATTTCAGCCAAGTATTAATTCTAAATGGTAATTATGTGTACGTTACCGGTCTAGCATTGTGTGTTTATGATAAAATATTTGTAAAAAACGCTTCGTCTTTTCAAATCTTCTATCGTGTGTCATTATATTTGTCACGTTTACTTGTGTGGTTTATGTTTCGCTTCAGAAATGAGATGTTATTTCCGGTAAGGGAGCATAGTGAGCACGTTCCAGTGCCCTAGAAGGACTTCGCAATTGAGACAGCCCTTAAAATGGCCGACTCCCTGATCAGTGCCCTTACTACTGAACAATGATTGAGATGCACCTACTGTACACAACACACATTACAAAAGTGACACATCAGAGATGCATTTATTTGACAATTCTGCATTCATTTCTGAAAATAAAAGGGACATCCAGTATCCTGTGAATCATAGGATAAAGTTGTTAATGGTAATAGATAGTAAACAAATTTCTATTTAAGTATTTTGGCTAGACTAAGAAAGAATGTGCAAAGATCACACTGCAAGAATCGGTTAAAAAGTGTGAGTTTTTTTTAGAATGAAAGAGATTGTTGGTTTAGGAGACTGGATATTTATAACACTGTGAGCGTGTGTGGAAACACTGTATCCTCTATAATGGGTCAGACGAAATAGAAAGAGGGAAGTTTTGGGTGCGGTACCACCCAATATTTGCACAAAACTGGTGTTCCACCCCACATGGAATGTGTGTCACATGCACACACTCAATAGCATTGTTTGGCACCGAATTGTCTCTTTAGTGTGATAAAGGGTAAATATTGGCAGCGGTAGAAGCTGATAATTCTCTGGTGGCTTCACTTCCCCAGAGCCGATCTTATCTTCTGCACTCAACACAAACACACACACACTCTTACCTATACAAATATTAGCACTGTACTGCTAGCAGAAAAAACAGTTAAACTGAAAGTAGCAGGAAGAAAAAGCTAAAATGAGAGGCTTACAATGAAGCTTTAAATCCAACTGAACATTAAATGCTGACAAAAAAATTAAAATAAACATAGCATTCTGAGCAGTGCTTACACAGCTACTAATGTGTTATCAGATTATGAAGGTGTATATATTCACACCTAAAACAGAGAAAGAAAATAGAGAACTGAAAGACATTTTGAATTAAAAAATGAAGTGGCAGAGCCAAATTACCCATCATCCTCACACCAGCTGGTTGTGCAAGTCACAAACTGAGGAAATTCATAGGAAAGAATACAGTGATGAATGCCTACATGGTACAGTATATTCACACTTGGTGTTACTATTCTCCACCTCAAAAGCAACTTTAGATACAGTCAATAAAAATAGTATCTGTCTATATGAATACAATGCACTGCTCACAGAGAAGTTTTTCAAACAAAGTAGCCTTAGTCAACATGGCAAATTCACATGACCAGTGTGGACCACATGCTAAATCTATGTTTGCTTCTTAACTGTGCAGGATAATGTGCTGAAAAGGTATTTTAAAGGTTATGTAAATTACTTGTATAGTCTGTCTTAGGTTATGTGTATATGTAGTCAATTATTTATAGTATATGTTTAGTTACATGTACAGGTTTTCTACATCTAGTGTATTTAGGTTCATATTTATGTTTATTAAAGTAGCACCGCTGTCCTGCGAGACACGACATTTCATTCCACTGTACTGTATGTCCACACATGTAGCAGAATGACAATAAAGCTTGACCTGACTACAGCAGTGGTCTCCACTGTGGTGCCTGTGGGCACCTGGTAGCCCAAATGAAGTCTGAGTCACCCACCAAGCAGGTTCTATACATAACATGAATTCGGCTGGGTGACACACAAAATCATATGAATTAATCTTACATGCTACCACAAAGCAAAAACAAACACGGCAGCAGCCAGACAGTTAATGCAGATAACTAGTCTACATTTTCTGCGTGAAGAAACTCATGTGACACTCACTTTGTTTTCAGAACCTTTGTCTCAATATATGAGCACATAAACATATTAAGTTTAATCTCCAGAGCTGTGGGTAATGTAGTCTCCTGCCACATTATTACCTTCTCGTTGAAATCGCTAGTTGCTTGCCTAATCCTATTTTTTTTTTAATTTGATTACATTTTAAAAGATTGATTGTTTTTTATGATTTTTTACTGAATTATAAAACTCACAAACCATAAAAACTATATATATATATATATATATATATCTCAAACAAGTAGCCCTCCAAAATAATTTATGCCTTCAGGGAGCCCTCACTCAAAATGTCAGAGACTTCTGGCCTACAATATTTACAGACACATTCTAACATTTATAGGTACAGACGTGGACGATGAAAACCAGTGAATGAACAGTGCTTTAGCTTGCTGCAGCTACTTTGGTGAAACATAGGCAAACTTTGCAATTAAAGCAGCAGCAGCACTCTTTTCTGAGAAAAAAAAGTGAATTATTAGTAGCTGATAAAAATCACATTCTCACACACACACAATCACACAGAAACAAAAATAAAAAGACACCAGACACTAAGCAACCAAAAACACATGGACACAGACACACAAAATATACCAGTTCTGAACCACCAGCAAAAAACATCTTCCCTAAAGCAATAAAAACTTTCCTTCAAACTTCTTTTGCTTGTTCTTCTATAAAGATACAGTTCTCTCTTTATTGAGAGACATGTAGAGTTTTCCCTCTGTGGCCCTTAAGGGCCTAGAGGAATGTTGTCCCAACCCAACCGAAACAGGGGCTTTGTCATCCTCTGTCATTTTGCTCAGCAACAAAGGACATTTTATCCTCTAACATCAGCTCAGTATTTATGTGATCAAACACAAAAATGCTACTTCTAAATCAGAAAACTTGAGACCATGAGCCATTTTGCTTTTTTTATCCAGCAAGAAACCAGCGGCTCAACCAATTGTATTTTCAAAAATGTATGAACAATGCTGAACACTGATTTTGATTCAGATAATGTCTGTAATAAGATACAGTATTTTAGAATTGCTGTAGATGGAGCTGAAAATGCAACATTGAGAGTCTGTGTCTGGGTTACTTGACAAGTATTGGTTCAAGGGTTCACTTGATAGAAGCCATCAACACTGAATTTATTCAGAGAAATAATTTTACTATTGAGAGAGAGTCATGTTACTGCATGCAGTCTTGGAAAGCATGGCTGAAGTAGGCAAGATCTTCGTTATCTATTAGCATGATTCCTTTCCATACAAGAACAGACCATCTTTTACACTCCTATTCTGATTATACATTTACTGTTCCTTTTTATTTTCAATGATAATGTTCATTACTGTAATAAACTACTTTCTTTGGTAGGTGTCCCAGGGCCTCACAGGAACATAATACATCCTTTACTTGCTGCGGAAGACAATTTAAACAAATCAGTAGCACCATTTGCACTGCAACAAACATCATCTTCCAGTATAATACATACAGGAACACAGAAAAATCTAAACAAAAATTACTATTGGTTTGCCGGGATGCAATAATAGGTAATATGAAAAAGGTACAAAATACACAAAAAGGTATAAAATGATTATATATTATAATTATTACAGAAACTATCAAGCTAAAAAAGCATGACATTCCCTATCACGATGTGTGCTTGAACAACAAACAAAAAAACAAAACACAATATGAAAACCCTTAACTAAATAAGATCACATTTACATATAGCCCTACTGTACATCAGGTAAGGTCCTATTTGACCACTCTGTTCAGTTCAACCACAAGAACATAACTTCAAAATCAGTCTACTCTGTTTCAATACTAATCAAGACAATATGGAGTAATATTTACTATAAAGACATGATAGGGTAATTAGCTGTTCCTTGAACTGGTACTTAGAGCAAAGAATAAATTACTGGTATTAGTGCTTAGGCACTAATTACCTTAGTCATTAAAAAGACCTTTGCAGCTTTGGAGCGCTGCATTTCTTCTGCAAAAATGAATATATCCCTATTTAAAAAGTTAAATATTATTGTAAATATTACATTAAAATAATATACCGCTAATACTGCAATAGCCCATTCAACAAACATATGGCTTCAAAGTAAATATTGCGACAATATTAGAAAGCAATTATTTACGCCAAGCAAACAATCAATAGTATAATAAAGAACAAATAACAAGCAACGGAATGAGCAGCTTAAAAAAGTAAATACGTTTATTTCATTTTATCTCATTTATTTTTTATTTTTTGCTAACAGCAACATCTAAAAGAAAAAAATCTTTTAAGATGAGGATTTAATATATTGTTTCATTAGCTAAAAAAGCTTCTTTTTTTTTTTCTTCAAATCGACAAATAAATATATTCATTTGAAAGTATTAAACATACACTGTACAAAAACCTGTAAAAACAGGCCATAATGTACAGTGTTAAAAAGAATTTTACAATGTAACAAAACAATAAATTATGGTATTTATAATGCAGCAAATTTAATTCCAAAAAGAAAAAAAACTAATAAAAAAAAACACTGGCTTAATGTAAAGGGGCATGTCTTAAAATTCAGTCAAACCAATGCTGCAGTAAAGTGATGTTTCACTGATGTGTGATGATAAAAAAAAAACAAAAAAAAACAAAACAAAAAAAAACTTACATCTACCTGATTTGAGCTTTCCCAGATCTAACAGAGCATTACATTTAAACAGATAAACAGATGGCCCAAGGTGAGAGCGACAGACACTCAAATGAATGCATGGAGACATGAAGATGAAGCAGACAGAGGGTCTGAATTTCCTCTGTTACTCTGCCTGCTTTAAAGAAGACTAAGTCTGTTTTCTGCTGATCTCTTCAAATCCTATCAGTCAAAGAGACAGAGCGAAAGTACAAAAGACACACTCAGACCAATCACACGCTTACAAAAGCACAAACATAAACAGCTGCCTGAGCCAACAACCCAAAAATGGTTTTATTTTAAATTCCCCTCTAATAAAAAAAGTTTCATGAATGGGGAAAAATGCAGAAAATGTTTAAAATTTTAATTCAGTGTTGTCTTCCTCACACTGCGACTACACATGCATTTAGATGCTGCTTAGACAGGTAGTTTCTTCACCACTCAGCCTTAATTAACAATCAGAATTGTGGGCTTAATTAGGTTAATTGCTCTGGGAATCTCAGCGCCCGTCTACAGGGCGCCACTTAGATTCAGACACCGAGTGGCATCTTCATACAAACCCATTGTCCATGTTTATGCATTTGGGAACAACTGACCCATTTAAAATGATCTACATGATGATGACTGTGATCAGTGGCATCTGTCACAAGCGTGATTAAACAGACTGTATGGGGAAATAAAGCTTTTCTTTTTACACTGGCCTGAGAGCCATTAATGATTTGGAATTTCTCACAAATGAAAACATGAAAATATGAATAACAGCATAAAAAATTAGCTATGGTAGGGCATTCAATGATTCCAGGTTCTTAAGATTGTCAAGGATTTGCTATGCACTTCCTATCAAAGTTGTTCTGAGAGTTGTTTACCATGTTTCTATACAGTTATTAAATTGTTCTGGATAATTGCTATTTGGTAGCTTACTGGTTTACGTCAGAAGTGCCCATGTCTTTATGTAATTACAGAAATCATATTTGCTGTTAAAAGTACAGCTACACATTTTCCAGTTGACAATCGTTTCACTCAAATTCTATATTTTCTTGAAACAACATAAAAACCCAAGTTAGACCAACATGATTTTACTAAACATTGTGCCAACTAGTAAACACACAGTTGTCTTAAGAAAAGGATTTCTTATTGCTGAATTGTTAAGGGTTTTTGAGTTCCCAGCACACATTATAGCATGAATAAATGTGGTTACCATTATCAAAATGGTTTCCTTCACAAAGATACCACAGCTCATTTAACACATTAAATGACCATTATACAGTTCTATCCATTAACAGTAAATTAATTTGTGCTACTGAATGAAAATCTCCCATCGTCTTAAATTTATTGGCTAAATAAAGAATGTTGCACACACTGTAGTGAGCAAACAAATTCAAATTGATAAAACAAAAGTAGTGTTACTTGGTTCAAGTTTTAAGACGATAGTTAAGAGAAAAGTCTGAATGCATCATGTTGCTTGGAAAACAACCAATATGGCTTTGTGTGAAGTATCCTTGGATATTCTCATCCTTAGATATTGTTCCCGACATTTCATTAGTGTAAATCCACAGGATTTAGACAGTATAGCACTAAATTTATTTTTATTTTTTGCTTGCACCTGATAAATATGATTACTACATACTTTTTGTATAAATGACTAAAGGCATGCTGAACCTGTGGTTGCCATAATATTGGCATGGAAGCCTGTTGACAAGAAGTGGTGAAGATTGCACGAATAAATATCACTTCAGTCAAAGTCACATGCACACAAACAACCATCTATTGAGCCGTTAGTATTGGCGGCATATCACCCTGTCTGCTGGACGAGTGCGAGGAGACAGAAAAGAGGGGGGTCAGGGAAGGTTATGTGATGGATCTTTCCGGAACGTGACAGTGAGAGAACATGTCTGATGAGAGGAGGAAAAGTGCTCTTCAAATGCCAACCTCCATCAGAGGGAGGTCACATCAGAGCATTGTGGGTAATGTGCCACACGGCAGAGAGGTCATTGAGGTTCAAGCCTGATAATGAGAAAACCAGAAACCATCCAGCAAACAGGACTGAACAAGATGTTGGGCACAACAGATTCATCTACAAACACCAACAAAGACCTCTTCCTGCTTGACATAATCTGCAAAATAGTCGAATGGCAAAATACTAATAGTATACATTTTAGAATGTAATTGATTCATGTGATGACAAAGTAGAATTTCCAGTAGCCACTGAATCGGTCTTTAGTGTCACATGATTCAAATATTCTGATTTGTTTGAATTCTGAAAACATTTGCTCTTTTTTGTGGGATAAAATGTTCAAAAGAATGGCATTTATTTGAAATAGATGTTTTTATCTCACTCAAATAACCAAAAAGACCTTCCATGAACTATTAGCCACCGGGGAGAGCGTTTACAATATCAGCCCAGAGTCACTATCAGCATTCCTGTCTGTGAATCACTTAACCTGGACGACCTTAGAGTGCGTCTCTTCAAGACATCCCTACCCATTTGGGAGAAGTCATCCAGTCTTATCAGACACACATCCCTATTCTCATGAGGTCATAAGCTATCCGTTCCAGGTCGGCAGCCACAGAGTGATGCGGTGATGATATTGCCCCTGAGAACGACTGCGGGAAATAAAACAGCATTGAATAAAAGGTTTTAATAAACACAGATCACAATATCTATCTTGTTGTGTAAACATCTGTCATGCGTTTCAGAGCATACAGTTAGCCTGTTTTGATTAAATACAGCTCAACCAAAAATCACCCACAAACCCTGCACTTTAAACAAGACAAGGTCAGGAACAGAGGAGAGGGGGGAGATAAAGAAAGAGAGACAGAGGGGGCTGGTAGCTGTGTTATGAATATTTTTACCCTTTTGTGTGCTTTGCTGTGTGGTCTCTGTGATTAATGGAGTAAAACACGTCCTTTTGCTTCCATAAGGACTAAAATCATTCAATTGAGAGGGAAAAAGTGCTTGTGTGTCTATGTTCCAGTTTTGTGTGTGTGTACATAGCTGGACTATCGAATGGGAAAACACATACACATAAACATAGACGTTTATCATAATTTCTAAAGGAATGAGGTAAATTTTACACTGTTTACGTTTTGATTAGTGTGCATTCAACTGTAAAGAGTGCCATCACAGCTGTTCAGTGGCTCAGGGTCATTAAACAGAAAGATTAATGGCTTTTTACTACTCAGAGTGCTGACCGGTGGACTCACAATGCACACGCTTTTTAAAAAATGAGCCAAACGACAGACAGGAAATGCTCACTCATCACTGAGCAACAACCAGTCGTGGTCCAATAGTCGCCACCTTTGACCGCTAAGCTTAGTACACTTAGATATTGACCTGGGCATGATGGGTAACCTGAAATGCTGAGTCGTCTGCATTAGTGGATTAAAAATAGATCTAGAAGTGTGCCAAAGTGACATTAACCCAGACAATAAATTCAGATTCATTTACTGAGTTGCAAAAAAAGGTTGCAATTAAAATTGTTACATAGCTAACCAAGTCAACAATTATAATAAAAAGGGTAAACTTTTGTAACTACAACAGACAGTTATCAAAAACATAAAAAGAAAAAATATAAAATATAAGTTTATTCGAGACAGTAATGTCACAGCAGTTTCAGTTTAGACAGTACAAATACAAACTTCAATCCTTAAATATAGATGAGCTGTCTAAATATTGAGCAACCCCATCCAAAAAATGTTGTCTGGGTATTGGAGACTGTGGGTCAATGGGTCACATATGCCTCATAATATAATGGGGAAAGTTATGAGCAGAGCATTGAAAAATGGATCAAATGTGTCTAAATCTGGTCTCTGTTTTATGCCCTCTTGCCATTTTCTCTAGGCTGACATTTATGGTGTCTAGTAGCGATGCGCGGGTTGTCTCATAACCCGCGCACCCCGCGGGCAACCCGGTCGGATTGGGGCGGGTTAAGAAATTGTCACTTTATTTGCGGGGCGGGTCATTAAAAACAAAATTAAATTAAAAATCCATGTATATTGCGTGCAATTCCCTATAGCCTATATTAAATATTTGTGAATATCTATTTTCATATTTTATTAAGTTCTTTGATAAGATTACGTCACGTGACAAGTCAAGAAAGCGCCAAGCAGCTACCGCTGCCAGCCACAAGCGCATCAAGCAAGCGCACATTCAGCTCTGCTGGCCGTGTGCTGGAGTCCAGGCGAAAGAAATTAAACCCCGATACAGTGGATGCGGGCTTTCTTTTTTTGCACACTGAACGTAAAAATGCTAAATGAACATTTCCGTGTCATAAATGAAAAAAGCTGCTTTGTAAATGCATAAAATGTGTGTCATTATCTTTTTATTAATATGACCTAATTTATCGTTCATGTTCATAATCATATGTTGTCACCAGTTTACAGAGCGATGTTTCTAAGCACTTTCAGGCTTAAAAAAAGGCTGTTTTCATTTGAAGTACAATGCCTATAGTATGTCTATTTAATGTTCGCGGGTGCCGGGCGGGGCGGGTTGTAAAAATAGATACAGTGGTGCGGGGCGGGCTGGGGCGGTCCAAATAATTTCATAAAAGCGGGACCCGCGGGTTGGAGAAATACCCCTCTCTCAGCATTCTAGTCTTGTGGCAAAGAGGCATTAATCCAGCCCAATAGTTAACTGCTATCCAGTATAGCTGGAACAAACACTAACAGTGGTGGTCTTGACAGTATTTGTGCTATATATCTGTAAATGCTAGAACACATTCGAAATAAACTTTAAATAGATGCTGCTGAACACAGAAGATGTGCAATCCCACACACATCTCCCCAGAGAGCATCCAGATGTGATGTTTGTCTAGAGCAAAGCATTTTGCATTACTCCAAAGCCTTTGCCTTGCAGATTGTTTACACTAGAGCAAAGATGATGTATGACTGTGTATGTGTGTGTGTCACTGTCAGCATGAGTATTTGTTTGTGTGTGTATGAGAGTGACAATGTCCTTGATTGTAACACCCACTGCAGGCAGTGCCAAGTACAGTTTTTGTTTTGTATCAAATACTACAAGCACATCAAAAGCTCTTCAGTACCAGGTACACACAATATCTATCATTTGTAACCAATAAGACCACCATACTGAACTTGACATTAACTTAAATCATTTTGAAACTCTAATTAACTAAAATTTACAAGGAACCCCCCTCCACCTTTTTTGAAATCAGGCTCATCAATAGGCTGTTTAAAGTTAAATAGTTTAGTTACACCCTTTTTTAATCCATTCAGCCAATCTTCAGGTCTGGCACTTTTAGCTGAAGCTTAGCATAGACCATTAGCATCTTGCTCAAAAAATGACCAAAGAGTTTCAATAGTATTCCTATTTAAAACTTTACTCTTCTGTAATTACATCATGTACTATGACAGAAGGAAAATAAAAAGCTGTGATTTTCCAGGTTGATATGGCTAGGAACTTCTGGCGTAATAATCAGGGAACTTTGCTGGCTTATCATGGGTGCAGAAGCGCAATGATATTACACAGCGCCTGAAAAAAGTCCATGGCATTTTCTGGTGCTGCGTAATATCATTGTGATTTCTGCAGCCATGATAAGCTAGCAAAGTTCCTAGTCCATATAGGAAAAATATCAAACCTCTTTGGTCATTTCTGAGTGAGAAGCTAATGGTCTAATCAGATTCAATGATCTACCCTAAACCCCGGAGATAGGCTCATTGGATTCGAAAACGGTATTTTTTTTAACAAAGTGGAGTGTTCCATTAAACTACTTTTTAAATAGTATGAGGCGTAAAATAGGCTTGGAGTGTATAAAGTCACGAAATAATTACAATAAATACTTTACAGTTACTTTACAGCTGACTTAATGGCTAGATGCAGGGACTTGCAATATGAAACATTACATACTGCATGTCACTTAAATGATTTACTGACTGTGGCCAACATTTGCCTTCATCAGACACTTGTGTATGTGTGTGTCTGTACAACTGTATAATGTAAAGAAAAAATGCAGTGGCATTTAAAATAGCTTATCTGAGGTAGGAAAGATTTCATGATAAATGAGAAACGGTTATACCTTGTGTAAATGTTTTACATAAAGATGTGTATGTATGCATATAAGTACATTACATAAAGACTTATTTGCTCTAAACTCACAGTTCCTAATAATTGTCAGGACTGGCTTTATATAAGCAGTTGCTGATGTGTTTCCATCCTGATATCAGTATTCTGTCTGGAGTCAGTGGAGTTTGTGAAATTCAGCAGGCAGACGGTCATCAGGCCATCAGGAACACAGCTTGAATTTCAACAGCCTGAAAGCACTCTCACACACACACACACACCACACTGTTATTTGGACAAATTTGAAAGGCCCCTTTTATCGTGCATTTCTCCCCTCTTCACTGATGGTACATAAATGTTCCCCATCGCACTCATTGCAATCTATTTTGCTCCAGACAAAAAAAAACAAAAACAAAAAACAAACACAATGTCTACATTTTAAATGTATTATTTGGTTAATAAGATAACAAAACCTAAATAAATGGATACATTTAATAGATTACACCTCTACACAATGTGCCCAGAGCAAACATGAGTGGTCAAACAGTAGCTTACACAGCATTATTATGTAACTGTGTAGTGTTTGCCATCCACCTTGATATACAGACTGTGACAAGGTGAGTAAAGACACAAATAAACAAGGTTTGTTTTAAATAAAAGAGAACAAAAAGTAAATGAGAAAATGGTCCTTGGAAAGAGCGAATGTCGGGATGTGCTTTTTTAACGTTAAGGCACCGCTGTCCACGCAACAGAAATGAGTCTGTTGTACTTTTCATTAAAAGTAATACATCACTGATGACTTAGAACTCTAACTTTAAAGTGGCGCAGATGTGAAAAGGCAGCGATCAACCTATGACAACACACATATCCTCTATTCTAAGCCTTGCTGATTATTTTGGATGACCCACTCTGTACATAGTACATTAACCTTAATTTAGACAGTAAGGGGAATATCAACTTCAAAACATCAATGAGAAAGTACCATCCAACACACCTAAATCACATTAGTAGTTATACAGCAACACATTCCTTGTGATCATTTTTGTCTGAAGGCTTCACATTCTTTATTTTATTAGGAAAAAAGCCTAATGGTGCTTAGCTGTGTGTTAATCAGTTTGTACATGCCACTGTGCTATTCAAAAGGCCCTCAAGGATGACTGCCCTAAATCGAAATGAGTTGGTCATATGGGCATACTTCATTTATTACAGGGAATTACAAACAACAGTCCTGCTGCTATGAAAATACCAGAAGATGGAAGTATACCAGGCAAAGATATCTGTGACAGGACATCAGCTCTGAATGTGTGTCAGTGGAACAGACAGGAAGAAAACACACACGCACACAATCAAAGTAGACGAGAAAGAACGAGAAAAGGTGGTAGGAAGATGTGAACAGATGCGCTGTTGCTCTGAGTGTCAGTTGTGATTAGCAAATAAATAAAACAAGCTTGGGTCCGAGCTCTGTGTGTATATTATGTGCGTGGGTGAACTATGCTTATCTAATTACACACCAAATGCAGCCCAAACCTCTGACCCCCTCTGTGCTCAACTCAATTACCCTCCCTGACAGAGTCCCAGCAAGACAGAACCGCTGCAAATCTGTGCTAACAAGACTGCCTAACAGCATCTATTTGGGTGTTTCTTCGAGTTCATTTGGAAACAAGTTCACTGACTTGTTGATGACGTTTGTCATGCAAGGTGATAGATATGATATATATTCTTATCTGCTTGAATGCTTACAGAAATATCACCACATATCAAAATATTTGTTTTTGTTTAATACCAATCTTACAGCCACTATATAAAGCTTTACGGTTTCACCAGTTTACATTTATACGGTTTCTGTATAAATCATACCAGGTAAAACCTTGCTCAAAATTATTTTGATTACCCTGGAGGTAGAAGTGGGCGATATGATGATTTTTGATCGTGGACGATAATTTCTAAACAATCTGCTTTTTAAGGAATATCATAATATCATGCTATTTTATCATCTCGGTCTCAATATGCTGCACAACGCAACATACATTTACATCAGTGTTAACTCAGTGGTAGAATTACACTCACAGGACACTGCACACTGCAACCACAAAAGTACAAAAGTCTTGCTGATTAAACATTTCATATGTGTGCTGTCCAGATGTGGTTTTCCAGTGCCTACACCTCAAGCACGTGCACTAAAAACCAAATTACTGAACTAAGATATTTATCACATGTGATTGTGGTAATACTGTCAAAAACAGCGTTAAACACAGTTGCTTGTGTCTAAAGTGAAAGTAAACAATCAAGAGAAAAACGTGCCTTAAAGGGACAGAACTAAACATGCCGCGGCTTGTTATTAAAGGGATTGTTCACTCAAAAATTATAATTGTGTCATTATTTACTCACTTACATGTCCCAAACCTGTGTTAATTTCTTTCTCGACACAAAATAAGATATTTTGAGTAACCAAACAGTAGCTGGTCCTCATTGAATTTAAAACAATGTTCAACAGAAAAAATAAACTCAGTAAATTATGTATGTATAGTGTATAAGTATATAGTGTTTCACCCTTCATGTTTGTTAATTCAACACTGCTGAATATACCTACTCTTCCTGAAAGCATTGTTTGTTTTATTCATATTTTGTTTATTAATAATGTGTATCTATTTGAATAACAAAGATAAAATGACAATTTTTATCTTTGCTCATTTTGGCCTAAATTTCTGCCCTTCTTTATTTTATACTTTGTTACCTTGAAAGGCTTTGTTTTTATAAAAAAGGCAAATTAGTTTGTCTGTACTGCTTAGACAACTTGCAAAATTGTAAAATCAAAGATGAAGAATCATGATTAAAAAAATCATATGATATTTTTGCCATATCACTCACCCCTACCTCTGTAATTTGCAAAACAGTCTTAAAAAAACAACTTGACAAAGAATCAGGATAAAAATAGTGAATCGTGATTTCCCCAGAAAAAATTGTGATATGATGCTGACAGGTTTAATTTTCCCTGAATTGCAATGATTGTATTTCTCATTAGTGTAACTGATTAGGTTTTATACCTCCGTTTATATGAAGTTCAAATATTTGATCACCGATGCCAAAATATCAGCATTTTAATGGATGACACAGATAGAGGACAAGAATAGACAGAGCAAACATATGATAACAGGGGAACTGAGTAAAGTGGAAAATATTAAATATGAAACACCACAGCACCATGTCAGAGAATGTGCGGCTGTAATGGCAGGGTCAAACAACAGCAAACAGAGCAATGGAGACTGAGCAGAATCAAGGTTGGGGAATCAGAACCGGGGCAGGTGGCAATCAAACAATACACAGATTAACATAAAATCTAATACACAGATTTTCTTTTTTGCAGATGTGCGCAAGACTGAATGGAAAAGGAAAGTGGAGTATACCTGGGCCTTAAAGCGTATCACAAAACAACATACAGCTTGCAAACAACCAAAATGATTTCTAATGAAATTATTCCAACAATCAATCCAGTCCTAATGTAATCAAGGAATCATTTCTCCACTACACTGATTCACTTTAATTACAATAATCATCTTCAATCATTTCTTACAAAGTAACCATACAAAAGCCTCCCCTTGTCATGTTTACTTTAAGTAGCAGTCATTTGGTGAAAGGAGTTGATGTGGGTGTTACATCCATTATACTTGTGTTATGAAAACATTTTGTGATTCTATTTCTCAATTATGGTGACCTTGACTATATAGTGGCTGTCCTTAATAGGCAGTTGCGTACTAAAGTTTCTCACCGAAAACATCAAACAAACTACTGTGACAGGCTTTTCCTCCACCACATCTTTAAACAGTGAAACATTGCCAACATAGATTTAAATCACATCTGTGACTCAACGCAATAGCACTATCTGTATCTGACTGAATGTGTTGTTAATGTATAACCTCTGACCTTTCATTCTATTTCCATCATGTCTAAGGCATCCAACACACGCCAAAGGCAATTTTTGCTTGAAACTCCAAATGGCTTTGTTTCAATTCAGTCATAACCTCTGGCTCTTTAAAGAACATGTGCATTGTTCTTGGACAATCAATCACTGTGAATAAGGCCAGTGACACCATAAAATGTCAAAGAAGTTTCCTTGGTATATTTATGGTCTTTCTAAATTCAGATTATCTTTCTTAAAGAAGCTGTGGAATTTTAAATTTCATAATTTTGTCTTCATAATTTTTTAAGCTTAAAAGAATTCCATTCTTTCCAAAGGAAATAAATAAATAACTCAGTACATGCACTTCTACTTTTGTGTTGAAGGGTAATTAAATAATGACAGAATCTTCACTTTTAGGTCAATTACATATTTTACAAAGTGCTTTGAATATAGTCCTTTGTCCTTTTTTTTTTTTTACAACGATAGGAAGATATTGGTACCTAGACATGTAAATGATCTATGTTTGTATATGTGCAGGCATTTGGATATGTAAATCAAGTCTTGAATGTCCCACTTTACTATTGCCTTGCATTTGCCCTAAAATGATTGTCATTTGTTGATTTACGTTACACACCTGTCCTTTCCCAACCCCTGTCATTAGATTGCTCTGATTACCATCCCCTAATTACAATTACAGATTTTGTTTAGTTGCCTCTTCATGCATATTGAAATGTAAATTCTCATCTATGAAGAACAAGGTCATGTCTCGTGGATGCAGGGCTGATGGCCAGGCGCCTGAGAAGAATGGAAGCACAAAAGCAGCGCATAATGACATATTAAATAATCAAGTAGAAGGTAAATTATGCTTTAAATAAATAATTCTGATTTAATTCCTGGCGTAATGATTTATTTCCCCGATTTCATTGGCTCCATCTGTAGAAACATGGCCAGTGGCAGAGACACAAAACAAATGCTTTAGTGCAAACGACCAACTGTTACTGCAAGTTTGGAGAATTGGACAGGAAAGGTTAGGGGCTATAAAGCTGTGTAGAAGGCTTTTTTTCTCTTCAGTGAGAATGGCTGTTGTACGAACTGAGATCATCAGACCATCGGACTGATGATTCACTGCCTGACATTTACACAAAATATTTCTTTGGTGCCTCAGTGTATTGGTCTTTACATGTGGATTTTGAGAAATCATGTACCATCAACTCATCACTAAGCCCAGAAGATCATAGCTGAATATCATCATCATTCTGCCAGGAATAAAAACGGTATTAAAAAGGTACCAAGTTGACAATGATTTACATTTACATTTACATTTATTCATTTAGCAGACGCTTTTATCCAAAGCGACTTACAGGTGGGGAAAACAGC